>CM066033.1:616612841-617325820 GCA_033557465.1 Ichthyophis bannanicus
ATTCTGAGCTAATTGAATAGGTTTTAGAGCTTGCAGTGCTAGCCCAAGGAAGATGGGATTGCAAAAATCCAGTAAAGGAGTTATTAGCGCTTGACACACGGTACGAAAAAGATCGGAGGCAAGAAGAGGTTTTAGTCTTCTTATAATACGCATCCTGAAATACGCATTCTTGATTGTTTTATTAATGTGTGTTTTGAGATTTAATTCACTGTCCAGAGTAACACCAAGGTACTTAACTTCCGTTTTAATTGGAATGGTTGTGCTATCAACTCTGATGTTCGGTGGAAGTAAGAATTCAGGGTTACGAGTGATTATGAGGGCCTCAGTTTTACTATAATTGATTGAAAAATTATTCTCCTTACACCATCTTGACATTTCAGTTAAACAGGCTGTGATATCAGAATATACAGGGTTGTCGATGGAAAAAGGCGTAAAAATCAAAATGTCATCTGCATAAATAGTGTATTGGATGTTATAAGCTTTTATGATATCACAAATTGGTTGTATGTAAATATTAAAAAGAAGAGATGAGAGGGCGGATCCTTGAGGGACTCCTTGCAGTACCTTTATTGATTGAGAAATATTACATCCTACTTTTACTCTAATCTGCCTGTCAGAAAGTTAAGATTGAAACCATTTGAGAGTAATACCATGAATACCAATCTTCTGTAGTCTTTCCAGGAGAATTCGGTGGTCAACTGTGTCAAAAGCTGAAGAAATGTCTACAAAGATCATTAAAATCCCTTTTTTTTTGTTATCTATAACACGGAGGATATTGTCAAAAAGATATATCAGAAGAGTTTCAACTCCATGATTAGGACGAAAACCATGTTGGTTATCATCTAGGGGGGCATGATTATCAATGTGCTCTTGTAATTGCTGTTGGACTGATTTTTCTATGATTTTTGCTAGAAATGGTATACCAGAAATTGGTCTGTATGCAGCAGGATTGCTTTTGTTAAGAGTTGTTTTCTTTGGTATTGGTCTAACTGTAGCTTGCTTTAGTTGTTTTGGCATAAAACCTTGGGAAAGAGAATTAAGTACAATGTTGTTTATGTAAGGTATCATGCTAGATTTGGTAGCTTTGATCCAAGAAACTGGGTAAGGGTCCGTGGGAGCGGTGCTTGTATTAATTGCTGAGATGATATGAAAAAGTTGTTCATTTGAGGGATAGCAAAGATTATCCCAAATTTTAGGCTGAGAGACTTGTGAGCTTGTGATGTTGTCTATAATTGTCTTAGTGGAGTGAAATTTTTCCTTGATGTAATCAGCAAATTTTTGTGGATCAATTTGGACATCCTCATCTGTACTTTTCTCTTTTGTGAGTATCTTGACTATTTCAAATAATTCTCTGGGCTTGTTTAAGGATGTGTTTATAATATTTGTATGGAATTCCTTTTTGGCATGATTGATAAGATCCATGTATTGTCTTTGCATTTCTAGGTATAACTTCTGTATATTTGGTGCCTTATATTTCCGCCATTTCTTTTCTACCTTTCTGAGATTTCTTTTTAACTTTCGTAGGTAAGCAGAGAACCAAGGTTTGCTTTGTCTCTTTTTGTAAAGGAAATTCTTTGTGCTGATAGGTGCTGAAGCAGCAATAGATAATGTATTGTTCCAGTTAATAATTTGAGCCTCAAGATTGTTCGATTCAGAATTCAGAGGTTCTAAAGTATCCGATAAGAAAGTATCTCTGTCAAATTTTTTGAAGCGCCTCTGTGAGTGAGCGTTAACATAATGCATGTTGCACAATTTCTTCTGTAGAAGTAACCTTATCTTAATTAAGTAGTGGTCTGACCAAGGTACTGGTATAACTGTAGGAGTTGATAAAGAGCCTTTTGATATTAGGTCACTGTTTGCGAATATAAGATCAGGTGTAGAGCCGTGAATGTGTGTTGGGACATCAATGATTTGAGTGAAATTAAGAGAGGACATTGCTTGAAGGAAGGCTTCTGCATCTTTAAGGTTGGTGGACTTAAGGTTAAAGTCACCTAACAGAAGTTTGGTTTGTTTATTGCAGAAATGGCACAAACAGTTTTAAGCGTTGAAGCTAATTCGTCAGGCGGGTCTCTTGGCGCTCTATAAGTCAGGCAAAGTGACATGTATTTGTTCATAATGCTAATTGTGTGACCTTGAGGAGTGTCTGAGATGCTATGCGTTTTAAAATTTAGGAACTTCTTAGCAATTATCAAAACTCCTCCTCCACGCTTATGAGATCGTGGGCAGTTGTAAGCTATATAGCTGTCTAAAGCAAGTTGATTAATTAGCACATTATCAGTTGAATGGAGCCAAGATTCTGTGATGCAAAGAATGTCTGGATGGTGGTCCTGTATGAGATCAATTATTGTGTGAATCTTGTTACAAACAGATCTTGCATTAATAAGCTCAATAGTTACATGCTCTAAAGGCATTGAAGTAATGTGTGAATTCTTTGAATGATGTGTTTGGGGTTGAGATTTGTGAGTGTTGTTTTTTTGTGAAATATGAAAGATGTGAGAGGAAGATTGAAAGCATTGTGATTGTAAGAAATAAAAGGTTGGATGAATCCACAGTGGTAAATAGTAAGGGAAAAGAAAGTAAGGGTTTGTAGGTAGGAAGTAAACAAGTAGGAAGCCAAAAGGAACAACCAATGTTAGGTACATATTGGCTTGTTGAGAGGATTTTGTATGACAGCCAAGATTACCTTAATTTCTGATATTTGGCTCTTTAATCGTGGAATTTACCTTCTAGACGCCTATGTGCCCCGCCTAAGGGCCACGCCAAAGGGCCCTCTGGCGAGGCCCTCAGGCACGGGCCCGCAAGGTGCGGGCGCGCCGCGGTAACGGCTGTTTAGGTCAAATCATTTTTATTGAATTGTTCACATAACAAACCCGCCAAAAGAGGAGGGAGGAACATTGTCAACAACAAGAGGACCCAAAACCAACCAGGTCCCAGGTTACAAATCATAGCAAAAGATACAGACAATCAAATGCAACACAAGTCCACCCAGGGCATGATATGAACTAAATGGGATTGGGATACGAGGAATTAAGCCAAGGGAGAAAAAGGGAAGAGAGCACCCCCCAGGACAATACTGCTATAAAGCAGAAACCACAGCACTGTCAGCTGAGGAGGGGCAGCCTCGGTGCCCGATATACGTGTTGCCCTTGTCCAAGATCCCCATGCCCATTGAAGTCTCCCTCCCCCCACCCATCCACCCACCCTATCCCCCCCCCCACCCCCCCCCCGTGCCCACCCCCCGCTCCCGATAACGGCTGTTTAAATGCCGAGTTAATCAGCTGGAGAGTGATGTCACACAGGCTCAGTGAGAGAAGGGAGAGCTCCTGCACACAGCGTGAACAATAAACAGCCCCTCTTCTGCCGCGGTAACGGCTCTTTAAATGTAAAGTGGCCTTTCATACTTGGGCACTGTGCTGTTGCTGCAAATGGAGCACTACTATCACATTTCTTGGGCTCCCTGCCTATGCTCTACATTGCTGACACTGAAATGGTTTCTCTCTCTTGCAAATGTGTGCTAACGCCAGGTTTTCAGTTGCAGTAAGATTCAGCCCTTCAGTTCCCCGCATTACCCCTATGTGTTAGTTTGACTACTGTTTAGATAGAAGGCTGTTTATTTTGTCAACTGCTCTGACTGAAGGATAGAGCGGTATATAAAACCTGATAAATAAAATGGTTGGACCAGCCCTACACAGATTCAAAGTTTATTGCATTTCTCAGTGCTTTTGCCCAATAAACAGAACTACCTAATGCTTACAATATTAAGCCTTCACCACTTGGTAGACAGGCCAAGCAAATAAATGGGCTACATCTGATTTATCTTTATCCCTGAGATGAGTCCCCCATAAAGGTTTGCCACAGTCACTTACAGCTTAGATGCTGTTAGTGATGATTTTCCAGCAGATTAATACCCCCAGAACTTTTTTAAGTTGCTTCTTTCCCCTTTGCAGCTTATCCCCTTCCCCCACTCTGTCTGCTCTTACCTTACAATTTGTCATAATCAATTGGAAAAGTAACAAGTTGAAAAATGTACACTAGTAGTATAACTCAATAGCACATTTCCCCATTCCCAGAATCAGGCATGTTGGGTGTTCAAATGTACAACTCATATGAAGTGTTAGGCAATATCAGGGGCTAGGTGGATGTGGTGTTAGTATGTCATGGCAAGTGTCAGGGGCTGTGGATGTGGGTGGGTGTATACAGGTGCATGTGTGTGTCATTGGGAGTTTCAATGAGTACATGCATCTGTCTTTATCATGAGGAGTGTTGGAGAATGTGTGTGAGCATGCATGTACTGTATTATGTGGCATGTCAAGGGCTTCATACATGCATGAATGCATACATTTATCATGAGGAGTGTTGAGGACTTTGTGTGTGTGTCATGGGGGGGTGCAGGAAGCTGAATGCATGTGTGTGCATCGAGGGAGTGGGGGGGGGGCGAATGCATTTGTATGTGTCATGGAGAATGTCGAGGTATGCCTGTATGTGTCTGTGCATTATGGGGAATGTCGGGGGCTACATGTATATGTGTGCCCCCATCTTTTGAGTCTTGAAGGACTACCAAAAGGGACTGCTACTACTGGTAAGAAATCTGTACTTGTATTTCTTTACTTCTGGGAAATTCTCTAAATCTTGGAGAAACTGGAATTCTTTGGGATAAAGTTGATAAATCTGTGTATTAGAATACAGTGTATTTGCTAACTCACTCAGGGCTCAGTGCTCCAGAGAGCTTTTAATTTAAATCAAATTAGAGTATAGCTTAGCATAGAAGGAAGAATAGGGTTAATATTCTTTAAGTAGAAAGAAAAAAAATTCTAGAGACCTTTACAAAAAGACCATCCAGTTAGAAGGCAAATGACGTGTGAAACGGTTATATTTAGGTATTAAAGCCAAGTGACATGTCAAAGGGGCAATTTGAAAGGCTCCCTCTATCAAACCAATGACTGCATGAATCACCCAGGAAATTGTTGAGAGGTCAGGGCACTGTTTAGCAAGCAGCTTTTACCTAGGTGTTCTTTCCCTCCCACCCACCCCAGGTATAATTTTTGTTTTATAGGCTCTTAAACCTATTAAATGGGAAGAGGTGGTCAAATTCACTTCACATTCAGCTGATTATTCTCACCAGGAATAGATTGATTAATCTTGAGGTGAAGTCCCTTAAACTTATCAGGTACAGTTGTATCAGTACAAGTATCCCTAGCAACTTTAAGAAAATAATAAACTAATTTAAATAGCTAAACAAAACCTTAAAACTAAGGGGTATGTTTACTAAACCCTCATAACGTGCGCGCCGCATTAGTCTGCAGGATGCAATAAAAGGAGTGGGCGGTCCGGTCAAAAGTAGCAAAACGGGATTAGCGAACGCGCTCTTGTGCGCTGCACGCTCTTGTGCGCCGCGCACATTAGCGCACGAGAAACACGCGTGGGAAGCATAAGCAGGCGCGCTGATGTGCAAACAGAGGAACAGGGCTGCAGTACAATGGTGCAAACACTAACAGATGATGCAAGGGTCATGGGTTCAATCCCCCTCTGTGCCCAATGAATAAGGCTGGCTGAGGCACTACCATTTATGTGTAATATTGCATTATGAGGCATTTTAATTTTATTTTAATTACTGCTGCTAGCAAATGCACTCTCAAAGCGCTGTAACATAAGGAGCTGCATAAGGCACCCACTAAGGTACCCCAGAGGGCACATTTTAAAGTGCACTGTCCACCAAGGCACCCTACAATGTTGCTTAAAGGGTGGCCTATAGGGCGCCATATAGGGTGCCCTATGAGGCACGGCAGGGTCATAGCACTGTTTTTGATGGCAGAACTGTGCATTTAAACGCATGGAAATCTTAAGTAGGTGCGCTGACATACAAGGAGGAACAGCAGTGTAGCACAATGGTTAAGGCACTGACTGATGATACAGGGGTCATGAGTTCAATCCCCAGTGTGCCTAATACTTAAGGTTGGCTGAGGCATCAGCTTTGACATGTAAGTATTGTTTCCTGCAGCACTTTATTTGTATTTTATTAATTGCTGCCAGAAAACACACCCTCATGTGCCATAACCTAAGGTGCAGCATAAGGCACCCTATAAGGCACTCCATAGGGCACATTATAAAGTGCACTGTCCGCCACGGCACCCCATAATGTCCCCTATAGGGCACCCTATAAGTTGCTCCATAGGATACTGTATAGTGCACCTTATATGGACGGTAACCATAAGGTGCCCTATAGGGCGCCTTATAAAGCGCCCTCTGAGGCCCCTTATGGGTACAGTATGCTGAGGGTGTTTTTGCTGGCAGCACTAATGTACATTAAAAATAGATAATGCTTTGGACAGCCCTATCAAATAACCCCACTGTGGGTTTGAACCCATGATCTTTGGCTCCACTGGCAGTGAAGTAACCAGTGGGCTACAGCTGCTAGCAAGCCCGTGGCTGGCTGCAGAAGGACTGCATGTCACCACACAAACAGTCTGCTGTGGTCACCAGGATAGGGTTAGCCCACCCGTACCCATGATGCACTGCACATGCAAATCAGCTGTCTACAGATGAACACAAGATGGGGTATGCACCCCCACAGCACCTCGGCCTGGTAGGGGGAACTGACAATGTGTGTTACTGCCACAGAGTAGCTACACACCGTCACATTGTGTGGGTACTGTGCTCACCCTGAGGGTGCGGTGGGACGCCCAGCACCAGGTCCACAGCACCTGCCATGACAGAAATAGGCCATGCTGTAGGTCCCCAGCAGTCCTAGTGGGTGAATATAGGTAGTTCCTGCAGACACACTTTGGATACATCTGTATTTCTCAGTCAGGTTTGACCCTTATGGACCCAAAGGCAGATTATGTACCACCACCCAAACCACCCTCTGAGGCTGAGAAACAGGGTCTCCCACCAACAGATCCACATTTTACATCCCTGCAATGGCAGCAGTAGAGGGGACCACTCACCACAGTCCTGCTGGGGAACAGACACCCTACAGGGCAGTCAATGCAGCTCTGTACATATCTATATAGCAATAGCAGACAGACATTAGGCCTGGAAATACTCACCTGCAGCCACTGCACCCTGCAAGGTGTTACCAGCAAGACACATACTAGCTACAGACAGTCTGATAGCTAGTCCATAGGACATGTTCCTGGAGGAGATACATACACACCAAGCAGATAGGTCAGTGATTGGGCCCCAAAAGGGAACCCAGAAATATCACATGAAAAAAATATTATAGGGCACTATGGGGGAACCTAGCCATGCCGTGGTCACTGCACAGTCAGTGTGAGAGTGAACTCACAGCAGGACTTACTGTGGCCACTCTGTCTGTGCAGGTGGTGGCTGGGCACTACAATGTCCCAGCCATTGCCCTATGTCCTGTGCAGATGCATCCTGGCCAGGCCACCCTGTCCGGGCTATACCCATGGTACCTTGCTCCTCATTATGCACATTGGCAGGCCAATACTGGCAACACTGCTGGCAGTGTGGGCTGTGGAGGATGTTTGCAGCCACCACACACTGGATAGACCAGGGGTGTCCAAACCTGTCCTGGAGGGCCGCAATCCTGGCAGGTTTTTGGGATAGCCCTAATGAATATGCATGAGATATACATGCATTAGAGATATCCTGCCAACCTGACTGGTTTGTGGCCCTCCAGGACTGGATTTGGAGATCCCTGCCTTAAACCTCTGTCATTTAAGATTGTGAGTGCATAAGGTGCAGATGTCCTAGACATCCAAAAGGGTAGATAGAATTTGTCACATTCCTCCTTGCTTCTCACCACCACCAAAATGTTGTCTATTAGACAACTTTTTGGTGGTGGTGAGAATCGAGGAGGGACAAATTCTATCTACCCTTTTGATGTCTAGGACATCTGTACCTTGCCCACTTACAATCTTAAATGACAGAGGTTTAAGGCAGGGGTCTCCAAATCCAGTCCTGTAGGGCCACAAACCAGTCAGGTTGGCAGGATATCTCTAATGCATGTATATCTCATGCATATTCATTAGGGCTATCCCAAAAACCTGCCAGGATTGCGGCCCTCCAGGACAGGTTTGGACACCCCTGGGATAGACAGACACTCTCCCACACCTATGCCAGCATTGTGCTACTATAGAGGTGTTTAGCAGCCCTGGCCACCACACCAGTCCTGGGCACAGTGCAGACATGGATATGCTACGCAAAACTGTTGGGGGTCACTCCCCAGGGTGGTAAACACTGTCAGAGACCAGACCTGAAGCACACCCCACAGACATCAGAAAGGTTGCTATGATGGAGCTCAATCAGCAAACTGTGCTTAATGTAGGAATTGCTATCTGACAGTAATCATAGCAACCTTTTGATAGCTGTGTACCGTATTCCCAGGTATAGGGTGGCATTGCTAAGGTATGCAAGTGCTAGTATTGGGAGATGCACGCAGGGCCCAATGTCCTGCCTCTCCAGGGGGCATTGGCTAATGGAGCCTGTGGTTGTGGGTGTGTCTGCCCCTGTTGGCTGCTGCTTTACGGCAGAGGTTCCCAACTCCAGTCCTGGTGTGCAAAACACTGTTCGGGTTTTCATGCTGTCCCTCATGAATATGCATGAGATACATCTGCATACCATGGGGGTGGTGCATAGATATGCAGCACAGGCATCTTTATTAGAGGCAGCATGGAACCTGAATGGTGTTTGGCCCTCCAGGACAGCATTTGGGAGACTCTGCTGTAGGTAATGCGCCTGTTTATGGAGTCTGTGCTCTGTAGGGTAAAATGTAGGTTTTTTGGGCATGTTTACGTCATCTGCAATAAAGGTTCTGTCTGTATTAGCACGTTGTAGTGGGGGGTAAAATATGGGGACTGGGTTGGCAGGCACCATAGCTGGGACTTGAACCTGTGATCTTCTGCCTCCAAACACACTGGTTGTGTGCACTGCACCACCATGTTGCCACAGAGACAGTGTATTCCCTGGTGATACCATGACTATTTGTCCGGCAGGGCCTGTCTGTTGCAGTGCATGGCACCCACCTACACAGGGCTAGGCCATGGTCTGCTCTGGGCAGCTGCCACTGCCCCCCTCCACCACCAGTACCCCTCTGCTACCATGCTGACATGCCCTTCTGCTGGTGGTGCTGGTGGTGTGCAGTCTCAAGCCATCCAGTGTGCAGGTAGGCAGCTGCCTATGGTGCGTGTTCTGGGGTAGGGGTGCCTGCATAGGCATCCACGCTTCCCCCCAACACCGCCTGCCAATGTTCTGTGCCCTTGGAGGTACCTGCTGAGTACTATCCCCTGTGACACTGTGATAAACACTCTCATGCCCATGTTGGGCCCTCATCAGTTGCTGTCTGGCTGCTGTTCAGTTTCAGCATTCCTAAGTGCCACCTAGGCATCTGCCTAGTCCGCACTGTGCCCCAGCTGCACCACAGCATGTGCCGCCTGCAGCCCTCTGTATCCCCTTTCCCAGCATCTGTCCAGTTGCCCATTCCGACATGCCCGCCCTGCTGTTGTGGAACATGTGCATGCCATAGGTAACCTGTCCAATGGAGAGGGAAACCCTGATCAGTGCTATTTCACTGTGGGATCATTCACCTTGTATGGGGACGGAGCGTAGACCCTTCCAAAATTCATATTTATTTTTTGGGGCTTTCTTGGGAGTGTTTTTTTGATGTTTTCCATTACTATCACTATTACCCAGCTTGATTATGATTTTTTTTTATTTTGTTGGGGTCATTTTCAATGTTTATTTGCACTTTTGTTCCGTGCACATGTATCACACATCACTTTTTTGTAGGTTTCCCTGGTTTTGCTGTACATTGCTGACAGAAATGGTTTCTTTTCCCTTTAAATCAGCTCTAACGCGAGGTTTTCACTTGCGTTAGTTTTGGCCTCAGATTTCACATCGTTAGTGTGCGGGGAGCCTCTCCCCTCCCATTCTCCACCCATTGACCCCTTCTCTCCGCCCCTGGGGAGCCTTCCTCCGCCCTCCGGGAGCCTTTCCCCGCCTTCAGTGCTCATTTGCGCCACTGCGCGCATGAGCGTGCACTAAGGCACATTTGTGCCCCGTAAAGCGTCATTAGCACACGCTAAGGTACCTTAGCGCATGCTAATTGCACAGCGCGCACGTTAAGAAGGTTTAGTAAACATACCCCTAAGATGCAGACAGCAGTCTAGCAGTGAGATGGGGGCTATTCAGTCTTTTGTATTGAGTATCACATGTACGATTTTCTCCCAGGTGGTGAGGGGTCTTACGTGTACACTAGGTGCAAGGAGCTCTTTGCTCTCAGGGAACGAGTCTGATCTCTGGAGGCTAGAGTAGCAGACTTGGAGGACATAAGGAAGAGGTATATTATAGGTCCAATGGCTTGGAGTGCAGTTACACCCATGTCTTCTGGAGAGGACATCTGCCTTGTGCCATGCTGTTTTATATGGGTTACTAGTGCCGGTGGGTCAAAAGAGAAGTAGGAGAGAACTACAGGGCCCCTGATGGAGGTTGGATCTTCTGCCTCTCCACACAATTCAGAGAATAGTTGCTTAGAACTAACATCTCTCATGCTCACATTGATCAGCTGAACAGAGGAGGGACACCCAGATGGATCAGCATAGCCACGACTCCAAAGACTACCAAAGACAGACATATCAGGGCAGGTAGGATCTAGATCGCAGTCCTCCATGCGACTCTAAGCACTGTCCCTAAGTCCAATATCACTACTCTGTGCCTCCTGCTTCATGTAAAAAGAACCGTTCTTCAGGTGCACTCGTGCCTGGTGGGCCTGCACCTAAGAGCCCACACCTAAGGGCCTTGCCAAAGGGCCCTTAAGGATGGCCCTTAGCGTGGGTGAAAATAATCCTGTGCTTTATGCCACTGTAAGTGAAACATTGTTATACTGTATATGCTGATAGCCTGCATTAATGCAAACACTTTCAGCATAATGGAGATGAAACTAAGCACTATAACCTACTGTTATTTAAACATATTTTTATACCACCTTTCTACTATTCAAAGCGGTTTACAGTTGAACAACAATTAACGTGACCATATGGCACACTTTTTGTACATGAAACTGAAACAGATTAACAGTAAAACATTAACTATGAACATTGGGCATACTAACTATAAACTATTTACAGTGTAGTGTGATTGTGAGTGTTTTGTTGAGTCTTTGTTGCTAATGTTTACATAACTGGGTTTAAGATTCTTCAAAAGGGAATTATGGTGGGTAGATTTCCAGGTTTGTGGGTAGTTTGTATTCTTCCCTAAAGATGTGCATCTTAAGTTTCTTCCTGAACTCTGATAGGCCTGATAGTCCCCTCAGTATTGATGGTAGAGTATTCCATATGGATGGAGCAAGTAGTGTGAATGATCTGTTGTGGGTTGACTAATTGCTTTTTGTCTTTTGTCATGGAATGGCAAGTAGTTTGATGGTCGAGTTTCTTCGCAAATTTTTTGTGTTCGAGATTAGAGGTTGGAAGCAAGTAGCAGATTCTTTGTGAAGTATTTGAAGCTTGTGTTTAGGATTTTGTATCTAATCCTGGCTGCGATGGGAAGCCAGTGCAGCTGCATTAGTATGGGGGTGATTATTTGGACCATTGTATTTTGTGCCATTTGTAGTGGATGGATTGTTTAGGTAAGCCTTGGTAAATGTTACAGTAACCCAATATCAGTGTAATCATGGCCTGGCACATGGTTCTGAAGAGTTCTGGGGTGAGTAATGGGTGGAAGAGTCTCAGTATCCTCAGTTTGTAGTAGACGGAATTGATTATTCTTTTTATGTGATGTTGCAATGTCAGCTGTTGATCTATTGTTATGCCTAAGTATTTTGTCTCTGAGTGTACCTTAATTTTTAAATTGCTAAATTGTAGTGTTGATGGAGGTGTGAAGGTAAGATTAGAGCTGACAGTGTTTCTGTTTTTTCTATTTCTTCTTACGTTAAATATATTCATACAGATATTTCTACTTCAAAATATCCCCATAAGATATGACAACTTCTGTAACCGACCAATACTATCATAACTCAGGTCATACAACAGAACTTCTAACTATAATAGACTGATAAACATCAGGACAGGCAGACAGCCGTATGGTTTGAATAGAAATGAAAACCCAACATCTACTAGCTTGAAATGTAGCATGATTAATGCAAGGTCAGTTAGGAACAAAATACTTATTATATCAGAATATGTTAATAAAAACTAACCAGACATAGGGGGATGTTTACTAAACTGCGGTAACATTACGTAATGCACGTTATCATGCGTTAACGATCGTAAAGTTCCGCGGCGCGGTAAAACACCGCAGAAGGTGGAGAGAGGGCGGAGAGAAGGGGTAAATGGGAGGAGAGTGGGCAGGGAGAGGCTCCAGGCACAGTAACGTGCTGAACTCAAGGGCTGAATCCTACCGCGAATGAAAACCTGCCGTTAGATGCACATTTGCAGGGGAGAGAAACTATTTCAGTGTCAGCAATATACAGCATAGGCAGGGAAACCCACAAAACGTGCTAAGTGTGATACATGTGCACGGATCAAAAGGGCAAATAAACAGTGAAAATGAGCAGAAGAAACGAGGAAAACAACATAACCAAGTTGGCCAATGGAGATACCAATGGGAAACAGCAATAAACACGACTGAGAAAACTCCAGAAAAAGAGTATCAGCAGGGAATGATCTGTCCATGTGGCACAGTATGCACAGCCAGTGTGTTCAGGAGCAGAAGGTCACAGGTTCAAATCCTAGCTGTGGTCCCTGCCAACTCTGTCCCCATAGTTTTCTCCAGTAATAGTAAGAAAGACAGAACCTATTATTGCTGATAGAATAAACATGCTTGGAACACCTACATTTTACACTACAGAGCACAGGCACCACAAACAGGTGCATCACCTAGAGAAGAGGCTGCCAAATGCAGTCTGGGAGGGCTACAAATCATTCAGGTGTCATGCTGTCTCCAATGTAAGGACTTGTTAGCATGATGGCGGAGGGGTTACAGGTGGTGGAGAGGACAGTGGCACCTGGCTGCAGCAGACCATGGCCTAGCCCGGTCTATGTGGGTGCCGCGCACTGCAACAGACAGGCTCCGAATGACAAACAGTCATGGTACCTCCAGGGATTGACCTGTCCGTGTGGCGCAGTATGCACAGCCCGTGCGCCCAGGAGCAGAAAGTCGCAGGTTCAAATCCTAGCTGTAGTCCCTGCCAACTCTGTCCCCATAGTTTTATCCAGTAATAGACCGTGGTAAGAAAGACGGAACCTATTATTGCTGATAGAATAAACATGCCTGGAACACCTACATTTTACCCTACAGAGCACAGGTACCACAAACAGGCACATCACCTAGAGCAGAGGCTGCCAAATGCAGTCCTGGAGGTCCAAACAACATTCAGGTTCCATGCTGTCTGCAATAAAGATGCCTGTGGTGTATGTCTATGTGCCGCCACCATGGTATGCAGAAGTATCCCATGCATATTCATCAGGGACAGCATGAAAATCTGAGCATGGTGCAGCCCACCAGGACCGGAGTTGGGAACCCCTGTCCAAGAGCAGTGGTCAACAGGGGCGGAAACACCCGCACCCACAGGCCCCAATATCCACAGCCTCCTGGAGGGGCAGGATGTTGGGCCCTGTGTGCATCTCTCAATACTAGCACTTGCATACCCTAGCAATGCCACCCAAAACCCGGGAAAATGGTACATAGATAGCAAAAGGTTGCTATGAGAACTGGCACATAGCAATTCCTAAGGTTAGCACAATCTGCCCAGTGGGCTGTACCATACCAACCTCTGTGATGTCTGTGGAATGTGTGTCAGGTCTGGTACCTGACAGTGTCCACCACCTTGGGGAGAGACCCCAACAGTACTGCATACCATAGCCATGCCTGCACTGTGCCCAGGACTGGTGCGGTGGCCAGGGCTGCCAAAAGCCTCTATAGTTGCACAATGCTGGCATAGGTGTGGGAGTGTGCGTCAGTCTATCCAGTGTGTGGTGTTTGCCCACAACCTCTGCTGCCCACACTGCTATCACTGTTGCCAGTAGTGGCCTGCCAATGTGCATAATGAGGAGCAAGGGACTGTGGGTATAGTCGGAGAGGGCGGCCTGGGCAGGATGTAGCTGCAGAGGGCCCAGGGCAATGGCTGGGACATTGTAGTGCCTGGCCACCACCTACATGGACAGGGTGGCCACGGCATGTCCTGCTGGGAGGTCACGCTCACCCTGACTGTGCAGTGTCCACAGCATGGCTGGGTTCACCCATAGTACTACATGGTGTTTCTTGTAAGTGAGATATATGGGCTCTGTCTCCTGGAGCCCAATCACTGACCTATCTGCTTGGTGGGTGTGTGCACATCTCCTCCAGGAAAATGCACTATGGGCTAGCTAGCAGACTGTTTTCAGTTAGTATGTGTGTGGTTGGAGCACCTTGCAGGGTGCAGTGGCTGGTGATTCACCTTGCGTGCTGCTGGGGAATGTCAGATAGTGGTGTGGGGCAACTGTGCATTACCAGGCCTACTGTCTGTCTGTCACTGCCTCATGTATGGAGGCACACAGATCTGCATAAACTGCCCAGCAGGACTGGGGTGGATGATCCCCTCTACTGTCACCAGTGCAGGGGGGTAAAATGTCAATCTGTTGGTTGGAAAACCTGTTTCCCACCCTGAGTCACAGAAGGTGGGTTTGGGTGTTGGTACGTAAACCATAAAGCATGTGACCATGGCACCCACACAGTGTAGGCACTATCCCGGGTGCATCATAGTCCACACGGGAAAGACATGACATACAGATGGACACAGGCATATGCTACAGGTGTCTGCAGGGACCACCTATCACACAGTGGCACCAATGGGGACCTGTAGCATAGCCCATCTCTGCAAAGCCAGGTGCTGCGGAAATGGTGCTGGGCACCCCACCTCATCCTCAGGGTGAGCTCAGGACCCGCTCACTGTGATGGTCTGTAGCTACTCTGTGGCAGTAACACACACGGTCAGTACCCCTACCAGGCTGAAGTGCTGTGGGGTTACACATGGTCAGGACCCTCCACCAGGCCGAGGTGTTGGGGGGGGTGGTGCATATCACAACATGTGATACCATCTGTAGACTGTTGATTTGCATGTGCAGTGCACCATGGGTATGGGTGGGTTAACCCAAAGCCTGGTATCCACACCAGACCATTTGTGTGGTGACCTGATGTCCTTCAGTGGCCAGGCAGGGGTTTGCTGGTAGCACTGGAGATGTAGCCCACTAGTTACCTCACTGCCGGTGGGGCCAGAGGTCATCGGTTTGATCCCACAGTGGGGTCATTTGGTAGGGCTGTCTGTGGCATTTTCCTTTTTAAACTTTTATTTTCATTTTGCAACAAACAAAAGAAACAACACACCAAAAGAGACAAAACAAGTATACAATAAGGAAAAGTAAACCCATTACCCCCCACCCCGATGCTTCTTCTCTACCCGTTCATATCAGCATGTGAGCGCTTCCAATTAACAGTGATTATACATCAAACGATCAAAAAAGTATCCACAATACAGCATGATCATGGGACAGAGATATACAAAGTTAGACAGTCAGATGAGAGCATTTAGCAAAATGTACATATTCATTGAGCATCTTCCATTGAGACCAATGAGAAGGAGTCTGAACTGAGGAAGCGAACAGACGAGGTATTTGTTCATATTTACTGTAGAGACAGGCATGATTCCACCATTCATTGGGGCTCAGATGGGAACTAATTTCCCAGTATTACTTAATTAGGGAAATAGCAATGCCAAGCATAAAGTTCGAAAGGAGATAAGCCATTTTTGGGAGAGAGGGGATCCCCGCAACTGGGCGAAGTCCCACTATCCTCCAAGAAAGGGACTCCTGAGAGGGCGAGATAGACTAAATACGACCCCAGACCCGACGCCAGAAATACTGTAGTGCGGGATATTCATGCATAACATGAAGCAATAAACCAATGGCCGCAGGACGTGTCCAGCAACCATTACCCTGAGTAGTGTTCCATTTGTCTAATCTGTGAGGAGTGTAAAAACGCCGGTGGGCTAGAAAGAAGAGGGTCTGAGTGAGTGAGGCGGGTCGGGAACCCGTGTCCCTCTGTTCCAGATAAGGCTCCATTGCTCCGAGGTCAAAGTCACATGCAATTCTCTCTCCCATACTTTCTGCGCTATAGAGGTATCTCTAGTGATAGCATTACATAAGGTTTAGTAAAATTGGATGCTACACCCGGTGAACTACCGAGAGATCGGAAGTGTCCAATCAACCTTATGCAGAGAGTGCCGATGGCGGGAGTACTCTAGTGCTCCGAATGCAATGCTGAAGTTGCACTGACCAGAGTCGGGAGTCGAAAGGTTGCATAAGAGTATTAAAGGCACCTAAAGTGTCGAAAAGCATTGGTGGATAGTGGGAGTCTAATGGGAGAGTCATACCAGGGAGAAAGGTAAGAGGAATCGGTTAGCAAAGGCCCGCTACTATATCTAGCCACACAGGTCTGCTCGGTACTGGATCTTCCAACCAACGAGCACCTAGTTTGAGAAGAAAAGATTGAGGGAACACTTGAGTAAGATCGCCACCAAGTATTAATGGAGCATTGGCGGAGGCCGAGGCCAACTGCGCAAAACTTGCATAGTAAGCAGGGTTGTCCACATTCGGGGCATAGTGCAAATACACGTGAATTCACTATCTCCAACCTCAAGGTGTACACGGGCCCATCTACCCTCCATGTCAGCGCTAATATCAGGTACAGTAGCGTGCAAAGACTTCTTAACCAGAATGGCTATCCCGTACCATTTGGAAACGGTGGGAGAATAGGCAGCTACCATGTGAGGCCTAGCATTGAGTTTCAGTGTTTCAGCAGAGTGTAATGCATTTCCTGAAGAAACACCAAATCAACATGCTCGTGGCTAAGATAGCTAAGGATTTTCTTTCCTTTGAGTGGACCAGTTATGCCTTTGACGATGAATAATAAGATTTTACATAAGGCCATTCAGAAAAGTTAAAAATTCTGAGCATGATAGCACACATAATTTCACTGTGTCCCTCAAACTGACTGTATCTGGCTGTACACATGACATAGGAAAAATAAGCTAATATAATACAATGAAGCGCCCCACATTAACAAAGAAAACCGCAGTACGGTAGAGGAGAAGCAAAACCCCAAAATTACTGGCGACCATGTGTCTGCGGGGAGAAACCCCAGAGAAGGCCGAAATTGAAAAAACACATAACCTGTAGGACTGTGCGTGCTCCGAATCCGACCGAGGCACACATCATGAAGGGATAGGAGACCAAAAACAAAAGTCATACAGAGAAAGAAAGAAAGTCCAGGCTATTTCTGTGCTTGGCTATGACCGCCGCATCGGGCCCTTCAAAATGGCGGACAGAGCCGGCAGATAAGAGTCCAAGATTTGGGATTAGCGCATCTGCTCTGCTTCTTTGGAGTCCAAAAATGTTGATAGTAGATCAGGATCCTCGAACGTCCTGGTCTGGTTGTGGAGAGTCACTCGGAGCTTCGCTGGATACAACAGGCCAAAGCGAGCCTGTAGCTGTTGAAGTCGAGGGCGAAGAGCAAGGAGTTTCTTCCGACGGTCAACGGTAGGCTTTGCCAAATCAGGAAAGAAGGAGACCTTACGACCTTCGAATTCCAAATGATGATTCGCTCGGGCAGCATGTAAAATTTGTTCCACTTGTTGATATCGTAGCAAGCTAAAGATAATAGGCCGGGGGGTCGTGCGGTTGAGCGCCATGCGGGCAGGAACACGGTGTGCTCGATCGATTTCCAGTTCTCTGTGAAAAGTGATCTTCAGCAAGGAGGGAAGAGTTTTGAGCAAGAATTCTCTTATATCTCCTGCTTCCACCCCCTCCGGCATTCCGAGGAGCCTCACATTGTTGCGACGGGCTCGATTATTGCTATCTTCCAACTCCTTTTGAAGATTCTGTATCTGGCGCTCAGCCTTGTCCAGTTTGCCCAAGCGCACCTCGTGCGAGTCGAGGACCCCCGCCATATTGTCCTGCCGTAATGAAAGACCTTCAAGTCGGTCCTGGAGCACTCCAAAGTCTTCTCGCATGGCTCGAAGCGCTTCTCCATTGGACTGCACCAATTCCTTCACGCCGCGTATTTCCTCCAAAATCTCCAGGTGCATTGCGGGGTTTTCACGAAATGGAACCATCTTCTGTGGGGAGGACACCTCTGTTTTGGAGCGTTTTCCGTGAGAAGAAGAAGGAGACCCGAAGTCCAAGCGCGCTGGTTTATGGGCCGCCATCCCCCCGAGGTGCCCCGGTCAGCTCGGAGCGAAATAGTAAATTTATATAGGTATTAAGTCAGGATTCTGAGTAGGCCTCTCGGGAGCTTCAACGCAAAGCGTCCTACCCGCTGGACATCAGGCTCCGCCCCCGGCATTTTCCTTTTTAAATTTAAATTGGTTCTGCCAGCAAAGACACCCTCACAGTGCTGTCTCTTTACGGTGCCTCATCAGGCGCCCTACCGAGCGTCCTGTAAAGCTCCCTCTACGGCACCCTGTAGAGTGCCCTACAAGGCATCTTATGGGGCGCTCCATACGTAACATTATAGGTTGCCTTGGTGGACAGTGCACTTAATAATGTGCTCTCTGGAGTACCTTATAGGGTGCCTTATGCGGCACCTTAGGTTATGGCCCTGTGAGGGTGTGTTTGCTGGCAGCACTAATTAACTTTACACACCAATATGCTTCAGACAGCACTGATTTAAAGTAAAAGCTAATGTCTCAGCCAGCTTTACTCATTGGACCCACAGGGGGGATTGAACTCACATCCCCTCTACCATCAGTCAGTGCATTAACCATTGTGCTACAGCTCTCAACATGTTGCTAAACAGCTTATCAAATGCCTTATGGGCGCTGTACAGGGCACTTTGCGTGGCGCTTTACACGGCACTTTGTAACGCTTGTTAATTTATGACGCCTTGTAACGCGCGTTATCGGTAACGATGTACCGCCCATGTCCTTATTTGGGATATCTGTCTCTACCGCGGATCCTAACGCGAATGACATTACCGCAGTTTCGTAAACATGCCCCATAATGTTCATCACTGAATCCTGGCTAACAAATACTGACCTAGTCCTTTTACTGACTGAAACTACCAAACTACAATACATTACATTGTCCTAGAGAAGGAAAAAGAAGTGGCATGGAGTTCTGATCATAATAAAAAAGGAGCTTAAAGCATCACTAACATCAGCAACAAGCTTAAATGGACCCATACGTGGATTATGTACCACCATCCAACCCAATCTCTGTGGCTCAGGGTGGGAAACAGGATCTTCCACCAACAGAGCCACACTTTACCTCCCCGCAATGGTGGCAGTAGAGAGGACCATCAACCCCAGTCCTGCTGGGAACAGACACCATACAGGGCAGACAATACAGATCTGTACACATCCATAAGGCAAGACAGAGAGAAGGCCTGAAAATGCTCAGCTGTCCCCCACCGCTATCTGACATTCTCCAGCAGCAAGCCGCCAGCTACTGCACTCTGCAAGATGTTCAATCCAGACACATACTAGCTGCAGATAGTCTGCTAGCTAGTCCATAGTGCATGTTTCTGGAGAAGATGCATGCACTCAGAACTGGGATGTCAACATACACAACAAGCAGATAAGTCAGTGACTGGGACCCAAAAAGAAACCATAAACATCACATGAGAGAAACCCTACATAGTACTATGGGGGAACCATGCCGTGGTCACTGCTCAGTCAGGGTGAGAGTGACCTCCCAGCAGGACATGCTGTGGCCACCCTGTCCGTGCAGGTGGTTGTCAGGCACTACAATGTCCGAGCCATTGCCCTATGCCCTGTGCAGATGCATCCTGGCCAGGCCACCCTGTCCGGGCTATACCCATGGTACCTTGCTCCTCATTATGCACATTGGCAGGCTTACACTGGCAACAGTGTGGGCTGAGGAAGGTGTTGGCAGACACCACACACTGGATAGACAAACACACGCTCCCACACCTATGCCAGCATTGTGCAAATATAGAGGATCTTGGCAGCCCTGGCCACCGCACCAGTCCTGGGCACAGTGCAGGCATGGCTATGGTATGCAATACTGTTGGGGTCACTCCCCAGGGTGGTAAACACTGTCAGACATCAGACCTGAAGCACACTCCACAGACAGCAGAAAGGTTGCTATGATGCAGCTCAATCAGCAAATTGTGCTTAACTTAGGAATTGCTATCTGCCACTAATCATAGCAACTGTTTGATAGGTGTGTACAATATTCCCAGGTTTATTGTGGCATTGCTAAGGTATGCAAGTGCTAGTATTGGGAGATGCACGCAGGGCCCAACATTCTGCCTCTCCAGGAGGCTTTGGATAATGGAGCCTGTGGGTGAGGGTGTGTCTGCCCCTGTTGGCCGCTGCTCTAGGGCAGAGGTTCCCAACTCCAGTCCTGGTGGGCCAAACACTGTTCGGGTTTTCATGCTGTCCCTCATGAATATGCATGAGATACATCTGCATACCATGGGGGCGGTGCATAGACATGTAGCACAGCCATGTTTATTAGAGGCAGCATGGAACCTGAATGGTGTTTGGCCCTCCAGGACTGCATTTGGGAGACTCTGCTCTAGGTAATGTGCATGTTTATGGTGTCTGTGCTCTGTAGGGTAAAATGTAGGTTTATTGGGCATGTTTCTGTTATCTGCAATAAAGGTTCTGTCTGTATTAGCACGTTTTAGTAGTGGGTAAAATTTGGGGACTGGGTTGGCAGGAACCACAGCTGGGATGTGAACCTGTGACCTCGTGCTTCTAAACACACTGGCTGTGTTCACTGCACCACCGTGTTGCCACAGAGATAGTGCATTCCCTGGAGATACCATGACTGTTTGTCAGACAGAGCCTGTATGTTGCCGTGCACGGCACCCACCTAAATAGGGCTAGGCCATGGTCTGCTATGGGCAGCTGCCACTGCCCCCTCCACCACCAGTACCCCTCTGCCACCATGCTGACATGCCCTTCTGCTGGTGGTGCTGGTGCTGCGCAGTCTCAGGCTATCCAGTGTGTGGGTAGGCGGCTGCCTATGGTGCGGGTTCTGGGGTAGGGGTGCCTGCATAGCTGTCCACGCTTTCCCCCAGCACCGCCTGCCAATGTTCCGTGCCATTGGGGGTACCTGCTGGGTACTATCCCCTGTGACACCGTGGGAAACACACTCTTGCCCATGTTGGGCCCTCAGCAGTTGCTGTCTGGCTGCTCTACTGTTTCAGCATTCCTATGGGCCAGCTAGGCATTAACCTAGTCTGCACTGTGCCCCAGCTGCACCACAGCATGTGCCACCTGCAGCCCTCTGTGTCCCCTTTTCCAGCATCTGTCCAGTTGCCCTTTCCGACATGCCCGCCCTGCGGTTGTGGAGCATGTGCACACCATAGGAAACCTGTCCAATGGAGAGGAAAACCCTGATCAGCGCAATTTCACTGTGGGCTCATTTACCTTGTATGGGGACAGAGCTATACAAATTCATATCTTTTTTTTGGAGCTTTCTTGGGGGTGTTTTTTGATGTTTCCCATTGATATCACTATTGCCCAGCTTGCTTATATTTTTTTACATTTTCTTCTGGTCATTTTCACTGTTTCTTTGCCCTTTTGTTCCGTGCACATGTATCACACTTATCATTTTTTTGTAGGTTTCCCTGGTTTTGCTGTACATTGCTGACGGAAATGGTTTCTTTTCCCTTTAAATCAGCTCTAATGCCAGGTTTTCACTGGCGTTAGTTTTCAGCCTCGGATTTCACAGCGTTAGTGTGCAGGGAGCCTCTCCCCTCCCACTCTCCGCCCATTGACCCTCTCTCTCTGCCCCTGGGGAGCCTTCCTCCGCCCTCCGGGAGCCTTTCTCCGCCTTCAGCGCTCGTTTGCCCCTTATCGCGCAATAAGGCGCCTTATCGTGCGATAATGTGGGAGAGCGCACGTTAAGACGGTTTAGTAAACATACCCCTTAGACAACTCAAAACCCCACTTCAAGTAATTTGACAGGAATGAATTCCCAAAAGAGATCCTACCCAAACTTAACACTGATATGAAGGACATTGACTATGATAAACAACTGGAACACAGTTATAAACACAGCGTCCAGATCTAAACAAATCAGATCCCGCATGATACAAATCCAATAAGAAGCATGATACAATCAAGAACTAAACATAAAAAGAAGCTTAAGAAAACTGAACATCAATGGAGACTGCCAAAATCAACACAAGAAAAAATGAATTCATGAACGTCCTGCAAACATACCATGAACGTATTAACTACTACAAGGATTGCTACACGAAACTACTGATGAAATCCTTAAACCGCCAAGAGAAGTCTTTGATATCGTATCACCAGACCACCTAACCCAGAAAATGACAATACATTCTTTAACCCACAAATAATGGCTAACCATTACAAGAACAAACTACAGCTACAAGTCCAAGATACAAACCAGACCATCCCTAACATCATTCCTGATACCTCAACTTGTGAAGGATTTTTGATAATTTCTAAAGATCATCTGGAACATACCATCATCTCAACCAATACAACCACATCCCCATAGATCCATTTCCATAAGATGGATAAAGTTAACCCACTCAGAAACCTCATCCATATTACTTAAAATGGTTAATCTATCCCTAACACTGGGATACATGCCTAAATGCTTAAAAAGAGCATCTATTTGCCCTATCTTAAAACATAGCTTTCTAGATAAAACTAACCCTAGACCAATATCCAGCCTCCCATTCATAGGAAAAATAATTGAAAAAATAGTCCATAAACAATTACAGGGTCACATAGAATTACATACCCTACTAGATTCTCACCAGGATGGATTTAGCCCTTTCTATGGAGTAGAAACACTAATCTCACCACTGGATAGACTTATAAAAGGTATCAAAAAAACAAGTAAAATATTTATACAAATCATCCTGGATATAGAATCAGCTTTTGATTCAATTTCCCACACTATACTGACTAGACTCCAACAAATCAGAATTGGCAGATCCATCCTTCTCTGGTTTAAATCTTACCTGTCAGACCGTTCACAGGAAGTCAAAATTGGCCTTGATTCAACAAAGCCATACAGCCAAAACCAAGGAATGCCCCAAGGTTCTCCATTCTCAGAGTTATTATTTAACATCTATATCCAACAGATATATTCCAGAAACACAATGGGCCCGATGCAGAGATGCGAATAGAGGGGTTGGACGTCCTGGTTGGACATCCGACCCCCATTTTGGCCTGGCATGCTATTCTGGGTCCATCCCTACCAGCATGTACAGAGAGTTAGTGCAGGGAGCATTGGACGGGGGCAGGAGGGGGAGAGCTGGAGGCAGAGAGTGGGCAGAGCAGAGGTGGGCCAAAGCACCCGGCTGTACAGAGTCTATTCTACTCAGGGCCCTGTACGCCCTCCAGGTGCAAAGAGAATGTCAGACTTATTCCACCTCAGAGGTAGAATAAGTCCTGGGGACGTAAGCAATCGGGGCATGCAGACCCCACAAAGTCATGGAGCAGCTACAGGTAGGCCCCTGCCACCTGATCCCGGCCATGGCTGCTCCCACCAAGGATCGGGCGGTGGGGAAAGAAGATCAGGACTACTGATGGGCCTTGCTTGTTCATGCTGGGCATCCCGGTGCCATGGCAATGGAATGTCACAGCACTGGCACACCAGTAGGAGCACTGAGCAGTGGAGACAGGCAGCATGCTGTATATCTCCCTGCTCAAAATACTGTGCACGCCAGCCCATCCATGTTTCTAGGTTCTGCAACCGTGGGAATGTATAGCTCCCACGGTTGCAGAATCTGGAACTGTGCCCCATCCATATTTCAGACGTCTGGATGGGCCGGACGTGCATAATTTGGAATTGGGCTCCATGTAAATTACCATATATATATATGCAGATGATATCATGTTTTATCATGCATACAACCCATCAAAACACAACAAATAATAGCATGCTTTGAGGATATTTCAAAATGGCTTACAACACAATCTTAGGATACACTACAGGAAAGACTGAAATATTGTTCATAACAAAAGATAAAAACTTCAATCCTCTGGGAGAGAGAGCTGCTTTTGCCTGGGAGCTGCCGCGGTTTTCCTTGCCGCGGAGCAGCGTGGTCGGTTGGAGTTGGATGCCTGCAGAGACTGCTGCAGGCAGTGGGTAGCCGCCCCTTTTGCCGAGGACCCCCCCAAGACCTACAAAGCCCAGTCGGAGCTATATGCGGCCTGCAGGGTCGCATCCTAAGGGGCGTGTCTCAAGGGGCTAGACACGCTCCTTGTGTGCTCCTTTGGTGTTCCTGTGGTGCTTTCAGGAGCGCTAGTTGTTCGTGTGTCTGTCAATGGGGAAACGGAAAGCGAAACCAGCTGCCAAGGTAATATCAGGAGATGGAGGTAAGGTGTCCGGCCCTATGGAAAGACACATAACTTCCCTTCCACCTGCTAGCCAGTCTCCGGATGGGGCTTCTTTGAGCCCGGACAACCGGACACCACCTCCTTTTCCCCAACTTCCACATTCTTCTACGCCTTTGGAGTCATCCCCACAAGTTACATCCCCGGTGCTAATCCCTGTGGATCTTGCCACTTCTGAAGATTTGTTTGTGCCACTTGACCGTGAAGTGACTCTTTTGGATATTTGGTCAGTGCTTCAAAAGATTGACACTCGTTTAACTACTACTGTTACCTCTTTGTGTAACTTTTCATGCGATGTGGTCACTAAGGTTAAAGCTATTGATAATCAGTTGACTGCTGTCGCCGGTTCGGTGGCCCGGGTGGATTCTCAGCTCCAAACGTATAGGGATTCTAGTGCTGTTTTTGTTAAGGATATTTCCTCAGTTTCCTATCGTTTGGAACAGCTTGAGAATCAACAGCGGGCTAGGAACCTTTTTTTTGAATTTTCCTTCCACCCATTTGCTTTCTCCTGAGATATTACTGAAAAAGTATTTTTCTGAGATCTTACATTTAACTGAACCTGTGGATATTGTGCAATTGTATTCCTTCTTTCCTGGTCTTAAGGCTATGCCGCAGACAAAGGAGGAATCTCCCCATTTGGATAATTTGGCAGTCCTTAATCTAACAGATTTTTTGCAAGATTCGCAAGATGTCATTCCAAAGCGTTGTACTTTGGTTGTGACATTCAGGACCGAATCTCTTAAATTGTGAATTATACGTGCTTATTTTAAATGTAAAGATGCCTTGTTTTGTGGATATAAGCTTCAGGTTTTTCCAGACGTAGGCCGGGTGATTCAGGCTCGACGAAAACAGTTTCTCGAGCTAAGAGCCAGGGTTATAGCCCTGGGGGCTTCTTTTTTCTTGAAGTTTCCTTGTCACTGTTTAGTAACTTATGAGGGTCGGGATTATGTGTATATTGATGTGATTCATCTGCGTCAGTTTCTTTCTGACAAGGAGGATGCAGTTAGGGAGGGAGAAGTTTAGGTGGGTTAGCTATTTTTTTCATGTGCTCTCTAATTTGGAGTTTTACTTAAACTCCTTTTTTCTTGGTATTTGCCTTTTTCCCCTTCGGGGGAGTTTGTTGGTCTCTCTCTCTCTTGATGTGATTTGATTGATGTGTATGATATAGGGGTATGTTTACTAAACCTTCTTAATGTGCGCGCTGTGCAAATTATTGCACGCTAAGGTACCTTAGCGCGCGATAATGATGCTTTATGGGGCACAAATGTGCCCTAGCGCGCGCTAACGCGCGCAGCGGCGCAAACAAGCACTAAAGGCGGGGAAAGGCTCCCGGAGGGCGGAGGAAGGCTCCCCAGGAGAGGAGAGAAGGGGTCAATGGGTGGAGAGTGGGAGGGGAGAGGCTCCCCGCACACTAACGATGTGAAATTCAAGGCCAAAAATAACGCAAGTGAAAACCTCGCGTTAGAATTGATTTAAAGGGAAGAGAAACCATTTCTGTCAGCAATGTGCAGCAAAACCAGGGAAACCTACAAAAAAGTGATAAGTATGATACATGTGCACGGAACAAAAGTACAAATAAACATTGAAAAGGACCCCCAACAAAATATACAAAAAACATAACCAAGCTTGGCAATAGTGATAGTAATGGGAAACATAAAAAAACACTCCCAAGAAAGCCCCCAAAAAAAGATATGAATTTTGGAAGGGTCTACGCTCCGTCCCCATACAAGGTGAATGATCCCACAGTGAAATAGCACTGATCAGTGTTTCCCTCTCCATTGGACAGGTTTCCTATGGTGTGCACATGCTCCACAACAGCAGAGCGGGCATGTCGGAATGGGTAACTGGACAGATGCTGGGAAAGGGGATACATGCTGTGGTGCAGCTGGGGCACAGTGCGGACTAGGCAGATGCCTAGGTGGTACTTAGGAATGCTGAAACTGTACAGCAGCCAGACAGCAACTGATGAGGGCCCAACATGGGCATGAGAGTGTTTATCACAGTGTCACAGGGGATAGTACCCAGCAGGTACCTCCAAGGGCACAGAACATTGGCAGGCGGTGTTGGGGGGAAGCGTGGACATCTATGCAGGCACCCCTATCCCAGAACACGCACCATAGGCAGCCGCCTATCTGCACATTGGATGACTTGAGACTGCACACCACCAGCACCACCAGCAGAAGGGCATGTCAGCATGGTGGCAGAGGGGTACTGGTGGTGGAAGGGGGAAGTGGCAGCTGCCCAGAGCAGACCATGGCCTAGCCCTGTATAGGTGGGTGCCATGCACTGCAACAGACAGGCCCTGCCGGACAAACAGTCATGGTATCACCAGGGAATGCACTGTCTCTGTGGCAACATGGTGGTGCAGTGCACACAACCAGTGTGTTAGGAAGCAGGTCACAGGTTCAAGTCCCAGCTATGGTGCCTGCCAACCCAGTCCCCATATTTTACCCACTACTACAACATGCTAATACAGACAGAACCTTTATTGCAGATGGCATAAACATGCCCAAAACACCTACATTTTACCCTACAGAGCAAAGACACCATAAACAGGCGCATTACCTAGAGCAGAGTCTCCCAAATGCAGTCCTGGAGGGCCAAACACCATTCAGGTTCCATGCTGCCTCTAATAAAAATGCCTGTGCTGCATATCTATGCACCACCCCCATGGTATGCAGATGTATCTCATGCATATTCATGAGGGACAGCATGAAAACCCGAACAGTATTTGGCACAACAGGACTGGAGTTGGGAACTTCTGCCGTAAAGCAGCAGCCAACAGGGGCAGACACACCCACACCCACAGGCTCCATTAGCCAATGCCTCCTGGAGAGGCAGGACATTGGGCCCTGTGTGCATCTCCCAATACTAGCACTTGCATAACTTAGCAATGCCACCCTACACCTTGGAATAAGAACATAAGATATGCCATACTGGGTCAGACCAAGGTCCATCAAGCCCAGTATTCTGTTTCCAACAGTGGCCAATCTAGGTCATACGTACCTAGCAGTTTCCCCAAGGGACACAGGTTCCACAATGCTTGTATTGCTTCAAGCATTGTTATCCTGGGTCCCTTCTTAATAATGGTTTATGGATCTTTCCTCCAGGAACTTTTCCAAACCTTTTTTAAACCCAGCTACACTAACAGCCTTTACTACATCCTCCGGTAACAAATTCCAGAGTTTGATTACACGTTGAGTGAAAAAATATTTTCTTTTATTAGTCTTAAATAGTTTACCCTGTAGCTTCATTGCATGTCCCCTAGTCTTTCTATATTCTGATAAGGTAATCAATCGATCTACATTTACCTGTTCCACTCCGTTCATTAATTTATAGACTTCTATCATATTTCCCCTCAGCCGTCTCTTTTCCAGGGTAAAGAGCCCTAACCTTTTTAGCCTTTCTTCATAGGAGTATCCTTCCATCCCCTTTACCATTTTGGTGGCTCTTCTCTGAACCTTTTCTAAAATCGCTATATCCTTTTTAAGATACGGCGACCAGAATTGCACACAATATTCAAGGTGCGGTCTCACCATGGAACGATATAAAGGCATTATAATATCTTTTGTGTTATTTTCCATTCCTTTCCTTATCATACCTAGCATTCTATTTGCTCTCTTGGCCGCCGCTGCACACTGGGCCGAGGGTTTTAATATGGTATCCACAATGACGCCTAAGTCTTTTTCCTGGGTGGTGGTTCCTAATGTGGAACCTTGCATCGTGTAACCATAGTTTTGGTTGTTCTTCCCTAGGTGCATAACCTTGCACTTGTCCACATTAAATTTCATCTGCCATTTTGATGCCCAGTCTTCCAATTTATCAAGATCTTCTTGCAATTTTCCACAATCCTCTTGGATTTTAACAACTTTAAATAGTTTTGTGTCATCTGCAAATTTGACAACCTCACTCGTTATTCCACTTTCCAGGTCATTTATGAATATGTCAAAAAGCAGCGGACCCAGCACAGATCCCTGGGGTACACCACTATTCACGTACGGTACACAGCTATCAAACGTTTGCTATGATTACTGACAGATAGCAATTCCTATGTTAAGCACAGTTTACTGATTGAGCTCCATCATAGCAACCTTTCTGATGTCTGTGGAGTGTGCTTCAGGTCTGGTCTCTGACAGTGTTTACCACCCTGGGGAGTGACCCCAACAGTATTGCGTACCATAGCCATGCCTGCACTGTGCCCAGGACTGGTGTGGTGGCCTGGGCTGCTAAACACCTCTATAGTAGCACAATGCTGGCATAGGTGTGGGAGTGTGTGTCTGTCTATCCAGTGTGTGGTGGCTGCAAACACCCTCCACAGCCCACACTGCCAGCACTGTTGCAGTATTGGCTTGCCAATGTGCATAATGAGGAGCAAGGTACCATGGGTATAGCCCGGACAGGGTGGCCTGGTCAGGATGCATCTGCACAGGGCATAGGGCACTGGCTGGGACATTGTAGTGCCCGGCCACCACCTGCACAGACAGGGTGGCCACAGCATGTTCCGCTGGGAGATCACTCTCACCCTGACTGAGCAGTGACCACGGCATGGCTAGGCTCCCCCATAGTGCTATATAGTATTTTTCTCATGTGATATTTATGGGTTCTCTTTTGGGGCCCAGTCACTGACTTATCTGCTTGGTGTGTATGCTGACATCTCAGTTCTGGGTGCACGCATTTCCACTAGGAGCATGCACTATGGACTAGCTAGCAGACTGTCTGCAGCTGGTATGTGTCTTGATGGAACGCCTTGCAGGGTGCAGCGGCTGAAGGCTTGCTGCAGGAGAATATCAGATAGTGGTGGGGTGCAGCTTAGCATATCCAGGCCTAATGTCTGTCTGCTATTGCGGTATGGATGTGTACAGAGCTGCATTGATGGCCCTGTAGGGTGTCTGTTCCCGAACAGGACTGGGGTTGATGGTCCTCTCTACTGCCACCATTGCAGGGAGGTAGAATGTGGATCTGTTGGTGGGAGACCCTGTTTACCCCCCTCAGCCCTGGAGGAGGAGGGTGGTGGTGGTACATAATCCTCCTAGGAATCCATGGGGCTAAACCTGACTAAGACATATCCAAGGTGTGTCTGCAGAAACTACCTATCTCACTCATTAGCACTGCTGGGGACTTGCAGCATGGCCTATCTCTGCTGAGGACCTGGTGCTGGGCACCACACCTCACCCTCAGGGTGAGTGCAGTACCTGCACAATGTGACGGTGTGTAGCTACTCTGTGCCAGTACCACACACGGTCAGTTCCCCCTACCAGGCAGAGGTGCTGTGGGGGTGCATACCCCATCTTGGGATCATCTGTAGACTGCTGATTTGCATGTGCAGTGCATCATGGGTATGGGTGGGTTAACCCTATCCTGGTGACCACAGTAGACTGTTTGTGTGGTGACGTGCAGTCCTTCTGCAGCCAGTCAGTGGCTTGCTAGCAGCTATGGAGCTGTAGCCCACTGGTTATTTCACTACTTGTGGAGTTAGAGGTCATGGGTTCAAACCCCCAGTAGGGGTCCTTTGAGAGGACTGTCCAAAGCATTGTCTTTTTTTAATGTACATTAGTGCTGCCAGCAAAACACCCTCAGGGTACTGTAACCATAAGGTGCCTCAGAAGGCGCCCTATAAGGCGCCTTATAGGGCACGCTATAAAGCGCCTTCTGAGGCACCTTATGGTTACAGTCCGTATAAGGTGCCTTATAAGGTATTCTATGGAGTGCCTTATAGGGGACATTATAGGGTGCCGTGGCGGACAGTGCACTTTATAATGTGCCCTATGGGGTACCTTATAGGGTGCCTTATGCGGCACCTTAGGTTACGGCACGTGAGGGTGTTTTTGCTGGCAGCAATAAATAAAATACCTCAGGAAACAATACTTACATGTCACAGCTGATGCCTCAACCAGCCTTATGCATTAGGCACACTGGAGGATCAAACTCATGACCCCTATATCATCAGTCAGTGTATTAACCATTGTGCTACACTTCTGTTTCAATGTTTGGATGTCTGTGCGCCTACTTAAGATTACCACACGGTAACGCGCTTAGCGGTGCTTTGCCCGATAATGTGCGCAGCAGTGCGCATTATCGCATTCTAATCCCGTTTTGCTACTTTAAACTGAAACGCCCACTCCTTATATGGCATCCTGCACACTAACGCTGGGCGCACATTAAGAGAGTTTAGTAAACATACCCCATAGTGTTCTTGAATGCTTTCATGACTTTTGTTAAAAGGATTTCTTGTATTGATTTATTCTTGTATTCAGGAAAATCTAAATAAATAAAAAAAAACAACAACAAAAGTACCTTCAATCCTCCACCAGAGCTGAAAACCAAAGAAGCCTCAATAGAAGCTGAAAAGGAAGATAGATATGTAAGCATAAACCTTGACCAAAACCAGGAAATGCTAGGGAAATAAAGTTTCTAGACAAAATAAATGACTGCTTCTTGGAGCTGCAGATTCATGAACAGACACATGGGGAAGCTATTCGGGACCTAGGGGTATGTTTACTAAACCGTCTTAATGTTCCCAGCGCTAGCTCCAGCAATAATGTGAAGAATGCCATATAAGGAGTGGGCGTTCTGGTCTTAAAGTAGCATTTTGGGTTATCGCGCGACAAAATCCATTATCGCGCGATTGAGGGAGCTGTGGCACATTTACTCTGTGCCAGTAACACGCACGGTCAGTCCCACCTACCAAACTGACGTGCTGTAGAGGTGCATACCCCATCTGGTGAGCAGATGTAGACTGTTGTTCTGTATGTTAATTACATTATGGGTACTGTTGGTTCTATCCTATCCTGGTAGCCACAGCAGACAGTTTTATGGTGATATGCACTCTTTCTTTAGCCAGCCATTGGCTTGATAACTCTCATAGTGTTATAGCGCAATGGCTGATGCAATGACTTCAATAGCAGAGGTCATGGGTTTGATTCCTCTCTGTTCACCTTTTTATATGGCTGTCCTACACAACTACGTTTCATTAGTGTAACAGTCATATCTGTGCAGATCTATGCTGCCGCCACATTATACCCTCATCACTGTTGCCATCCATCCTTCTGTCTGTCTATGTGTGTGTGCCAGCTGTGTGGCGTCCTGCCCTAATGTGCAGGCTGCTACCCCATGTCCTGCACTGGCACACTTTTCTGCATTGCGGCTCTTCATGCTTGCCTCTCCTGTGTCTACTCTGCATGGCACTGCTCTCCTCTGTCCTCCTGTCATTGCACTTATCCTGCCACCTCTACCTCCTCTGGTGGACACGTATCCCCATCCTCTGCCACACACTGTCATTGTTGCACTGTACATTACCATCACCCTGTACAGCTGCCCCCGATATGTTTGTCCACTTTACCTGCTGCCACTTTACCTGCTGCATGCAGATTTAGCTGGTCTATGAGCTCCGTCATCTACTTCCTTCCATCACTTGTTCATTGCCTTTCCTTGGTGCTCTGTGCAGTGTTATGGTTACATCTGTGTTTGAGCCATACATTTCATCCATGTGACTGTGTCACCTTGGCATCCCTGGGGCATCTTTTGTGGCAGCTTAGGTTTGGCCAGCTTATGGGGCACCTTATATTCTGCCTTGGAGGGTGCCAACCTTTCCTGCTGCCCTCTGGGACACATTATGACCTGTCTTGGATGACGTGGTGCTTTATGATGTGCCTTATGGTGTGCCCTAAAAAGTGCATTAGGTTGCGGCACTGGGGTGAGGCTTTTTTGGCTGGCAGTGCAAATTGTTGGGATGTGTCTGACTGTTACAAGCAGGAAAAGGGATTGCCTCAGACAGTCTTTTAACTGAGCCCACTGAGGGATCAAACTCATGACCACAGTATCAGCAGTCAATATATTAAGCATTGTGCTACACCTCTGTTGCTGTGAGTCTAGGTCAGCGCGCCTAATTAATGCTAACACACGTTAACGTGCCACGGCTCCCTCTATCGCATGATAACAGACTTTATCGCGTGATAACCCAAAATGCTACCTTAAGACCAGAATGCCCACTACCTTATATGGCATTCGTCACAGTAAGACTGCAACTAACACCAGTAGCATTAAGATGGTTTAGTAAACATACCCCTAAATCTCAGGTGCCAAATTTTAGACCATTCTTCAAGTTTATCTAGATCCCTCCTCATGTTATCTACACCTTTCTGGGTGTCTACTCTATTGCAGATTTTAGTATCAACCACAAAGAGGCAAACCTCACCAGACAGCCCTTCGACTATATCACTCTAGTGGAAGAGGGAGGAGTGGCCTAGTGGTTTGGGCAAGTTGTCTAAGGTTGGGGGTTCAAATCCCACTAGAGGCCAGCAATCTTGGGCTGGAAGGACTGTGGGTTCCCAGCCTCACAGGCACTCCCTGTGGTCTTGGGCAAGCCACTTAACCCTCCATTGCCCATGTTTCCTGTAAGTATTAGTTTGTGTGTCTCATATCCCATTGTGTTAAATGCATCCCTAAATTGTGTTGTGACCACTTTGGGGTATGTTTACTAAACTGCGTTAATCGTGAAGAACGCGCGTAATGTAACGTTAATGATCGTTCGCACGTTAACGATCGTAAACTCCAGCAGCGCGGTAAAACAGCGCAGAAGGTGGAGAGAGGGCGGAGAGAAGGGGTCAATGGGCGGAGAGTGGGCGGGGAGAGGCTCCCCTCACACTAACGCGCTGAATTCCAGGGCTGAATTCCAACGCGAATGAAAACCTACCGTTAAAGGCACATTACAGGGGAGAGAAACCATTTCAGTGTCAGCAATGTACAGCCAAGGCAGGGAAACCAAAAAACAGTGATAAGTGTGATACATGTGCACAGAACAAAAGGGCACAGAAACACTGAAAATGACCCCAACAAACTGGAACAAAACAATAACCAAGCTGGGCAATAGTGGTATCAATGAGAAACATCAACCCCTACCCCCCCCGAGTAAGACCCATAGAACAGATATAAATCGTGGAAGGGTCTATACGCCGTCCCCATACAAGGTGAATGAGCCCACAGTGACATAGTGCTGCTCAGGGTTTTCCCCACCATCGGACAGGTGCACATGTCCCGCAACATCAGGGCGGGCATGTCGGAACGGCAACTGGACAGATGCTGGAGAAGGGGATACAGAGGGCCGCAGGCGGCACATGCTGTGGTGCAGCTGGGCCACAGTGCGGACTAGGGTGATGCCTAGGTGGCCCATACGAATGCTGAAACAGCAGAGCAGCCAGACAGCAACTGCTGAAGATCCAACATGGGCACGAGTGGGTTTCCCAAAGTGTCACAGGGGATAGTACCCAACAGCTACCCCCAAGGGCACGGAACATTGGCAGGCGGGGCTGGGGGGGAGCGTGGACGTCTATGCAGGCACCCCTACCCCAGAACCCGCACCATAGGCAGCCGCCTACCTGCACACTGGATGGCCTGAGACAGCGCACCACCAGCTCCACCAGCAGAGGGCATGTCAGCATGGTGGCTGAGGGATACTGGTGGTGGAGGGGGCAGTGGCAGCTGCCCAGAGCAGACCGTGGCCTAGCCCTGTGTAGGTGGGTGCCATGCACTGCAACAGACAGGCCCTGTCTGACCAACAGTCATGGTATCACCAGGGAATGCACCATCTCTGTGATAACATGGTGGTGCAGTGCACAAAACCAGTGTAAGCAGAAGGTCACAGGTTCAAGTCCCAGCTGTGGTTTCCGCCAACCCAGTCCTCATATTTTACCCACTACTATAACGTGCTAATACAGACAGAACCTTTCTTGCAGATGACGTAAACATGCCCAAAACACCTACATTTTACCCTACAGAGCACAGACACCATAAACATGCACATTACCTAGAGCAGAGCCTCCCAAATGCAGTCCTGGAGGGCCAAACACCATTCAGGTTCCATGCCGCCTCTGATAAAGATGCCTGTGCTGCATTTCTATGCGCCAACCCCATGGTATGCAGATGTATCTCATGCATATTCATGAGGGACAGCATGAAAACCCGAACAGTGTTTTGCACCGCAGGACTGGAGTTGGGAACCTCTGCCGTAAAGCAGCAGCCAACAGGGGCAGACACACCCGCACCCACAGGCCCCATTATCCAAAGCCTCCTGGAGAGGCAGGACTTTGGGCTCTGCGTGCATCTCCCAATACTAGCACTTTCATACCTTAGTAATGCCACCCTAAACCTGGGAATATGGTACACAGCTATAAAAAGGTTGCTATGATTACTGGCAGATAGCAATTCCTAGGTTAAGTACAATTTTCGGAGTGAGCTGCATTATAGCAACCTTTCTGATGTCTGTGGAGTGTGCTACAGGTCTTGTGTCTGACAGTGTTTACCAATCTGGGGGGTGACTCCTACAGTATTGCGTACCATAGCCATGCCTGCACTGTGCCCAGGACTGGTGTGGTGGCCTGGGCTGCCCAACACCTCTATAGTTGCACAATGCTGGCATAGGTGTGGGGAGTGTGTGTCTGTCTATCCAGTGTATGGTGGTTGCCAATACCCTCCACAGCCCACACTGCTAGCACTGTTGCCAGTATTGGCCTGCCAATGTGCATAATGAGAAGCAAGGTACTGTGGGAATAGCCTGGATAGGGTGGCCTGGCCTGACCGCATCTGCACAGGGCATAGGGCAATGGCCGGACATTGTAGTGCCCGGTACCACCTGCACGGACAGGGTGGCCATAGCATGTCCTGCTGGGAGGTCACTCTCACCCTGACTGATCAGTGACCATGGCATGGCTAGGTTCCCCCCTAGTGCTGTATAATATTTTTTTTATGTGATATTTATGGGTTTTCTTTTGGGTCCCAATCACTGACTTATCTGCTTGGTGTGTATGCTGATATCCCCGTTCTGGGTACATGCATTTTCTCCAGGACCATGCATTATGGACTAGCTGGCGGACTGTCTGCAGCTAGTATGTGTCTTGCTGGAACACCGTGCAGGGTGCAGCGGATGGAGACTTGCTTCTGGAGAATGTCAGATCATGGTGGGGGGCAGCTGAGCATTTCCAGACCTGCCGTCTGTCTGCTATTACGTTATGGATGTGTACTGCTCTGCATTGCCTGCCCTGTAGGGTGTTTGATCCCTAGCAGGACTGGGGTGATGGTCCCCTCTACTGCCACCATTGCAGGGGAGTAGAAAGTGGATCTGTGGGCAGGAGATCCTGTCCCCCAACCTGAGCCCCAGAGGGTTGGGTGGTGGTATGTAATCTCCCTGGTAACCACAGCAGAATGTGGATGTGGTGCCGTGCAGTCCTCCTGTAGCTAGCCATGTGTTTATTGGCAGCTCTAGCCCACTGGTTTCTTCACTGCCCATGGAGCCAGAGGTCATGGGTTCATCGATAGGGCTGTCTTAGGCATTGTCTATTTTTATTATATATTAGTGCTGCCAGCAGAACCACCCTCAGGGTACTGTCACCTTAGGGTGGCTCATAAGACACCCTATAGGGCACCTTATACGTCGCCCTATAGGGCGCCTTATACGGCGCCCTATAAAGCGTCTTATAAGGTGCCTTATATGCTGTCCTATAGGGGACATTATAGGGTGCCTTGGCAGACAGCACACTTTAGAATGTGCCCTATGGAGTGCCTTCTAGGGTGCCTTATGTGGCACCTTAGGTTACGCCACTGTGAGGGTGTGTTTGCTGGCAGCACTATTACAGTACACCTAAACTTCCTCACAGCCCAATACCTAACCCTTTCCAGGCCAAGCCCAACACTTTCGGGATCCACACTTCTGCCTAAATATTCCTATCAAATGGTATATAATACATGACCATGGCAGAGGGAACGTCACTATTGGGACATATTGAATAAGACGGGTACAATTTTCCTGACATGCAAACATTAACCCGGCTGCAGACTGTGAATTAAAATATTATAGTAGGCTTTCAAAGGGTTACACATGATGCCTCAGCCAGCCTTATTCATTAGGCACACTGGGGAATCAAACCCATGACCCTTGTACCATCAGTCTGTGTAGTAACCATTGTGCTACAGCTCTGTTTCTGTATTTGGGTGTCTGCGCGCCTTCTTATGCTTAACGTGCAGTAATGCGCCCTGTAACGATCGTTGCTGCGCTGCGCGTTATAACGCGCGTTATCACTAACGATGTACCGCCCATGTTCTTTTTTGGCATTTCTTCCACTAATGCGGCTCCTAACGCGAATCACACTAACGCAGTTTAGTAAACATACCCCTTTGATTGAAGGATAAGGTAGTATACAAAACTGTCTAAATAAATAAATAAAAATCACTAACAAAAATCTTAAAAAGAATTGGACCAAGGACAGATCCCTGGGGCACCCCACTGGTAACTTCCTTCTCTTCAGAGTGAGCTCCACTTACCTGTTGCCTTGTGGATATCCTGAAAATTAGACTGGATCAGTGTGTTCTGAGGACTGCGTTGAGAACCCTTGCCTCAGAGGGTTGATGAACCTTTCTTGTTAATTGCTGAATTATCTATTTTATGCACATAACTAAAATCCATGTCTCTCTTTAATGCTCATGCTGACTCTCTTCAGCAAAAAACAGCAAGTACCTATTAGATAAGTTGCCTTAGGTGAGTTTTGAACAGAGTGGCAGGGGCAATTGATGTTGCAAGACATTTGCTGGATTTGATGTTTCAGCATGTGCATCCATTATCTGGTTGGAACATAGAGGACATTTTAGTTACTCTCATGCTTTTGACAGATGTTTATGTTTATGTTTATGTTTATTTATTTGCTTAATCGCTCTTCATTGGAAAGCAGAGCGGTTTACAATAAAATCAAAAACAATAAGGCACAAGGCCGGAAACTGGAAAGGAAATTACATTGTCAAAAGAGAAAGTGACAGAGACAGGAGTAGATAGGGCGAAAGGAGGGAGAGAGGGTAAGGCTAAGGGGGAGGCAGGTCAAAGGCAAGGGAGAACAAGTAGGTTTTAAGGGAGCGTTTAAATGTAAGGTAGTGGGGTTCAAGACGAAGAGGAGGGGGAAGGGAATTCCATAAGGCAGGGGCTACAAAGAAAAAGGCAGAGGAACGCGTGGACTGAAGGTGAGCATGTGAGGGGGATGGTAAAGCAAGACGGTTAAGGTGAAATGAGCGGGGAGTGTGACATGGAGTGTGGAAGTAGAGAAGGTCAGCCAGGTATTGCGGGGTAGAGGTGTGGAGTGCTCTGTGGGCTAACGTGAGGAGCTTATACTGAATGCGGAAGGAGACGATAAGCCAGTGCAGTTGTAGGAGGAGGGGAGTGACATGATCTCTGAAGGAGGAGTGAGTGGCTAGACGAGCGGCAGTGTTTTGGATGCGTTGTAGGCGAGAAAGCTGCAATTTAGAGATACCAGAGAAGATGGAATTGGAAAAATCAATACGAGAAATAACCAGGGTGAGGAGCAGAGTGGTTAAGGCAGAGGGAGAGAGGAAGGGGCGAATAGCGCGGATCTGACGAAGGTGAAAGAAGGAGAGTTTGGAGACGTGAGATACGTGTGCGGAGAAAGAAAGGTCTGAGTCAAAAAGTACCCCGAGATAGCGAAAAGTGGTGACCAGTGGAACTGGTGCATTAGAGAAGGAAGGAGCCAGGGGCGGGGGTTCACGTCCATGAGAAAACCAGATGGCTATGGTTTTTGAAAGGTTAAGGTGCAGACAGTTTTGTGTTAACCAGTGGGAGACAGCAGCTAAGCAGGCGTTCAGTGGAGTTAGATCGGGTGAGATGGGAGAGGTGTGGTGAAGAAGGAGAATGTCATCAGCGTAGTAGAAGGCTGTGATTCCAAACTGTTGGACAAGAAGCGTGAGGGGAGTGAGAAAAATGTTAAAAAGGAGAGGGGCCAATACAGAGCCTTGAGGGACACCGCAGGTTAGTGAAAAAGACTCAGAGAGGGAGGGGGAAGAGGAGGAGGAGGCCACGGCTGCTGAACGAGAGTAAAGAAAGGAATGAAACCAGTGTAAGACAGTACTATGGAGTCCGATATCATGGAGTCGAGACAGAAGAAGGGAGTGGTCAACCAAGTCAAAAGCAGCGGAGAGGTCAAGTGCAACCGCCACCGAAATATCACCTCGATCGTGAGCAGAGTGCAGAGAGTTGGAGAAAGCTAGAAGAACAGTTTCGACACTGTGTCCAGAGCGAAAGCCAGATTGACGTGGATGAAGAAGGTTGGTGGAGTCCAGATGGTGAGTGAGCTGTGCAAAGACAATTTTCTCGAGCAGTTTGGAAAGAAAAGGAAGGTTGGAAACTGGGCGGTAAATTGTGGGGTCGAGGGGGTCAAGAGTGGGTTTCTTGAGTATTGGACGGATGAGAGCATGTTTCCAGGAAGTGGGGAAAGAGCCTGAGGAGAGACTGGAGTTCAATAGGACTTGTAGAATGGGAAGCGCAGAGAGAGAGGGAACAAGCAACCAGGAGGATGGAATGGGGTCAAGGGAGCAGAAGGTCTTGTTGGAAGTGGTGATGAGGTGATGCAGTTCAGTAGTAGAGGTAGGGGAAAAAGAAGACCATGTATGAGAGATAGGAGAAGTGGGAGGAGGGGATGCCACTGGGGGGGGGGGGGAGCGGAGAGAGCAGGGGGATGGAAGCTTTTATTAACTAATGTGTGAGGAGTAGCCTAGTGGTTAGAGCACTGTCATGCTAACCAATAGACCAGCGTATGATTCCCTCTAGCACTCCATGTGGCCTTGGGCAAGCCACTTAATCCTCCATTGCCTTAGAAGAAAGGCCTGGCAATCTACTTCTGGTCACATTATCAAGAAAACCCAGGAACTCCTGGGTTGCCTGGAGTCAGCATTGACTTAAAAGGTTTGAACTGCATGGGAAAAGTAAAGCTAAGAATATAAATTGTCACAATTATCCCACAGCAGCTGAATGTTTGGGGCAAATTCTAGCAGCATTTGATAATCCTGGATCATCTGAAATGGAATCTTTTTGGGACCCCAAAACTAGAGGAACACCTGTTAGGTGTAGTCAGCTTAAGGGTGGAAAAATTGCTCCTTGATTTATCAATGACTTGGTTTGTTTATTCATGTATTTATTTTTGATGATGAGGAAAAAAGTAACATAATTGAAGTATAAGGCTCCTCTGTATTCAAGGTTGTTAAAGAAGACAAAGGAATGATCCTTTTCAAAGAACATTTCTGAAGCAATTAATAGGCAGAAAAATAATGGTTTGGTATTATAATTGCTTATCAGCGAGAACTACAATTTTGGATGCCCTTAATATTTTGGGGAATGTGTAGTTAGTTTGCTTCATATTTTCGATAGGAAATATTGATCATTAAAGGATCTTGCAGTTCTTTTAGAAGAGGATTGTTTTTCCTCCCAGTTCAGAAGAGGTGGACAGGATGGAATAGGGATAGGAAAGCGTGTTTGGGATTTGTTTGTCCCTATATTGACTTCCTTCCTGAAAAAGTTGTATAGGTGTTGAGGAAGACAAGATCTGATTTAATACCTGTCTAGCATATCTATTAAAGATGGCAGAAGGTTTTCTTTCTAAAGGCTTGTTCTTGTTATCAATACATCTTTGATAGAAATAATTTTTTCTATAGCCTCTACAATGTTTTTAGTGTACTCACTGCTAAAGAAATCTAATTTAGATACCAACTTCTGAGAAAATTATTCACCAGTGTCAAATCTGGTTTTGATGCATAAAATGGTTGAGAAGGTGGTGTCTCAGTCATTTGTGAAACTCATGCTTTAAACAAAATTTCAATTAGATTTTCATGAGTACCGCAGTACTGTGACACTATTAATTGTACTTTTGGACTATTTATAAAAAACAACCTCTATAAGAGGAAGAGTACATAGTGGTGCCTCTTGATTTCTTGGTTGCTTTTGATATGGCCAGTTATGAGATTCTGGTCAAATGTTGAATGTGACAGCAGAGATAGAAGGAGCAGTGCTCGAATGGTGTGTCTTTTCTAGACAATTGTGGTCTATCAGTGGTATCAAATCTTCACCATTTTTAGGAGGCCTTGTGATGTATCCTAGGGTTCCATTTTGCCTCTATTTTTCTTCTTCAACATCTTTGACTCCATTGTGTCATCTGTTGGAGAGGAAAGGTTTACAATTTTATGTTTTCATTGATGTGCAAGTGATATTTCCTATTACTGGAGAGGGGGGATTTAAGAACAACCAGATAATAGCTGTTTAATTGAAATTTCTGGTTAGGTTAAGATGAGTAGACTAAAATTAAATGCAATAAAAGCTGAGTTGCTGTGGGTAGGATATGGTGAGCTTGATATAGATTTTACTGTGTCTTTGGAAGAGCAAAACCTGCTGTTGAATCAGATAGCTTGAAATTTGGAAGTCTTACAATTTCAGTTTGATTCTACAGAAGCAAGTTGGGATATTCATATCCGAGTTTAATATTCAAGTACAATCTGTATGGGTGGGTGGTTTTGCTATTTCTTTTTGAAATTTATGCGATGTCTGTATTTGACATTGTAATGATTTATGATTTAAATTGCATTGTGTCTTTATTGAAATTCGAACTGTAAATATAGGAACCCTTTTACTAAGCAATGGTTACATGAATTAGCACCGCACAGTAACTATTACTATGCTGGCATGACAACATACACTATTGCATGCACTTGGAGGGACATTTTAGAAAGGAAATCCAAATGCAATTTGGGACATCTAAGACAGAACATTTGAAAAAATGCAGGCACATCCAGGTGCAGATGTGATTTCACGAATGTGGACGTGCCCGGTATGGGTGTCTGTGGGGGCATCTACATAGACATCCTCAGATTAGTATTTTAGAACCTAGACATCTAGGAATTTATTTAACTAGTTTTAACTGGTTTTAATATACCGTTTTCTACCAGTCAAAAAGGTTTACATCAAACAATGGGGCATACAGGTTACATCGAACTTCTTGAATGTAGAGCAGAATATAACTGTACCGAGGTACAGTTTCCAATTCTTATCTGCTGAGTCTGTTGGGAGAGGTAGGAGTGGATACATTCAAGTGGCTTGCCTTGAACAGGGTCTGGGAGAAAGTCAGTGAAATAGGTTTGTTTCTCGGTAGGGATGAGTGGGGTTGCTGATAAAGGATGGAAATGTAAGAGGAATGGGGTAAAGTGTGAGGAGGCTATTGCAGGCTGAGAAAAAGAATTAGGGACATTGAAGTGCAGAAACAGCACAGCACCAGTAGACAGGCAGTCTGTCTGAAAAGTGCATCTGATTTGGGGGAGGAGGGGTGGATGAAAGCATGTGACTGAAGTACAAGAGGGTACATGCATGTGTATGTTTCTGATGGAAACATTTTTTTTGTGCCATCAAGTCAGTGCTGACTCCCCACAACCCTGCTGCCTCTGGGCTTTCCTGGCAATGTATCACCAGAAGTAGATTGCTAGGTCTTTTCTTCAGAGGCAATGAGGGGAAAGTGATTTGTGCAAGGTGTGCCAGTAGGAATTGGACCCTTGATTTTCTGGGTATGAGGCTGTTGCTCTGACCATTAGGCTACTCCTCCACTATACTCTTCTACTCCTGATGGAAATAGTCTCATATAAATAGAGTTTCCCTTTGAAAATTTCAGCTGGAGTGGAGAAGTCCGCTTGTAAAAATATGGAGGAATGTAGGAGTGGGACATATGGCTTTTTTAAATCAATTTTCAATCAAAATACTTACAAAGCAAGTATATAAGAAACTTAGGGGCATGTTTACTAAAAGCCGTACAATTGCGTGCCGCACAATAGCGCACGGAAACGCGGCACTCAAACGCTCAGAAACGCTCTTAAACGCCCCGCACAAGTGCGCGTGGGCCCCGCACAATTGCGCGCCGCACTAACGTGCCCCGCACAAGTACCCGGCCCGCAAATGTCCGATAGAGGCGTGGAAAGGCATTCTGAGGGCGGAGAAAGGCTCCCGAGGGGCGGAGAGACGGGGTCAATGGGCGGGGAAGGGGAGGGGAGAGGCTCCCCGCACAGTATCGGGGACGAATTTGCAGGTTAAAAATAGCGCGAGTGAAACACTCACGGTAGAGGGCATTTAAAGGGAAGAGAAACCATTTCCGTCAGCAATGTACAGGGAAACCGGGGAAACCTGCAAAACGTGAGCAGTGTGATACATGTGCACAGAACAAAAGTGCAAATAAAGATAGAAAAAGACCCAAACAAACATATTAAAAATAGGAAGTGAGCTGGGGAACCCTGATATTAATGGGCAAACATAAGAAAGACACCCAGGAAAGCTCCAAAAAAATGAAATGAAGTATGGAAGGGGCTACGGAGCGGAGACCCTTCCAAAAACCATTTCCTTTTTGCTGAGCCTTCCTGGGAGTGTTTGCTATGGTTGCCCATTAATATCACTGTTGCCCAGCTTGGTTATATTTATCCCCAGTTCGTCGTGGTCGGTTGAGGGGTTTATCTGCACTTTTGTCACCAGACAAGGTGACTGAGCCCACAGTACAAATGTGCAGAGCAGGGTTTGTGACTCCTTTGGTCAGGTTTCCCACCCCCAGGGACTGCACTATCACTGTGGCCACAGTGTGGTGCAGTAGATAGAGGCAGTACCTCCAGGACCAGAGAGTCACAGGTTCAAATCCAAGCTGGGGCTCCTGCCAACCCAGTCCCCATATTTTACCCACCACTAAACACGTCCACTGCAACATAGGCCCTGTCGGATGTACAGTCATGGACTTCCCAGGGAATTCAGCACATCTGTGGCAACACAGTGGTGCAGTGCACACAGACAGTGTGTGCAGGAGCAAAAGGTCACAGGTTCAAAGCCCAGCTGGGGCTACTGCCATTCCTGTCCACATATTTTCCCCACAACTAAACCATGTTAGTAAGGGCAATCCTTTATTGCTGGGGATATACGCATTGGTCATACGCCTATCTTTTACACCACCAAGCACAGACACCATGACCAGGGGCATTACCTAGAGCAGAGTCTCACAAATGCAGTCCTGGAGGACCACACGCCATTCAGGTTCCATGCTGCCACTCATACAAATAACCGTGCTGTATATCTATGCACCACCCCCATGGCATGTAGATGTAGCTCATGCATATTCATGAGGGACAGCAGGAAACCCCAACCAGTGTATTGCAAACCTGGACTGGATTTGGGAACCTCTGCCGTACAGCAGCAGCCAACAGGGACAGACACACCCACACCCACACCCACAGGCCCCATTGGCCAATGCCTCCTGGTGAGGCAGGACATTGGGCCCTGCGTGCATCTCCCAATACCAGCACTTGCATACCTTAGCAATGTCACCCTACACCAGGGTATATGGTACACAGCTCTCAAACGTTTGCTATGAGTACTGGCAGATAGATATCCCTACGTTACGCACAGTCTGCTCTATGAGCTCCATCATAATAATCTATCTGATGTTTGCGGTGTGTGCGTCAGGTCTGGCCCCTGACAGTGTTTACCACCCTAGGGAGGGACCCCCAACGGTATTGCATACCATACCCATGCCTGTACTGTGCCCAGGACTGGTGTGGTGGGCAAGGATTCTGAACCCCTCTATAGTAGCACAATGCTGGCATACGTGTGGGAGTGTGTGTCTGTCTATACAGTGTGTGTTGGCTGCAAACACTGTCCACAGTTTTGGCCTGATGATGTGCATAATGAGCAGCAAGGTACCATGGGTATAGCTCAGACAGGGTGGGCTGGCCAGGATGCATCTGCACAGGGCATAGGGCACTGGCAGGGACATTGTAGTGGCCGTCCACCACCTCCACAGACAGGGTGACCTCTGTATGTGCTGCTGGGCTTTCACTCCACCCTGACTGTGCAGTGATGGCAGCATGGCTAGGCACCCCCATAGTGCTTCATAGCACTTCCCTCATGTGATATATATGGGTCACCTGTTGGGGGCCTAGTCACTGATGTATCTGCTTGTGTGTGCTGCCATCCCAGTTGTGGGTGCATGCATTTCCAGTGGGACTAACCAACAGACTGTTCACAGCTGGTATGTGCCCTGCTGGAGTGCCTTGCAGTGGCTGATGGCTTGATGCAGGTGAATATCAGATAGTGGTGGGGTGCATCTTAGCATATCCAGGCCTACTGTCTGTCTGATATTGTGGTCTGGGTGTGTGTGGGGCTGCTTGGACTGCCCTGTAGGGTGTCTGTTCCCCAACAGGACTGGGGTTGATGGTCCACTCTACTGCCATCATTGCAAGGGGGGGGGGTGGTGTTGATGGTCCACTCTACTGCCATCATTGCAGGGGGGGGGGGGTGTAGTGTAGTGTATAATGGGGATCTGTTGATGGGAGACCCTGCCTGTTTGCCACCCTCGGCTGGGGGGGGGTTGGTGGTGCATAGCCCACCTAGGGGTCCGTGGGGGTTCCCCTGACTGAGACAGACAGAGATATCCAAGGTGTTCCTGCAGAAGCTACCTATCTTACAGATTATGACTGTTCTGGAGCTCTGCCATGGCCTCTCTCAGTCATGGAGGGTGCTGTGGACCTGGTCCAGGGCGCCTCATCGCACACTCAGGGTGAGCACAGTTCCCGCACAGTGTGACTGTGTGTAGCTACTCTGTGCAAATTAAACACCCGGTCAGTACCTCCTACCAGGCCAAGGTGCTGTGTGGGTGCACACGGACACGTCCCCCTACCAGGCCGGGGAGCTGTTGGGGTGCATTCCCCATCTTGTGTTCATCTGTGGACAGCTGATTTGCATGTGCAGTGCATCATGGGTATGGGTGGCCTAACCCTATCCTGGTTCCCACAGCAGACTGTCTGTGTGGTGACATGCAGGCTCTCTGCAGCCAGCCAGGGGCTTGCTGGCAGCTATATAGCTGTAGCCCAATGGTTACTTCACTGCCTGTGGAGTCAGCGGTAATGGGTTTGAGCCTACAGTGGGGTTATTTGATAGGGTTGTCCAAAGCTTTTTTTAGATTTAATGTACATATGTTGCTGCCATCAAACACACCCTCAGTGTACTGTACCCATAAGGTGCCTCTGAGGGTGCTTTATAGGGCACCCTATAGGGCACCTTATGGTTGCCGTCCATATAAGGTGCACTATACATTATCCTGTGACGCAACATATATGGTGCCCTATAGGGGACATTCAAGGGTGCCTTGGCGGACAGTGAACTTTAACATGTGCCTTATGGGCCGCCTTATGTTAACACGCTTTGTGAGTGCGTTTGCTAGTAGTGATAACTGAAATAAAAATAGATTGCCCCCTACAGCACTCATCCCCATAATACACACTGCCTCAGTGAGCCTTCTTCATTGGGCACTGTGGGGGATTGAACCCCTGATCTCTGCACCATTGGTCAGTGTCTTAACCATTGTGCTGTGGCTCTGTTCCTATGCTTGGGCATCTGCGCACCGCCTTATGCGTCCCAAAATTAACAGTGCACTGCCTTATGCCGCCCAAAATTAATATGCCTCCTAAAGCACTTTTACCCATTACAGTTAATGCCTCAGCCAGCCCTTTTTGTTGTGCACAATGGGGAATTGAACCCATGGCAGCTGCACCCACAGTCAGTGTCTTAACCATTGTACTATGGCTCTGCTCCTTTGTGTGTGCATATCAGGGCGCCACTTAGCCTTCCCACGCACTATTATGCACGGCGCACAATAGCGCGGCGCACAATAGCGCCCCGCGCAAATGTGCGATCGCTTACTCCCGTTTTTTTTCTTTTCTCTGCCTGAACCGCCCACTCCTTATATGGCACAGGCACACTACCGCGGCCCCGCACATTAGGAATGTTTAGTAAACAGACCCCTTAGTAAACTTCAGCACTAAGCAAGAAACAGTGCTGCCTTGTTCTTAAAGTAATTTTTAAACCCAGAATTTTTATCTTGTTCAGAAACAAAAGTTACTACAAGGGTAGCTCTAGATGTTATAGTATCCTGTGTATCCTCAAGAAAGTTAGTCAAATCAAGGTCAAACCCATCTGAGAATTCACCGGAGACCTTCCATCCAGATAAATAATAAAGCTTAGAAATACCTATAGAGTTGGCGTCAGCCAAAGCCAGATCCCCTCTAAAGTATTTTCTCAGCAAAATCTCTGGCGACAATAAGTAGCTCACAAGAAAATTTAAGAAATAAATATTTCTAACCCGAAACATATTTTCAGAAAATTCCAATTTATGATGAATAGCTAAACTATCCTTAAAATTGGATGTACTAACAGCCTGTAAAGAGAGACACTGATTTTCACACTTAGAAACCTGATTAAACAAACTCCCAACCTTCTCCTCAACCAAGTTCAGCTTAGTAACTCTCTCAGAAGAGAACGCACATAGTTGAGAAACTGTGGATACAAGAGTTTGTTCTGTCCGTGTCACTACCCAGCAACTGTCCGCTAGGGATATCTGTGCCTCATACACCTCCTTAACGTCACACAGGGCAGGAGACCAGGTAACAGGCTTCAGTGTTTCACCCGTTTGTACCAGGCTACTCTGCTGAAACACATCCCCCACAGTGTCTAGAATAGATTGAGAGGTAATAAAAGGGGGAGGAGGTGGAGGGCGGTCCAGAGAGCTCAAAGATGCTCCAGAGAGTTGTAGAATCAGAAAATCAGAGCCTGCAGGCAAATTACCCCCAACATTTACCTTCAGATGCTGATCCATTGGTCTAGTAACATTTTCAGCAGACATTTGCTTCTTCTTCTGCTCACCCATGGAGAAGTCCCTGAAGTGCAGCAAACCTACTGCTCATCCTGTGGTGCTCCAAGGGGCTCCCAAGGGGCATACAACACCCTTTGTATCTTGCCCCTTAGATTTCACCCACGATGAGCGCCTACGGCTGTGCCTCTCACCCAGTTGCTTTTAAGGAGACCCCCGATGACGTCAGGGCCTCCTGGATAGGAGTCTGCTTCCTCCATTGCTACTTCGGCTGCGTTGATATCTCTCCCCGGAACACGTGTTTTAAAATAGGGGACATTTAGGCATCCCAACCAAAGTAATGCAATTTCAGGGACAAATCCTTAAAACACGGGACTGTCACGTATAATACGGGACGGTTGGTCACTTTAACACCTAGTCACTTGCTGCATGAAGTCATTGCTACCGTTAGTGAAAATGAACTTAACACTTATTAAATGTAAGGCTAAAAGTACATCCACACTAAGCAATACACTTCACTTTCCATGTAGTGAACAACCTTTCTGTGCAGTAACTGTATGGGAACATGATGGGAACAACCCCAACAGTTAGTGCACAGGCTCTGCATATACCATGTGTTCATTTTTGCATCTATTGCATGGCAATTAAAACCTTACTGCACTTTAGTCAAAGGGCCTATTGATGAAATTAAAAAAACACAAAGAAAAGATTAGGAGATGACCAGATGTAAAGATATAGATACAGACAGACATCGTCTAGAAGTGCAACACTAGCAACAGCATAAGGTGGAACTGGCTTAAGAGCACATAGTTGGAAGCATAAAGGCAGTCAATCTGAAATCAAGTTTGATAACTGAACTAGAAACTGCAAGTGAACGTCAAAAATATACTCAGGAAAAAAGTTCAAGGTCCTCCTTGGTCCTTTTCTTTTCTTCTCCAATCCCCTTAATGAAATTCTCAGATATGCTTTCAGTGTTCCATTTGTCATTCAGAATACCTCATCGGCAAGTCTGCAAAACCCTCAGAGTACACATTGCAGTACTCACTTTATGGGACTGTGTCAGTGGCTGACCTGCGAAGGGAGATGAGGCAAACCTTGGATCAAACAGTTTCTACAGTTCTAGCAGTACAGGACAGATTATTAATAGTGGTGTGGTGTTTTTCAAAACCTTCAATTAAATTGTACGGTATGTTCCCTGTGACTGCATTTGACCACACGAGGAATGCTGTGCTGTTCTACTAGTCAAATATAGTCTGGTAAAATAAATTTTAAGATATACATTCTGTGCTTTCATATAGAATACGGTCGCATGTAATAGATATGTAGAAGATAGCTGTCCTCAATAAGAAAGACCTAATGTACCCATCCTCAGTCATATCAGGCTAAGAGGATTATTTTAGAATTTTTCTTTTGCGGCTTCCACATGGAATATCCAGCAGTTACTACTACTGCATTGGTCTAGCGCTACAAGACATATGCAGTGCTGCACAAACATGTTAAAGATGGTCCCTGCTCAGAGCTTACAATCTAGTCAAGACAGACAACACAGTAGCTGTAGACATGGACAGATCTAGGGGGAATGGTAAGGAAACACAAAGGAGACCAGGTGAGTTACATGTGGAAATGGCATCCACATGTGTAATGATATGTTAAGAAAGACTTTAATTTATACATGAATGTCTAAAATACGTAAAAATTGCAAGGTAACTTGTTGGGGGTATCACTACAGCATGGTCTGGGGAGATCAAAAGTCTATATGTGTAGACCCCATTTCATACAGGAAATGCATGTGTAAGACCAAAATTGTCCATGTTGGGATCTACAACTGCTTCCTGGCATTTATAAGTTTTTACAAAGTGCTCATTTCGGCCAGACCATTACTGGAGGGATTAAGGAGATTATCCTCCTTAATCCCCCATTTTTTATTTCTCCCCCACCCAAAATTCTAATTAAAGATAGTGGCCTATGTAGTTATTGTGCAACATTTATATGCATAGGTTTAAAAAATGGCCCACTTATATGTGGAAGCTGTGAAATACCAGTTTATAAATGTAAGTGTCAGCTGTTACACGTGTAAATTGCCGAATTCCCCCTGTGGATTTTTCCAATGTGTAGATATATAAAATGACTCCTGTAGGGGAGGGGAACAATATAAACAAAACTACGGGAAACATGGGTTTCAAAATTCCACTTCAAAACCAACAATTAACAAGCGAAAAACAGGTCTCAGAACTTTAGCCACCAAGAGACTTCCGTCTGCTGATATGGTGTCTTAGAACATCAATGACCTTTCTTTTAAACGTTTCGCCATTTTTTGTTGTGTTATTTAATTAAACTACCGCACTCATCACAAGAGCTAATAAGTACTCAATTTACTCCGTGCATCTACGAAATTCCACACTTTGCATAGTAGAGTTGTAGCTTTTTTTTTAAAACTTCAACACTTCTCTCCGTACTATGCTGCTGAAACTTTGCTTCTCAATATCATGTCCATATTTAGAATGGTATGCAACTTAGCTTTGTTGTTAGCCCGAATGGTCTCAACACCTCTATTGATTGGGTGGTATGTGTATAGTAAGAAATAGGGATAACCCTAGTATGTGATGATTAAGGTCCAGGTTAGGGTGTTGGTAAGGTTGATGGATGAAATTATAGTGGTGGTTTTTCTGTTTTTAAACCCCCGTATGCCGTCTATATGATAAATGAATGTTCTGAGGGCTCTAGGGATTTGTTGGCAGGTAGGTGGGGCAAGCTTCGCGTGACATCGGTTGACGTGTTTGGATGGATGTTTAAAGGGGTTAGTCGGAGCCGGGCATTCCACATTCGCGGCATCTGAAACAACTGACAAGATGTTGAGTTGAGTTTGGCGAAGCTAGTAGCCGAACCTTCTAAGATTAAAGACGTGGGCAGCATTGATAGTAAGAAAGGGATGCTTTTTAAAGTTTTAAAGGTTTTGGTGTGTTTGGGAAGGGGGTAGTAATATAATATAATGTGTTTATGTTTCAATTGTAGAACTTAACGGGTGAGATCTCCTGATGAAACTGTGGCCGTGAAATGCCTCAGTGGTGCCAAGGTAGAGCGTTGAGATCCTCACGGAGATGAGCTTCAATTGAAAACCAGTCCTCAATCACAAGAAAGCTAAGTTGCATACCATTCTAAATATGGACATGATATTGAGAAGCAAAGTTTCAGCAGCATAGTACGGAGAGAAGTGTTGAAGTTTTTTTAAAAAAGTTACAACTCTACTATGCAAAGTGTGGAATTTCGTAGATGCACGGAGTAAATTGAGTACTTATTAGCTCTTGTGATGAGTGTGGTAGTTTAATTAAATAACACAACAAAAAACGGCGAAAAGTTTAAAAGAAAGGTCATTGATGTTCTAAGACACCATATCAGCAGACGGAAGTCTCTTGGTGGCTAAAGTTCTGAGACCTGTTTTTCGCTGGTTAATTGTTGGTTTTGAAGTGGAATTTTGAAACCCAAGTTTCCCGTAGTTTTGTTTATATTGAACGTATCCATTTTTATAGTGACAATACACGTTCAGAGACAGACCGCATTTAGTAGGGGAGGGGAACCAGACAGCCACCACATGGGAGCATTGATCAGGGCTCTGTCCTGATTCTTACCTTCTTGGTATTTTTAAGGGTAAGCATTCTTTAAAGAGGAAGGGATCTATCTGGGAACACCCTGCGCCTTGAGACATCCTTCCTCAGCTTGGCCCTATGGACGAGTTCATTCAATGAAAGGCTACTCGGCTGACTCCACTTCTGTTTGTGTCTGAGGAAGGTTTGCTGGACAGGCAGCAAGAGGTCAAAGTAGCGTTAAGCCCCAGTGATCATTGTTCCCCAGTAGATCACGCCAATGCAGGCAGGGCTAACCTTTCCGAGTCTGAAGGTGCAGCGGTTGAAGCAGTAATGTTTCAAGCCACTATGAAACAGGAAGATACTGTGCCCAGGGGGTATGTGAAGAAGCTGAGAGGGAAATCAGTTCCACCCTTTGTGAAGAAATCTAAAAGTCAAAATTCAGATAGTAATCCTGAGGTAACTTTGGATTCTTTAAATTTGAATCAGGTTTTGGAGAAGGACAATTCGGACACAGCTAAGCTTGCAATATTGATTGTAAACTTTGTTTTGGAACCTGATTGTGCTTCAAGACTCAACAACTCATCCTCGCCACACCTTCAATCCCTACTTCAGATGACACCTGACAACAGAAGACGATGAACTGGCTCAAGGAACATGCTATAATACCACTGCTATTTGCAAAAACCAGCTCTGCCACCTCAAAGAGAACCTTCTCACCCTACTCTCCACATTTATGGAACTCTATTCCTGATAAACTAAGGGCCAAAATGGGCACATTAACATTCAAAAAAGCCCTAAAACCCCACATATTCAAAGACTGCTTCTCGGACAATATAACTTAACCAGTCACCAATCACCTTCTCAATTCCTCCCCTCTTGCCCCTCCACCTTCCAAGTTTCCTCCCCCCCCCCCCCACATCCCACCCTCCCCTGTCCACCAGACAATATTAATGATACCCTAGACTTACAGACCTAAGATAAGGTTAATTACTACTTCCAACTTGATTTCCCTGTTCAATGTATAATGTTCTGTCACAATGTAACTCACTTTGACCATAGGATAAAGCAGTATAGAAAAACTTAAATAGATAGATTTGTTTTTGTAACTGAAAGGCCCCAATTTAGGCCTTAAGGTTAGAGTATTTCCTTACATGGCTCAAGCTACCCAGAAGCACAGGAAGGAATTTTTCCTCTTCTGCCCTTGGGTTCTACAGCTTGGGGGGATGTTCTGACTTAAGTTTCCTTGTAAATGTATTATTAAATTACAGTCTGTTCGATATATTTTCTATGATGCAGCTCACTTGGTGGCATTTTCGAGTTCAAGAACTGGAATGGTAACATCAACCCTTAGTAATGTGTCTGCTTCCAATGGATGATCATGTGCAGCCAGATTCAGCAAAGGGCACGTTCGGGCCATCTAGATGACCTTAAGCAGAACGGGCCTGTTAGGACCTGATTCTGCACTGTGGGAGCAAGACGCTTCTGCAGGTGCAGTATCAGGCCCAGAGACAGCCTGGTGTGCCCCTGCAGTCGGCCGGGGACATCCTTACCTCTCCCAGCCAGCCCACCACATTGCTATCCCCCTTTACCTCACCACCTGACACCTGACAGGGCCTTTCAGGGCCTGGATGGGGTGGCGGAGACTCACTGTGCCTGCCGCTGATGCTGCTGAGGGGCTGGTTGTTTTTAACTCTTATTCCAACTCCAAGGTGGAATAATCTGGCAGTCCTCCTGCTGTCCCCAGGATGTACAGGGCCATGACCAGAATCAGCCCTGTACATCTGTGTGCTGGTAACGCCATACTCCTACCACTCTCCGTCCCCGTCCCCCGCAGCACGCACAGCTGCTCTGTACGTGCAGGGGGATGGGTGGCGGAACACTAGTCTTTAGAGTTTGTTTAAAAAAAATTGCTTCACAAGTCTTATTAAAAATGTAGTCTACATTTAACTTTCATTGAATAATACAGTACATTTGAGAAGCAGTTTCAAGTCAGATCTAAAGTGGAGAATGAAAGTGCTTCAACTATCAGGTTTGCCTACAAATTAAATAACTGTATTTAGGTTGAGTGTCCTGTTTGTTTTTTTTATTTTTATAAAATGCATTATGAAAAGGTCTAATATAAATATTTAAAGAGAACAGATTAGAATTACTTGCAAAACAAAAATGTGAAATATTTTGACAACCCTAGATGAAAATGTCAATAAGAACGTGCAAACCATTGTTCATGGTGTATTCGGCTCGAGGGTAACTATTTCCTTTTTTCTTCTTCCACCCTTTCCTTTGACATAAATAAGTCCAACCTAAATTTGAAGAATAATCCAAGAAGCAGCTTGGTGGTTTCATGTAATTGAGGGAGTGCCTCCATTCTTTCCTCCCGGATACGTTCCTCAGTTTCCACAGTACATGCAGTTCATTTACATTCAGATCGGCTCTCCAGAAGGTAAAACAAGGGAGGAGAAGAACAGAATTTCTAATGACAAAACTTATAAAAGAAAAAGGCACCCTACCACCAGCCTCAGAGTCCAAAGGGAGTAGGTGTGATCCCCAGTTGTTCCCGCTCCACCGGTGCTTTATTGGTAACCTTAACCTTAAATATAGCAGTTTGCATAATAAGGATTCTGTATTTATGAAGGGCACCACTGTGATCCTTGCTAAGCCTTGTGCCCCTGTAGGCAGAGCAGACTACAGGACTACAGCATCTGTGCTACACAGCATCCCCATTGGAGGTTGCTGCAATGGTTGAGTCCTAATTCATTTCACTTAATTTCAATTATTAGACTATGAGGGGGAGCATTTTGAAACTGTTTTAGCCAGTTGCCAGACCTGCTAACCTGCTAAAATATGGTCCCCATGATATTCACCACCACTAATTGGTAAGTGCCACTGACTATCCCCACAGACTGTTGAAAAAATGCCCAGTTAAACCCATAGCAGACTGTGGGAGGAGCAGGGGTGATGAAAGCCGCTATTTGGTTAGCGCTCCTCAGTTAGTGGCTGAATATCACCGCTAATTGGATAGCAGCGTCAGTGGTTGGGCAGACTAGATATTTCATGGCGGAAATCGGATATGTTCCACCACTGAATATATGATTTTACTTAAAGCAGCAGTGGCTAGGAGCTTTATTTTACCTACTCACTGCCTCTGAATATGCCACGTCTATATATTTAGGGCTTCCGCTTTTAAGTTTTAACCGATAAACACAGAAAAAACACCCCAGCTGCAAAAAGACATTTCAGAAGTTCCTTTATGAATAATAAAGCAAGAAAATTTGTCAAGTCCCCTTTAAGAGGGTTGTCAATACACAAGCAGTAATTAAACAAGCCACCCAGGATATCTAAAACAAAAACTTCAATACCCACTTTAACATAGAAGGAGACAAATAATAAATCATAACAATAATCATACTATGCCTTCCCAGAAAGAAACACCTCCAGCTGAACAGGATCAAAGATAGCATTTATCAGATTGATGATTTACAAGACATTTAGAAGGACATTTTAAAAAAAAATGTAGCCCTGAGGGCTAGCACCCGGGGCTTCAATGCCAATAACAACTTCCTGCCTTTTTGAGTACTTCTACTGACATCAGGAAAGATTTGTATAGTATTTCCACAGAAAAACACATTGTTTTTAGCAAATACTAATCTTAATACCAAATTTTTATCTGATAAGGAAACTAAAGAAGTGATAAACATGGCCCGAGAGAGTATATCATCAGTTGAAGCCTCGTAACGCAGAGACATCCAAGTTCTCAGACTGAGGTGAAGCCAGCTCAGCAGAGACAGTCCCAGGGTTAGCCTGTGGGGGAACCGAAGAGGTGCCTGTTATGAATGTTATAAATGTTTCTGATTTGTTACAATCTTCTGGGTCTCAACTCTTAGGAACTTCTACCTTGTTGGTGACATTTGCTTTACAGTCTGATAGAGACTGGTTATTAGGATTGTTGTTGTTGTTAGAACTATGATTTTCCCAGATGTCTCTAAAGATACTCAGGCGTTGGAAGCAGTTTTTGTTATTAAGACCGGGTGTTTTGGAATCGGGGGTTACCTTTTATTTAAGATTTCCATGTAAGTGTATAGTAGTTTATAGGTCACAAAGATTTATTTTCTTTCAACCCACAGATCTTTCTGTGTTTATTAATTCTAGAGTTTCTATTACATCTTCCCCTTCAGACAGGGATGGTGAGAATGTTTGATCCTGCACAGTATTAGCGAGTAGCCTTAGACCCTTCACAGCCTTCTTGGTTTTCCTAGCTTATTTCCTGGTAGTACCTAGAGGAGCTCCTCTGGCCCCTTTATGTATTCTTTATTAGTTTATATATCCCCTTATTGAGGATTGCAGGATATAATACCTTTTACTGTATTGCATTGTATTTTCTTTGTACATTGTTCTTGCTGTTATGTCCTTTTCTGTACAATCTTGTTCTTGATCACATATTGTATATATCATTAAAAAATACAAAATATAAAATACTTTTGTAACAATGAAGATAGATAGCACTGATCAACACTGAAATGGTTACTGACTTTAAAAGGCCCTAATCTGTAGTATCTTGGTGAGCTGAACACAAATATAACATTAAAAAATTTTTATTGGCTCTCGTTTTGAAGATATTGCATGTAGTTCATTTTTGATGTTTCACCGTGTAAATTTATCCAGTAGGACATCAACAACATCCCAAATAAGCCTTGAATGATGTAATATTGCATTGCAATGCATAATACCAGCATGCACACATCATCCAGAGTTGATTGCATCATTTTCTGATGCAATCCAAAACTACTGCCAGACGGCTACTGAAGCCATCTGATGTCAGCAGTGTACTATGCGCAGTCAGAAAGGTTGAGCATTTAAAATATTTCAGACTGTGTGCGAGACAGTTTAAGCTACTGTTACATGTAAGTTTTATTAATCATATAATTTTAGCCATTTAGGTACAATACAGAACAGTAAAGCCGCAAAAGTGTATTAATACCGTTGACAATCTCTGCTACATTTGTGGGGACGTGACATTTGCCAACAAGAAGAAAAGTATCACTTCTCAACTGAAGAAGGCATATCATCTTTACTTCGGATGCAAGATTGGTGACCAAGACAAGCCTTGGGCCCTGCATATATGCTGCGCTACATGTACAACACAGCTTTCACAGTGGTTGAATTGCAAAATACCATCAATGCCGTTTGCAGTCCCCATGGTGTGGAGAGAGCCAAGCAACCACATAAATGACTGTTACTTCTGCTTGGTTCCTCCTCTTTCCAGCAGAATAACGAAGCAAAAGAAGTCGAGCATAGTCTACCCAAACATTCCGTCTGCATTGAGACCAATTCCACATGGTGAGGGACTTCCTATTCCAGAACCTCCATCAGAATATTGTCTTGATTCATCTGATGAGGACAAGGGTGAGCCGACCTGTTCTTCTCCTGGTCCGTCAGCATGCAGTGATCCAGATTTTCACTGGGATGCATTATCAACTCCACACAGAATAACACAGGAAGAACTAAATGACCTGGTTCTTGATTTGGACTTATCCAAGAACAAGGCAGAATTGCTAGGATCAAGACTCCAACAATGGAATCTTCTAGAAGATGTCAACATTACTTCATATCGAAAGCATCACCAGCAGTTGGAGCCTTTCTTCAGAAAGGAAAGTAATCTGGTATTCTGTTCCGATATTGAAAGCCTCATGAATGCCTTAAAAATCACTCATGACCCACAGGACCGGAAACTATTTATAGACTCTTTGAAACCGAGTCTGAAGGCTGTGCTTTTGAACCATGGAAACCATCTTCCATCTTTTCCAGTAGCACATGCCGTCTACATGAAAGAGACATACGATAACTTAAAGCATCTACTGACTTCCATTAACTATAACAAGTACAGCTGGCACCTCTGTGGTGGACTTGAAGGTAGTTGCCCTTTTAATGGGATTGCAGCAGGGATATATAAAATACATGTGTTTCTTATGTGAGTGGGATAGCCGAGCAAGGGATTGGCACTACTTGCGGAAGGAATGGATTCGCAGACAAAATGTAACAGTTGGAGAGAAGAATATCCAGCACCCAGCTCTGGTTGAGGCTCACAAAATCCTGCTACCCCCCTTCACATCAAACTAGGTTTGATGAAAAACTTCGTGAAAGCCATGATCCGCACTTCGCCAGCTTTCCGATACCTGCATGAAAAATTCCCTCGACTCAGCGAAGCAAAGATTAAAGAGGGAGTTTTTGGGGAGGAGTGGCCTAGTGGTTAGGACAAGGTACTTCAGGTCGGAGGGCCGGGGGTTCAAGTGCCACCTGGGGACAGCAATCTCAGGCCGGAGGGACTGGGATTTCTAGTCCTATAGGTACTCCTTGTGGTCTTGGGCAAGCCACTTAACCCTCCATTGCCCATGTTCCCTGTAAGTATTAGCGTATGTGTGTCATATCCCCTCGTGTTAAATGTATCTCCCAATTGACCGCTTTGACCCAGTGAAAAGCGGGATATAAATACAGCTAAATAAAATAAATAAATAAATATTTGAGAGCTCTTCAAAAGATGACCGGTTCAACAATTTTCTGCAGGGTGATGCGAAACAAGCATGGAATGCTTTTCGCCTAGTGTCAACAAACTTTCTCGGGAATGTTAGGGCAGAAAACTACAAGGAACTAGTAGAAGACATGCTGATGCAGTATCAGAAACTTGGCTGCAATATGTCTCTAAAGATCCATTTCCTTGATTTCCATCTCAATTTCTTTCCTGACAACTGTGGTATGGTTAGTGATGAACAGGGCAAACGTTTTCACCAGGATATCGCAACGATGGAGCAAAGATACCAGGGAAAATGGTCCACTACAATGCTGGCTGACTACTGCTGGACACTCCACAGAGAAGCTCCCAAACAGCTGTACAAGAGACAGGCGAAAAAAATCTAAGAAGTAGTCTATGATTTGTTTTTTTACAGGTATTAACCGAAGGCCTATTATATTTACTATTGACATGCATTTCGTGATGTAAACATTAATTCTTGTAGATTACAAAAAATCTAGAGCCAACTTTGCAATTTCACTGTCATATTTGTGTTCAGCATATAAAAACTGATAAGAAATGACTATTTTTATTTCAGTAACATGACTTTTGTACAAATTTGTTGACCAGTGTAATGAGTACAAGGAAAATTGATGAACCAAAAGGTTCCTTGCCCGAGCTTCATTCTCCAAGGATTCCAGTTGATAATGGATTGTAGTACTCTCTTGTATAGATGAGGAGAGAGCTGCTTGTATAACATGAGGAGAGAGCTGCTTGAGCAACAGCACCATGACCCTCAAGCTTATCAATAGAATTTTTTATAACTAGAAATACAAGCATCCTGATCTGACAACTTTTTAACCACATCTGTTGAAAATCGGGAGAGAGATGATCATAATGACACCTCTGTGCGCACTACTACCTCCCATATATCACGCAGGGAAATATCATTAGGTACCAACAATTTATCCACGAGAGCAGCAAAAGTCAAAGGAACCGACATCCTCAACTCCCCATCAAGAACAAAACTACAGTCCTGCTGCAAAGTGCCCCTTTGGACATGTCCCTTCGGGCATTTGCCTGTGGCCACTTATCATGGCATGGCTGTGATTTAAATCAGCAGGGATGATGTCACAGAGCTCCTCCTCTAGCTGTGGTTCTCAGGGATCCGAGCTAATTTTATAAGGGGCACCTTGGTTAATACATGTTAATGCAGGGTCATGCATTTGGGCTGCAAAAATCCAAAGAAGCGGCACAGTATAGAGGGTGAAGTATTTCTGTCCATGAAAGAAGAATGGTGCTTGGGTGTGATTCTTTCTGATGATCTTAAAGTGGCTAAACAGGTAGAAAATTGTGTCATGAAAGCCAGAAGGATGCTTGGGTGCATAGAAGAGGAATGGTCAGCAGGAAGGAGGAAGTGATAATGCCTAAGCATGTCTTTGGTGAGACCTCATTTGGAGTATTGTGTGCAATTCTGGAGGTCACACTTTTCAAAGGATATAAACAGAATGGAGTTGGTGCAGAAGGCGGCTACCAAAAATGGTCCGTTGGCTTTGCCACAAGGCCATTGGTGTAGTTTGACTTCTTATTTTGGGAGGGGGGGGGGCAAGGAGTAAGGAAATCATACTGATAGAGTGGGCAAGGGTACAAGATCACCATTAGTGCCTGCAACATTTGGACCCTCCCCCCCCCCCAAACTATGCCTATGCATAAGGCATATGGGGACAGACTTAAAGATATCAATATGTATACTTCGGAGGAAAGGCAAGAGAGGGGGGTGATATGATAAAGAGGTTTAAATACCTCCTTGGCATAAATGCACAGGAGAAGACCCTCTTTCAAATGAAAGTAAACTCTGCATCGAAGGGGCATAGGATGAAGGTGAAAGGGGATAGACTCAGGAATAATTTGAGGACATATTACTTTACAGAAACAAATGATAAATGTATGGAATAGTCTCCCAGAGGAGGTATTAGAGATGAGGATTGTATTTGCATGAGAAGCAGGAAGCAACAGGGGCATCCGCATACCAGCTCAAGAGGGATGTTAACACCAGGTGGAATTCCACTTATAACATGCTATAGAGGTTAGTGGAGCAATGGGTGGCCCTGCATCAGATATCATCAGAGAGTGAGATAGGCATCAATGTGCCCCCGGATCACCAGGATTGGACAAATATTATGCAGGTGATGAAAGTCCTAAAGCCCTTAAAGTATGTCATGGAGGAACTGAATTCCACAAGGGCTATCCTGAGTCTTCTCATTCCGATAGTGAATATTTTATAGGCCAAGTTAAAGGGTTTTTGACAGTGACCAAGATTCACAGCAGAGGCTTTGGTGATGGTAAACCTTTTGCATAGTCAAGTGAGAAAAAGGTTGGAACCACTGATGAATGAGGATGTTTATATAGTAGCTAGTCCATGTGACCTGCAGATGAAAGGAGCTATAGCTCTTTGGTGGAGCTCACTGACTTACTGGAAGGAAAAGTTGGTGAATGATGTGGAGCACCAGAGGCAAGAGGCAGTGGTGGTGGTGATGGTGATGCAGCAGAGGATATGCCATACATACTGGCAAGCATTATTGCTAGTAAGAGTATCACCCTGTCGCCTACTACCCCCCACCCCCCTCCACCCCATCCTGGCTTTACATGCCTGAGGCCCATGAGCCTTAGCCAAAGACAATCTTTGGTAACCAAAGCCCTAGCTACCATGTTAAGCCATGTACATAGATCCCATGGCATACTGGTCACACATGGCAGCCTGTTCAAACCTGGCTGACTGCGTAATGTATTTCCTGTCCTATCTTCCAACCAGTGTGCCCAGTGAACGTGTATTCTCCATGGAAGGGGATATCGTACCTGCCCATTGTTCACAGCTAGCATTGGACTTGATAGAAAACTAGCGTTTCTAAAGACAAGTCTCCCCTGTCTTGGTTTCCCTTCATTTTCATGCAAAAGGGAGGAGGAATGAGTATAGAATTATATTGAGGGGCAGTTCCCCACACTCTCTACCATCAGTGTGGGTTTTTGTCAATTTGTATTGCAGTTTCTCTGGGGATGCTGCCCATTTCCAGTGGTTACCTTTAAGATCCCATGCCAAAACAAACAAAAAAGCAAGAAAAAAAAAACAAAAAACAAAACAAAAAGGAAATATAAACAAAAAGTGATAAAAGTCTCCCTCTGCTGCCTGCCATTTCTGTCACAGTCTGTCCCTTTCTGTCACAGCCTGTCCCAGTTCTGCTTTAGATATCGGAACTACAATCACCATATTGCCATGGCCGCAAATCCTATGCCTTTCCTTGCAGCTGCTCTGTGGCCTGCTAGCATATCTCCAGTAAGTCCATTTCACATGGCAAAACTAAGATGAAAAGGAAAGAAATAAAATGAAATAGATCTCCTACCCCTTGCTTCTCTCTGATGCTGTTTCTGGTCTCATTCTGTTGGCACTGTACTCATGACTTTGACCTTGTGGACCATCCCACGCTCCTCACACGCCTTGCCGATTAAGGGGTGCATGGACAGTTCTCAAGTGGTTCAGATCTTTTCTGTCCTCGCGCTTCTTTTTCAGTACATATGTGCTCTTCTTCCTCTCCTTCTACCTCCCTTCCCTGTGGGGTTCCATGGGTTTCAGTGCCATCCCCACTCCTCTTCAATCTCTTCCTAGCTCCCCTTACTCTAGTCATCCAGCAGTCTGGAGTGTCAGCGTATTATTACGCCAATGGCATACTCCTCCTTTTTCATGTCTGTCTGCTCTCTCCCAATCTCTCTCCTCTTAATGCTTGTCTATAATATCTCCTCCTGGCTAGTGGCAAATTATCTTCATCTGAATCCTTCCAAGTCCACAGCCATGTGGCTCACCTTTAGTGCACCCATTGCTGACCCGTCACCCTCTCTCTCCAGCACCCCTATCCCACTCACACCAACACTGAGCTATATGGGGGTCACCCTTGACTCTACCCTCACATTTCACCAACACATTTCTTCCCTTGTCCATCAATCTTTCTGTATTCTTCGCCAGCTTTGTGCAATGCACCCTTTCCTTCCCCCCACTTCCTTGGTCACGCTCACAGTATCACTTCTTTTATCCTGCCTTGACTACAGCAATGTTGTCCTGGCAGGTGTCCCTCTGTAGCAACTCCATTGCCTACAGCTTGTACAAAATACCACAGCCCACCTCCTTAACCACACCAACCACATCACCCCCCTCTTATTCTGGCTCCACTGGCTTCTGATACACTATCGCCATCAATACAAGGTCCTTATCATTGTCCATAGAGTGATCCATACCGATCATTCTCAATACCTTGCCAATCTTATCCATGCTCACCTCCCCCCACCCTCCAACAACAACAACCACCTGGTCCTCCCCTCTCCTACCCGGGCCCATCTTGAATACACCCATCATGCTGCTTTATTTTTCCTTGGACCTGCCCTGTGGAACTCCCTACCCCCCTCTCTCTCTGTTCTGAGCACTCATACCCTTGGTTTAAGTCACTACTGAAAACTCACCTTTTCTATCAGGCATTTGACCTATCCTACTGCTATCTAACATACAGACATGGTTTGTTTTCTCTTTCCTTTACTGTCGCTTATCTTATCTTTCCTATTATTTATTTATTTAGCAGGTTTTATATACCACTTTATCATTTCAATCAAAGCAGTTTATATTGTAACTTAAACTTAGTAATGTACATTAAACAGGGATATTGATAACTTGGATTTTTCTGAGGCAATGGAGGGTTAGGTGACTTCCCCAAGGCCACAAGGAGTGCTAGTGGGAATTGAACGCTGGTCTCTGGGTTCCCAAGGCAGTGCTCTAACCATTAGGTTACTCCTCCACACCATGGACTATTACATGATTGACGTTCCTTTTCTGCTCTTTCTCTAATTGCAGTCTGTGTTTTTTTTATTATTAACTGTCCTGATGCCTTGGCCTGGGTGGTCAAGCAAATAACACAAAAAAGATAAAGACTTGCCTCGCTATTTGCCTTTCACCGTCTGCTGATTTGGATGCTTCATGCTTTGGCTCTTTCTGGGCCACTCTTTGTCATCCTCCTGCTCTGAACCTCTATAAATACACTGCTTAGTCTTATCATTTTATGACTTTTACCTTCCCTAAAGGCCATGCTGATCTGTCACCACCCTTCTAGCTGCGTAGTTCTATGGTCAGTGTGAGTGGGCTTTATCTGGGCCACTCTTCATCTTCCTGCTTTGCACCTTTGTGGGTGCCTTTGCCTTGTTATATACCTCTTTGGGTGTTCTGCCACCCACTTTGATATGTAGCTCCTAACAACCTGAGCCAGGAAGAACTGAACACAGTCGATGAGCCTCCCTTCAAAGTTCTTTTCAAATTTCCATTATTGTACTTTTTGGAGGTTCCAGCAGGAGAGTGCAGCTACTGTATACCCTTGTCCAAGTAGGACGAGCATGGCGCGCTGATAGAGAAAAGGGGCACCTGCTAGCCAGATCAACCCTAGCTATCATGGGGTGACAGATTTTCCTCACATCCATCATTGCTGTACTTTTCCATTATTGGTCTTCTGTCACAACTACAATATTAGCCTTGCTTGCTGCTGATTTGGTCTTCTTCAGATCTTCTGGACTGTCACAGCCAGTGCTGCAGCCCTACTCCCACTGCTTTTGGGGCCTTCACCACTGATTCTTCTTTACATCTCTCAGTATATCATCTAGACACTCCATGAATGTTTCTTCCATCCCTGGGGGATTTTCCTCTGTACGTAAGGTTTCTATCCTTGGACCAAAGTCCTCAGTGCCAGGACTCTAACTTAGCAAACTCACCCTACTCCTGCTGCCTAGGCTCATCTCACCTCTTCTGCTGTTATGTTGGCTCTCCTTTGCTGTTTTAGGGCCTTCCAGTCAATCTGCTGTGCTAATGGTCCTGACAATTTAGGGCCTTGCAGGCAATCTGGAGTGCTATGCTGATGTCCTTGTCATTTTTGTTCTTCTCAACCTGCCTTTCTGTGCTCTTCCACTGTCTCGAGGTATTCATTGCACTCTTTGTAATGCTTTGCCCTCCTGATGGTACTCATCCTGCCACTTTCCATACTATGCTGTAACTTCCCCTTTGGAGCTCTGTAACAGACTTGGGGTATATCCTGTGTGCTCCAATCAGGTATGTTTGTCATATTTAATTCTATTTGGTTGCCTATGGTCTGGCCTGAGCTTAACAGAATTGAGGAAGACGGGAGAAGTTAAAATGGCAGTAACATTTGTGAGAGTCCATCACTCTGTTCATTACCTCACTCCCTATTTAAATTCTGTTTGTGGGTGGGGTACACATTTAATTTGTATGTTACTGCAGCAGTTTTTGGCAGAATGCTTCCTCTTGGTCACCTGGGAATTAGCTATCCCTGTTTTTTCAACTCTAGTATTTTGACTTTTTGGATATTTACTGTAGGTTTTGTTGATGATTCACTGTCATAAAAACAGTCTATTTGAGAATTATACAGAAGTGGATCCAAAAATACTGTATTTGTCACAACTCAAAAAGGAAAAATAGATAATTGGTACGTGCAGGAGAAGGAGTCACCATAAATATTCCACGAAAACACCCTCCCTCATGAAGTAACGCAGAAGGAGCAAGTCTTTTACACACCTTTGTTTCCCAAGCACTCAGACCAAAGAAAAAGTTATTTGACACCTAACGTGTGACTTGAAGCAGGTGTAGGAAAAAAAATGAAGAGTAGTTGAAGTGTCTATGTGTATCGCCATTCTGAAAAAGTGAAGTGGAGCCGATATTCAGAACTCTTAGCCAGCTGGGCAATGGGAGGCTGGCGAGTTAAGGGTGCTGGCCACGATATTCAGCGGCACTATTCAGCACCACAGCCAGCCTCCGTGGTATTTGAATATTGGCCTTTTTTTAATATTGTGCCCTATATGTATGCTTCAAAGGACCATCCAAGCCATGCCCACAACATGCTTCCTTGAAATCAGTGCATTCTACCAGCAATATATATGTGCAGGGTAATTTTATAACAGGTGGCCTAAGTAGGAAGAACAATTAGGCCCTTATTTTTGGGTTATTTATAAAGCCAACATAGGCATCTGAGGAGGTCATATTGTTTTTGTTTTTATTATTTTTTTATTTATTATCTATCATTTCAAACAAAATACAAGTTATAACATCACTTGAATTGAAATGGGAGCTCCCCCCAGTAAATAAAACAATCAAGAAAAAAAAAATAATAACAGGAAAATACATATAACAAAGGAGCCCCTCCCCTAGCACCCAAAATAGAGAGATCCAGAAATAGGAAATAAAACATCTTATCCATTAAGTAAAGGAAATAGCAGTGTTTAACAGCCAGAACCTCTAATAGCGCAGCAAGGAACTCAACCTAGTGCATCCCTGTGGGACCCTTAGCATTCAAAAAAGAAAGCAATTGTGAAGGATAAAAAAACACATAGGAATTATCCTGCAGCTTTACAAGTGTAGGATAATTCCTATGTGTTTTTTTATCCTTCACAATTGCTTTCTTTTTTGAATGCTAAGGGTCCCACCGGGATGCACTAGGTTGAGTTCCTTGCTGCGCTATTAGAGGTTCTGGCTGTTAAACAGAACCTCTAATAGCGCAGGGTACTTAAGGAAAAACAAACCACCAACCCATAAGACACGAGGACGCAGGATTAAAAACCCTTTCCTGCGTCACCAGATCTCCCTGGCCAGGTCCAGAAATATACAGACCAGACAACCCTTAAACATTGTATGTCTTCTCTGGAAAAACAATTTCAGAAGCCAGTCTCTATCAGATACAAGAGCCAGAGTCACTAAACATGTCAATGGTAAAATACCATTAGAATCCATAGGGGTATGTTTACTAAACTGCAGTAATGTCACCCGCGTTAGGTTCCGCAGTATTGGTACAGATGCCCATATAAAGGCATGGGTGGTGCATTGTTACAGCAAGCCATATCAGCTAACGCGCATTACAAGGCGCCTTATAAGGCACCTTACCTATAAGGCACCTTATAAGTAAGGTGCCTATAAGGTGCCTTGTTAGGTGCCTTATAAGGTGCCGTGTAAGGTGCTGTTTAATGTGCCTCATAAGGCGCCTTGTTAGGCACTCTATAGGGCTCCTTAGGCTAAGCGCCGTATTAGGCACCCCTGGACAAGGCACTGTAGAAGGCACCCTGGGCTATGGAACCATAGGTTAAGGTGGCCTAACAAGGTTACAGTGGCCTAGGTTAGTGTGCCCTAAGGGCTGCAAGGTGCTTCAGGATGACATGCATGACCTGTGAGGCACAGAGACAGATGTAGCCCTAACAATAGATAGAGCACTGAGGAAAGGCAATGAACAATGCCATATCTGCGGGCATCCCATGTGGCTGCCAGTACTGTTGACAAACATGGTGGGGGCAACTGTACCACAGCACAGGGTGTTGGCAATGTAAAGTATTGGAAAGACAGTTGCTGGCAGACGATGGGAATACGTGTCCCCCAGTGGAGGCGGAGGTGGCAGGATAGTTACAATGATGGGCGGACAGAGGAGTGGTGGTGCCATGCAGATCAGGCACAGGCGAGGCAAGCACGAAGAGGCGCAATGCAGGAAAGGGTACCAGCACAGGACATGGGGTGGCAGCCTGCACAGGAAGACAGGACTCTACACCGTTGACAGACGCAGAAAGATGGATTGAAGGATTGTTGGCAACAGTGGTAAGGGTAATATGGGCTGGCAGCATGGATCTGCAAAGATATGACTGTTACAGGCATGCAAAATATCTGAGCTGGACAGGCAAGAAGAGAGGGAACAATGAGGAATCAAACCCTTGACCACTGTTTAGAATGTCAATGCACATGCAGAACAGCGGTCTACAGCTGATAACTAGATGGGGTCTGCACCTCTCCGGTACTGCAGCGTGGTAAGACGAACTGACAGTGCATGATACTGGCACAGAGTAGCTATAGACCATGCCATTGTGCAGGTTCTGTGTTCACCCTGAGGGTTAGGATGGGCGCCCAGCACTAGGTCCTCAGTACATGTGGTGCTGGAGATAGGTCCTGCTTCACATCCCCAGCACTGCCAGTGTGTGCCAGGTGTTCCTAGCAGTGCAACCAAATGTAAATATGTGTTCTGCAGTCACGTGGGGCCAGACACCACCCAGATTAGTGCATACCCAGTGTTAATGTCTAGCTACCATGGGCACCTGTTATCAGGGCAGAGGGGTGTCTAGACTCGCATGTGGTGGATGTAGTACTGTCTCTCCGGGTTAAAGTGGTATACACTATATACCCCAAATGACCCACAATCACCCATTTTGTAAGCAAAGCAGGAGAGAGACAGGTGCCTGAACCCCTGGCTGTAGGACATGCAACCACAATCCTGCTGACAGAAGACAGCCTTATCTGTGACTGTGGCAGACCAGTAGTAATGCTTGGGGTAAGTTAGGGAAACGTCAACTGCCCCACACCATGATCCGCTATTCACAGCAGACAGCACAGTCAGACTGCACCTGCAGCACCCAACAAGGTGCTCCAACCATTCACAGACTAATTGCAGCCAGTCCACCGTGCATGCTCACAGTAGAACCCTGTGCACCAAGAGATGGGATGTACAGCACAGACACCAAGCAGGAATCTCAGTGATTGGCCCCAGAAATGGGAACATGCAGGTATAGCTAGAAACAAATAGTGTTAAACACTATGTGGGAGCATAGACATGACATGGTCACTGCTCGGTCAGAGTGAGAGTGACCTCACATCATGTCAGGCTGTGGCCACCCTGTCCATGCAGGTGGTGGTCGGGCACTACAGTGTCCCAGCCATTGCCCTACACCCTGTGCAGATGCATCCTGCCAATTTGCCCTGTCTGGGCCATACCCATAATACCTTGCTCTCATTATGCACATTTGCAGGCTAACGCTGGTAACAGTGAGACACTGTGGGCCCAGAGCAGTGTAGGCAGCCACAAAACAATTGATAGACATACACACACAAACACTCCTATTGCAGCATTGTGCAAAGATATGGGTGGTTGGCAATCCTGCTTGCCACACTGGTCCTGATCACAGTGCTGACATTGCTAAACTGTGCAGGGGGTAGTAGTAGTGCTCTGCTGATAACTGCAGCTCCATGCTGGAGCCAACAGCCTGACTCTCCATGAAGCTTTGGATAGTGGAGCCTATGTGAGTGGGTGTTTTGACCCCTGTTCGACACTGCTTTGGGGTTTGCACATGTTGATGTTGTATCTGCATTCTAGGGTAAAATGTGGGGAGATGCTCTGTAGGATCCACAGCTGGGACTTGAACCTGTAACCCTTTCCTTCTGGACACATTGGCTGTGTGTACTGTACCACACTATTGCCACAGAGGAGTAGTGATCCCTGGGCCTACCCTTACGTTCCTCAGGCAGACCTTTTCTGTTGCACTGCACACCACGTACTGGTACAGGGCATTGCCTAGGTCCACTGCAGGTGGGTGGCACTGCTCTCTCCAGCACAAACCCCTCCCCCCCTGCCATGCTGAAATGACCATATGCTGTCGGTGCTTGTCGTGCGCGGTCCCAGGCCATCTATTGTGCAGGTAGGCGGGTGCCTAGGGTGCGGGGTCTGGGGTGGCGAGGCATACATGGACATCCACACCCCCCCCCATCACCGCCTACCAATGTTATGTCCCTTCCACATGGGGGAGGGTTGGCTGGGGGGATGTCAGGCTGGTGCTCTAGCAACTATTGGCTAGGGCGGACCGGGTAAATGTGGGTGGAGTGTGTTGTTACTGATGACTGTGAACAGGCTAGGGTATGCACCTCAGGTACAGTGTGCCCAGTTTGGCCTACTGAGTGTATATATGTTTCCAACAACGTATGGGCACACCCTGCAATGCCTTACTAGGGGCTGCTGTAAAGTGTGTTCGCTTAGCTAGGTCTACGAACTGTTTGGAATCCATTCTGGGTATGGTCTATGGACCCTTGTTAGTGTGGTCCCCAGATGTGCACTGCTTGCCCTATTACAGGCATAGTGGTACCTGTGTGACTTTTGGGGTACTTGCTGGGTAATGTCCCCTGGATGGCACACAGTGGAACATGGACTACTGGGCATGTTTGGCCCTGGTCAGCTGCTGTCCTGCTGATTTCCATTTTCTATGTTCCTATGTGCCACCTGGGCAATGGCCTAGTTCACCCTGTGCCCCAGCTGCCCCCACTGCATGTCCCGCCTGCAGCCCCCCTATGCCCCATTTGCACCATCACCATAGTGGCCTTTCATACTTGGCCACTATACTGTTGCTGCAGATGGAGCACTACTATCACCTTTCTCAGGCTTCCTGCCTAGGCTGTACATTGCTGACATTGAAATGGTTTCTCTCTCATGCAAATGTGCATCTAATGCCAGGTTTTCACTTGAGGTAGTTTCCAGCCCTTCAGTTCCCTGCGTTAGTGTCGCGGGAGCCTCTCCCCGCCCACTTCCCGCCCACTCCCCGCCCATTGACCCCTTCTCTCCACCCTCTCTCCGCCCTCTGCGATGTTTACCGCAGCCGGGAATGCTAACACACGTTAGGTAACTTTAGCGCGCGTTAACGTTACATAGCGCATGTTAACGTTACCTAACACGCATTAACGTAGCTGCTGCTATGTCACCGCAGTTTAGTAAACATACCCCATAGACTCCAACAAAGCTGACACATCCAGTTGCGCAGGACCAGGAGACTGCACCAGCAGAGGACCTCTGGCCCCTCTGCAAATAATAAACTTTAGTAATAGGTGGACAAGTTTCCTCCGGAACACCCAACACTTCAAGTAAATATTGCTTAAACATCTCTTCAGCTGAAATACATGAAGAACATGGAAAATTAGTCAAATGAAGCTTCGTCAATCTAGAAAAATTGTCCAGTTGTTCCAGACAAATTTTCAAATTATTAGAGTCCTTCATAAAAGCCTCAGAAAGATTCTCCACTTGTTCAGTCCTCAAAGCTAAACTTTCCAAATCAGTTTTAATCTGGCCAATCTCACGAGTATTTTTGGATATTAGTTCAGAGTTCACTTATTGTTTATTATTGTTTATTGTTTAAAATCACTTGATATACCGCCCCCCATTACATCGGGGCGGTTTACAATAAAAAAAAAAATTAAATATATAAAATTAAGAAAGGAAAAAGAAAGTGACAATAATTTTAAAAGAAAAAGAGAGAGGAAAAAAAGAAAAGGACAGGAAGAAAAGGACAGACTATAGACAATACAAAAAATAGTAAAACAGGGGCCACGGGGGAAGGTTGAAGGCAGAGGAGAAGAGATGCATCTTGAGAAGAGAACGGAACCTAGCAGGGGACTGTTCTAGTCGGAGGTCCGTGGGGAGGGAGTTCCAGAGGGCCGGACCAAGGTAAAAGAATGCCGATCGTCGTGTTGAGTGAAGATGAGCCTGGGAAGGGGAGGGAAGGTGTAAGCGATTGATATGAACTGATCATAGGCTGCGGATAGGTGTGTGAAAAGTTAGCAAATCAGATAAGTACTGAGAAGTGTGAAGATAAACGGCCCTATGTACGAGAGTAAGAATTTTGAACTGAAACTGAAAATTTACTGGTAACCAATGAAGGTGCTGAAGGAGAGGAGTAATATGATCATGAGGAGAAGCATGTAGGATCATCCGGGCTGCGGTGTTCTGTAAGAGTTGTAACCGATGACGTTGAGATTGGGGAATACCAGCATAAACCGGTATGCTGGTACTTGTACCTGTCCTTGGATCCCTTGCATGTGGTTCGTGATCGCCTCCCCTAGCTGGTTTATAGCAGACCAGATAGACTCCAATGTGAATTGCCCAGGCCATTGCAGAGGAAATGAGCAAACCAAAGCCCCCTGCTCCCTGCTCGGCAGCACTGATGGGACTATGGGCTCCACAGAGAGTGAACTGTTGCCTTCCCTCATCCTCAGCGAAAGAACTCCACCCTTGGAGCTCTGCCCTGGCACTGGTTGACCCAGCTACCCTCCACCTCCATTTGCCACCGATCTTGCAATCAGCCCCAGCTGGAATGTTGAAGAATCATCAACCGGAGACTCACATGTCTCACCAACTGCAAGAGCCAAATCAGGACAGAGAAGTTTCTGAGGTTGCTGCATCTCAGGAGACGTTAGATCGCTGCTCGATAGAGATGCCGAGCCTCCCAGCTCCACTTGCCTCTCAGCCGAGCCTCCATCCCCTCCTCCTGGCTGCTTCTCCAGTTGCTGAACAAAGGCGTCCAAAGGTAAGGGGGTAGAGGTCCACAGGACAGCCTGGGACAGTGTGCCCTGCTTCCCCTTTCTCTTCCTCCCCATAAGAAAAAGTGGCAGAAGCTCAAACCCTGCCAGCAGCCATCTTGGATCCCTCATCAGCACAGGAGTTCATTTTTGAAGACTTGCACGGCCTCTAAACATATAAATAATTCCAAATTGACCTCTCAGGAAAACAAATATTTTAACATTTTTGTTGGATCTATTCATATGCCAAACTTACTATCATGTTTGTCACAAAAAAATCTTTTTAGGTCCTTTTTAATCTGAAAATCCTAAAAACATTCATTCAAACTGGAACCACACCATATATTCAGCTCTAATAGGCCAAATACTTAAAAACAAACAAACAAACAAACCATGGGCGCCATAATGCTGTGTTTCGAATGGCATCGACTCATCTTGCTGATCCTGCTTCAGGACAATGTATCGCCATCCCCAGAGCTATACATCCAATTGTTCTTATTCATATACAGCCATTACCTTCATATCCAGCTTTGGGAATGGCTATGTGGCTAGTGCCGTTGAATATCCTTGGATACTGTTGCTGGATGCCCCGATGATAACTGGCTAGCATCAAAGCATGCTAGGGGTGGAGCGGAGGCAGCACCTGGCGATAACTAGGCAGTGGTGATATTAAGCCACTGTCCAGCTATCGCAAAGCGGCAAAGGTTAGGCGTCTCAAAGGGTAGCTTAACATTTGCCACTGAAACTCACTAGGCAGGGACTGAATATTGCTGCTGCCTGGTTAGCTCTATCTGGCCAACCCAGATATTCAACATTGGGGATCGAATATAGGCCTGGCATTGAATGTCTGGGTTTTAGGTTAAGCAGCAATGGCTAGCTGCTTTACAATGGCTAGCTACCTCTGCTAAATATTGAACCTACTGTGCCCAAACTTCTCCCACAGACAAGCCTATACTCCACACCTACTTTATTTTTTTATTTAACATCTTTTTTATACTGTCTTCTACCAGTCAAGAAAGTTTACATAAAACTCAGTGCAACAACATTTTTATAACTTGACAGTACAGGTACACATTACAAGGAACATTTGTTAAGACAGGTGGAGCCCCATTTCAGGAGGGGGATGCCCAGGGCGTCTGGATGTCCCCACTGAAGATGGCCCGGCGTGCTCCTTCCGCTTGTGGGGACATCCTCCCCGCAGGTACCCCCAGCATCTGTGGCTCTGGCCCCCTAAAACTCGGCTGCCCAACCCATGGCTGGCCTCCCGCGGCCTGGACCTCCTGCACCCAGCTCCGGCCCCGGGGATGGCTCACCTGTCCCGATCTGCCAACCTGTGCTGCTTATACCACCTCTGAGGTGGTATAAGTAGCACACCCCAGCAGACCTGGCACAATGTACAGGATCATGACCTGAATCGGCACTGTATGTGCTGCCAGGCGGCCTGCTCCTGCTCCACCCCCACTGGCTCTCCCTGTCCTGAAGCACAGGATGTATGGAGAGAGCCTGTGGAAGACTAGGGTCTAGGTGGATTGCAGGGTTGCACATCCCGCTGGGACGTGCAGCCCCAAAAACCCACATTTGTGAATGAGGACCTTAATCAACATCAAGAATTTGAAACTAACTATTTATAGGGTATCAGGATGTGTAGCTGAGAGCTTTCCAAGGGTTTTTCCACAAAAAATATAAAATTACCTCCATAAATAGCATCTATTCTAAAATCACTATTTATACATATAGGATGTAATTGTATAAAAAGCCGCCTAGAGTTATGCATGACAACCTAAAGGGGGTGTTTACTAAACGGCGGTAGCGGACTCTCATGTGTGTTGGCCCAATTGGGTATATGTTCACTGAACATGTACAGGGTTGGAGTTTAGGCATATTCCTGAAAAGTCTGGGCACAGGAATTTATACCAGCCATAGGGCAGGTATAAATGCTCATGGCTTAAATTAACAAACATTTCCAGCAACTGATATCCCTATTTTATAGTCAAGTGCAATAGGTGTGAAATACATGCATAAAAATGCACATTAATCTGGGCATACCTTATAAAACTACCCTTCACAAGGCAAGTTTTAGATAGTATGTGAAGAACGGAATTGAGATGACAGTTTGGGATATACACAGTTCCGCCGCTATTTTAGCAAAGGCTCTGCCAAACATGGAGCCTTTATAAAATATGTATAAGGACATGGAGGAGTGAACATGTATTTGCTGACAGAGCCAGAAGAGCCCTTTTACAGTTCTACACATGGGAACAATCAAAGGAGGCAACTCAGGATTTTGCACATGTGGTTTCAGCACTTATATGTGGGCCAATATTCAGCAACTTGCATGTGTAGGCACTGAAAATTACACATGTAGGCTGGCATGTTGCAACTCTATGGGGTATGTTTACTAAACGTGAGTAACGCGCGTAGTATGACGTTAACGACCGTAAGTGCAGTGTAACGCGCGTAAACATGCGCCAACGACCGGTAACGTCGTACTACGCGCGGAAACCGCGCTTAACGATCGTAAAGCCCCGCGGTGCGTTAAAACAGCGCAGAAGGTGGAGAGTGGGCGGAGAGAAGGGGTCAATGGGCGGAGAGGGGGCGTGGAGAGGCTCCCCCTCACTAACGCGCTGTAATTCTGAGCTCAATTCCAACGCGAATGAAAACCTGCCGTTAAAGGCTTTTAAAGGGAAGAGAAACCATTTCCGTCAGCAATGTACAGAAAAACCGGGGAAACACACAAAACGTGAGCAGTGTGATACATGTGCACTGAACAAAATAGCACATAAAACGTTAAAAATGACCACAGGAAACATTTTAAAAAGCATAATACAGCTTGGCAACAGTGATAGCAATGGGCAACAAGGAACAACACTGCCTGGAAAGCACCAAATAAAAAAGAAATGATGTGTGGAAGGGTCTACGCGTCACAGACCCTTTTAAATATCATTTCATTGTAATGGATTGTCCTGGGAGTGTTGTGTAATGTTTCCCAATGATATCATTGTTGCCCAGCTTGGTTATGGGTGTGTGCCCCTTTTGTGAGATATTCTCTGAGGTTTATGTGCACCGTTGTCTGCATACAAGGTAAATGAGGTCACAATAAACCTGTTGCAGAGCAGGGTTTCTGACTTGTCAGGCCGGTTTAACTAACTCCAGGGACTGCACTGTCTCTGTGGCTACAGTGTGGTGCAACAGACACAGCCAGTGTCTGTAAAACCAGAGGGTCACAGGTTCAAATCCCAGCTGGGGGTCCTGCCAACCCAGTCCCCATAGCTTTACCCACCACTAAACATTGATAGTAAAGACACACCTTTATTGCAGAGAACATACACATGGCCTATATTTTACCACACCAGAAACAGGCACATTACCGTAAAGCAGAGTTTCGCAAATGTAGTCCTGGAGGGCCCCACAACATTCCGGTTTCATGCTGCCTCCAATAAAGATGCCTGTGCTGCATAGCTATGCACCACCCCCATGTTATGCAGATGTAGCTCATGCATATTTATGAGGGACAGCATGAAAACCCGAACAGTGTTTGGAACACCAGGACTGGAGTTGGGGAACTCTGCCGTAAAGCAGCAGCCAACAGGGCCACACACCCACCCACAGGCCCCATTGGCCAGTGCCACCTGGAGAGGCAAGAAATTGGGTCCTGCCTGTATCTCCCAATACTAGCAGTTGCATACCTTAGCAATGCCACCCTACACCTGGGTATATGGTACACAGCTATCAAACGTTTGCTATGAGAACTGGCAGATATCAATTCCTCTGTTAAGCACATTTTGCTCATTGAGCTCCACCATAACAATCATTCTGATGTCTGCGGTGTGTGCTGCAGGTCTGGTCTCTGACAGTGTTCACCACCCTGGGGAGTGACCCCCCAACAGTCTTGTGTACCATATCCATGCCTGTACTATGCCCAGGACTGGTGTGGTGTGTATGGCTGCTGACCACCTCTATAGTAGCACAATGCTGACATCGGTGTGGGGGTGGTTGTCTGTCTATCCAGTGTGTGGTGGCTGCAAACACCTTCCACAGGCCACAATGCCAGCAATGTTGCCAGAATTGGGCTGCCAATGTGCATAATGAGGAGCAAGGTACCATGGGTAGAGGCCGGGCAGGTTGGCCTGGCCAGGGCGCATCTGCACAGGGCATAGGGCAGTGACAGGCACATTGTAGTGGCCGGCCACCACCTACACAGACAGGGTGACCTCAGTATGTGCTGCTGAGAGATCACTCTCACCCTGACTGTGCAGTGACCACAGCATGGCTAGGCACCCCCATAGTGCTATCTAGTATTTCTCTCATGTGATATATATGGGTTGCCTTTTGGGGCCCTGTCACTGATTTAACTGTGTATGCTGACATCCCAGTTCTGGGTGCAGGCATCTCCACTGGGCACTAGCAGACTATTTGCAGCTGGTATGTGTTGTGATGGAGTGTCTTGCAGGGTGCAGTGGCTGATGGCTTGCACCAGGGGAATATCAGATAGTGGTGGGGTGCAGCATGCCATATCTAGGCCTAATGTCTGTCTGCTATTGTGTTCTGGATGTGTACAGAGCTGCATTGACTGCTCTGTGGGGTGTGTGTCCCTCAGCAGGACCGGGGTTGATGTTCCCACTCTACGTCCACCTTGCAGGGAGGTAGATGTTGTATCTTTTGATAGGAGACCCTGTTTGCTGCCCTGGGGGAGTGGGTGGTGGTGGTCCATGGGGGCTACACCTGACTGATACAGACAGAGATGTCCAAGGTGTTTCTGCAGAAACTACCTCTCACACTATAACACTGCTGTGGACCTGCACCATGGCCTCTTTCAGCCAGGGACGGTGCTGTGGACCTAGTGCTGGGCGCCTCACTGCACCCTCAGGGTGAGCACAGTACCCGCACAATGTGACGGTGTGTAGCTACTCTGTGCCAGTACAACACACGGTCGGTACCCCCTATCAGGCCGAGGTGCTGTGGGGGTGTATTCCCCATGGTGTGTATGTGTGGACAGCTGATTTGCATGTGCAGTGCATCATGGGTGTGACTGGCCCAATCCAACCCTGTGAAACACCAGCACCTGCTCACAGGCTCTGCTAAACCATAGGCCATCACACGTACATCTGTTAGCATAATGCATAGGTGCAGGACACCCTACAAAGTCTGTAATATAAGATGCCCACACTGGTAAAAACACACGTACCCACGCACGAATGTACGCGCGCGGCTACGCACTTACCAATGCACGCACCAATGTACGTGGCTAGGCACACTCCGAGGGTGTTTTTCTGACACCAATACTCAGCGTAACGAAAAACATGCCTCCTCTTTCCTTCTGTAATGTACAGGATGATGCCTGAGACAGCCTTTTGCGTTAGGCACACTGGGGGCTCGAACCCATGCTGCCTGTAACAGAGGTCAGTACTGTAACCATTGTGCTACAGCTCTGTTTCAGTGCTTTGTGTCTGTACGTCTTCTTACGATTAACGCACAGTAACGCGGCACGGCGCCCGGTAACGCTCGTTAATTTTTCTAACGCGCGGTAGTGGTAACGATGTACCGCCCATGTCCTTATTTGGGGTTTCTTTCACTACCGCGGCTCCTAACGCGAACTGCACTAACGCGATTTAGTAAACATACCCCTATACATATAAAAGCTGCTGCTAATTAAATACAGAGACTACAGTCTTTATTAATTTTCAACTTGGAGAAGTAAACAAACAAGGGGGAGATTAAGGAGGAGTTTAACCCCATTCACCGTGGCTTCAGTCTTACAAATCCTCTCACATACTGCAGAAAGTGTCTCCCAGTGACTTTGAAGGGCCGTGGAAGTGCTCTCTGTAAAGGCACACAGTTGTGAGAGCATAGCTGAGAGAACTCCTTCCACTCTCCAGATTGCCTGCAGAACATCATTCAGCAAGACCTCACCAGTAGTGGGGCCTGGAACTCTGAGGACCGGCCCAGCTGAAGGCAGCGAGACAGGAACTGGATACATCCAAAAAACACAAGGCGGGTCAAACCTAGAACCGTCAGCACCCGGGAGGGGAGAAGAGGCCAACAGAGTGGGAGAACTGTTCTGTAACACCAGTTTTCCCAGGAATGAATGACATTATCAACCCCTGTTTGGGGGGGAGGGGGCAGTGCGAACCCCCAAGCTTAACGAGGCCTCCAAGGGCGATGCTTCTTCCACAGAAGGAACTCCTGTTGACTTGGGTAAGGCAGAGCTCACAACATGGTGGTCCATAGGATCAACAATCTCTTTCGACAACTTGAGACCCTTACTTCTCACCTTACGCTTGCCCATGTCCCTTGTAGTGGAACAACACTACCTCGGAAGTCTCAGGTTCTCCGAGGGGGCTCCTAAGGGGCAGATCGTAGATGCCCTTCAGGCACGCACCCATGGCCATGCACCCATGGCTCCATACCGCAGTGCACAGAGCAATTTAAAGCCCCAACGCATGGGAGGAGCAGCTGTAGTCTGTTCTGTGATAGCAGGTAGAAGTTACAAGGGAGTGTTCAAACAGTCCCAGTCCAATGAAAGCCTTCCGAGACAATGCCATACTGGGTCAGACCAAGGTCCATCAAGCCCAATATCCTTTTTCCAGCAGTGGCCAATCCAGGTCACAAGTACCTAACAGTTTCCTCAGAAGACACAGGTTCCACAATGCTCATTCTGGCATAAGCAGTGGATTTCCTGGGTCCTCTTTAATAATGGTTTATGGACCTTTTCTCCAGAAACTTGTCCAAACCTTTTTTTAAACCCAGCTAAACGAACAGCTTTTATTACATCCACCATACTCAACCCGTCCTGATCCTGGATAAATGGGGAGAGCTGATCCCGATCCTCTAACAGGGAAAATCTTGCCTAAGTTTAAGTTGGCACTGATGTTCTCTATTTATATGCCTCCTCACTAAACCTGCCTGTAACATGAGTGCCAAAAATAATAATTTGTATTTTTAATTCATAAAACATGCTAAAAAGTATGCAAATTTGTTACTATTTGGATTAACGACTTTCTCCTTAATACTTTAAATAGCTGATGATACACAATATATACTGATAACTAGTTTAATTAGCATCTTGGTCTTCTAAAATGTTTATAGCACCTATCATACCAGCATATCAGACAAACATCACAAGTGATCATGCAAACACAAACCCAAGTCACTCTACAGACAATGCCATAGATACGTAGCAGAAACCTCAGAAGTGTGCCCTCTGAGTCCAACAAGAGGAACATTCTGGAATCCATGCCCCTAAGTTTAAAACCAGTTGTGATGTAATGGAAGCTGGACTTTTCTGTCAATCACAAGGCAGGAGGAGTCCATCCTCCAAAACGTAAAACTGTAAAAGGGACTTTGGCTGCAAGACCCTGTGTCTTTCTTCCAGCAAAGGTGTCTGGGGAGTAGGTGAGGCCATGGTGCCCTATCTGGTTCTCCTTAGCAAATCAGCTTTCCTCAAGTGCAAACCCTTCCTCTAATCTCGTCAGTGCAAAATCAGGATTATGGTGTACTCCTACCCTTTTAAGTTGGAGTTGAAAATCCTTCCTCCCAGTAAATACATTTCTCCATCTTTCTCAATCTCTCAATGTCTATGTCTCGTTCTTTCGGCATTCCCAGTGGTTTGTGATTGTTACCTATCAGTGAAAGTCAGCAATTTGCATGTCCTGCTGCCATGAAGCTCTCTCTAACCTGAGTACAGATGCTGTTTGGTTACTCACTGACGGATGATATTACAGTGCAAGAGTTTGTAATTGTATACTTCTGTGCTTGAAGTATATTCCAGCTAAATAATAATATCTTCCTTCATCTCCACAAAACCCTTGGGAGGGAAAGGGGTTTGGCTAAATATAGATATGCAGCATTGCCAGAAAAGGGGAAGTGTTACTGATAGGGGATTTCTATATGCCAGATGTTGATTGGCACATCCCTACTGCAGTATTATCTAGAAGTAAGGAGATCCTGGATTTTCTACAGGGGGAACTATTCAGGCAACTGGTAAGATAACCCATACGTGAAGGTGCCATACTAGACTTAGGGGTATGTTTACTAAACTGCGTTAGTGCAATTCGCGTTAGGAGCCGTGGTAGTAACAGAAACCCCAAATAAGGACATGGGCGGTACATCGTCAGCACTAATGCGCGTTAAAACAAATTAACGAGCGTTACCGGGTGCCATGACGCGTCACTGCGCGTTAAACGTAAGAAGACGTACAGACACAAAGCACTAAAACAGAGCTGTAGCACAATGGTTACGGTACTGACTGCTGTTACAGGCAGCATGGGTTTAAGTCCCCAGTGTGCCTAACGCAGAAGGCTGTCCCAGGCATCACCCTGTACATTACAGAGGGAAAGAGGAGGCATGTTTTTCGTTACGCGGAGTATTGGTGTCAGAAAAACACCCTCGGAGTGTGCCTAGCCACGTACGATGGTGCGTGCGAGGTTGCGTGCATTGGTATGTGCGTAGCCCCGTGCGTAGCTGCGCGCGTACAATCGTGCGTGGGTACGTGTGTTTTTACCAGTGTGGGCATCTTATTTTACAGACTCTTTAGGGTGTCTTGCACCTATGCATTATGCTAGCAGATGTACGTGTGATGGCCTATGGTTTATCAGAGCCTGTGAGCAGGTGCTGGGGTTGCACAGGGTTGGATTGTGCCAGTCACACCCATGATGCACTGCACATGCAAATAAGCTCTCCACAGATACACACCATGGGGAATGCACCCCCACAGCACCTCGGCCTGGTAGGGGGAACTGACCATGTGCACCCCCACAGCACCTCGGCCTGGTAGGGGGTACTGACCGTGTGTTGTACTGGCACAGAGTAGCTACACACCGTCACATTGTGCGGGTACTGTGCTCACCCTGAGGGTGCAGTGAGGCGCCCAGCACCAGGTCCACAGCACCATCCATAGCTGAAAGAGGCCATGGCACAGGTCCAAAGCAGTGTTATTGAGTGAGATAAGTAGTTTCTGCAGGAACACCTTGGACATCTCTGTCTGTTTCAGTCAGGTGTAGCCCCCATGCACCACCCCCCCTTCCCCCAGGGCCGAGGGTGGCAAACAGGGTCTCCCATCAAAAGATCCACAGTCTACCTCCCTGCAAAGGTGGCAGTAGAGGGGAACATTAACCCTAGCCCTGCTGAGGAACAGACACCCCACAGGGCAGTCAATGCAGCTCTGTACACAGCCATAACACAATAACAGACAGACATTAGGCCTGGATATGGTATGCTGCACCCCACCACTATCTGATATTCCCCTGGTGCAAGCCACTCCATCACAACACCTACCAGCTGCAAACAGTCTGCTAGTGCCCAGTGGAGATGCCTGCACCCAGAACTGGGATGTCAACATACACAGCAAGCAGATACATCAGTGACTGGGCCCCAAAAGGAAACCCATATTTATCATATGAGAGAAATACTAGATAGCACTATGGGAGTGCCTAGCCATGCTGTGGTCACTGCACAGTCAGGGTGAGAGTGATCTCTCAGCAGGATATACTGAGGTCACCCTGTCTGTGTAGGTGGTGGCCGGGCACTACAATGTGCCTGTCACTGCCCTATGCCCTGTGCAGATGCACCCTGGCCAGGCCACCCTGTCCGGCCTATACCCATGGTACCTTGCTCCTCATTATGGACATTGGCAGCCCAATACTGGCAACATTGCTGGATAGACAAACAGCCACCCCCACAGCTATGCCAGCATTGTGCTACTATAGAGGTGGTCAGCAGCCATACCCACCACACCAGTCATGGGCATAGTACAGGCATGGATATGGTACACAAGGCTGTTGGGGGGGTCACTCCCCAGGGTGGTGAACACTGTCAGAGACCAGACCTGCAGCAAACACCGCAGACATCAGAATGATTGTTATGGTGGAGCTCAATGAGCAAACTGTGCTTAACATAGGAAGTGATATCTGCCAGTTATCATAGGGAACGTTTGATAGCTGTGTACCATATACCCAGGTGTAGGGTGGCATTGCTAAGGTATGCAACTGCTAGTATTGGGAGATACAGGCAGGGCCCAATGTCTTGCCTCTCCAGGAGGCATTGGCCAATGGGGCCTGTGGGTGGGTGTGTCTGGCCCTGTTGGCTGCTGCTTTACGGCAGAGTTCCCCAACTCCAGTCCTGGTGTTCCAAACACTGTTCGGGTTTTCATGCTGTCCCTCATAAATATGCATGAGCTACATCTGCATACCATGGGGATGGTGCATAGCTATGCAGCACAGGCATCTTTATTAGAGGCAGCATGAAGCCGGAATGGTGTGGGGCCCTCCAGGACTGCATTTGCGGGACTCTGCTTTAGGTAATGTGCCTGTTTCTGGTGTCTGTGTTTGGTGTGTTAAAATATAGGCCATGCGTATGTTCTCTGCAATAAAGGAGTGTCTTTACTATCACTGTTTAGTGGTGGGTAAAACTATGGGGACTGGGTTGGCAGGAGCCCCAGCTGGGATTTGAACCTGTGACCCTCTTGTCTTACAGGCACTGGCTGTGTCTGTTGCACCACAATGTGGCCACAGAGACAGTGTAGTCCCTGGAGTTAGTTAAACCAGCCTGACGAGTCAGAAACCCTGCTCTGCAACAGGTTTACTGTGGCCTCATTTACCTTGTATGCAGACAAAGGTGCACATAAACCTCAGTAAAGACCTCACAAAAGGGGCACACACCCATAACCAAGCTGGGCAACAATGATATCATTGGGAAACATTACACCACACGCCCAGGACAGCTCCATTACAATGTACTGCTCTTTGAAAGGGTCTGCGGAGCGTAGACCCTTCCACACACCATTTCTTTTTATTTTGGTGCTTTCCAGGGAGTGTTGTTCCTTGTTGCCCATTGCTATCACTGTTGCCCAGCTGAATTATGCTTTTTAAAATGTTTCTTGTGGTCATTTTTAACGTTTTATGTGAAATTGTGTTCTGTGCACATGTATCACACTGCTCACGTTTTGTGGGTTTCCACGGTTTTTCTGTGCATTGCTGACGGAAATGGTTTCTCTTCCCTTTAAATGCCTTTAACGACAGGTTTTCATTCGCGTTGGAATTGAGCTCTGAAATTCAGCGCGTTAGTATGAGGGGAGCCTCTCCCCGCCCACTCTCCGCCCATTGACCCCTTCTCTCCGCCCACTCTCCACCTTCTGTGCTGTTTTAACGCGCCGCGGAGCTTTACGATCGTTAACTACTGTTAACGCGCGTAGTATGACGTTAACGGTCGTTAGCGCGTCGGTACGTGTGTTATACGGCACTTACGGTCGTTAACGTCGTATAACGCGCGTTAGTTACGTTTACCGCACTTTAGTAAACATCCCCCTTAGTGCTTACCAATGGTGAAAGTGTTTCTGATGTTATAGTGGGAGATCATGTCACATCCGATGATCACCAGATGCTGTGGTTCAGTATTAGGACTAGGGTTGATAAAATCCAGTCAAAATTGAGGGTCTTGGACTTTAGGAAAGCTAACTTTGCCAAGATGGGCCAATACCTCAGAGAGTCGTTAGTGGGATGGGAACAGCTAGGCAATGTAGAAAAACTGTGAGCAAAACTGAAAGGGGATATTTTAAGGGCAACCAACCTTTTTGTTAAAATGGTAAATAAAGGTAAAAAGAAAAAGAAACTACTATGGCTTTCGAAAGGAGTAGCTGAAAAGGTGAAGAAAAACAGGGAGGCCTTCATGAAATATGAGATCACAGAGAGAGGAAGACAGGCATCTATATTTGGAAAAATTTAGAGAAGCTAGAAAAGTAGTCAGGAAAGCAAAGATTCAGAAAGAGGAAGAAATAGCCACTACTAACATTTTTCAGATATGTTAGTGAGAAGAGGAAGGACAAAAGTGGTATTGTCCCTCAAGGGTGAAGGGGACGAATATAGGCACTAATGAGGATAAAGCTGAATTGCTTAACAAATATTTCTGTTCTGTGCTCACAGATGAAGAACCTGGAGCAGAACCTCAGAAAACACCCACAAACAAAAACAGAAGTGAGGGGCATCTTGAACAATTTTCAGAAGACTGTGTTCCTGAGAAGCTAGCTAAACTTAAAGTAGACAAAGTGATGGGACTGGATGGGATACACCTGAGAATACTGAGGGAACCTGGGGACATCCTAGCAGCTCCACTGACTGACCTCAATGCCTCAGAGTCAGGAGTGGTGCCAGAGGACTGGAGAGAGGCACATGCGGTTCCTTTACACAAAAGTGGATGTAAGGATGTAGTTGAAAACTACAGGCTGGTTAGTTTAACCTTGGTGGTGAGTAAATTATTGGAAGCGCTGCTGAAAGAGAAGATAGTGAGGTTTCTGGAGTCCACAGATACTGGATCTGGGGCAGCATGGATTCACCAGAGGCAGGTCTTGTCAGACAAATCTGATTGATTTCTTTGACTAGGTGACCAGGGAGTTGGAATGAGGGAGAGCCCTAGATGTGGTGCATTTAGATTTCAATAAAGGCTTGACATTATTCTGCACTGGCGACTTATAAACAAACTGAGCACCCTAGGGATGGACCCTAAAGTTACTGCTTGGGTTAGAAACTGGTTGAGTGGGAGGCAACAAAGGGTACAGTTAAATGGAGCTCACTCTGAGGAAAGGGAGGTTACCAGTGATGTGCTCCAAGGATCTGTCCTTGGTCCGATCCTTTTTAACATATTTGTTAGTGATATTGTGGAAGGGCTGATGAGTAAGGTTTGCCTCTTTGCGGATGATATCAAAATCTGCAACAGAATCGACAGCTGGGAAGATGTAGATAACATGAAGAGGGATCTAGCTAAAGTTCTAGAATTTGGCAACTGAGATTTAATGTTAAAAAATTCAAGGTTATGCTTTTGGGCTTCAGCAATCCAAGGAGTGAAGTATAGGGGTGAAATACATCTGTCCACAAAAGAAGAACGGGACCTAGGCGTGATTGTGTCTGATGATCTCAAAGTAGCTAAACAGGTAGAAAAGATGACTGTGAAAGCTAGAAGGTGTGAAAGCTTGGGTGTATAGGGAGAGGAATGGCCAGCAGAAGAAAGGAGGTGTTAGTGCCTCTGTATAAGTCTTTGGTGTGACCTCATTTGGAGTATTGTGTGTAATTCTGGAGACCGCACCTTCAAAAGGATATAAACAGGTTGGAGCTGGTACAGAGGGTGGCTACTAAAATGGTTAGTCCACTTCAATCTGGCTTTCATCCCTTACATTCTGCTGAAATGGCTGTTGCCAAAGTTTCCAGTGACTTGTTCCTGGCTAAATCCAAAGGCCTTTGCTCAGTCCTCATTCTCCTTGACCTTTCTGCTGCTTTTGACACTGTTGATCACAACCTTCTCCTCGACACATTGTCCTTACTTGGTTTTAGGGGCTCTGTGCTGTTCTGGTTCTCTTTTTATCTCTCTCATCACTCTTTCAGTGTTTGTTCTGGTACTTCCTCCTCTACTGCTATCCCACTCTCAGTTGGGGTGCTCCGAGGGTCTGTTCTCAGCCCTTTCCTTTTCTCTCTCTATACCCAGTCCCTTGGTGCTCTCATCTTCTCCCATGGCTTTTAGTATGCCAATGACTCTCAAATCTATCTATCTACACCAGATATTTCTCTATTATCCCAAGCACATATATCTGCTTGCCTATCTGACATCAATGCCTGGATGTCTCACTGCCATCTGAAATCCAATATGGCCAAAACCAAATTTCTTATTTTTCCCCCTATTCCCTCCCCCCCCCCTTCTTCCTTTCTCTATCTCTGTTGATAATACTTCCTGATTCCTCAGCCAGCAACCTTGGGGTCATCTTTTGACTCCTCCCTCTCCTTTTCCACACATATCCAACAGATAGCTAAAACCTGTAATTTCTTTCTCTACAACATTAACAAAATTCACCTCTTCCTTTCTGAACACACTACTAAAACACTTTTCCACTCTTTAATCACTTCCTGTCTAGACTATTGTAATCTCCTCCTTGCTGGTCTCCCTCTGAGTCATCTCTCTCCCCTTCAATCTATCCAGAACTCTGCTGCACGGCTAATCTTCTGCCAGTCCCGATATACTCAAATAACCCCTCTTCTCAAATGACATCACTGGCTTCCCTTTCATTTTCATATCTAATCCAAACTTCCCCTTCTAACCTATAAATGCATTCATTCTACTGCTCCTCACTACTTTTCTTCTTTCTGCACCCCTCCTCGTGAACTCCACCCTTCTTTCTATGTCCTTTTATTTTATTTATTTATTTAACCAGTTTTCTATATTGCCTTATCCTTCAATCAAAGCGGTTTACATTGTAACTTCACTGTGTACTATAAACTTTGAGTAGAAGGGGGGAGCGAGTAGGCATGCAGGATCTGATAACAAGTTAACTTATGTACACTACAACATCTAAGGCATAACATATGTACAAATTAGGACTGTGGCATTGGACAGTCATTGTTCATTCATGATCTGGAATTGTCAGTTAGGTTGAGAGCGTTTCCATGGAGCCTGATTCCGCTACATGGGTAGTCGCTGGGACGTACAGTCAAGCAGAATCGGGTCCTGACTTGCAAGTCCAAGCGCTAGATCCAATTCTGATCCTGCGGCCTCTGCGGGATCAGAATCAGGTCTAACTTTGGATGGCCCATTTCTGCCCCAATGTACAGGGGAATGACGGCCTGATTGGAATAGGTCTCATTGTGTATATCGATTCAGGCATATACCTTGATATCACTGGCATATAACTGGTACTGAATTTTGTGTTTCTTGATGATGTCGCAGATGGGCTGTATATAGATGTTAAATAAAATAGATGAGACTGATGATCCCTGGGGCACTCCTTTTTGTATAGGGAATGGCGAGGATCTGTTCATTCTGCATTAGATCTGTTGCTGAGGTAGGATTGAAACCATCTTAAAGTGGTATTGTGTAGGCCAATTTCTTGGAGACATTGCAGCATGATGATATGGGACATAGGGGTATGCTTACTAAACCGTCTTAATGTGCGCTCTGTGACGTTATCGCGCGATAAGGTACCATATCGCGCGATAATGGTGCTTTTTTTAGGCGCACAGCTACCTTATAGCGCGATAACGCGCGCTGCGGCACTGAAGGCGGGAAAAGGCTCCCGGAGGGCAGAGGAAGGCTCCCCAGGGGCGGAGAGAAGGGGTCAGTGGGTGGAGAGTGGGAGGGGAGAGGCTCCCCGCACACTAACGCTGTGAAATCCGAGGCTGAAAACTAATGCCAGTCAAACCCTGGCGTTAGAGCTGATTTAAAGGGAAGAGAAACCATTTCTGTCAGCAATGTACAGCAAAACCAGGGAAACCTACAAAAAAGTGATAAGTGTGATACATGGGCACAGAACAAAAGTGCAAATAAACATTGAAAATGACCCCAACAAAATATAAAAAAAACATAACCAAGCTTGGCAATAGTGATATTAATGGGAAACATCAAAAAACACTCCCAAAAAAGCTCCAAAAAAAAGATATGAATTTTGGAAGGGTCTACGCTCCGTCCCCATACAAGGCGAATGATCCCACAGTGAAATAGCGCTGATCAGGGTCTCCCTCTCCATTGGATAGGTTTCCTATGGCATGCACATGTTCCACAACAGCAGGGCAGGCATGTCGGAATGGGCAACTGGACAGATGCTGGGAAAGGGGATACAGAGGGCTGCAGACGGCACATGTTGTGCTGCAGCTGGGCCACAGTGCGGACTAGGGTGATGCCTAGGTGGCCCATAGGAATGCTGAAAATGTAGAGCATTCAGACAGCAACTGATGAGGGCCCAGCATGGGCACGAGCGTGCTTCCCACAGTGTCACAGGGGATAGTACCCAGTAGGTACCCCCAAGGGCACCGAACAGTGGCAGGCGGTGCTGGGGGGAAGCGTGGACATCTATGCAGGCACCCCTACCCCAGAACCCGCACCATAGGCAGCCGCCTACCTGCACAATGGATTGCCTGAGACTGCGCTCCACCAGCACCATCAGCAGAAGGGCATGTCAGCAGGGTGGCAGAGGGGCACTGGTGGTGGAGGGGGCAGTGGCAGCTGCCCAGAGCAGACCGTGGCCTAGCCCTGTGTAGGTGGGTGCCATGCACTGCAACAGAGAGGCCCTGTCTGATGAACAGTCATGGTATCCCCAGGGAATGTACTGTCTCTGTGGCAACACAGTGGTGCAGTGCACACAGCCAGTGTGTTCAGGAGCAGAAGGTCACAGGTTCAAGTTCCAGCTGTGGTTCCTGCCAACCCAGCCCCCATATTTTACCCACTACTAAAACGTGCTAATACAGACAGAACCTTTATTGCAGATGACGTAAACATGCCCAAAACATCTACATTTTACCCTACAGAGCACAGACACCATAAACAGGCGCATTACCTAGAGCAGAGTCTCCCAAATGCAGTCCTGGAGGGCTAAACACCATTCAGGTTCCATGCTGCCTCTAATAAAGATGCCTGTGCTGCATTTCTATGCGCCGCCCCCATGGTATGCAGATGTATCTCATGCATATTCATAAGGGACAGCATGAAAACCCAAACAGTGTTTGGCACACCAGGACTTGAGTTGGGAACCTCTTTTATTTATTTATTTATTTATTTATTTACATTCTCTTATATACCGCGCTATTCTGCATCAGTGCGGTTTACATTGAACAAACTGAAATTACATTGAACAGGGCATTATAACTTGGAGATAACTATTTTACAGGGAACATGGGCTATGGAGGGTTAAGTGGCTTGCCCAAGACCACAAGGAGCACCTGTGGGACTAGAAACCCCAGTCCTTCCGGCCCAAGGTTGCTGTCCTCTAGTGGGATTTGAACCTCCGACCTTCCGGCCTGAAGTACCTTGCCCCAACCACTAGGCCACTCCTCCACTCTGCCATAAAACAGCAGCCAACAGGGGCAGACATACCCACACCCAAAGGCTCCATTAGCCAATGCCTCCTGGAGAGGCAGGACATTGGGCCCTGCGTGCATCTCCCAATATTAGCACTTGCATACCTTAGCAATGCCATCCTAAACCTGGGAATACGGTACACAGCTATGAAAAGGTTGCTATGATTACTGGCAGATAGCAATTCCTAAGTTAAGCACAATTTGCTGATTGAGCTGCATCATAGCAACCTTTCTGATGTCTGTGCAGTGTGCTTCAGGTCTGGTGTCTGACAGTGTTTACCACCCTGGGGAGTGACCCCAACAGTATTGCATACTGTCACGCTTCCCCTGCCTAGGGCCGATGGCTCTATAGCAAGGGTGACCGCAATCTTGTTTCCAAGTGTCCTTTTCTACTATGTAGCAGCAAGGGTTGCTGGGACTTGTAGTTTTTAAGTTTCACTCTTCAACAAAATGTGTTGTGGCGCGAGGGTCTTTTGAACAGATAAATTTATTTAGGGGTTTTTCCTTTCACAAGGGTTCAACAGGCTTAGGCAAAGCATAGAATTTCTTTCCAAAATAATAGGAAACAGGAGCAAATGAAAAGTAGAAATAAAGTACAAAAACGGTTTCTTCACAGCAACTTAAACAGCCAAAACAACTTTGTATTCTTCTCCTACAAAGCTTGTTTAACGTAAATCTAAATGATCAATGTTACACAGAGAACAGTCTATCTCATAGCATTCAGGTGTTTCAGGAATATTGGCTACGTCGATAATCATATCTTCACTCTCTTCATCACAGCTCTGCTTAGGGGAACTTTTGCACTGCAAACCTTGGATAACCTCTTGCAGCTGCTCTAGAAAGTTTCCTCTCTCATTAGCCGTGACCTTCTCTAGTGTAGGAGATTGGTTATTACGTAAGCTCTTCCCTAAGACTTTTATATCAGCTTCAAACCATTTACTGAAAGTGTTTCTGTTAGGAGTTACTTTTACAGCCGTGCTATTTCGGCACTTATTAGCACTAGCTTTCAATTGTTGCACAATATCTTCAACAAGTCTCTGGCTAGGAAGTAATTCTGACATACCTTCTTTACTAGCAATGCCTTGTCTGTGTTCAGAGCTTTCTCCCCTTGTGCAGGCAAACTGCTTGACCTTGTCCTCGGGTAGCTTCCACAGAGGCTCTGGTTTTGCTTTAAAGGTATAGGGAATGGACCCTCCAGTATCCCTCTTGCCTGGAGCTGGGTTCCAAGGTTTCCCTGGTTGCTGCCTTCCTGAGTACCTTCCTTGTTGAAGTGGCTTGGACAATTGCAAAGGCTTCTCTCTGCCTTCTGTTCCACAGTTCTCTTTCTCTTGGCTGTGTTCCTGCCGGTGTGGCTTCTCCCACTCCTGGCTGTGCCTGATCTCCTTCTTGTTCCTGTGCTTGGACTCCTCCTCCTCCTGTAAGACTGACTCTGAAACCGGTTTAAAATGGCTTCCTCCTGCAGCCACACCCCTCTGGTTACTCAGGTGCAAATCATTAGAGCTGCCTTCAGCTCTTACGTCATGGCTATGGTTGAGCTCCGTTCTGGCTGAATGCTTCCTGTTGCCATGGGAACCTGGCTTGCTCTTACTTTTAAAGGTAAAGTGCTCGCTATTTTCCCATTCCATCTGTTCAGGAGTGCTTTCGGTACCACAATACCATATCCATGCCTGCACTGTGCCCAGGACTGGTGCGGTGGCCAGGGCTGCCAAACACCTCTATAGTTGCACAAAGCTGGCATAGGTGTGTGGAGTGTGTGTCTGTCTATCCAGTGTGTGGTGGCTGCAAACACCCTCCACAGCCCACACTGCCAGCACTGTTGCCAGTATTGGCCTGCCAATGTGCATAATGAGGAGCAAGGTACCATGGGTATAGCCCGGACAGGGTGGCCTGGCCAGGATGCATCTGCACAGGGCATAGGGCAATGGCTGGGACATTGTAGTGCCTGGCCACCAACTATACAGACAGGGTGGCCACAGTATGTCCTGCTGGGAGATCACTCTCACCCTGACTGAGCAGTGACCACGGCATGGCTAGGTTCCCCCATAGTGCTATATAGTATTTCTTGCATGTGATATTTGTGGGTTCCCTTTTGGGGCCCAATCACTGACTTATCTGCTTGGTGTGTATGCTGACATCCAAGTTTTGGGTGCATGCATCTCCACCAGGAACATGCACTATGGACTAGCTAGCAGGCTGTCTGCAGCTGGTATGTGTCTTGCTGGAACACCTTACAGGGTGCAGCATGTGGAGGCTTGCTGCAGGAGAATATCAGATAGTGGAGGGGTGCAGCTGAGTGTTTCCAGGCCTACTGTCTGTCTGCTATTGCTTTATGGATGTGTACAGAGCTGCATTGACTGCCCTGTAGGGTGTCTGTTCCCCAGCAGGAGTGGGGTTGATGGTCCCCTCTACTGCCACCATTGCAGGGAGGTAGAATGTGGATCTGTTGGTGGGAGACCCTGTTTCCCACCCTCAACCACAAAGGATGGGTTAGGTGGTGGTACATAATCCTCCTATGGGTCCATAAGGACTAAACCTAACTGAGAAATACAGATGTATCCACAAGAACTACCTATCTCACACACTAGCACTGCTGGGGACCTGCAGCATGGCCTATTTCTGCCATGGAAGGTGCTGTGGACCTAGTGCTGGGCGCCCCACCTCACCCTCAGGGTGAGCACGGTACCCGCACAATGTGACGGTGTGTAGCTACTCTGTGCCAGTAACACACGTGGTCAGTTCCCCCTACCAGGCCGAGGTGCTGTGGGGGTGCATACCCCATCTTGTGCTCATCTGCAGACTGCTGATTTGCATGTGCAGTGCATCATGGGTACGGGTGGGTTAACCCTATCCTGGTGACCACAGCAGACTGTTTGTCTGGTGACGTGCAGTCCTTTTGCAGCCAGCCAGGTGTTTATTAGCAGCTGTAGCCCACTTCACTGCCTGTGGAGCCAGAGGTCATGGGTTCAAACCCACAGTGGGGTTATTTGATAGGGCTGTCCAAAGCATTGTCTATTTTTAATGTACATTAGTGCTGCCAGCAAAAACACCCTCAGAGTACTGTAACCATAAGGTGCCTCAGAAGGCGCCCTATAAAGCGCCTTCTGAGGCACCTTATGGTTACAGTCCGTATAAGTTGCCTTATAAGGTGTCCTATGGAGCGCCTTATAGGGTGCCCTATAGGGGACATTATAGGGTGCCGTGGCAGACAGTGCACTTTATAATGTGCCCTATGGAGTGCCTTTTAGGGTGCCTTATGCGGCACCTTAAGTTACGGCACGTGAGGGTGTGTTTGCTGGCAGCAATAATTAAAATACAAATAAAATGCCTCAAGAAACAATACTTACATGTCAAAGCTGATGCCTCAGCCAGGGATCGAACTCATGACCCCTGTATCATCAGTCAGTGTATTAACCATTGTGCTACACCTCTGTTTCTGTGTTTACATCTCTGCGCGCCTACTTAAGATTACTGTGCGGTAACGCGCTTAGCAGCGCTTCGCCCGATAATGTGTGCAGTAGTGCGCGTTATCGCGCGATAATCCCGTTTTGCTACTTTAAGACTGAAACGCACACTCCTTTTATGGCATCCTGCACACTAATGCCGGGCGCACATTAAGAAAGTTTAGTAAACATGCCCCATAGTGTCAAAGGCAGATGACATATCCAGAAATACAAGGACAAATCCTGTTTTGATGTTATCTATGCCCCTGATGATACTGTCAAAGCTTGATGACAGTAGTGTTTCCATGCCATGGTTGTGCCTGAACCCATGCTGATGTGGGTCCAATGGTGTGTGGTGGTCTATGTGGTCTGTAATTGTCATTGGACTGCTTTTTCTATTATTTTAGCAATAAATGACAGGCTGGAAATTGGGCAATATGCTGCTTGGTTATTTTTGTTGAGAGTTGAACTCTTAAGTATCAGTCGTATGATTGCCTGTTTGAGTGATGCTGACAAGAAATGAGGCAGCTATCTTGTGTATGAAGAGTTTGAGTTGTTCCTTTGTTGACTTTATCCATGGGACAGGACATGGATCTGCTGGTGATATAGTAATGTTAAGGGAGGATATTATATCCTCTATTTGCTGGATAGATGATGTACTGAAATCCCCCCATGTACCTACGCAGGTTGACCCTTGCATTTGGTTTGTTGTAAGCGGCGTGACGGTATGATTGGGCATGATATGTTTGTCCATTAGGTATTTCGCTATGCTTTAGGGATGTATTTCAGGATCTTTACTTTTTGATGGGTCTCCAGTGAGGGTTCGTAGAATATTGAATGTACATTTCGTTTCTTTGCTGATTGCATTATAAGATCTGTGTGATACTGTTGCTTCTTGTTGTTGATGTTAAATGCCATCAAGTTGGTGTCGACTCATGGCAACCCTTTGGATAGTTATCCTAAACTGTCTTAAGTCTTCAGTCAGGTGGCTCATTGTTCACAGAGTGGCATCCATAGCTGCTGTTATTGTATCGATTCATCTCATTGCTGACATTCCCCTTTTGTGTTGCCTTGCCAAGCATGATGTCTTTCTCTAATTATCTCTCTCTTTTCATGATGTGTCCAAAGTATAAAAGCCAAAGTCTTGTTATCTGAGCTTGTAAAGAAAGCTTGGGTTTGATCTCCTCTAATACTGACTGGTTTGTTCTTTGGGCAGTCCATGGTATACACAGTTTTAATTGCCAGCATCATAAATCAAAGGCTTCAATTTTTTTCACTGTCCGACTTTCGCATCCATATGATGTTATTGAAAATACCATGGCTTGAAAGAGTCGAATCTTTGCATGCAGAGAGACATCTCTGCTCTTGAGAATCTTGTCTAGGTCCTTCATAGCGATTCTTCCAAGAGCAATGTGTCATCAGATTTCTTAACTAATTGTTTTTCTTTATTGATCCAAGTAGGTTATAGTGGTCCACTATTTTGATTTCTTCTCCATCAGCAATAAACTTATTGATTTTGCCAGTTGTCAGGATCTTTGTCTTCTTTACATTAAGGTGCAAGCCCATTTTAAGACTATTTTCCTTGATCTTGAAAAGAAAATGTTTCAGATCATCTTCACTTTAGCCAGCAATGTGGTATCATCAGCATAGCAAAGGTTGTTGATGAGACTTCCACCAATCTTCACAACTCTGTTGTCTTCATACAGTCCTGCTTCTCTGATGATTTGTTCTGAATATAAATTAAAGAGGTGGGGGAAAGTATGCAGCCTTGTTGACCACCTTTGCTGATTTTAAACCATTCTGTTGTTGTTGTTGTTGTTAAGTGCCGTCGAGTCGGAGTCGACTCATGGCGACCCTCTGGATAGCTATCCTAAATTGTGTTCGGTATTCTGCTACTCCTTATTCTGTTTGAACTGTTGCTTCTTGATCAATGTAAAGGTTGTGCAAGAGAACGATTACACATAGGTGTCGCAGTATACTCATTCTTCTTAATATGGCCCCGGGTTTCTCATGGTTTACACAGTCAAAAGTCTTGCTGTAGTCAATAAAACACATATATAGGGTCATACTGAGCCCTGTGCGAGCAGTGCGGCCGCACAGGGTGCAAAGACTTGGGCGCATTTTGGCTCTCTGCCGTTGCCTGCTGCCACCAATTTAGCGGCGGCAGGCAGCGGCAGAGAGCCAAAATGTGCCCCATGTCTTCTCGCAGGCACACTAAGCAGGTCTGTTCTTTCTGGGAGGGTCCAGACCTGCTTAGTGTGCCGGCGAGTTGCACATCGGGTGAGCGCCTCTTCTCTCCCGCACCCATAAAGTGGCTAGATGGAGGTGCGGGAGGGGGGGGGGTGGTGTGCACCCGATGTGCAACTCACACAGGGCGCTTTTCACCATCGGTACAGCCCTGCACATATACATATCCTTTTGGAATTCTTTAATCTTTTCACGAATCCATCTCACATCCATGATGATGTCTCTCATTCCTCACCCTTTCCTGAACCCTGCTTGCACTTCAGGCAGTTCTTGTTTGAGGTATGGCTGTAGTCTCTGCTGAATAATTTTGAGTAGCATCTTGCTGGCATGTGGGATCAGAGTAATTGTGCAATAATTTCTACAGTCAGTTGGATCACCTTTCTTTATATTGGTATAAACACAGAACTTTTCCAGTCAGTTGACCATGATGTTGACTTCCAAATTTCCTGGCAGAGCCTTGTAAGTATGGTAACAGCTGCATCAGATTGCTGTAATACTTCTATGGGAATGCTATCAATGCCTAGTGCTTTCTTCTTTGATAAGGCTTTCAATGTTGCTTTAACTTCTTTCATCACCAATGGTTATGGATCATAAGGTATAGGTTGAAACGGCTGTTGGTCCACTTGATCTTTATCATATAATTACTCTGTATATTCTTTCCACCTTTTCTTGATCTCAGCATCATTCAACCTGGATCCTTGAGCATCTTGTAACATTCCAATTCGAGGCTGGAATTTTTTCTTTAACTCTCATAGGGTTAGGAAAGCTGATCTTGTTCTTCCTCTAATTGTTTCTGCTTCTATTTCCTTGCATGCATCATTGTAGTACTTTTCCTTTTCTTGTCTTACTGCACGTTGGAAATATCTGTTGAATTCTGCAATTGCCTCTCTTTCTCCTCTAGCTTTAGCTTCTCTGTGTTTCTGGGCATTCTTCAGAATTTCTTCAGTCATCCATTTTGACCTTTTTTGCTTTTTCACCTTTTATAGAGTCTTCTCACTTTCTTCCAACACAAACTACCTGATGTCATCCCATAACTCTTCTGGAGCTCTGTCATTTGCATCTAAAGCAGCAAATCGTTATGGCAGACAGTCCTTAAATTCTGGTGGAATATTCTCAAGGTCATATTTTGCTACATTCATGAATGGCTTGCTTTTTTCAACTTTAGCTTCAGTTTGCATACTAGGAGTTGGTGATCTGTACCACAGTCAGCTGCAGGTTTTGTCTTTGTTGATGTTATAGAGTTTTTCCATCATTGACTTCCACAGATGTAGCCAATTTGATTTTTGTACAATCCATTGAGTGAAGTCCATGTATACAGTTGCCATTTGTGTTGCTGGAAGAAGGTGTTTGAGATGAATAGATTGTTGGTCTTGCAGAATTCTATCAGTCTTTCTCCAGCTTCATTTCTGTTGCTAAATCCATATTTTCCAAGCACTTTGCCTTCTTCTTTGTTGCCAACATTTGCGTTCCTGTCACCCATGACTATCAGGATATCCTGTTTACATGTTCTATCAATTTGAGCTTGTGCTTGTTCATAGAATTCATTAACTTTATCCTCTTCTGCAGCTGTTCTTGGAGCATATGCTTGAATTATAGTTGTGTTGATGGGCTTTCCTCATAGACGAATAGAAATTAAGCATTCACTGATTGCATTGTATTCCATTAAAGTTCTTGCAAGTTTCTTCTTAATTATAAATGCAACCCCATTTCTTCTTTGTCTTTTGTTTCCAGCATAGTAGACTATGAGATCATCTGATGGAAAAGTGCCCGATGCCAGACCATTTCAGTTCGCTGACACCCAACAGATCAAGTTGTACACGTTCCATTTCATTCTTGACCATTTCCAACTTCCCATGATTCATGCTTCTATGTTCCATGTCCCAATATGTAAGACATCTCTGCAGCTTCTGACTCTCATTTCATGCGCAACTATATCAGCAGTCTGATGTCCTGAGGGCTTTGATCCAACCATATCATAAATGCTGGCTTTACTCGGAAAAGTCTTCAGCTCATCCCCAGTAGCCAGTTGAGTGCCTTCCAACCTGGGGGTCTCATCTTCCAGCACTATAGTGCAATTTGTTTTGTTGTGACTATCCATTGGGTTTTCGTGGCAAGATATGGAAGTAGATTGCCAGGTCTTTCTTCCATGCAGTTTAATTCTAGTGTTGTTGCCGTTGTCACAGAAATGTGATTCTCCACTGCCAACACTGTCCCATACTGCTGCTACCCAGATGGATGGTTTGTCTTGGTCTGGCACCTTAGCTGAGACCTGTCCTTCTTGGAAGACCCTGCCAATAGTTAAGATACTGATAGCTTAGCCCTTAACATCACTGATGCACACAAGCCCTCACAGCACGACAAGCTGCAAACCAAGTCAGGGACTGTTGATTACAGCTATTGATTAGTTCGTTATAATTCCATTGTTGCATCCTGTATTAATGTAGGATGTTTGGGGCTTTTGTTTGTCTCCATTTTCTCTCACCAATTCCAGACTTTGATTATTTTATCTTGCTGCTCCCTTTGCCTGGAACAAACTATCTGTATTTATACATCAGGTTTCTTCTCTCCCCCTTTTGAAATCAATGTTAAATGCTCACCTCTTTGAGGCTGTTTTGGGATCCTAATCCCTTGTTCTCCTTGTATCTCCTTACCTTTCTCTATTTGTATCCTTGTTCTTACCTATTGTACTGTCTGTCTTGATTAGATTGTAAGATCTAACAAGTAGGGGCCATCTTTTATATGTATCTGGACAGTGCTATGTATGCCTTGTAGCATTATATAAATGTTTAATAACAGTAGTAGTAGTAGAGATGATGGACTCGGGGTGGGAGAAGGGAAGTGAGGGAGAGAGGCAGTCCACCAGCATTCCTATCATTGTGAGTTTTACAGAAATATCATCTGCTGAGGGGAGATATAATAGAGATCTTTAAAATAATCAATGCAGAGAAAACAGTAAAAGTAGATTGGTTCTTTACTCCTTCAAAAAGTGGAAAGACTAGGGGGCACGCAATGAAACTACAATGTAGTACATTAAAGACTACTCAGAAAACATATTTTTTTTACTCTATGCATAACCAAATTCTGGAATTAGTTACCAGAGGATATAATAAAAGCTGTTAGTGTACTTGGTTTTAAAATAATTTTGGACAAGTTCCTGGAGGTTGTCCATAAACCAATATTAAAGAGGACTGGGGAAATCCACTACTTATCCCTGGGACAAGCAGCATGGTATCTGTGCACCTTTTGGGAATCTGGCAGGTACGTGTGACCTGGACGGGCCACTGTTGGAAAAAAGATACAGGGCTTGATGAACCCTTGGTCTGACCCAGTATGGCATATCTTATGATCTTATGTTCTAAAGGGCAGGCATGTTCTGTAGAATTTCCAGTGGACCTACCTGCCTCTTTTCAACGGAAACTGTGATATTTCTGCTCCACTTCCAATGGTAGGAATGTGAGTGAAAGACACACACCTTAAAGAGAATGTTGCTGGGCACAGGGCATGAGGGGGGAGATAAAGAGAATGATACACCCCAGCTCAGCCCTGCCCAGGTGTCCCAGATTTGCTCTCTAAACATCTGGTAACTCTATCCTGAGGATTATGCAATAAAAAGATTTTGTTTGATTTATTATTCCAGTGGTTATGGTTCTTTGAAGTGAATGAGTAACTGAGGCTTCAACAGGCCTTGTGTGGTTATAATCTGTTTCCCAGGATATGCATGATGTCCTCTATGCAGTTAGCCAGCCACCCCTGTCCTGCTGCTGTATTCCTCTACCTCCTCCTCCTCCTCCTTCTCCTTCTCCTCCTTCTTCTTCTTCTTTTTTTGTATGCCACCATAGCCCAAATCTTTCTCCCCCATCTCCTGGACTATTCTTCTGTCATTTACTAGCTCATCTTGCACCTAGTTTTCCATGGCTTGAAAAACCGTTTACAGTAGCCTCTTCTCTTATGTAATAGTGCCAGTCATTGCTTCCCATGGGCAGGTGAGCAGGAGAAAGTGGACTGCTCACTCTAAGGGAGAACAAATTTGTGGGTGCAAACCTACCTGCAAAGGTGTACAGTGAAGCATATGTAACTTTCCATAGCAAACAAAATCACTCATTTGCATAATTAATTGCTTGCTAACATATAGAGGAGTGGAGCATTTTTTTCACTGATGCATCAATCCATGTTTAAAAGTGGTGAAATGCCACTTAAAGGATTTAAGGGGCTAATTTTATAACTGCTCATGCTTTTTCTCTGTGTGAAGTCTTGCAGGTTTCCAAAACTGATGTTGCTGAGTACCTCTGCTTTGAAAATAACCTCAGGAAAACTGTCCACTTACATTTACCCTGATCTTTAAACAGCATACATTTTTTGGCTTAAAGTACACGCGTAAGCCTGGTTTTTCAAAAGTATGCATGTAAGCACAAACCTCATCCTAGCCTTGTCCTTGGGAAGGCCTCCTCAAACAATGGATAAACTTCCACGTTGCAGGCTGTGTACACATTCATACAGGCGTGACAGGTTGGAGTTACAAGGAAATCCGCAAGCGCAACATCACACCCCTGAGGCAGAGAAACAAAACCTGCACGCTGGTTGGGTGAGTGGAGACGTCCCAGCGATAGACTGGCAGAATATAGTGTAAACCTGGGGAACAGGTTGCCTCTTGAATCGCCAGCTAAGTATACATGAAGGTAGCATTTTGGGGCATGTTATGAATGGACGTGAAAACTATTGAATAAGTGTTATGCACATCAGTGAGATATATTGAACAAGAGCTATCTATAGTACATGAAGCAATACAATATATTTGAGCTCATTTTCAAGTATAGCAAGCACAGTTTTTAATATATACTGAAAATTTGTAAAAAAGGTATGAATAATACATTAGAGTTGAGTGTGAAAAAAGAACTAATGATTGAGATAAGGAGCACAAGGACAACATTGGTCTTGATATAGCATGCCGTTTCCTTAAAGCCTTCATTCTGATGGTTCTTCACACTCCTTTACAAAATTATTATGGGTGTCTACATAAGGTATTTGGGTGCTTGCAGGCTCTACAAATAATTTTTTTGTTAATACTATTTGGGTGAGAGGTTTTTGGTACACATTCACACTAGCATATATCACAGTTTATGCATGAATAGATTTCATAAACTGGCCTCTAAACCTCTGTTCAGTTCTTCTTACCATTCAAGATGTCTAGAGATCGCATCAGTTAGAGCAACAATTCTTTCCTACCTCTAAGATAGCCTAAAGTGCATCCAGCTTTCCAAGGAAAGAAGAAAAGGACAATGTGGGAAAACAAAGATTACTTTATTCAATTTCCTTACAGTAATATAGCTCTCAAGTAACGATGGAGTAGAGGGTAAGAAGACTGAACAAAATCCATATAGTTAGAGATCTGAAATGTTTGTAATTCCCTTACAGTGAATATATGATATTCTACTAACATGTTTGTACACTGTGCTGCCTATTTTAGGATAATGTATAAGTGAACAGTTGTCTGCGTGTGATCAGGCTCCACTGTGTATTTGGAATAGTCATGCTGCAGTATAATTGTGTGACCACAGCCTCATATATATGTTTATCTAGACATTCATTCTTAAGGGCGGGGCACCTAGAATGAACTTCTTAGAACAGATAACCTCCACATATGGTGTAGCAACCATCACTTTAGATCTCAGAGTTTTCACATTTTCAGTCTTTAACGATGCAATCAAACCTTGATAATGCATATTAAAGGATTATAGTTGGGCATAAAAGAAGTGGGGAAGAACAATTGTCATGCTCCCCTTGGAGCCAGACATCAAGATAGCACCACCTATTGCTTCACCCCACACACAGGTTGGAACACATGTAGCATTCATACAACCATACACACACCAAAAAGGCGTCCTGGATTCCTGGCCTGCTATCAAGTCTCTCACCAACCAATTAGCTCTTCAACTGAATGCCAAGAGAGCAGTCATACCACACCATGTGCAGAAAGACAGCCCACATCAAACACACATTGAGAGCGATGCACCATACTCAGACACAAAGGGAAACAGGCAAAAGATTGTACCGTACCTCTCCTACAGTTGCAAGCATGGATAACCTTATTGAAAGAGATTATACATTTTGGAGGTAATTTTATAAGGCACCATACAAATTTGCATGCCATCTTTACATGTAAATCACAGTATTTGCGTGATTTACCCGGTGTTCATGAGCAGGAATGTGCATATTTTAGCTAGTCATGGTTTTATAAGTGCACATGTCAGCCTGATGGAGCATACGTTTACTGTGGGCGTGTGCATGAGCTTGTGTGGCGTATAATTTGCACATGATCTTGAAAAATCGAGGTGTGGGCATTTACACCAGCCCTAAGGCTAGTGTAAGTGATCATGCCTTAAATTAATGCATATTTTTGCCCATTTACATCCATTTTCTAAAGTTAAATAGGCGCTTACTTGACTTTATAAAATAGCCATGAAAATGCACAGAGAAATGCATGTAATTTTATGATAGGGCACCTATTGTAAACTAAATCTATTTTATAAAATACTAGCGGGAGTAGCAGAAAACAAAGTTAGTGTGCACATACTTGCTCGCACCACTCATATTCTACCCAAGCTCCATCCATGTGCACACCCACGGTGAAAGTCTGCACTATGCAAACAATATGCATACTTTTACACTGGTGGGTATTTTGCAAGAGGTCGTAAGCACACGTTTCTGGATACGTATACACGCAAATGACTAAAATAACATTTACACGTGTTGCTATCATCTAAAAATAGCTACTTCTTTATTAAATGACTCCATATAGCTACCATCATAAAGCTTTGGGCATTCTCAACTGAGTCAACAGAACCAAATGCTCAGCAGATGCTGAGTACGAAAAAGGCTTTATGGGCCTGTTTGTTTGCTGAAAAATAGCTACATTTCCAACGTTGTAGTTATTTTTTCAAAATCTGCATTAGACAAAAAAGTCTTTTCGGATGCTGCTGCATGAAGTTAAAGGACCCACTGTTCTGAACTGGGGGTCCTTTCTGCTTCCTCCCTCAGGTTGGCTTCCGTTCATTGGAAGGTCTAATATCCCCTCACCAGCCCCGATGTGGGGCTGAAATGTTAAAAAGCCCCCCACTTTCCATTAGTGAGGGTCAGTCTCCTGCCTTCCCAAAATGTCAATTTAACCCAGGATTCTGGGGGATTATTTACTTATTGATATTTATCTCACACCTTTCTAGTAGTATTTCAAGGTACCTGAGGCAATGGAAGGTTAAGTGATTTGTCCAAAGCCACAGAGTGCCAATTGGATTTGAAAGCTGATCTTTTTGGTCCCAGGCTGCTACCCTAACCATTAGGCTATTTCTGGAAATGGAAACAGAAGAGCTTGCCACTTGCTCCTGTCATGATGACTGTCTTACTTAATATAGGATTTTTTCTGACCCCTATCGATAATCTCATACTAGTACTGCAAGAGGTCAAACTCCTAAATAACGGCATATGCCCTTATTTGGACATGTGATCCACAATGATAATCCAGTGAGACTACTACCAGGTGTCAACCTGTACAAATCAATTGTACATGTGTTAATTCATAGGTATACATGCTTACAAGCAATTTATTCACACTTTAAATTTTTAGGCACCTAAACAAGATGAATGCATGTTTATGAGTACACATCCTTAACACTTTTTTCGGTACATTCAACTCTGCCACTTCCACTCATGGTAATATCTCAGATCACTAGGCCCTTAAATCTGCTTCCCTTAAAAAGCAATAGCAGCCAAAGCTTTACTGGCACAGACAAGGCATGGGAAACAGAACTGAAAGATAACTTACCATCTCAGCAGTGGGAAACAGTCTGGAGTGCTTCAATCCATGTTTCTCTGTCAGCCTCAACCACCCAATCCTTATATTTCACAGCCGATCGGGCATTATGGATCCAAGATAAAGTGGCAAAATTCAATGAAGAAGCAAGCTCTTAAGGACATGTTTACAAAGCAGTGCTAAGGGTTCGTAGGTAGCATGCATTGAGGGAAGAAATCAACGTGTGGTACGTGCAGCAGTAGCCCATGACCTGTTGGGGGTGTACACAGCATGGCCCCAGCAGATATAGCATTGATTTGGACTCTAATGTGTGTCAAGTGCATCTGTGCTAACTGCAAAATTCACCACAAACATGCGTTGCCTACCCCCATACTAAACTTATTGTGCAGTCATATCCACTCTCCGCCGCCCCTACCCTTCACATTTCCCTTCCCTTTGCACTCTAAGCTGATAGCATTGAATTAACCATTCGCTGTCTGTTTAGCGTGTGCACTGTTGGCATAGTCCCACACATGCTGGTTAGTGCGTGCTTAAGCATGCGTTGACAGCTTGTACAGCTTAGTAAACATGCCCCTTAACGTTGGTCCTGTCACATATGCTCTGTTATTGTGTTAATCTTAGCTCCTACTGGTCTGCAGTCTGGAATCATACTGTAGATGCTTTCTATTAGGTATACGACACATTATTTTATTGGATTATAATCTGGAAATTGCTAAATGTTCAAGCAGATCTATCTAAAGAGCAGGCTCAGTTGTTGGATTTTCTTGTATTTCTGGAAAGATAAAGCACAGTTACTTACCTGTAACAGATGATCTCTGGGAACAGCAGGAATAAGTCTTCACATATGGGTACATCGGTACCGACGGAGCCCGCGTGGGAACGCTCCCCAGCATCCAATCAGAAAGCTTTTGGGAGCATCCCTCAGTGCCTGCGTGCTGCCTTCCCGCCTTTCCAACTGTCTCTCCTCAGTTGAGTTTTATAGCTGAGACAAAGAGAGAGAAAGAGGAAAGGAAGATAGATAGAGAGATACAACTCCTAGGGGAGGTGGGTGGGTTGTGAAGACTTATTCCTACTGTTCCCAGAGATCACCTGTTACAGGTAAGTAACTGTGCTATCTCCAGGAACAAGCAGGAATGAGTCTTCACATATGGGGACTCCCAAGCTAAGATGCCTGGAGCCCTAGCATGGTGGGGATTGGAACATGCTACACCTCATATGGCCAGGCATCCTGAGGATGGAGGGTAGGAGTTGAAAAGAGAGGATCTGTAGAAAAAACAGCTAACCTAAAATAGGACTACAGGTAAGGAGTCCTTGCATGTATGATAATTATCATGAAAAATATTGAAATGAACAATCACAATATGGATCTCACCTACTGGATTGCAGGAAGTAGAGAGGACGATGGAGTCTACTGGGGATCCAGTAGAGGAATCTTCAAGGTGACCTCACTGAAGTGAAGGTGAAGGTCCAAATCTGGAAGTGACAGGTGACCCAGGTGTCAACTGGGGTAGTACAAAAATGGTAGGTCTATAGTGGAAAGCTTTATGGAAAAAGCTGGGAACTCTTTTGGCTACAGAGTTACTCACAGTAGGGAGCAAAAGAGGAAGACTGATCGATTTGGATAAACTAGCCCAGTCCTGGAGGGAAGAAGGGGTATGGGAAAAAAGGCCCGCATTCCCAAGGACAGATGTCTGAAGGGTTGAAACCTCAGATCTACTGAAGATCCACCCTGTCTTTCCTAACTGGTGAGAAATAGGAAAGATATTGGAGCATGGAGTTTCAGGGATACCTAAACCTAGGGTTAAGGTAGGAGCTGTCAGCACCACAGCAGTGGTTGTGTGCAGAATACCCCAGACATACTGTGGGACAGTATGAACATATGCAAGCCCACTGTCCAGAACTTATAGGAAGGTAAAAACCTTCATAAGCATAGACAGTTAGAGAGATAAGTATGTAAATACATATCTACCTATAATGGAGCATCTTGACAGATACACATATATATATATATATATATATGTGTATATATAGATATAAATATCTATAGTGAGATCTGGAGGGGCATAACATATGCACACACAGCTTACAGACATATGTATCTATAGAGAAGTATATATATACATACATGAATATATATGTCTAAAGATAAATGTCTGCAATTAAGCAGATAGAGATATGCCCATAAGAACATTCACATGTTCTTATGGGCATAGCCACTTAACCCTCCATTGCCCATGTTCCCTGTAAGTATTAGTGTATGTGTCTCATATCCCCACATGTTAAATGTATCCCCCAATTGTGTTGTGACCGCTTTGATTGAAGGATAAGGCGGTATACAAAAACTGTCTAAATAAATAAATAAAAATAAACATGGGGGATGTGAAGAGGAAAGATTCATCTAATAGCAAGAAGGAGGAACCTACTTGAGAAGATATATAGAGAAGCTATTCCCCCTGGCTAAGATGGTGCAGGAATGCTATCCAGTGAAATAACCAGGATGGTTGCGTGAAAAAACAGAGGATAATATCAGTCTGTAAACAGCAAGTCCTGAGTCCTGTAGAACTCTCGCATGGTAAATGGACAGAAAACGCATAGGATGAGATACCAGGTTGACCCACTGGAGGGACACAAGGGGTATCATGCATTATTAGATAAATATGTGCTGTCCATGAAGGAGTAGGATACCATGAGGACAAGCTGCAAGGGAAAAAGAGCATATTCCTTGTAGGAATTGGAGAACTCCTTAGACGTTCACGTAGAAAAGGCTTATGTCCTGTATTATAAAAGGAGATAGTAGGGTTGGATAACCCTCACAGTCATGGAAAATGACTGAGGAAGCCTTTTCCAACCATATAGGATAGTCATTAGAGACAAAACCCCATGCTCTCTAGCAAGGGCCCATAGTAGAAAGCTTCTCTGTAAGATTGCAGAGAACATTATGCAGGAGAATTGGGAAATAAAACTGGCTATTGTAAAAAAACCCAGCTGTACGTCACTATGCTGCCAAATCCAAAGGAATTGGAGATGGCAAGAAAAGAAGATAGTGAGATAAGCCTGAAGTGATTAGGATTATCCAAGACAGATGAAAGCACTATGTTGGAATCACTACTAAGGCCAGACAGAAAGTAGTGGAAGACAAGATTGGAAAATTTGTGGAAAAGTACCAGTAGTCCAATCAGTGGAACTCCTGCATGGGCAGCTGCTGAATAAGACAGCAGATAGAAACTTTCTGTGTAAAACAGAGAGAACAGACAGAATAAGAGGAAAAATTCCTGTCTGTGTCTGATGAGCTGCCCAGACAAAAGAAGGGAGTTTATTCAAGAGAAAAAACTCCACACTAGAATGAAAGGCTAAAGAAGCCCTGCAGTGGTATGGTACCACTCTTTCAGGGGAAACCCTGGATAAGAGGGTAGAGAAAAACAGGAGCTGAAGGGTGACTTGCCATATGGTAAGTCTGTAGAAGGAAAAAATTCATGTTGGAACAGAAAACTATCATGGGATAGTTGTTAAACCCCTCTTCTTGGTAGGAAGAAGAGGAGAAACCTGTGACCCATGGACATGAATATCCTGACAGCTCAGCATACCTAGGAACAACTGGATGTCCTGAGAAAAGGAATCCTTGTGTAGAGTTTTGAATGAAAAGACAGTGAAAAAACTTCTACTGATAAGAAGTCAACTGTAGGTTGTAAACTTCAGGACCCTATGGTTGCTGTGTTTATTCAGCCTGGCTAGGGTTTGGATTCTTCAGACCAGGATGAGTCTTCCCCTGCTTGGGAACATCTGAATGATGGGCAGGAGAAGAGTAAAACCTCTTTCTCCTAGGGAAAGAAGGTTTGGTAGGGCATTTCCTACCTACTGGGGAAGGAGAAGGCTTAGGATCGCCTTCAGGAACAGGGAAATCAGTGGAGCACTGAGCAACCTGATGTAAAGACTCCTTATTGAAGAGATTTTCTTCAGTGCAAGGAGTATTACCCAGTCTTTGCTGTGCCCATTTGCTCAAGTCTGAAGCTTGGAGCCAGGCTCTATGTCGTGCCCCTATGGCTATAGCAGAGGTTCTGCTAACAGACTCAAAAGAGTCTAGGGAAGCACGAAAAAGAAACCAAGAGATATTTTGGCTATGACTAAGAAGTAAGGAATAGTCTGCAGCCTTGGGCTCTGATAGAAAAGGACTCAAAAGAGATAATTTCTTTGTGACCTCCTGAAGGGATAGACTCATATAAAAAATATATGAGAGAATCCTTGTTGCCAGCATAGATGTTTGGAAGGTTTGACATCCAAAGGCATCCAGTGTTCGAGATTCACGACCTGGCGGGTAAGAAGAATGCTTCTTCTTGCTTTTTACCTTCCTCATTGCTGATTCCACTACAATGGAATGATGGGGAAGTTGAGTCTTTTGAAACCCTGGAGAGGGGGGCACCTGATATAGAAGATCAGTTGCCCTAGAAGGTGAGGAAACCCTCAGAGGTGCTTCCCACATTCTCAGAAGAAGATCCTGCAAGGAATGATGTAAAGGAAGCATTATATTTTCCTTTTCTCCAGAGCAAGGAGAGCTTTGAGCAGGATCAAAGCCAGGGGTAGGAATAGCAAGGGATGTTGCTATGTCCAGGAGAAAATTCTGAAAAGAAGGATCTCCAACAGAAACCATCCCTGGACAGGCTAGATCTAAAGAACTAGCCTGGGCACCGGAGTAGGCACTTGAGAATGTAGAAGTAGAAGATCTCGCCCGGTGCAGAGAAGGATCCCTAAGGGATGGATGCTGGTACTGGAAGTCATGGCGTGAGACAGTCAGTACTGCATCATCCATGCCAGGTATCAACTCCAAACTAGGTATAGAAAGGAGTGACTCTGGTGAAAGAAGCATGGAAGGAGCTGACCCCGATGCTACTGCAGGTATCGGCACTGATACCGATACCGGTAGCTGTGCCGGAATCGAAGACGATACCGACAGTGAAGCAGTCATCGGAGGCTGCTCAAGTGGTACCGAGGAAACCGAAGGGCCTTGGTAATTACCCTCGGTACCGAGCATCCGGAACCAGTAAGCATCGGATCTGAAACGTGTCGGTACCCAGTCTTCCAGACTGGAAATCGATTCCAGACTCGGCATCGAAGGAAGCGAGTCTATCGATGCATGTCTAGAAGGTACCGACGTCGGTGGTAGTATCGGCGGTGATACCGATACTGGAAAGTCAATCTCGGATGTATCGACCGGTCCCGAAGGTACCGAGAAAACCAGATGACGATCCCTGGTGAAGAGTGGATCGCTCAACACCAGTGCCGATGCCGGGGTATCGGTACTGCTCGAAGCGGATGCCACCACCGAGCATGGCTCAGGTATGTTCTGCGAGGGGTGAGCCTCAGGAACAAACTGAAACCCCTGAAAGGCTTTGGAGACCGAAGGCTCCCGCCGGGGTTTTGGAGCCAATGGATCCTTGAGGGCAAGGCCGGAGCCGTCATCATGCTGTGCATGAGACCTACCACTCAAGGATTGGCTAGTCTTAACAGACTGTTTGTGGGTTACCTGATCCTGTAGAGAAGGAGAAATGGCCGGTGCCCTGCCATTGGAGGGGAACTCGGTATCGAGGAAAACTCGAAAAGGGAAATCTCTTCTCATAATATTGTAGCCTAATGGCTCCGGATGATCAGGACCCAAACAGTTGAGACACCAGGACTTGGAGTCTAAAAACAGTACTGCACTGCCGCAGTTAAGGCACTTCTTAGGAAAAGAAGGAGGCGGCTCCATAATGGAGAGGCCTGAAGGCCCAAAAGTTTAAACTGAAACTGAGGGAAAAAAATTCCCTGAATTAAATGGAAAAGAAAAGAAAAAAACACCGGTGATACCGGTGGAGTCGGGGAGACAGCCGCGACCACAGGAAAACAAGAATTAAAGAATTAAGGAAAAAATTTTCTGCGGTGACAGGAGGACGTCCTGCCAGCTCCGCGGAAAAACAAAAACTGAGGAGAGATAGTTGGAAAGGCGGGAAGGCAGCACGCAGGTGCTGAGGGATGCTCCCAAAAGCTTTCTGATTGGACGCTGGGGAGCGTTCCTGTGCGGGCTCCGTCGGTACCGACGTACCCATATGTGAAGACTCATTCCTGCTTGTTCCTGGAGATTACATCTTTAAACATAAGTATCTGGTGGAATATTGTGTGTTTGGTTACAAAAGCTTGAAAACGTTGCTGCAGAAAGAAATGGTACTCTTCATAAATGCAATAAGGTGTGCGCACTATTGGATTCTTGTATACTTCAATAGAAATGGTTGCACATATATATAGCATTACCATGACACATTCAGTGCTTTTCTATGCTCTGCATTCTGCTGTAAAGTTAGAGTTCATGGGGGAGGGGTTATGATTTAGTTGAATTCAAGAAAGATATTGAAACTTAAAAAAAGGCACACAGTATCTTTTCAAATTATGACATGTAAGAGAGCGTTATCTTTTCGATGTAACTCCTGGTATACTGATTATTTCACTTGCCAGCATTCTGTGTCCATGCTCTTTTGAGCTTTTTGAACCTCTGGCCTTGTGTTTTCTATTGGGAGCTTAGCCTGAGTCCATGTTTAATATTGTGCTTTTGCAGCATTTTTGTAAAGGTCTGCCAAATGTAGTAGTGCTGTGTATTGTTATAATGTTTGTGAAAGCATCCCCTGAAGAAGCCATGTCTGGGCAAAACATGTGTCTTTGTTGCATGTCTCTGATAATTGTATATATCAAAAAAAGTCCATTTTTGAAAGTATTTTCATACCACTTCTTTTTTGGAGTTAAATAAGTAAAAGTGGGGGCATTTTATAGTCATTGTTATCTTTTGGATGTGTCTGAAGTCCCAATAAATATTGAAACTAGCATACAACAATATAGGAACCCTTTTACGAAAGGTTTTAATGCACATTAATGAAGTTAAGGAAAATTAGAACTATAATTAAATCATTCATGTCCTAGATAAGATCAGTGCCCTTCTGAATACGTAGATCATTACCACCTAAATGAATTAACATCAGATTAAGAGGATAGCTACAACACTTTGCTTAAAATATAGTTTGCAGTAACTAACTCAAAGGCGTGCCTCAAGCTTCAAACCAATGAATGTTTATTCCAGCAGCAGCTGTCCATCCATTCTGATGCATGCTAATGGGCCCCAAAAATAAAAGAATGGCCATGCATCCAGACCATAATTTCCTTCACTGATAGCCCTGATAACACCAGTTAAGAAAATTAACCTTTGAATCTCTTAGGGGTATGCTTACTAAATGGCGGTAAGGAAGCATGTGTGCCGTTAATGCAGGCTATCAGCATACTTGCTCCCTTAGCACTGAAAAAATGCTGCTTTAAGGTACAGTAAGGGCACCGGCAACGTTAAGGATGCAGGGGGAAGAGATGGGTTTGACTGGGACAGGGAGTTGGTGGTTACAGTGCATGCTTCCATACCGCTGATTGCACAATGGCCTGAAAAGCCCTTTAACGCAGAGAACCCGATCGCCGATTAAAACCTCGCGGAAAAGGTATTTCTAGAGAGACAATTTAAACACCAGCAATGTGATGCACTGACAAGGGAGCCCAAGATGGTGCTAGTAGTGCTCCATTAGCAGCAACAGCATGGTGCTCATGTAAGAAAGGGCACCATGCTGATGGTGCAAATGGGGCACAGGGGCTTGCCCGGTGGTCATGCAGTGGGAGGTGCGTGGACATGGTCAACTAGGCAACTGCCCGGGTAGCACAGAGGCTCATAAGAACATAAGTTAAGAATTATATGCCATACTGTGTCAGACGAAGGTCCTTCAAGCCCACTATCCTCTGTCCAATAGTGGCCAATCAGGGACAAAGGTATCTAGGTGGGTCCTGAAAGGACACCCATGGTCAAAGAAGCCTGCATTTGGCCAAACAGCTGATCCTCAGTGTCCCCTGAATAAACGTATAATGACCTTTCCTCCAGGGCCATTACCAAACCCTCCTGAAGTCAGGCTTTAGTGGCTCTGCCACGGCTCATTGCTGTGGGTATGTATATGCAGCAGATGTCTGGGTCAACTGGTATGGATGCGTTTTCTATTTTGCTATTATTATGACCTCCCAGCTTTACATAAAGAGGATATATCTTGTACATTCAGGCACCTAACACTCATTACACAGCCACCCCCGCACTGTTCTGCCATCATTACTTGCTCCACATGGGGCAAATGGGCTCAGCTTGTCCCTTTCTATCATGACACTCTGTCGGGTGTATTGTCTTGTAGTTGCACAGGTTGAGATACCAGTCCAACATGCACAAATGGTGTTTCATGTAGCCCATGGCACTGCTACGTTTGGTTCACACACACCAAATGCTTTTGGCCTATATGATCCCATACATCCACTCACCACACACATTGCAAATTCTCTGCTTGTAAGATCCATGGCACAGCCCTGCACCCACCATTTGACCATCAGGGAGATTCATGGTGGGGCAACTTACTGGCAGTAAGCTGCCCCACCATGGCCCTCAAGGGTCATTTGCAGCAATTAGCCATATCATGCACATCTCTCTTGTGACCACTCCACATGCGCACTCATAGAAATTCTCCCTTTGCTGCCCACATCAGGAACATGCTGCCTCCACCCAGATACTGTCCTGGCCTATGGCATGCCACAAACTGACAGTACATCTGGATACATGTCCACACCTCACAGACACTATAATGCAGCTTACTGCATGGTGCTTGCTTTCAGGAGAATCTAGGACTGCACACCTGTCACAGTACCCCCTGCTGCTGCATACCCTCCGTTGACTCCGCTGCCGCCACCACCCAACCATGACACAGCCAACACCCACACTGACCATCATCACTAAGCAGTCGTCTATTTTGCCTAGTCGACAGCACAGGCCTGCTGTATGGTCAAACATGCTCATCACACATACTGCCACATTGCCAGGCATCAGGTAAATCATCTCCATCAGCTACCAATTGTGCTTGCATCCATACTTTCTCCAATGGCGTCCCTGCCCCCCTTTCAGAGTTTCAGTGGCTTTTCCGGCATTAAGGTGCATGCCAGACACCTTAACTCAGCATGTCCTATTACCACATGGTAAGTGTCCACTACCACCCCTTAAAGCCAGACCGCCTCTAACCCGCCCAGTACACTTACTGCACAGTAACCCCTTATATCTGCCGTTAACTCATGGAAAGGACTGCTCCCTTACCGCCGTTTAGTAAACATACTTCTTAGATTTCAAATGCTCAAAGTGCATTATTTAGGGTTCAGACTTTCCTTCAGGTGCAGTAAAAGAAGCCACTCAAATTCTAAAAGAATGAGTTCCAAATTAATCAGGACTAAAACCCGCTACCATTAAACTTTTCTTAACAATTGCCTCAAACTGAAAATTAGTCAGTGGAGATGCAGCCTTGTGCATAAGCCCAAATTTTGCCTCTCAAAGGGTAACTTTATAACAGGGTGCCTAGCTGAATAAGGTAGGAAGGAGCTTATTTTTAGCCTATTTTATAAAGATGCATGATAGGTACCTATGAGTCATTATAAAACGCTAGCACAAATCCTGCAGCAGATGTGAATCATGACTCCATCCACAGTCACCCAAACTCCTCTCCTGAGCATTTTAAGCGTGACCTAATTTTTTAAGAGGCCTTTTATGTATGTTAAAGGATATTTAATAGGTGAAAACAGATTATAAAATGACCCATTAAAGGTCATACTCCTGAATGAGCTCTTGCTCTTTCCTAACTGATCTATCTGTGAAAGTCTAATATGCAAGGAAGCTTTCCTATCCTGAAGAAGCACATCTTCTAATAAAGCTGTGACATCTAAAGCCTTCTTTGAAATAGGAACTCATTCATTAGTTCTATGAGCTGCAAAAAAACCCCAAAAACATAAAAGAAAAAACTATTTGAAACAAAAGAATTTCAAAACCAGATGAACAGACCTGTGGAAGAGCCTGAAACAAAAAAACTGATGAATCATGGAGAATAGGTAAATGCATTTGTGCCTTTTCTGATTTCTCAAAGGGGAAAAGCTAAGAAGCAGTTTCTTTACTAAAGAAGACTTAGGGGCATGTTTACTAAACATTCCTAACGTGCGGGGCCGCGGTAGTGTGCGTGTGCCATATAAGGAGTGGGCGGTTCAGGCAGAAAGAAGAAAGAAACCCGACCGTACGTGTGCGCGTCGCGCTAATTTGCGGGACCCACATTAGCGCGTGGGAAGGCTAAGTGGGGCGCTGCTGAGCACATATCAGAACAGAGCTGTAGCACAACAGTGAACACACTAACCAATGGTGCAGGGGCCACAAGTTCAATCCCCCATTGTGTGCAACAAAAAGGCCAGCTGAGGCAACACCTTGAATGTGTAAAAGTGGTTCAGGAGGCAAAGTACTTTTGGACGGCATAAGGCGGCGCACTGTACTATCTGGGCGGCACAAGGCGGTGCACTTTTCTTTTTGGGCGGCACAAGGCGGCGCACTGTTCATTTTGGGCGGCACAAGGCGGCGCACTAATTGTGGACAGCAGGAGGTGGCACGCTGATGGGCATAAGGCGGCGCGCTGATGCCAAAGCAAAGGAACACAGCCACAGCACAATGGTTATGACACTGACCAATGGTGCAGAGACCAGGGGTTTGATCCCTCACAATGCCCAGTGAAAAAGGCTAGCTGAGGCAGTATGTTATATGCTGTAGGAGGCTCTTTAATTTTATTTTGTGATAACTACTAGCAAACGCACTCTCACAGCATATTAATATAAGGCGGCCCATAAGGCACATGTTACAGTGCACCGTCCGCCAAAGCACCCTAGAATGTCCCCTATAGGGCAGCATGTATGTTGCGACACAGGATAATGTATAGTGCACCCTATATGGCTGGCAACCGTAACATGCCCTATAGGGCGCCCCATAAAGCACCCTCAGAGGCACCTTATGGGTACAGTACACTGAGGGTGGTATTGCTGGCAGCAACATATGTACAGTAAATTAAAATAAACCTGTGGACACCCCTATCACATAACCCCACTGTGGGTTTGAACCCATGACATCTGGCTGCACAAGCAGTGACGTAACCATTGGGCTATAGCTGTAAGCAGCCCATGGCTGGCTGCAGATAGCCTGTACGTCACCTCACTGACAGTCTGTGTTGTGAACCACCCGTACCCATGATGCACTGCACATGCAAATCAGCTGTCCACGATTGAACACAGGATGGGAAATGCACCCCTAAAGCTCCCCGGCCTGGTAGGGGAAAGTGTCCGTGTGCACCCACACAGCACCTCGGCCTGGTAGGGTGTCCTGAGTGGGTGGACAAACGGCAAAGAGTAGCTAAACACCATCACATTGTGCGGTTACTGTGCTCACCCTGAGTGTGAGATGTTGCGCCCAGGACCAGGTCCACAACACCAGCCATAGCTGAACGCAGCTATGTCAGAGCTCCAAAGCAGCAATAACCTGTGGCATAGGTAGGTGTTGCATAAACATTTTGGAGATCTCTGTCTGGCTCAGTTAGTGGGGACACCCACCCCAGGTGGCCAAAACAGGGCTTCCCCTCAACAGATCCCCACCCTGATGGCAGTAGAAGTGGACCATCAACCCCAGTCCTGCTATGGAACAGACACCCTACAGGGCAGTCCAAGCAGCTCCACACACATCCATAACACAATATCAGACAGACATTAGGCCTGGATATTTAAAGATGCACCCCACCACTATCTGATATTCACCTGCAGCAAGCCATCAGCCACTGCACGCTGCAAGGCACTCCATCACAACACATATCAGCTGTGAAAAGTCTACTGGCTGGTCCTGATGGACATGCACGCACCCACAACTGGGGTTGCAGCACACACAGACAGATAAGTCCATGAAGAGGCCCCCACAGAACACCCATACATATCACATGGGAGAATCACAATATAGCACTATGGGGGTGCCTAGCCATGCGCCGTCACTGCACACTCAGGGTGAGAGTGATCCCCCAGCAGCACATACAGAGGTCACCCTGTCTGTGTAGGTGGTGGCCGGGCACTACCATGCCCCTGCCAGTGCCCTATGCCCTGTGCAGCTGCATCCTGGTCAGTCCACTCTGTCTGAGATATACCCATGGTCCCTTGCTACTCATTATGCACATTGGCAGGCCAATACTGGCAACAGTGTTGGCAGTGTGGGCTGTGGAAGGGGCATGCAGCCAACACCCACTGTATAGACAGACACACAATTCCACACCTATGCCATCATGGTGCTACTATTGAGGAGGTAATTAGCCTTGCCCACCAAACCGGTGCTGGGCAAGGCAAGGCATGGATATGCTACGCAGTACTGCTGGGGGTCACTCCCCAGGGTGGTAAACACCGTCAGAGGCAAGGGCTGGAGCACGCACCGCAAACACCAAACAGATTGTTCGGATGGGGTCAACTAGCAGTATGTGCGTAACGTATGGATATCTATCTGCCAGTACTCCTAGCAAGCGTCTCAGAGCTGTGTACCGTATACCTCAGGTGTAGGGTTACATTGCTAGGGTATGCAGGTGCTAGTATTGGGAGATGCACGCATGGTCCAATGTTCTGCCTCTCCAGGAGACATTGGCCAATGGGGCCTGTGGGTGTGGGTGTGGGTGTGCGTGTGTCTGCCCCTGTTGGCTGCTGCTTTACGGCAGAGATTCCCAACTCCAGTCCAGGTTTGCATCACACTGATCGGGTTTACCTGCTGTTCCTCATGAATATGCATGAGCTACATCTACATGCCATGGGGGTGGTGCATAGATATACAGCACAGGCATTTGTATGAGTGGCAGCATGGACCCTGACTGGTGTGTGGCCCACCAGGACTGCATTTGGGAGATTCTGCTCTAGGTACTGCCCCTGTACATGGTGTCTGTGCTCAGTGGGGTAAAAGATAGACGTAGTACCATTGCATATGTCCTCGCCACGAAAGGTTTGTCCTTACTATCACTGTGTAGCTGTGGGAAAAATATGTGGGAAGGATTGGCAGTAGCTCCAGCTTGGCTTTGATCCTGTGACCTTCTGTTCTTGTATGCACTGTCTGTGTGCACTGCACCACCTTGTAGCCACAAATTGGCTGAATTCCCTGGAACATCCATGCCTGTGGATCAGGCAGGGCCTGTGTGTTGCAGTGGACTGTGCCAGCCTGCACATGGCTTGGCCTCTGTCCTCTGTGGCTAGCTGCCACTGCCCCCTGCACCACATGTACTTGTGCGCCAACATGCTGGCATGAGCTTCTCTCAGAAAAAGCAGATGACCTGATTGCAATGTGGCAGTACGGGACTGCATTTGGGGGACTTGGCTGTAGGTATGCCCATTGTTGTGGTGTGTGTGCGGTGTTGGGTAACATATGGGTGTTTCCCCCATGCTTATGTTCCCTGCAATACAGGGGTGCCTGCTCTATCTTTGTTTAGTGGTGGGTAAAATATATGGACTGGGCTGGCAAGTGCCCCAGCTGGGATTTGAAGCTCTGGCCTTCTAGTCCTAGAGGTCATGGCTATGTCCTCTGCACCACACTATGGCCACAGAGACAGTGCAGCCCCTGGAGGTAGTAAACCTGGCAGGATGGAGTCACAAACCCTGCTGTATGCATTTTTACTGTGGGCTCCTTCACCCTGTGTGGTGACAAACGTGCAAATAAAACCCGGGAATGACCACGGAACAAAGGGGGAAAACATATACCCAAGCTGGGCAACAGTGATATTAATGGGCAACCCTAGATAACACTCCCAGGACAGCTCCAGAAAAAGGGAAATGTTTTTTGGACGAGTCTCCGCTCGGTACACCTTTCCATAAATCATTTCTTTTTTTTGGAGCTTTCCTGGGTGTGTTATCTAGTTTTGCCCATCACTATAACTGTTCCCCAACTGAATTACTATTTTTCATATTTTTGTGGTGGTCATTTTCTATTTATAATTGCACTTTTGTGCTGTGCACATGTATCACACTGCTCACGTTTTGCAGGTTTCCCCGGTTTTGCTGTACATTGCTGACGTAAATGGTTTCTCTTCCCTTTAAATGCATTCTAACGCAAGTGATTCACTCGCGCTATTTTTTTTTGGAAATTCAGCCCCGATAATGTGCGGGGTGCCTCTCCCCTCCCCTTCCCCGCCCATTAACCCCTTCTCTCCGCCTCTCCGGGGCCTTCCTCCGCCCTCCGTTAGCCTTTCCACGCCTCTATCGGACATTTGCGGGCACGTACTTGTGCGTCACCCGTTACTGTGACGCGCAAGTGTGCGGGGTTTCATCGCACGTTTGCGGGGTGTTTAAGCGCTCTTAAGTCCCGCTTTTAGTGCGCTATTTTGCAGCGCGCTAATTAGCGGTTTTTAGTAAACATGCCCCTTAGGGGCATATTTACTAAGCCCTGTGCTGGTAATGCATATGTGGGCCATGCTACCACTGCAGGCAGGGGGTGTGTGCTTCACTTTCCCTGCAGTTCGTATGGGCCTTGCATGCCAGCAACATGTTTGCTGACATGCAGGCGCAATTAATACCACCCACTGAAGTGGTGTTAGTTACACCCGAGTACCAGCTCCAGATGCGATAAATGCCTGCATACTGCTCATATCCCCCCCCCCCCCATGCATGCTATTAGAATAGCACATGGTTCTGAACCTGTTGGCATGCACTACATTTTAGCACAGTGCCCAAAATGCACGATAATCATGTGCTAACCTGGTAGCGCAATTTAGTAAACATGCCTCTTAATGCAGTCACTGAAACCATCAATTCTTGAGAAAGGCTATGCTAGCTATAGGTGAAGATAATATATGCCTACATAAATACACTTCTTTGGCGTATAAGATACATTTTACAATAACTTAACCTTTAATGGGCCCAAAAACACCCTGTATTTAGCAAAATAAAATCCCCAAAATTGTTTCTAGCCTTTATTATAATATCGCCATGTATTGTTGGACAAAGAACACTTTGGTATATTCCAAATTAAGCTGGAATAATGTCTGATATTCCTTCTGGAACAGCTGTCGATCATCTCACAGCTTCAGGTGCAAACAACCTAAAACAGGACCACAGAAACAAGGTAAAGTATCATCAGTATCATCAGCAGAACGTTGCATATTATTTCCTGTTAAGATAGCACTTAAATTCAGACATCTTAAATCTAACTTCTGAAGCTCTTCAGCTACCAATGGACATTTTGCATGCTGACTATTGTTAGCCCCGCCACAGCCTTATTATCCAAACATATAAATATCCTTGTATTGGTGAGGTAATCACCTCTTTAGCAATGGTTTATGGACCGTTACTCAGGAACCCATCCAAACAAAAAGTGCAACCAAAATAGGAAACAACTCCAAAAAGGAAATATTCTTACATAAATCGTTGCCTAACCATGACTGAGACCATCACTCTACATATTATGCCTCATGAAAATAGATGATACAAACAAACCACTCAAAGGATATAAAATCTACACACACTAAAGCCCTTTGTGTCTAAACCCAATCCCCTCACACAGAAAACAATTTTTTTGTTGGAACTATTGCTGTGAGGAGCCCTCTCGAGGCAACCTGTTACTTTTTACTCGTTTTTATGAGCCAAATATAACAGCTCAACCTGGGGAAATGCCTGATGAAGGGCCAGAAGATTTAATAGGCCTGAAACATGGCGCTGTGTAGCATTGCAATTTGTATGCTGAATGGATGGCTTGGAAACGGAAGTGGTTTCAAACAGCCCAAACTGATTGATTAACGGAGGTGAAATTGTGCTTTCAGCTGCAGGGCCAGCCCATCTATTGAGCAAGAATGCTTTTTGCACAGGGCCCCCACATTTCAGGGGGCCCTGCACAAAAAACATTCTGCATCAGCAAGGTAGATTAAAAAAAAAAAAAAAAAACGGCTGCTGCTGCCGCTGCCGCTGTGGCAGCGGCAGAATGAAGCATCCCACAGGGCCCCCCCCTGCCCGGCAGAGCCCTCCCTGCAGCATCAGCTCCCAAAGCGCGGGCTTTTCAGAGCCATGAAGGGAGAGTTTCTCTTTCTTGCGGCTCTGTTAAGCCCGCCGGGGCTGATGGGATTTCCCATCAGCCCTGGTGGGCTTAACAGAGCTGCGAGAGAGAAGTTCTCTCTTCACGGCTCTGAAAGCCGATGCTGAGGGAGCTGATGCTGTAGGGAGGGCTCTGCCGGGCAGGGGGGGCCCTGCGGGATGCTTGATTCTGCCGCTGCCACAGTGGCAGTGGCAGCAACAGCCGGTTTGTTTGTTTTTTAATCTCTCTGGGCTGATGGGGGGAGGGGGGTTAGGATTGGTAATGGGCTATTGGGGGGGCTAAGACTGGAAATGGGTTGATGGGGGGGTTAAGACTGGAAATGGGCTGATGGGGGGGTTAGGACTGGAAGTGGGCTGATTGGGGGTTAGGACTGGTAATAGGCTATGGGGGGCTAAGACTGAGAATGGGGGGCTAGGACTGGAAGTGGGCTGATGGGGGTAGAACTGGTAATGGGCTATGGGGGGCTGACTGGAAATGGGCTGAGGGGGGGGTTAGGACTGGAAGTGGGCTGATGGGGGGTTAGGACTGGTAATGGGCTATGGGGAGGCTGAGACTGAAAATGGGGTGATGGGAGGTTAGAACTGGAAGTGGGCTGATGGGGGGCTTAGGACTGGTAATGCGTTTTGGGGGGCTTAGGACTGGTAATGAGGTTTGGGGGGCTTAGGACTGGTAATGGGCTATGGGGGGCTAGGACTGGTAATGGGCTGGGGGGGTTGCTAGGACTGGAAATGGGCTGAGTGGAAGGGGGGCTTGAACTGCAAATAGCTGATGGGGACGGGGGCTTGGAATGGAGATGGGCTGAGTGGAAGGGGGGGGCTTGCACTGCAAATAGCTGATGGGGAGGGGGGGCTTGGAGTGGAAAATGCTTTGAGGGGAGGGAGCTAGGAATTGGAAATGGGCTCAGTGGGGGGGGGGGCTGGGATAGGAAATGGGCTGATGGAGGGGCTAGGAAAGGACTGGAAATGGGCTGTTGGGGGTGCTAAGATTGGAAATGGGCTGTGGTGGGGGGCTTGGATTGAAATGGACTCATGGAGGGGCTAGACCTGGAAGTAGGCTCATGGGGGGCTTGGATTGGAAATGGGCTGAGTGGAGGGGAGCTAGGATTTGACATGGGCTGATGGTGGGGCTAGGAAAGGACTAGAAATGGGCTGATGGGGGGGCTGGGATTGGAAATGAGCTGATGGAGGGACTGGGATAGGACTGGAAATGGAAGGGGGAGCTAGGACTGGAAATGAGCTGATGGAGGGACTCGAATAGGACTGGAAATGGAAGGGGGAGCTAGGGCTGGAAATGGGCTGATGGTGGGGCTAGGATAGGATTGGAAATGAGCTGATTGGGGGCTAGGACTGGAAATGGGCTGATGCGGGGACTAGAAGGGAATGGATGCTGGGTGGGGCTGGAACTAGAAGGGAGCTGATGTTGGGGGAGGATTAGAATGGGATGGAGCTGGGAGAGTGAAATGGAGAGGGAAAAATATTTTGTGTGGGAGGGAAGACAAATCTACAATTGGCCGGGTATTGGGAGAGTAAGTGGGGATTGAGGATGGAGGGGTAAAATTTGAGTGGATGAAATAGGAATGAGGAAAGAGCAAAAGGAGAAAGATTAGTATGTTAAAGCAGATGTAGAGAGAGAATGGAAAAAAAATAGAAGAGAGAAGAAAGGACAAATGGACAGCAGACGATGGAGAGTTAGCAGAAAACATGAAGAAACCAGAAGAAAGTGGCTGGAGCAATTGCAACTGAAACAAATGCACAAAAGGTAGAAAAATATCTCTTTATTTTGAATTTATTAACTGGAATATGTCAGCTCTGGGAAATGTGCATCATTAACATCTGCACTTTGTTTAGTACAAGAGGAAATTAATTTATAGTTTTATTTCTACAGTGTTGTTGTACATTCCAAGTTTGGCTTTTGCGGTTCCCAGTTAATTATTGTCTTCCTGTTTCTAAATTGTGATTCCTTGTTTGGTGATGGTCTATATTCTGCATGTGTAACTGAGCTGAGGTATTCTGTTTATGTAATTCCTATTTGACATTGCCACTTGTTCTCTTTCCCCAGTAGGTCATGTATTGTTATTCTCTGAAATGTATTGGTTTAATATTTGCAGTGTTGCCTTTTGATAGGTAGGGTATGGTGCTTTGTGAGTCCTGGTAGTGCTGTTAGGATATGGCAGGTTTGCTATGGGTTCTAAATGGGCAGTGTTTGTAGTAGTTCCTAATGTGACTGGCGGTTGGCACTGGATTATAGTAATGTAGAAATCTTTTGGTCTTTCTTTATCTATACACTCATTAAGAGGCATGTTTACTAAAATTTAGTGTATGGTAACATTATGCAAATAGTTATGCAAATGAGGCCCCACACAGAGTCTCTGCACATGGCCCCGCACCCTCCTTGGGCCACCCCTGTTCAGCTGTAATGACTGGAGATAGAAACTGTGTTCAACAGATACGTTTAAATGCTTTATCAAGGTGAACTGACAGATATCTATTAAGCTGTTAAACTGAAAGTCTGAGGGGTTTGCTTTGAGCACTTCCTTTGTTTTAAAGTGCACAGGTTGAGCTGTTATATTTGGCTCATAAAAACGAATAAAAAGGAACAGGTTGCCTTGAAAGGGTTTCTCACGGTAACAGTTCCGACAAAAACATTGTTTTCTGTGTGAGGGGATTGGGTTTGGTCATGAAATAGATAGCAAAACCACTATCTACTGAAGCATCAGAAAATAATTCTGAATCTCAATTCACTACTGCTAAACTTTGCCAAATGCTTATATCATTGAGCTGAACAAGAAAAGAATGCAGTGAACCCCCTCAAAAACGATACTTCCTTATGACCCCTCTAGTCAAAAAAGCGAAACACCTTAAAATCCTTCTCTATTGGAATTCCTCGATATGCAAAATTAAGTATTCTATGAGAGAATGAGTCCATCTCCATGTCAACTTCTTAACAGACAAAACAAAATTCATAGCTTATACCAACTTTTGTAGCTCCTCAGCTGGCAAACAAGCCTGCATGTTATTAGAATCCAGCTCAATTCCTAGAAAGATAAGAACAGAACATAGTCCTGCCAACTTACTCTTCTCTAAAGGAATATCCAGTTCTTTTACTAAACATACAAATGTTCTAAATAAATGAACATAAACATCTGAATTTGCAAGGCCAACAAACAGGACACATCCAAATAGGGGCATGTTTACTTAAGTGTGCTAATTGCCATCTGCTTAGGGCACGCTAAGCGTCGAAAATTAGTATGAGAACTGGGCCAAACCTGAACTAACTGTTGGGGACACTCCTGGCATGTTCCCATGTGGTTAGTGTGGGTTAGAGGATTTTGCCGTGTGAAACCAGTAACCACATTTAACTCAGGCACACTTAACGCCACCCATTGTGGCAGTAGGAAGTACACCCATGCTAACAGCAACTGTGAGCTAATGTCACCCAGGCAAATTGTGATCTTCAGCCAATGCCCACTCTCTACCCTAAACCAGCCTAGGCCCCACTTCATCCCACACTAAGTAGTTAGCTGGGAATCTTACCGTGACTGTGCTTTTAGCATGTGGTAATTGTTAACGCGGTCCTGCACTAACTGCTTAGTGAGGGATTTAGCACGATAACTGTTACTATATTTTAGTAAATATGCCCCACAGTGAATTAAGGGGTATGTTTACTAAACGGAGGTAAAGGAGCAAGTGTGCCATTAGCACGTGCAAAAAGCCACTTTAGCGCACGCTAATGGTACCAGCCACTTTAGCATGCACTAACGATACCTGTGGATGGAGAGAAGGCATGCACGGGGCGGTGAGCGGGGAGTGGGTGGGAACAAGGCTTGCTCCCTTAACGCAGGCACCTTAATGGCAGGAATTTTAATACAATTCAAAACGTGGCAGAAAGGGTGTTTTTTGAGGAGGGAGAGCCTATCTTACGTCTGCAATGTGATGCACAGACAGGGGAGCCCAAGAAAGTGATAGCAGTGCTCCTTTTGCAGCAACAGCATAGTGCCCAAGTATGAAAGGGCACTATGTTGATGGTGCAAATGGGGGCAAAGGAGGTGGCACATGGGTCATGCAGTGGGGGTTGCTGGTGCACAGGGGGGACCAGGCAGCTGCCTAGACGGCACATAGGAACATAAAACTACAAAATATGCCAAACTGTGTCAGATCAAGGTCCATCATGCCCAGTATCCTGTGTCCAACAGTGCATAGTCTAGGTCACAAGTACCTAGCTATTTCCCCAAAAGACACACACAATCCCCAATAACTGTAATGGGGCAAGTAGTGCATAGCTCAGTTCCTCTTTAGCAATGGTTTACCCACCATTACCCAGGAACCAACCCAAACCTTTATAAACCTAGCTACACTGACAGCTTTTAACACATCCTCCGATAATGGATTGCAGGATTTGATTACGAGTTGACTGAAAAAATATTTTCACCAAGAAGACCCAAATGGGTTACCCTGTAGCTGCATTGCAGGTCCCTTAGTCTGTCCACAGTCTGATGCCATAAAAAAGCGACCTACGTTTACCAGTTGCACTACATCTCTCTGTCGCAGGGAAAAGAAACCTAAGTGAAAAATTCAGGCAGTATGTGGATATGCATTTAAACTAGGAAAAGGGGGTGACGGATGTGGAAGGTCAACACCTGCATGCCATCCCCTGCAAAAGCAGAACAACATCAGAAACAGCCACACTCTTAAACCACACATCAAAAACAAGTGGGAAGAAGTGGGCAGAATAAAATCAATGCAAAATACACACAAACCAGGTAAATGCTGGAAAGCAATGAGCACAAATGCTCGAAGCTTAGCCAAAACATTCCAGACCTGGAAGCCCTAATGGTGGAAATGGATTTGGACATCGTGGCCATTACAGAAACATGGTTTAATGAATCGCATGATTGGGATATAGCCATAGCTGGCTATAATCTATTCAGAAGAGACAGAGAAAATGGAAAAGGAGGAGGAGTAGCCTTGTATGTCAAAAACAGTATTAAAGCTACTGAAATGCAGGGAACATGGGGAAAAGAAGAAGCGCTCTGGATTGCGTTGGAAAGAGGAGATGGCACTGTCATCCATATTGCTGTAGTCTACAGACCTCCGACTCAAATGGAAGAGAGAGATAACGAATTGATTATAGATATTGCCAAGATAGCAACAAAGGGGGAAGCAATCATATTGGGTGACGTTAATCTACCTGATGTGGATTGGATTACTCCTTCTGCACATCTGGAAAGAAGCAAAAAAATTGTGGATGCTCTCCAAGATGCATTACTTAGACAAATGGTGATGTGAGTGCCCCTGTGAGCAACAGCGACCATGACAAGGTTTGGTTTGAGATAAAAGCCATGGTACAGGGCAATCATAGCAAGCTCAAAGTCCTAAACTTCAAAAACACTGACTTCAATAAAATGGCCGAGTACTTAAAGGAGGAGATGACGGGGTGGAAGAAGATAAGGGAAGTGGAATTGCAATGGACTAAACTAAAGGCGGCAATAAAAGGGGCAACAGATAAATATGTAAGAAAAATAAATAAAAACAAGAGGAGAAGGAAACCTATTTGGTTTTCCAAAGAGGTGGCTGCTCATATAAAGGCAAAAAACAAAGCTTTCGCAAAATTCAAAAGCTTGCAAACAGAAGAACACAGAAATGAATACAGGATCAAGATCAAAGAGTCAAAAAGAGAAATAAGGATAGCAAAATCAAAGGCAGAGGAAAAGATGGCTAAAGATGTTAAAGGTGGCGACAAAACTTTCTTCAGGTATATTCAGGAAAGGAAGAAGATCAGAGTTGGAATTGCAGGACTCAGAAGTGCCGGGAAAGAACTCGTGGAAAGTGACACTGAAAAAGCAAAATTGCTAAACAAATACTTCTGCTCTGTTTTTACTAAAGAATATCCTGGAGATGGACCAGCTGTGACTCCCAAAAATAAAAATAGGAATGAAGTAGATACCACACCATTCACAGAAGAAGAGGTGTTAGAACAACTTGCTAAACTGAAAGTGGACAAAACCATGGGACCAGATGGGATACATCCCAGGAAACTGAAAGAGCTGAGAGAGGTTCTTGCAGGACCATTAAAGGATGTCTTCAACAGATCCTTGGAAAAAGGAGTGGTTCCTCAGGACTGGAGAATGGCTAATGTTGTACCCCTACATAAAAGTGGTGACAGGGAAGAAGTGTCAAATTACAGGCCCGTGAGCCTTACCTCGGTGGCAGGAAAAGTAATGGAGGCGCTCCTGAAAGAGCAAATAATGAACTTTCTCAAAACCAACAGGTTGCAAGATTCAAGGCAACATGGTTTTACCGAAGGACGGTCTTGCCAAACAAATCTGATTGAGTTCTTTGATTGGGTGACCAAGGAACTAGATCTGGGGCATGCAAAGGATGTCATCTATCTGGATTTCAGCAAAGCCTTTGATACTGTTCCTCATAGGAGGCTTGTTAATAAACTCAGTAACTTCGGGATGGGTCCCAAGATAGTAAACTGGATTAGAAACTGGTTGACTGACAGACAACAGAAGGTGATGGTACATGGAGTTCACTCGGATGAGAGGAAGGTGATTAGCGGGGTGCCTCAGGGTTCGGTCCTGGGCCCGGCACTGTTCAATATATTTGTGAGTGATATTGCTGAAGGACTGAATGGAAAAGTCTGTCTTTTTGCAGATGACCCAAACATTTGCAACAAAGTGGACTCCACCGAGGGAGTGGTTAACATGAGGAAAGATCTACAAAAGCTGGAAGACTGGTCTAATGCTTAGCAACTACGATTTAATGTGAAAAAGTGCAGTGTCATGCACTTGGGTAGCAGAAATCCAAGGGAAAAGTACACGACAGGGGGTGAGAGGTTGGTATGCATGGTTCAGGAGAAAGACCTTGGTGTAATTATCTCTGATGATCTCAAGGTGGCAAAACAGTGCGACAAGGCGGTGGCAAAAGCCAGGAGGATGTTGGGCTGCATACAAAGAGGGATTACCAGCAGAAAGGAAGAGGTACTTATGCCACTGTACAAGTCACTGGTGAGGCCTCACTTGGAATATTGTGTTCAGTTTTGGAGACCATATCTTGCAAAATATGTAAAAAGACTGGAAACTGTTCAGAGAAAGGCGACCAAAATGATTTGGAGCCTGCGTCAGAAGCCTTATGAGAAGAGACTTGAAGACCTAAATATGTACACTTTGGAGGAGAGGAGGGACAGGGGAGATATGATTCAGACCTTTAAATACTTAAAGAGAAATGATGAACAAACAAACCTCTTCCACAGACGGGGAAGCTGTAAAACTAGAGGGCATAACATGAAGCTGCAAGGTGGTAAATTGAAAGGCAATGTCAGGAAATATTTCTTCACTGAAAGGGTGGTGGATGCTTGGAATGCCCTCCCAATGGAAGTGGTGGGGGCAAACACGGTGATGGAATTCAAAACGGCATGGGACAAACACAGTGGATCCCTTTACAGCAACAGGATAAAAGCAAAATAAACGGTACCATCTAACTTCTGAACTATCTAGTGTCTCAACAAATAATGATGTCCTACATGGAGTGGTGGGTTCACCCCTAAACAAAAACAAAAACATGGGGAGGGGTGGCCTGCGCAAAGCGACAGGTGCACCTACTCTTGCCATCTTGCTGGGTAGACTAGATGGACCATGCTGGTCTTTATCTGCCGTCACTTACTATGTTACTATGTTACTATGTAAGGTACCCGCCAAACCCGCATGTTTAATGTGCTGGGACTGCGACCACCACTACTGACAGTGCATGGGCATGTCTGCATGATGGGGTGTTGGTGGTGGCGTGGAAAGTGGTACCAGCCTTCAGCAGATAGAAGCCTTGTCCTGGTGATTTGTGCCATGCACATTGCAGCATGTGCCAAAGGCCAGCTGAAGGGAAACATGTCAGCAACAGAAGCTGTTATCCCCATAAGGCAACACTGTCATGCAACACATTGTTGGTATGTATGTGGAGGGTCACAGGTTCAGGTCCCTGCTGGGGTTTCTGTATTGCATCTTCCTGTGGACAAGGTTTAGCTGACAGTATAGCTCCAGCATGTGCAACCCCCAAGGAGGTGGCCAGCAAGGGTGGAAATACCCACCAGCAGCACTGACAGGCTCCACTATCCACAGTTGGTTGGAGGATAATAGCACATGGAAGCAATGTGTGGTGAAGCCAAGGTATGTTAATAGTGCCTGCAGAGCACACCTTATCAATCCTTGAGCTGACATTGAGACAGGAATGTTAAGCAGAAATGCCAACCATCTCCACTTTTGCACAGTGCGCCAATGAGAATATATGCACACATGTGTGCGTGTGTATGGCTCCCCTTTGTCCTGTGGCTTTCTGCACTGCACTTTGGCTCTCATTGTCCGAGTTTTTCCCAGCCTGTTTGGAAAATGTGAATAAGGTGAGGCAGAGGATTGTGGGTATCATCTGAAACAGCGCAGATTGGCCTGGATGTGTCTGCCACAATGGTAGGGTCACTGGCTGAGATGCCATTGTGCCTGTCTGCCACGTGCATTGCCCAGGTGGCCTCTGTATGTCAAGCTGACATGGTACTCTCACTATGACCAAAAAAGTGACCATGACATGGCTATGTATTCATATAGATCTATTATAATTGTTTGGTTCCAGTAATGTAGTTGCATTGTCTGTGGCTGCTAATCACCGAGCAAACAACTGGGTGGCAATGCGAAGCATCCCAATTCAAGGTGCTCATGGTCGCATTATGCACATGCCATGCGTTCTGACCAGCAGACCAACCGCAGTTGGTTTGTGCTTGGCTAACACAGCCCAGTGAAGGGCAGCAGGGCAGTCTTACTGCCCATACTGTAGTCAAATTGTAGTCCTCAAGGGTTGGGGCAGGAGTGGTTCATGGTCTACTCCCTGTGATCCTGGCAGAGCAATAGCCCCCCCCCAGCCTATACACCCCCACTGCAATGGCTGTCTATGGCAGCAGCATATTGACACTGGGTACTAAACTCCACTGTTATCGGAGGGTTAGTGTCCAACATGGGCAGAGCACTGTCGCCTACAGCATGCAGGAAGCAAGGAGAAAAAGCATAACATACTCCAGACAATATCTGCCACACACTAGCAGTGATGTGGACCTGCAGCACAGCCAGCAGAGATCATCTCTAACCTTTCAGATTCAGTGGACCAGGTGCTGGGCATCCCTTCTCAGGGTGACAGCTGAAACCGCTCTGCAGCACGGCTTACTGTTGTTATGTACATGTTGCACATGCAGCCAGTATGTCTTACTGAGCTGATATGCTGTATCAGTGCATTCTCCATTGGTTCTTCAGCTGCAGACCGCTGTTTTGCATGTACATGCCTCATGTGGACTTGAGGGCCCAACCTATACTGGTACAGGCAGCAATCAGTTTGATCAGCGATCTGCAGATCTACACATTTGCATGGAGGTATAGCCTACTGGTTGGTGCAATGTCTCCATAGTCAAAGGTCCAGGGTTTGATTTGCACTTGTTCATTTTGTGCCTGGGTGCACTTGCCCACCTCACACAGTCCTGGCTCTACTGTGATCTGCAGACAATCATTCTTCTACATTTCTCTGCTTGGAAAATCCATAGCACAGCCCAGCATACACCATTTGGTCATCAGGGAGATTCTTGGTGGGGCAGCTTATTCTTGGTGGAGCAGTTTACTGGCAGTAAGCTGCCCCACCATGGCCATCAGGGGTCATTTGCAGCAGTTAGTCATATCATGCACACCTCTCTTGTGACTGCTCCACATGAGCACTCATAGACAATCCTTCCTTTGCAGACCACATCAGGAACATTCTGCCTCCACCCAGACATTGTCCTGGCCTAAGACATGCCACACATCTGGATTCATGTCCACACCTCACAGACACTATAATGTAGCTTACGGCATGTGTATGCTTTCAGGAGAATCTAGGACTGCACACCTGTCACAGTGCCCCCTGATGCCGCATCCCCTCTGCTGACTCCGCTGCCGCCACCACACACCCATGACACAGCCAACACCCACACTGACCATCATTACTAGGCAACTGCCTATCTCGCCTAGTCAACAGCATAGGCCTGCTGTATGGTCAAACATGCTCATCACACATACTGCCACATAGCCAGACATCAGGTGAGTCAGCTCCTTCAGCTACCAATTGTGCTTGCATCCATACCTTCTCCAATGGCTTCCCTGCCCTCTTTTCAGCGTTTCAGTGACTTTCCTGCATTTAGATGCATGCCAGACACTTTAACTCAGCATGTCCCTTTACCGCACAACAAGCTTTCACTACCACCCCTTAATGTCCTGTTACTGCATGGTATGTGTCCACTACCACTCCTTAACGCCAGCACACCTCTAACACTCCCAGCACACTTACCACATGGTAACCCCTTATTGCTGCCGTTAACGCACGGAAAAGACTGCTCCCTTACAGCCATTTAGTAAAGATACCCCTAAATTAGATCTCACCAAAGACTTATACAGAGGTACTATTACCTCCTTTTTTCTGATGGCCATTCCTCTCCCTGTACATCCAAACATGCTTCTGGCTTTCGCAGTCGCCTTTTCTTCCTGTTTAGCCACCTTAAGATCAGCAGAAACCATCACGCCTAGGTCCCACTCTCTTTTCATGGACAGAAGTACTTTACCCCCTATACTGTAATGATCCCTTGGATTTTGCAGCCCAAATGCATGACCCTGCATTTTTTAGCATTAAATCTCAGCTACCAAATTCTTGACCATTCTTCAAGCTTTGCTAAATCCCTCTTCATGTTATTTACAGCTTCATTGGTGTCTACTCTATTGCAGATTTTGGTATCATCCACAAATGAGCATCAGTGATGAAAATGGCAAGTGGATTAAATAAACTGCAATAAAATTATGATATACATTACTCACACTACTCCCTTTGACCAAATACTTTTACAAACAGAAACAGGCAAAATTGAATTAGCAGTTAATGGGAAATGCACTGATAGCATTGCCAATACCTTGTGTTGCATGAATCGACCCAATTTCAACTAAACCACTATTATTATTATTGAACCCTCCAAGACTTTGCTGAAGTGCTTCTCTAAAGGAGCAAGATTCAGCTGATGTCATCTCTATAATCCCAGGCATTATCTGCTCCTTGCTAAACCTTTTCTGAACCGTTCCCATCATTTAACCACGCCCATCCACCATAATGCCTATGCGCTTGAATTACCCTATCTGAATATTTAAGATGAACTGGGTATAACTCAGGTTTAGCTTTACACCAAAAACCTGACAAAAGAAAAAAATGCTAAAATATAATTATGCATAGGTCTAGTTACTTTAAACTTCTTTTTAATGTCCTCTTTATTATCATCAGATTTTAATTTTAGCTGGCATCTTAGGGTCAGCATTGAAATGGACTTATCCAATTAGCTCCCACCGACCATCCCAGTTTTATTCAGAAATGATGAGGCAGCCAGAGGAAATATTCAGTGGCTCTGCTGGATACACCTCTCACTGTGACTTATCCAATTAGCTAATTGTATAAGTCACAGTGAGAGGTGTATCCAGCAGAGCCACTGAATATTTCCTCTGGTTGCCTCATCATTTCTGAATAAAACTCGGATGGTCGGTGGGAGGAGCTGAGACACTTAGGGGTATGTTTACTAAACCGTCTTAACGTCGCAGCGGTTGTATTATCGCGCGATAAGTGAGGTTATTGCGTGATAATGTAACATTATCGTGCGATAACGTCACTTATCGTGCAATAACATCACTTAATGCAGCTAAGTGTCTCTGGCCAGTAGGCTGTTCCTGAGCTGGGGGCACCCACAGATATCTGCTCCAAGGCTACCCAGAAAAGCAGTCAATCAGATTATCCTCAAGCTTAATTTATAAGCACAGTTAAACTTAATATTAGCAAGTCCCACAAAACAGACAGTTAAACTCTGTATTGGTAGCTAGAACCCAGCAGAGATGAGAAAGAAAATTAGAGTCTTAGCTTTGTGAAAGATCCACAGCTGATGCAGCCGGCCTCAGACCCTTAGGTGTGGCCACTGGCCAGGTGTAAGATGGGAGCAAAAAAACCCTTTCAGCTTCCCCTCCCTGAAAAAGCACGCTTTCTCCACAGATTTAAATCTTTGTTATATGAATATTCAGGTCCCAGTAGGCTGAATATCCACAAGCTTAATTTGTAAGCACAGTTAAACTTAATATTAGCAATTCCCACAAAACAGACAGTTAAACTCTATATTGGTAGCTAGAACCCAGCAGAGATAAGAAAGAAAATTAGAGTCTTAGCTTTGTGAAATGTATCGAATAGTGTTTTGATAAGGGTTTCGACCCCATGATGTGTTCTGAAACCATACTACTGCAGATCAAGTGGCGTATTTGAGTCTAGGTGGTCCTGTAGTTGGATTTGGACTATTTTTTCTATCATTTATTTATTTATTTTATTGTTTTTATATGCTGCACTCTTAAAAATCAGCGCGGTTCACAGACAACAGTATTGTGCATAACAGGCTCACTATTAAGCACTTACATCGAACTGAAGGTTACACTTGGGTTTGAACTGGGGGAACTATGTACATCTATTTACAGTTGTCTACAGTATGGACATGATTTATTATCTTTGCTAAGTATGATAGACTCTATATTGGTCTATAGGAGCTTGATTGGAGTTTGTCCAGTACGTTAGATTTTAGTATTGGGCATATAGATGCCTATTTAAGAGATTTTGGCAAGTATCCTTGAGTTAACGAAAGGTTTATGATTTTTTGGATTATTGGTGCCAAGGCATCATGTGCCATCTTTACCCAGGTGACAGGGCATGGATCTCCTGGGGATGTGGTTGTGTTTATCAACATGATTATTTTATCAAGTTGTGCTAGAGTGACTGTTGAGAGTGAGTACAGAGATGGAGAATTAGAAGGGGGTTCTATTTTGCATGATGGATTATCATGGGGCAGAGCACATATTCTGGTACTATAGCTATATACTATTTTATTTATTTATTTAGATTGTTTTTGTATACCACCTTATCCTTCAATCAAAGCGGTCACGACACAATTGGGGGATACATTTAACACGCAGGAATATGAGACACACACACTAATACTTACAGGGAACATGGGCTATGGAGGGTTAAGTGGCTTGCCCAAGACCACAAGGAGCATCTGTGGGACTAGAAACCCCAGTCCTTCCAGCCCAAGATTGCTGTCCTCTAGTGGGATTTGAACCCCCGACCTTCCGGCCTGAAGTACCTTGCCCCAACCACTAGGCTACTCCTCCCTACTAGCTAGTGAGTAAGGACTGATGTGTGTAGATTGGTCATCTATATTTGGTAATTTGTTTAGGGATTTTACTATTTCAGAGAGTTCCCTTGGTCTATTGAGTGATTTCATTAGAATCCTGATATGGTTTTCCTTCTTAGCATTGTTTATGGCCTCTTTGTATTTCTCTAGTGTATTCATATATTTGTCTTTGTCCTCTAGGCATTTTGTTCTCCTCCATTTCCTTTCTAATTTGCACAGGAATCTTTTTAGGGATCTCAGATCATCATTATACCATATGTTTGATCTTTTGGAGGTCTGTTTGTGGATAATGGGGCTGCTTGTGATATGGTATGGTTCCAGTTGTCCAGTAGGGAGTCTGTGTCTGACGTGTCATTGCTTAGTTGAGGGAGTATGTCTTGAAGGAATGAGTATTTGTTGAAATATTTAAAGCGTGTTTTAGGAGAAATCTCAGGTTTTAGTCTAGGGGTTGGTTCATTATATGATATATCAAATGCACTGCAATAATGATAGAGGGAGTATGACCCTGTAATAGCTTAGAAGGGAGAAAAATAAGATCCAATTTCAGTCTTAACCACCTCTAGCTTTCCCTTAGTTCATGCATCCCCACTTGTAAGACATTTTTGCAGCTTCTGACTCTCATTCCATGCACAAATACATCAGCAGTCAAAGGTCTCGAGGATTTTGTTTCAACCACATCATATATGCTGGCTTTACTCTGAAGAGTCTTTAGTATTCCCCAGTAGCCCAATGAGTGCCTTCTGACCTGAGAAACTCATCTTCCAGCACTATATCACGTTTTGTTTTGTTATGAATATCCATTGTGATTTCATGGCAAGATACTGAAGTAGATTACTAGGCCTTTCTTCAACACAGGTAATGCCAGTGTTGTTGCCGTTGTCACAGAAATGTGATCCTCTGCCAGCAGCCCCATCCAATTCTGTTTCTGCCCATATGGGTGGTTTGTCTTAGTCTGGCTCCTCAGCTGAGATCATTCATCATGGGAGACCCTTCAAGTAGTTAAGCTACTGATAGTGTAGCTCTCAGCATCACCAATGCATGTAAGCCCTTGAGGCATCACAAGCTGCAAACCAAGCAAGGGCACTTACATTACTTATACTTATCAATCCTCAACCCAAACATGCCCATGGAACACCTCTTCTTTACATGGATAAAAGCACATGCATTTAGTCATGTAGAGGCAGGGCATTTTTCAGATAACCCCTTTAACTGGGAAAATCAATATTTACCTGGGTAAACAGCTTTTGAAATATTATCCATTCATGAATATGTAAAGTTTGCTATGAGTCATTAGAATTTAAAGAAAGCATATATGGTTGTGTTCAAAATTATTGGCACCCTGGCAGTTCAACCCTTTAATGTCCAATATCGCCTAAAAAAAAGTGACCAGTGAAATGACTTTGGATTATATATGCACACATATTTGACACGTAAAAGAATCAAATAAAACAAAACCAATTTAAAAAGGAAATAGTAGGAAATAGAATAAAAACTATGATATTGCCAGGACATAATTATTCAAAAACAAACAACTGCTCAAAGAATCATGAAACAGCAAAAAAGAGCAGTAATAGCCGAGCACTATAATAGTATTAATAATTGTTAGAAGATTTGTCTTGAGGAAAACTCCTCACGTAACCACTCTTCCATTTTACTCAGGTAAAGGTTTACTCAGTTTAAACAGTGAACTCTTGTTAACAATGTGTGAAGAAACACAACCATACGCCTCACACAAAATTTAACGTTTGATTTCTATTTGTGGTCTCTGGAGCTTTGAAACAGGGCATTCATAGTTGGTATGCCCTAAACACATTGCTATATCCGCTGTTTGTACCTCATTTTCTGTGAAGGATCGGTGTTTACATCGTGTTCTTTTGTCAAGGATTGTGGTTGAGCATCGTATGGTTGCAGGTTGAAAAACTGGTGCTCAACTTGAACAACGGGTCCTGGATATTTGAAGCTATTTCTTCAGATAAGTGCATTGTGTTATTGATTAACACAGAAATGTTTTTTCACATAAGGTTTGGGTAAATTTTGTGTGAGGCGCATGGTTGTGTTTTTTCACACATTGCTAACAAGGGTTCACTGTTTAAATTGAGTAAACCTTTATCTGAGTAAAACGGAAGAGTGGTCACGAGAGGAGTTTTCCTCAAGACAGATCTTCCAACAATTATTAATACTATTATAGTGCTCGGCTATTACTGCTCTTTTTTGCTTTTTTAGGACATAATTACTGGCACCCTTATAAACAATTCAAATTGGTTTGAACAGAAGAACCACATTCCTATTGCAATAAAATTAGACACACCTGTGATCAATTGTCACCAATGAATCAACCAAAGAATGATGACTGTAATGTTTAAAATGGCCACATTCACCCCCTCTTCCATTTTCACAATGGTGAAAGCAAGAGAGCTGCCTGAGACCATCAAGAAAAGTCATTATCACCAAACATTTAACTTCAAAGGGGTACAAGGTTAGCTCCAAAGACCTTGGGATTCCTGTGTCTACAGTTTGCAATATTATTAAGACGTTTTCTGCTCATGGAACTGTCAAGAACCACTCAAGACATTTTGGGAAGGGGAAAATTAATCCAAAATGTCTTTGAAGGTTAATGCAAACTGTTGGAAAAACACCATGAATAACATCCAAAGAGCTTAAAGCTCTCTTGGAACAATCTGGTGGTTTCAAACCACACCATATGCCATGCACTAAACAAAGAAGGACTTAATGGGCGAAGACCAAGGAGGACCCCACTGCTCAAAGACAAACATAAAAAGGCATGCCTGATCTTTGCCAAAGCCACATTGAGAATCCACAATCCTTCTAGGAAAATGTTCTGTGGACAGATAAAACCAAACTTGAGGTCTTTGGCAGTGCAGACCAGCAATACATTTACAGGTGAAGAAATGAAGCTTATAAGGAAAAAAACCACCCTTCCTACAGTTAAATATGATGGAGGTTCCCATAATGTTGTGGGGCTATTTTGCTGCCTCGGGGACTGGAAGCTTGGAATGTATTAAAGGAATCATGAAGTCAGAGGCCTGCCAAGGTATTTTGGAGTGAAATGTACTACCTAGGGGTATGTTTACTAAACTGCGTTAGTGCGATTCGCGTTAGGAGCCGCGGTAGAGACAGAAATCCCAAATAAGGACATGGGCGGTACATTGTTGCCGAGAACGCGCGTTACAAGGCGCCATAAATGAATGAGCGCTACAGGGCACGTTACCGTGTGTTAATCTTAAGAAGGCGCACAGGCATACAGGCATAGCAACAGAGCTGTAGCACAATGGTTACAACACTGACTGATGGAACAGGGATTATGGGTTCGATTCCCCAGTGGGCCTAATCTATAAGGTTGGCTGAGGCAGCACCCTTTACATTTAAGTAGTGATTGTTGAGGCATTTGACTTGTATTTTAATTAGTGCTGCCAGCAAACACACCCTCATGGTGGCATAACCTAAGGTGCCGCATAAGGCACCCCATAAGGCACTCCATAGAGCACATTATAAAGTGTACTGTCCGCCAAGCCACCCTATAATGTCCCCTATAGGACACCTTATAAGGCTGTGAACAAAGCCCTGGCTGGCTGCAGACGAACTGCACGTCACCCCACAAACTGTCTGCTGTGGTTACCAGGATAGGGTTAACCCACCCGTACCCATGATGCACTGCACATGCAAATCAGCAGATGAGAGATGGGCACAAGATTGGTTATGCACCCCCACAGCACCTCGGCCTGGTAGAGACAACAGACCGTGTGTGGCACTGCCACAAAGTAGCCACAGACAGTCACATTGTGCGGGTACTCTGCCCACCCTGAGGTTGAGGTGGGGCGCACAGCACCAGGTCCACAGCACCTTTCATGGCTGAAATACGCCATGGTGCAGGTCCCCATCAGTGTGTGTTAGGTAGTTCCGTTAGACACACCTAGGATACATCTGTGTCCTGCTGTATGTCTCAGTCATGTCTAGTCCTTATGGGCGATGATGCACCCAGAATAGTGCATATCCTGTGTTGGTGCCATGGTTACCTGCCGTAGGTGAAGGGGGGGTATGGACCCATAGGCAGATTATGTACCACCTTACAACCCACCCTCTGGGGCTCAGGGTGGGAAACAGGATCACCCACCAATAGATCCACAGTCTACTTCCCTGCAATAGTAGCAGTAGAGGGGACCATCAACCCCAGTCCTGCTGGGGAACAGACAGAGCGGTACACAGCCATAACACAATAGCAGACAGAAGGCCTGGAAATGCTCAGCTGCTCCCCACCATTATCTGACATTCTCCAGCAGCAAGCCTCCAGCCGCTGCACCCTGCAAGGTGTTCCAGCAAGACACATACCAGCTGCAAACAGTCCACCAGCTAATCCATAATGCATGGTCCTGGAGGAGATGCATGTACCCAGAACGGGGATGTCAGCATACACACCAAGCAGATAAGTCAGTGATTGGGCCCCAAAAGAAAACCCATAAATATCACATGAGAGAAATGCTATATAGCACTATGGGGGAACCTAGCCATGCCATAGTCACTGCTCAGTCAGGGTGAGAGTGACCTCCCAGCAGGACATGTTATGGCCACCCTGTCCGTGCAGGTGGTACCGGGCACTACAATGTCCGAGCCATTGCCCTATGCCCTGTGCAGATGCGGCCAGGCCAGGCCAGGCCACCCTATCCAGGCTATTCCCATGGTACCTTGCTCCTCATTATGCACATTGGCAGGCCAATACAGGCAACAGTGCTAGCAGTGTGGGCTGTGGAGGGTGTTGGCAGCCAACACACACTGGATAGACAGACACACACTCCCCACACCTATGCCAGCATTGTGCAACTATAGAGGTGTTGGGCAGCCCAGGCCACCACACCAGTCCTGGGCACAGTGCAGGCATGGCTATAGTACGCAATACTGTAGGAGTCACTCCCCAGATTGGTAAACACTGTCAGACACAAAACCTGTAGCACACTCCACAGACATCAGAAAGGTTTCTATGATGCAGCTCACTCAGAAAATTGTACTTAACCTAGGAATTGCTATCTGCCAGTAATCATAGTAACCTTTTGATAGATGTGTACCATATTCCCAGGTTTAGGGTGGCATTACTAAGGTATGCAAGTGCTAGTATTGGGAGATGCACACAGAGCCCAAAGTCCTGTCTCTCCAGGAGGCTTTGGATAATGGGGCCTGTGGGTGCGGGTGTGTCTGCCCCTGTTGGCTGCTGCTTTACGGCAGAGGTTCCCAACTCCAGTCCTGCGGTGCCAAACACTGTTCGGGTTTTCATGCTGTCCCTCATGAATATGCATGAGATACATCTGCATACCATGGGGCGGTGCATAGAAATGCAGCACAGGCATCTTTATCAGAGGCAGCATGGAACCGGAATGGTGTTTGGCCCTCCAGGACTGCATTTGGGAGACTCTGCTCTAGGTAATGTGCAAGTTTATGGTGTCCGTGCTCTGTAGGGTAAAATGTAGGTGTCATGGGCATGTTTACGTCATCTGCAATGAAGGTGCTGTCTGTATTAGCATGTTGTAGTAATGGGTAAAATATGGGGACTGGGTTGGCAGGAACCACAGCTGGGACTTGAACCGGTGACCCTCTGCTTCTGAATACACTGGTTTTGTGCACTGCACCACCTTGTTGTCACGGAGTCAGTACGTTCCTTGGTGATACCATGACTGTTCGTCAGACAAGGCCCGTCTGTTGCAGTACACTGCACCCACCTACACAGGGCTAGGCCACGGTCTGCTCTGGGCAGCTGCCACTGCCCCCTCCACCACCAGTATCCCTCAGCCACCATGCTGACATGCCCTTCTGCTGGTGGTGCTGGTGGTGCGCAGTCCCAGGCCATCCAGTGTGCAGGTAGGCAGCTGCCTATGGTGCGGGTTCTGGGGTAGGGGTGCCTGCATAGACGTCCACGCTTCCCCCCAGCCCCGCCTGGCAATGTTCTGTGCCCTTGGGGGTAGCTGTTGGGTACTATCACCTGTGACACTGTGGGAAACACAGTCGTGCCCATGTTGGGCCTTCAGCAGTTGCTGTCTGGCTGCTCTGCTGTTTCAGCATTCGTATGGGCCAGCTAGGCATCACCCTAGTCCGCACTGTGGCCCAGCTGCACCACAGCATGTGCCGCCTGCGACTCTCTGTATCCCCTTTTCCGGCATCTGTCCAGTTGCCATTCCGACATGCCCAACCTGATGTTGCAGGACATGTGCACGCCATAGGAACCCTGTCCGATGGAGTGGAAAACCCTGAGCAGCGCTATTTCACTGTGGGCTCATTCATCTTGTATGGTGACGGAGTGTAGACCCTTCCACGATTTATATATTTTCTATGGAGCTTTCTCAGGGGGGGGGTTGATGTTTCTCATTAATACCACTATTGGCCAGCTTGGTTATGTTTTTTTTCCAATTTGTTGAGGTCATTTTCAGTGTTTATGTGCCCTTTTGTTCTGTGCACATGTATCACACTTATCACTTTTTTTTGGTTTCCCTGCCTAGGCTGTACATTGCTGACACTGAAATGGTTTCTCTCCCCTGTAATGTGCATTTAACCGCAGGTTTTCATTCGCGTTAGGATTTAGCTCTTCAGATCAGCACGTTAATGTGAAGGGAGCCTCTCCCCGCCCACTCTCCGCCCACTGACCCCTTCTCTCCACCCTCTCTCCACCTTCTGCGGTGTTTTACCGCGCCGCGGATCTTTACGATCGTTAACGCATCATAACGCGCGTTATGTAACGTTAATGATCATTAGCGCATCATAACGCGTGTTATGATGCGCTAACGATCGTTAACATTACATAACGCACGTTATTTACCGTTACCGCAGTTTAGTAAACATACCCCCTAGTGTCAGAAAGCTAGGTCTGGGTTGAAGGGCATGGGTGCTCCGGCAGGACAATGACCTAAAACATATATCCAAAAGTACAAAAGAATGGTTAAAAAGAAAAAATGGACTGTTTTAAACTGGCCAGCAATGAGTCCTGATATCAATCCAATCAAGAACCTTTGGAAAGAGCTGAAATCTGCCATTGGTAAAAGGAATCCTGGAAACATTTATGAGCTGGAACAAATAGCAGCTGAAGAGTGGGAGAAACTACCAGCAGACAGATATACAAAACTTATAGACGGCTACAAGAAGCGTTTAGAGACTGTCATCACTGCCAAGGGTTGTTCAACCAAATATTAGTGAAGGGTGCCATTAATCCTGTCCATGTCATATTTTGTTTTTTTTTCTCAGAAATTATTGCATCTAAGTTGCACTGACATCTTTTTTTGTTGTATACCTTTGAACATACTATTAAATATTATGATGACATACAATTTGAGTATTTCCAATTATTTCTCAAGATCTTGTATATAACATACCTAAAATGCAAGGGTGCCAATAATGTTGACCACAACTGTATATGCTCTTAATGTGAAGGGCACTTAGAACTAGTGCAATATAGAAAATAGCAATTCATATATATGCAAAAGCAGGGAATAGTTGAAAGCTATATAGTCTTATGACAAAAGAGCAGATCTAAGACTGATTCCAGTTAATGTTCCAGTATGAGAGCTGAAATGATTTCTAGCATGTTTATCTACAGCTCCATTAGATGTGCTTTATTTATGGTGTACTAGTAGCCTAAGTACATTCTGCTAAGGTCATCTCATTCATGTTAAGTTATAGCACTGTGGTCATAACACACTCTTCTGCTTTGTGGTCATATATTAATATAAAATGGGACTTCCACAGATGTTCTGCTGGACAGGGAATAACAGTGTCAAAATGAGTTAACTGTCTGGCATAACTTTTTACCAAGTGGGTTCAAAAACCATGCTTCCAGAATGTTTTATTACTCATCTTCCTGATGCAGTCATTTTCCCATTAAGTCACAGAAGTCTGCAAAACAAATTGAAGTCAGTAAAATGCTCAAAGAATTTTTAGTGTCTCAGTCACATACAATACACAAAAATGTGTTTATGTCATTATCTTGTGTCTAAGTATCAAAAGCAGCTAGATACTAATTGGCTGGCTGTGATGTCATTACTATAGAAATTTCTTCTTCAATTTGAAAGCAATAATCAAGGAAAGAAAATGAATGTATCTGAGGCCTTCGCCACCTAGGGTCAACCATTACTTCTTTGCTTCTTGAAGGAATGCCAAGCTGATGGGGCCAATACAGTAAAGTGGGCTCAGGAAGGTGAAGGAGGTAAGTCAGAAGAACATCTTTTAAGCGGTTTCAATACACGGTGAGGGAATGTATCAAGATGGCACCTGTGGGAGGGAGACAAAGGAAAATCTGAGAATCAACAAAATGGGTGTCAGAGGACATCACAGAAAAAATATTCTGATAAACTGTTTGGAAGAGGGGAGTTGCCCATGACTGGGATAATAGACTCAGAAATAGAAATTGATGGAGATAAACCAGTTAAGATAAGAAGGAGAGCTGGATGTCATTGTCATTCTAAGTATAACTTACCTGATTAAGAACACAGTAACGCTACTGAAAGAAGAGTTTAGGGTATGAGGGGTCATAGGCAACTGATATGATCCTGGGCCTTTCTGAGCCGTTGGCTGTTTCTGGACCGGATGGCATATATCCCAGGGAGTTGAAAGAACTGAAATATGAGATTGCGGACCTATTATTAGTAATCTGTGATCTATCATTAAAATCATCTGTAGTGCCCGAAGATTAGAGCGTCCCAATGTAACGTCAGTTTTTAAAAAGCATTCCAGTGGTGATCTGGGAAACTACAGGCCAGTGAGCCTGATATCAGTACTGGGCAAAAGGGTAGAAACCATTATAAAAAACAAAATTACTGAATATGTAGATAGCTAGTCAGAAAGCCAACATGGATTTAGCCAAGGAAACCATTGTCTCACCAATCTCATATGTTTTTTGAAAGTGTGAATAAAAAGGTAGACAGAGGTGAGCTGGTTGATATAGTCTATCTGGATTTTCAGAAAGCTTTTGACAAGGTCCCTAATGAGAGACTTTTAGTGAAATTAAAAAGTCATGGGATAGGAGGCAATGTACTACTGTGCATTAGAAACTGGCTAAAAATAGAAAACAGAGGGCCTGATATTGATTTGGGCAGGCTATTCACCCCTACGGCGCATAGCCCTGCCCCTTGCCTCTTAACCCTGGATATTGAATGCCGGGATCATATGTGGCTCCAGCATTGAATATCTGAGAATTGTTGCAGACACCAAAAGCCGCAGTAGCTACCCAGGCAGCAGCAATATCGCATACTGCCCAGTCAGCTCCTGCGCCTTAAGAATAGCTGAGGGTTTTGCTCACCTATCTTTAAGGTGGAGATCACTAACTGGACAGTATGCAATATCGCTGCTGCCCAGTTAGTGCTTGTTGCTGCATCTGCTTCACCCCGGAATGCCCCCAACATGCCTTGATGCTAACCGGATAGCATCGGGGCACGTAGGGGTATTAGGAAGGGATATTCAATGGCACTGACCATGTAAGAGCCACTGAATATCCCCAGTTAAGTCATTTACATGGTTTACTGGGCTGTAAAGCATGCAAATGCCTTTTGAATATCAGGCCCAGAGAGTAGGGCTAAATGGCCAATTTTCTCAATGGAGAAGGGTGAATAGTGCAGTACCCCAGGGATCTGTGCTGGGCCTGTTGCTTTTTAATATATTTATAAATGACCTGGAAGATGAGTGAGGTGATCAGATTTGCAGATGACACAAAATTATTCAAAGCTGTTAAAACACAAGAAGATTGTGAAAACTTGCAAGAGGATTTTGATAAAGTTGGAGACTAGGCATCCAAATGGCAGATGACATTTAATGTTGACAAGTGCAAAGTTATGTACTTAAGGAAGAACGACCCTAACTACAGTTACAGGATGCAAGGTTCCACATTAGGAACCATCAATCAGGAAATGGATTTAGGCATCACTGCAAATAAATGCCTATAAATAAATAAATAATACGTTGAAACATTCTGCCCGGTGTGCAGTGGCGGCTAAGAAAGCAAATAGAATGCTGAGAATCATAAAGAAAGGAATAGAGAATAAAACGAAGGAATGCCTTTGTATCGCTCCATGTGTGACCTACCTTGAATATTGTGTGCAATTCTGGTCACCATATCTTAAAAAGGAACTAGCAGAGTTAGAAAAGGTACCTGGAAGAGGCACAAAAACGGAGATGGAAGGGTATTCCTACAAGGAAAGGATTTAAAGGTTATGGGGCTGATTCCAATCCCCATACGCCTAGGCCATGGGCATGCATAAAGCTGGCATAGGGCCGAGTTAGATCCGATTCTGCAATTGCGGGGTCCAGATGCACCTGCAATGCTGGAATCAGGGAGACATGCCTTTACCTGATTCTGAAGTGGGAGACGTTCCCGAACCTGCCTGTCCCCATTCCACAATGGTATGGTTGGCATGCTAGTGCCATGGTGTCCCATTGCCATGGCACCAACACATCCATCTACTGGCACAGATTGGGGCTCGACAGTGACCCTGCTAACTGCCGTCAGATTATCTGTGGGGACCCCTATGGTGAGGATGTGGCGGCAGAGGCTGTGGGGATCCATTGACATGTGGGCCAGGGGGGTTCTGCTGGCACACTGAGCACCAAGCAACCCTTATATCACTGTTGGGGAGGTATAGGCTGCTCGTCCGGGATGGTGCTGAAGGATATACAAAGGCTGTTCCTGCATACGCTTTGTACGTTCTGGCACCTGGCCACTCTCTCACTCCTCCCCTGCTCCTGCTCCTCCCACCCACATACAGCACTCCCCATGCAAATGCTGTGTATGTACAGAGCATGCACGCTGCAGAATACGCTTTGGGGCTGTTCGCTGATTACCCTTCCAGCCTGCACATACCCAAATGCTATTCACCGATCGGAATACACCCTTGAGGCTCTTCAACCTGGAAAAGAGATGGCTGAGGGGAAATATGATAGAGGTCTATAAATAATGAATGAAGTAGAATGGGCAGGGCCGGATTTACCTTGAGTGAGGCCCTACGCCAACAAAAATTGTGGGCCCCCAGAAAAGATAAAAACGAGCACGCCGGATCAGCTGTGCACTGTTGGCCCTGACGTCATAATTAAACTGGGAATCCCAAAAGCCAAACTTGGAATGTACAACACTGTAGAAATAAAACTATACATTAATTTGCTCTTGTACTAAACAAAGCGCAGACGTTAATGATGCACATTTACCAGAGCTGACATATTCCAATTAATAAATTCAAAATAAAGAGATATTTTCTACCTTTTGTGCATTTTTTTTCAGCTGCAATTGCTCCAGCCACTTTCTTCTGGTTTCTTCGTGTCTTCTGCTAACTCTCCATCGTCTGCTGTCCATTTGTCCTTTCTTCTCTCTTCTAGTTTTTTTCCATTCTCTCTCTACATCTGCTTTAACATACTAATCTTTCTCCTTTTGCTCTTTCCTCATTCCTATTTCATCCATTCAAATTTTACCCCTCCATCCTCAATCCCCACTTACTCTCCCAATACCCGGACAATTGTAGATTTTTTATCCCTCCCACACAAAATATTTTTCCCTTCTCCATTTTACTCTTCCAGCCCCATCCCATTCTAATCCTCCCCCAACATCAGCTCCCTTCTAGTTCCAGCCTCACCCAGCATCCATTCCCTTCTAGTCCCTGCATCAGTCCATTTCCAGTCCTAGCCACCCATCAGCCCATTTCCAGTCCTAGCAACCCCCCAACCCAATACCAGTCCTAGCCCCCCCATCAACCCACTTCCAGTCCTAACCCCCCATCACCCCATTTTCAGTTTAAGCCCCCTCTATAACCCATTACCAGTCCAAAACCCCCCATCAGCCCACTTCCAGTCCTAACCCCATCAACCCATTTCCAGTCAGCCCCCCATAGCCCATTGCCAGTCCTAACCCCCCCCCATCAGCCCACAGCCCATTACCAGTCCTAACCCCATCAGCCCATTACCAGTCCGAACCCCCCATCAGCTCACAGCCCATTACCAGTCCTAACCCCATCAGCCCACCTCCAGTGTTAGCCCCCCCATCAGCCCATTTCCAGTCCTAGAACCCCCCATAGCCCATTACCAGTCCAAACCCCCTCCCAACAGCCCACAGCCCATTACCAGCCCATTACCATCAGCCCATTACCAGCCCATTACCATCAGCCCACCTCCAGTCTTAACCCCCCCAGCCCATTTCCAGTCCTAGCCCCCTCATAGCCTATTACCAGTCTTAAACCCCCCCCCATAGCCCATTACCAGTTCTAACCCCCCCAGCCCACAGCCCACAGCCCACAGCCCATTACCAGTCCTAACCCCAGCCCATTACCAGTCCTACCCCCCATCGGCTCAAGTAAAATTGAATAGTTAAAAAAAAAAAGCTGGCTGCTGCCGTCCTGCGGGGCCCCCTCTGCCCGGCTGAGCCCCTCCGTGCCGGCTTTGAGAGGCGCGAAGGGAGAGTGTCTCCCTCGCGTCTCTGTTAAGCCTGCAAGGGCAGATGGGAAATTTCCCATCAGCCTCTGCGGGCTTAACAGAGACGCGAGGGAGACACTCTCCCTTCGCGCCTCTCAAAGCCGGCACGGAGGGGCTCAGCCGGGCAGAGGGGGCCCCGCGGGACGGCAGCAGCCAGCGTTTTTTTTTTAACTATTCAAAAGCCGGCACGGAGGGATTCAGCTGGACAGAGGGGGCCCCGCAGGACAGTTCATGCTGCCGCGGTAGCAGCCAGCATTTTTTTTTAAACTATTCAATTTTTGTGGGCCCTTGCCAGCTGTGGGCCCTACGCCACGGTGTAACTGGCGTATAGGTAAATCCGGCCCTGAGAATGGGTAAACATAGATCGGTCTTTACTCCTTCAAAAAATAGAAAGACTAAGGGATATGGACTGAAGCTACAGTGTAGCACATTTAAGACTAATCAAAGAAAATATTTTTTCATTCAACACGTAATCAAACTCTGGAATTCATTACCAGAGGATGTAGTAAAAGCTGTTAATGTATCTGGATTTAAAAGAGGTTCGGACAAGTTCCTGGAGTGGAGGAGTGGCCTAGTGGTTGGGGCAAGGTACTTTGGGCTGGAAGGTTGGGGGTTCAAATCCCACTAGAGGACAGCAACCTTGGGCTGGAAGGACTGGGGTTTCTAGTCCCACAGGTGCTCTTTGTGGTTTTGGGCAAGCCACTTAACCCTCCATAGCCCATGTTCCCTGTAAAATAGTTATCTCCAAGTTATGATGCCCTGTTCAATGTAATTTCAGTTTGTTCAATGTAAACTGCACTGAAGCAGAATAGTGTGGTATATATGAGAATATAAATAAAAGCCCATAAGTTATTATTAAACATAACCAGAGAAATCCATTGCTTACCCATTGTACAAGCAACATGGAATCTGTGTACCTTTTGGAAACCTGGCAGGTACTTGTGACCTGGATTGGCTACTGTTGGAAACAGGATACTGGGCTTGATGGACCCTTGGTTTGACCCAGTATGGCATATCTTATGTTCTTATTATGATGGAATAAGGCATGATATTATACTTTATGGGGGTTATTTTAGAAGCCTTATTCATACTTCAGACATCTAAAAATGGGCATAGAGGTGTCCAAAGCACAGAGATGTCCCCAGAGCCAGTTTAGAAGCTGACTCTTGAGATGTCTGACTCTGAAAAGAGGAGTAGCTGAGGCATTCTCAGGACCGTGAGGTGTGGTTAGGGCTTTCCTATGGATCAGGAAGTTTCAACCTGATTACAAAGACGTCATGGACATCCAGCTTTATGTCTAACTTTAAACCAGTTCCAAAGCACAGATAGCAATGAACAAGCATCTGAAAAGTGCTTGATTTGGCTGCAGAGTATGTATGTAGAGAGAAAAGCCTACTATCATCCCTTATACTCAGCACAAGTTCAACTATAGCAGCAACAGGATTTGAACCCTGACTGCCCTCTTCCTGATTTACTATGCTAACCGTTATGCTATCATAGACATCCGAGTCCTGAAATATGGTTTTGAGACTGTCTAAGTAAACACCCCTGCAGACATTCCTATTGGGTACATCCAGATTTGTGAAATCACATTGGCACCTGGACATATCTGCATTTTTTTTCAGACGTTCTGGCTTAGATGTCCCAGACTGCATTTGGATGAATCTTCTAAAATTCCTCCCCATATATTTCAAAATGTGTCATGATTGGGACTAGCAATGTGGGGCACATCAGGGACTTTGGGCTTACGTCATGTGTGAAAGTCTAACACAGTACTGCGTTTAGAACCCTCTTCACATTTATGGAATTTTGCGTCAGGGTCCAAAACTTCCAACCACAAAGGTGCTACTTCAGTTCACTGCCAACATAATTTTAAAAACATGGCGACAAATGCATTACCAGGCCAGTCATCTGGATAGTTATCCATATAATAGCACTGAATATCGCCACAATGTAGACAACCGGCTTCATCTCTACTCTGCCTACAGACCAACCCAGCAGAATACAAACAGTGCCAAGGTGGTCTGTAAGGTATTCAGCAGGGTCATTCATTCAGTGCTGTTGAATATTCTGATCAGCAGCACTTACCTTGATAGCAGATGTTGCTAACCTGATAAGAGCTGACTATTGACACAGTATATCTACAGTGCTGAGAGAAAGTTTATAAAGTGAATCACAAGTTCTCACCAGGATATCCTTGCTTAATTGAAACCAGTCTTTGCAAGAAGAACATAAATGAAACGCTTCCATGTTGCTTGAGGCACTATAATGTATAAAGTAGGAACAATCGGCCCGATATTCAAAAGCATTTACATGGTTTACAGCCCTGTAAACTATGTAAATGCCGCTATCTGGGATATTCAACGGCACTAACATAGTTAGTCTCTCTGAATATCCCCTCTTTTCTCCCTGTGGGAATGCTCTCTGCCCCCTGCCACCCTTTCCCAGCCCCAGGCCAGCCAATTCCTGATGTCCAGGGAAGTTATTCCACCTCAGAGATGGAATAACCTTCCCGTTCAAGTTGCCGGCTCCGGGCGTACAGGGCTGACATTAAAATCGGCCCTGTATGTCCGGGGTCAGCGACCGCCCACTGCCCGCACTAATGCCGCCCCCGATCTTCCCTTTTCCCGCCCCCATCTAACTTCCCTGTACAACTGGCAAGGAAGCTAGACGCTGGCGGGAGGGGGCACGAATAGCGGGGATGGACGTCCTGTTGAGACATCCAACCCTGCTATTCATGGCACAGAATCGGGCCCTATATGTAAAAAATAATATTAAAGCTATAGAATTGCAGAGCTTAAAAGAGAGTGAGGAGGCACTGTGGGTTAAACTAGAAAGAGGGAAAAGGTATTGGTATTGTATTGGTGTGATATACAGATCTGCCTCACAGATCTGTATATCACAGATCTGCCTCACATGAAGGATCTGCCTCACAGGGAAGATATACAGATCTGCCTCACAGGGAGAAGTGGACGGGGATTTAATAGAAGACGTATGCAGTATTGCCATGAAAGGAGAAGTGCTACTGATAGGTGATTTCAATATGCTAGATATTGATTAGCACATCCCTGCTGCAGTGTCAGCTAGAAGTAAGGAGATCCTAGATTCTCTACAGGGAGAACTATTACGGCAACACCTAACAGAGCCCACACGTGAAGGGGCATACTGGACTTAGTGCTTACCAATGGTGAAAATGTTTCTGATGTCATAGTGGGAGATCATCTCACCTCCAGGGATCACCAGTTGGTGTGGTTCAGTATTAGGACTAGGGCAGATAAAATCTATTTAAAGCAAGGGTCTTAGACATTAGGAAAACTAACTTTGCTAAGATGAGATAATACCTCAAGGAGTCATTAGCGGGATGGGAACAGCTGGGGGATGAAGAAAAGCAATAGGCTTAACTGAAATGGGATATTTTAAGGGCAGTAAACTTCTTTGTTAGAAAGGTAAGTAAATGTAAAAGGAAAAGGAAGCTGCTATGGTTCTCAAAAGAAATAGCTGAAAAGGTGAAGAAAAAGAGGGAGGCCTTTATGAAATACAAGAGATCACAGAGAGAAAGACAAGCATCTGTATTTGGAAAAACTTAGAGAAGCTAGAAAAGTAGTCAGGAAAGCAAAGATACAAAAAGAAGACGAAATAGCCAGTGCAATAAAATGGGGGGGTGGGGGGCTAAGACATTTTTCATATATGTTGGTGAGAGAAGGAAGTGCAAAACTGGTATTGTCAGACTCAAGAGTGAAGAGGAGGAATATGCAGAAACTGATGAGGATAAAGCAGAATTGCTTAAAAAATATTTTTGTTCTGTGTTCACAGATGAAGGATCAGGAGCAGGACCTCAGAAAACACTCACAAATAGGAATAGAAGTGATGGGGATCTTGAATGATTTTCAGAAGACTGTTCGTGGGAAACTTGCTAAACTAAAAGTAGACAAAGCGATGGGACCAGATGGGATACATCGGAGAATATTGAAAGAACTTGGGGATGTTCCAATGGCTCTACTGACTGACCTTTTCAATGTTTCTTGAGAGTCCGGAGTGGTCCCAGAGGACTGCAGAAAGGCACATGTGGTCCCTTTACACAAAAGCGGAAGTAAGGATGAGGTTGAAAACTACAGGCTGGTTAGTCTTACCTCTGTGGTGAGTACATTATTGGAAATGCTGCTAAAAGGGTGGATAGTGAGGTTTCTGGAGTCCAATGGATTGCAGGATCTGAGGCAGCATGGGTATACCAGAGGCAGGACTTGTCAGATAAATCTTATTGATTTCTTTGACAGGGTGACCAGATAGTTGGACCAAGAGAGAGCCCTAGATGTGGTGTACTTAGATTTCAGTAAAGTCTTTGACACCATTCTACACTGACGATTTATAAACAAACTTAGCACCCTAGGGATGGACCCTAAAGTCACTGAGTGGGTTAGAAATTGGTTGAGTGTGAGGCAACAAAGGTAAATGGAACTCACTCTGAGGAGAAGGAGGTTGTAAAGAATGCCACAGGGATCTGTCCTTGGTATGATTCTTTTTAACATCTTTGTTAATGATATTGTGGAAGGGCTGTCGGGTAAAGTTTGCCTCTTTGCCGATGATATCAAAAACTGCAATAGTGTAGACATGCAGGAAGGAGTAGATAACATGAGGAGGGATCTAACTAAGCTTGAAAAATGGTCTAGAATTTGGCAGCTGAGATTTAATGCAAAAAAATGCAGGGTCGTCCATTTGTGCTGCAAAAATCCAAGGGATTGGTACAGTGTAGGGGTGAGGTGATTCTGCCAATGAAAGAGTATGACGTGGGTGTGATTGTTTCTAATGATCTTAACATGGCTAAACATGTAGAAAAAGGTGACAACGAAATCCAGAAGGATGCTTGAGTGCAAAGAAAGAGGAATGGCCTACATGAAAAAGGAGGTGACACTACAGGGCGACTTGCACATTGGGCACGTGCCCCTCAGCCCCGTGGCGGGAGAGAAGAGGTGCGCCTGATGTGCAAGTCGCCGGCATGCTAAGCAGGGAGGGATAGATCTGCTTAGCATGCCGGCGAGAAGGCTTAAGGTACGCATTTTAGCTGTCTGTCATTGCCTGCCACCGCTGAGAGAAGAAAAAGTGGCTGTGGCAGGCAACGGCAGACAGCTATAATGCGCCCCTTAAGCCTTTGCTCCCTGTGCAGCCACACCGCTCGCACATGGCTAGGTACGGTCCTGGGTGACAGTGCATCTATATAAATTTCTGGTGCAACCTTATTTGAAGTATTGTATACAATTATGGAGACCACACCTTCAAAAGTACATAAAAAGGATGGAATAGGTGCAGAGGGTGGCTATTAAAATGGTTAGTGATCTTCTTTATAAAGCATATGAGGACAGACTTAAAGATCTTAATACGTTAGAGGAAAGGCAGGATAGAGGAGATATGATAGATACATTTAAGTACCTCATGACATAAATGCACAAGAGGAGAGCCTCTATAAATTGAAAGCAAGGTCTGCTACGAGGGGACATAGGATGAGGGTGAAAGGTGATAAACTCAGAAGTAATATTCAAAAATATTTATTTACGGAAACAGTGGTAGATGCATGGAATAGTCTCCCAGCGGAGGTAGTAGAGACGAGGACAGTATCTGAATTCAAAAAAGCATTGGACAAACACAGATCTCTAAAGGAAAAGAAGGGGCTTTAGTATTTGATATGGAAAGGCAGACTAGATAGGCCATGTGGTCTTTTTCTGCTGTCATGTTTCTATGTTTTTATGGCAGTCGGACCCCTCCTGGTGCATCACAGGATGCAACAAGTTGGTCCAGGCACCACCATTTTTCAAGATGGCGGACAAAATCGGGAGTACATTTCTAAAGGTACCGGGTGGGGTGGGAGTGGGAGGTTCAGGGCCGCTGGGCCACCAGGTTGATTTTTAATTGGGAGGGTGTGAAGAGATCAGGACCGCTCAGCCACCAGGTTAATTTTTAGTTAGGAGTGGGTTGGGGTGAACAGGGCCACTGGCCACCAGTTTTATTTTTTGGGGGGCAGTGGGTGGGGGATCACGGCCTCTGGGCCATCAGAATTAGCTTTCTGTTAGAGGCACTGGCCCCCAACAGTATTTTGATGGCATCGGGGACTTTCCCTGATGCCTGAATCATCTGAGGGGAGTTTGACATTTCCCCTCAGATGATCCAGGCATCAGAGAAAGCCCCCTATGCAACCAAATACTGCTGGGTCTCATATGCAAATTAGCCACGCGGTGCCCCTTGTTTCTCTGGGATAGCATGCCAAACTAGCGCTGACTTCTAGTACACGTGTTTGGTCTGCTCTCCCAATTTGCCCACAGTTTAACACAAGGCTAACGCGTGGTTAATTTGCATATGATCCTCTTTCTGAATGCCCACGCTGAAGTTGCGTGCTATTGGTGCACTGCAAATAGGCGTAAAAGGTTCATAGAGCGTGACTTCAGTGCTAGCTTTCTGCATCTGCCTTCTAGTGTGGTATATCCCAGAGATAGCCAGATTCACTGCTACTTCCTAGGGGTGCGCAGGCCAAAACATTTCATTTTGTTTAGTTTCCTATGTCATTTGTAGGAGTTTTCATCTTGTTTTGTGTTAATTTTCATTTTGGGGGAAAATCTCTTCAATAGAACGCACTATGGGAAAATAATGCGCACTATCGCTCAATGATGCATGCAAGATATCAATAGAACACACTATTGTGTAAGAGTGTGTACATACAGTACATGATCCTTGTATACATGCGCTGTTGCTCAATATGCACATTAATGATGCATGACAAAAAGAATTAGTAATAGCGCACAGATAGGTGACACATGACAGACAGGAAGTGACAAAATTTCACGCTTTTCACTTCCATTTCGGATCAACAATGTGTAATAATATAGAAAATATTGCTGATATGTTCTATGTTGTTTCAAAAGAATGCACATCTCTACAACTTACTGTCAGGAATAAGCAGTGGGGTTCTCCAGGCCTACCTTAGTAATGGCTTATGAACCTTTCCTCCAGGGATTTGTCCAAGCCTTTTATAAATCCAGCTATGCTATTGTACCTACTTTTACCAAATCCTCTGGCAACATGTTCCAAAGCTTAACTATGTGTTGATAGAAAGACTATGTTCTCCCATTTGTTTTAGATATACTTTGCAATTTCATGGTGTGTTTTGTACTTTTTGAAATAGCAAACAATCAATCTATGTACACCCCGACAGAAAAAGACCACATGGCCTATCCAGTCTGTCCTTCCATATCAACAACTACAACAGTCCCCTTTTTTCCTTTAGAGATCCTCTGTGTTTCTCCCATGCTTTTTTGAATTCAGTTGCTGTCCTCATCTCTACCACCTCCACTGGGAGACTATTCCATGGATCCACCACTCTTTCCATAAAGAAATATTTCCGCATATCACTCCTGAATTTATCTCCCTTCACCCTCATCCCATGTCCTCTCATAGCAGAACTTGCTTTCAATTGAAAGAGGCTCTCCCCCTGAACATTTATGCCACGGAGGTATTTAAACATCTCAATCATGAGGGATCACGTGAGCGCATGAGCGGGTGAGGACGCTCCTCATCGTGCTCCCAGGCCCCCGTTAGAACCTTGCAATAAATTTGGCGACTTGCTCTGTGCTGAGGGCTGGAATCTCTCACTGGTGCTAGGGAAAAGCCAGAGTACCGTTTTGGAGGTGCAACGCAGCGCTTCTTGCAGAGGAGAATGAAGACAGCGGTGACGAGGCGGGAGAAAGCCACGAGTGCGCGAGACTCTAAGATGGCGCTGGCAGCGAAGGCAGCCTTGGGCCCCGATTCCCCGGGCAAAGAGAGTGTAGAGTCGGGCCCGGAGGACCTTGCGTTTGAGGTGGCCAAACTTTTAGAACCTAAGTTTGCTGAAGTATTACAAAAACTGGCGGAGATGAGTGATACCTTCGGTGAGCTCACCAGGAGAGTTGAGGAAGTTGAGCAACGGGTGACGGTTCTGGAGGACGGGGAATTAGCCCTGAAGCGCTCCCAACGTCAACAGCAAAAACAAATTGATGCCCTCCTGCTCAAAGTTGATGACCTGGAAAACCGCTCTCGCAGAAATAATCTGCGCTTGGTTGGGTGCCAGAATCTTGGGCAGGCCCTCAGCTCTTCACCCTATTTGACACATGGCTGCCGAAAGAGTTGGGGCTTGAGGAGCTCCTGGGCCAGATCAAGGTGGAGCGGGCCCACCGGCTGTGGCAACGGCAGGAGGGCCGTGCTAGACCTCGCCCTATATTAGCACGCTTGCTGGACTTTCACCAGAAGACTTTACTTTTACAGGCCTACCGAAAGAAGCGGGACTTAAAGCTAGACAATGCTCAAATTTTTCTATTTCAAGATTATTCAGCGACTTTGGCTGCCAAGTGGAAGGAATTCTCCCCTGTTTGCAGTGACCTTATTCAGAAAGGCATACGCTTTGCTCTAAGCTACCCTGCCATCTTGAGAGTTTTCCACAAAGGGGACACCCACGCCTTTGAGCAGGTGGCAGAGGCGCGGAAGTTTATCTCCACCATCTTGCCTAGCCCTGCGGATGCGGCAAGTCTGACCTGAGCGTGCCCTGTTAGAGAGTGGGCAGCCGCGCTCTGTCTCCTTGGCCAAGATCTGCCCTCGAATTTTCAAGAACATTGCTGACATGCAGTCGCCTCAAGATGCTGCTTCATTTTGGGGGTCTGGAGGCGCATGGACAGTGATCTTACCCCTTTATAGGGGTCCGTTGAGTTTTGCAAGGGTTGTTGTGGTTTGGGTGGGATGTGGGTGTTTGTGCGAAAGGTTGGGGAATGCCGGTGTGTCTGTGGAGATGATTGTGAGAGTGTGTGTTGGTGTGCTGTAGTGTGTAGGGTTGAGATGCAATGGATGTATGTTGACGGGATGGGGGTGGGGGAGGGGGAGGGGGGTTGAGGAGGGACAACACAGTTCTGTAACAGATGGGGGGAGCATGATTGCTATTGGGGGGAGGAGAGCACTTTCTAGAGGGGCGATTGCTATAGGAAGCTACAGGCATTTTGGGAAGTATTTTGTTTTTCACGCCTCGATGTATCAGGGCCTGGGAGTTGAGGCTGGGCAACTCCCGGAGCATGAGTCTGGGATTGCGCTGCAAGAAGGATCCTCACTAACTGCGCATGCCTGATTTAAAGATTATCTCCTGGAATATGGGGGGAATTAGCTCGCCTATTAAGCGCACCAAAATCTTGCAATCCCTTAAGCAGAAGGGGGCTCACATAGCAATGCTGCAGGAGACGCATTTAAACACTGGGGAACATCAGAAACTGATTAGAGATTGGGTAGCGAACGCTTATGGAGCGTCCTCAGGCCCTAAACAGGCTGGGGTGGTGGTCCTGGTGAAGCGGGGGTCCCCTTTGAAGTTCAACAATTGGTTGCTGACCCAGGAGGGAGATATGTCCTGCTGCATGCCAAGATGTATAATGAAGACATTTGGCTCGCCAACATTTATGCTCCCAATGTGTATGACCATGCCTTCTTCCGTAAATTGCTGGGATTTATCCAGGGAGCGAGGAGTAGAAATCTGGTTATGGCTGGTGACTTTAACTGCCCTCACGATCCGCTCCTTGACAAATCCCAGAGCAGTGGGCTAGGGGCTTGGCGGAGAAGAGGGGTGGGCTATCTTTGCCAGATGGGGGATATGGTTGATATATGGTGCCTTCTTAATCCCGGGACCCGCGCATACACCCATCAGTCCAGGGCGCATCTCTCTTGGTCGCGTATTGATTATATCCTGGTGGGTGAAGGGGCGGTTTCCAAGATCCTCCAAGCAGGGATCAAACCTATAGTGATCTCGGACCATGGGTTGGTGTGGGTAACCTGGGACTGCCAGGGGGCCTCGCATAAGGGATGGCGCTTTCCTGCGTATCTGTGGCAAGATGTAGAAATTCGGAAGTACTTAGAAGAGCAATGGGATGAATTTCTCTTCTTTAATGACACCCCGCAGTGTTCGCCCGTTCTCTTGTGGGAAGCTAGTAAGGCGGTCATGCGTGGAGCTATTATTTCCTACTGTGTGAAGCGCTGCAAACATTTGGATCGTAGTTTATTGGTATTGGAACGTAAGGTGAGGGATTTGCAACGACGGTTGGGCAGGAAAGTGGACAGAGAGTTACAGTTGCAGTACGCTGGGGCCCAGGCTGTGCTTAATGAACTCCTTCAGAGGTGGGCTGTATACTCCCTGCAATGTTATAAACACCAGTTTTTTAGGTATGGCAACAGATCTGGCCGGTTGCTGGCGAAGTTGGTCAAGGCCCCCGGGGTTGCGCGTTTCATACCTGTCCTCAGGGACGAACAGGGCGAGGTACATCATCAACCTACGCAGCTCGCGGAGCTATTCCGCAAGTTTTATGCCCAATTATACACTGAGGAAGAGAGGGATTATGCGAAGGGGCGTGACTTTCTGTCCTCGCTTTCTCTCCCTACGTTGACAGATGAGGACTTGCAGAGGTTGAATGCCCCATTGACGGTGGGCGAAATTCAACAGGTGATAAAAGCAGGGAGCTCTCATAAGGCCCCGGGACCGGATGGGTTCAGTTATGAATATTACAAAATCTTGGCACCACGGCTCGCCCCCTCTATGGTAGTCATGTTTGATGAAGCTTGTAGGTTGGGTGAGTTCCCTAGGGACATGCGGTGTGCCGATATAACGGTGCTCCCGAAGCCGGGGAAGGACTTGACTGATCCCGCCTCGTATAGGCCGATCTCCCTTATTAACTGTGATATGAAGATCTTGGCGTCGGTATTGGCGAAGCGGCTGAACCCTATCTTGCCGTCGCTTATAGACTCTCGACAGGTGGGCTTTGTCCAAGGCAGGGATGCTTCCAAGAATATTGCTAAACTGCTCCTGGGGATGGAACACTCTCTTCATCGGGCAGAGGCTCTGCTCTTGGTGAATCTGGACGCCGAAAAGGCATTCGATAGGGTTGCTTGGACCTTCTTGTGGGATGTGCTGGGCAGTCTGGGATTCAGTGGTGCATTTGTTCACTGGATCCGCCTATTGTATGTGCAGCCTATGGCCCGAGTGGGAGTGAATGGCATATTCTCGCCGTCCTTTGTCCTGGAGAGGGGCACGCGCCAGGGGTGTCCCCTATCCCCCCTGTTGTTTGTCCTGGCTTTGGAACCATTACTACAGGCGATTCAGGGGGACCTACAGATTCAAGGGGTTGCCATGGGGGGGGGGGAGGAGACTAAACTTAGCGCATTTGCAGATGATATGCTTTTATGCCTGACCCAACCCCAGAAGTCTCTGCCCCGAGTGTTGCAGGTGATAGAGGAATTCGGCAGTTTTTCGGGCCTCAAGATAAATACCTCTAAGTCGATGGTGTTGGATGTGGGTGGGCGAGTGCGTCCGGCTTGGAAGGGCTCCTTTCCATTGGTCTGGGCCGACGGTTCTTTAAAATATTTGGGTATTTGCCTCCCTGATCGACCTGAGCGCCTTTACCATGCTAATATCCCTAGATTGTTAGATAAGTCCAAGGAAGTACTTCAGAGCTGGAGGAAACTGCTGTTGTCGTTGAAGGGGAGGGTCACATTATTTACCATGGTTGAGTTTCCTCGCTGGTTGTATGTTCTGCGGCTGTTGCCTCTTTGGGTTCTTGCTAAAGACTGGAAGAGATTGGATGGTCTTCTTAGAGTGTTTCTATGGGGCGGCAGACGCGCAAGGATCCCACTGAAGGCCATGATGCAGCGGCCAGAGGAGGGAGGCTTGGGTCTGCCCTCCCTTCGGCACTATAACCTTCGCTATATGGTTCGTCATCTCTGGAGTCTCTTAGGGGAAAGTGAGGGGTGCGCCCCCGTTTGTCAATTGAATTGGTTGTGTGCTCCCTACCATGGTCTCTCTGTGCTGCACATGGAGCGACCTTCTGCGGCCTTACCTGGTGGAGGGGGGGTTTATGTGGGTGCCCTTCAGGCGGCCTGGCGCGCGCTGTGCTCTAGGTTTGGCTGGAATTGGAAGGTTTCGCTGCTCCTCCCGTTGGTGGGGAATTCCGCTTTCCCCCCGGGGTTATCAGTCCACAATCTCTTCCGTCCCTGGTCAGAGAGGGGGTTAGTGTGTCTTGGAGATTTGTGTAGGCCTGGGGGGGAGATCATTGAGAGTTTTCGTACCCTGTCCGAGCGGTATCAGCTCCCCACCCATCAATTTTATGGCTACTTGCAGGTGCGCCACTACCTGGGGAGCCTACGGGACCGGCTGAAGGGGAGGGAGGGGCCGCCGGCTGGCACCCCTCGGGAAGTCCTGCAGATTCTGGTGGGGAGAGATCACGGGAGTCAGATATATCGCCAGTTATCTGGCCCGATGGGGGATGTAGCTCTTCTCTCAGCGCTGGCGAGCAGGTGGCGTATAGATGGGGTGGAGGGGATGACCGTGGATTTCTTGAGGGCTGCATTTGGCCGGGTCCCGAAAGGCTCTTCCTGGGTCTATTTACAGGAACTCCAGTACAAATTTCTCTGGCGGGCATACATCACTGACAACTGGGCCTTTAAAGCAGGCTTGCAATCAACTCCCCAATGTGCCTGGTGTAAACATAGTGTTGGAACCTTCTTGCACCGCTTTTGGGACTGCGCTGTGGTGCAGATCTTATGGCGGAAGGCGTGCACCAAGATCGAGGGGTGGTTGCGTATAGGGGAGGTTTGCCAACGTGATGTCTGCTTATTTCATGAGTGGAGTCCTGTGGCCCAGCTGGTTACTCCGGCGCAACTGGGAATCCTGGAGAGAGGCTTCCTGCTTGTTAAAAAGACCTTATTGAGTCGCTGGCTGGAGTCTGCGCCACCAGTAGTGCTAGTGTGGGAAAGGACCCTGCTAGACCTGATGTATATGGAAAAGTTAACAGCAAAGCAGCAAGGGGGTAACGCCTGGGATAGGTTCCTTGATCTATGGTCACCATTTATTTACGGCTTAGCCCCTAGGGAGAGGAGTGTGGTACTGAATGTCTGACATAATTCCCAGGGATGTTACCCGCTTTGGGAGAGTGGCATACCAGAGTATCTGTTTATTATCTGTCTATCATCTGACTTCTTGATTCTCATGTAGATCAGATGTGATCCCTCTCTAGTGATGCTTCCTTTGTTCCTCTGAACCCCCCCTCTGCATTCTTCGTATTCTTTGTATTCTTTGTATCCTCTGCATTTTTGTGCTGTATTTTGTGTCCCCCCTTGAATATGGTATCATACTATTGTACCACGAGCTCCATATGGTGTTGCTGGTCTGTGTTGGGTGGGGGTGGTGAAAAGGAGGGGGGTGGGAGGGTGGGGGGGAGGGTTGGGGGAGGTTGGGGGCGGTTGGGGGGAGGGCGGGGATCCTTGGAGGCCGGATCCTGTCTGAGACCAGCATGTTGCTGTTTCTGCTGTGTGGCTTTTCTGTTCTCGTTGTTCTGATTACCGGTGTGCTTGTTTTTCTATGAGGGCTGACATGCTGTACTATCCCTGCGATGCGGAAAGCTGTGTGGTTCCCTCGGTCTTGTATATAACATGCTGTTTCATACTGTTTGTTAAGGTTAATCTTTATAAACTCAATAAAAAGGAATTGAAATAATAAACATCTCAATCATATCACCTCTATCCCGCCTTTCCACTAGTGTACATATTAAGATCCTTAAGTCTGTCCTCATATGCTTTATAATGAAGACCACTAACAATTTTAGTAGCCACCCTCTGCACCGACTCCATTCTGTTCACATCCTTTTGAAGGTGCGGTCTCCAGAATTGCACACTATACTCCAAATGAGGTCGCACCAAAGACTTATACAGAGGCACTATCACCTCCTTTTTTCTGCTAGCCATTCCTCTCCGTATGCACCCAAGCATTCTTCTAGCTTTTGCTGTCGCCTTTTCTACCTGTTTAGCTACTTTAAGATCATCAGACACAACCACGCCTAGGTCCCGCTCTTCTTTAGTGGACAAAAGTACTTCACCCCCTATACTATATTTCTCCCTTGGATTGCTGCAGCACAAATGCATGACCTTACATTTTTTAACATTAAATCCCAGCTCCAAATTCTAGACCATTCTTCAAGCTTAGCTAGATACCTCCTCATGTTATCTACACATTCCTGGGTGTCTATTGCAGATTTTGGTATGATCCGCAAAAAGGCAAACCTTACCCGACAGCCCTTCCGCTATATCACTAACAAAGATGTTAAAAAGAATCGGACCAAGGACAGATCCATGGGGCACACCACTGGTAACATCCTTCTCCTCAGAGTGAGCTCCATTTACCTGTACTCTTTGTTGCCTCCCACCCAACCAATTTCTAACCCAAGCAGTAACTTTAGGGTCCATCCCTAGGGTGCTCAGTTTGTTTATAACTCGCCAGTGAGGAACAGTGTCAAAGGCTTTACTGAAATCTAAATACACGACATCTAGGGTTGTCCCTTGGTCCAACTCCCTGGTCACCCAGTCAAAGAAATCAATCAGATTTGTCTGACAAGACCTGACTCTGGTGAATCCATGCTGCCTCAGATCCTCTATTCCGCTGGACTCCAGAAACCTCACTATTTTCTCTTTCAGCAGCGTTTCCAATAATTTGCTCACCACTGAAGTTAAACTAACTGGACTGTAGTTTTCAACCACATCCTTACTTCCGCTTTTGTGTAAAGGCACCACATGAGCCTCTCTCCAGTCCTTTGGCACCACTCCCAACTCCAATGAGGCATTGAAAAGGCCAGTCAGTGGAGCTGCTAGAACGTCCTCAAGTTCCCTCAGTATTCTAGGGTGTATCCCATCCGGTCCCATCGCTTTGTCTACTTTAAGTTGAGCTAGTTTCTCATGAACATAGTCTTCTGAAAATTGTTCAAGATGTCCCTTGCTTCTGTTCCTGTATGTGGGTGTTTTCTGAGGTCCTGCTCCTGGTTCTTCATCTGTGAATACAGAACAGAAATATTTGTTAAGCAATTCCACTTTATCCTCATCAGCTTCTACATATTCCTCCACTTCACCCTTGAGTCTGACAATACCACTTTTGCCCTTCCTCTTCTCACTAACATATCTGAAAAATGTCTTATCCCACCATTTTATTGCATTGGCTATTTCCTCCTCTTTTTGAATCTTTGCTTTCCTGACTACTTTGCTAGCTTTTCTAAGTTTTTCCAAATATAGATGCCTGTCTTCCTCTCTCTGTGATCTCTTGTATTTCATGAAGGTTTCCCTCTTTTTCTTCACTTTTTCAGCTACTTCTTTTGAAAGCCATAGCTTTCTCCTTTTCCTTTTACCTTTATTTACCATTTTAACAAAAATGTTGGTTGCCCTTAAAATATCCCCTTTCCGTTTTGCCTACTGTTTTTCTATATCCCCCAGCTGTTCCCATCCCGCTAACGACTCCCTGAGGTATTGGCCCATCTTGGCAAATTTAGTCTTCCTAAAGTCTAAGACCCTCACTTTTGAATGGATTCTAACAGCCCTAGTCCTAATACTGAACCACACCATTTGGTGATTACTGGATACAAAATGATCTCCCACTAAAGACTCATTCATTCAGCCTGTTCAGTTTTAGGTACTAAGAAACTGCATACTCTTACCCATACCTTAGACCTAAGCACATTGGATTATTATAATGCTTTGTGCCATGGCATTAATGTTTTCTCATTAAGAGTGTTATTTTTAAAGCGCCAGTGGTGTACCAAGGGTAGGGTGTTTTTTTATGACCCATCCTGGGTGCCAGCTGGGAAGAGGGTGTCAAATCTTGGGCCCACACCGTAGATCCAGCATGGCAAACCTACCTTAACATGGCGGGTGGCTTTCCGCATTGCCTCCACTCCAGGCCTCGGCTCCTGGGTTGTAGACTCCCCTATATCTTACACTTTGTCAGTGGAGGAGATGGAGCTTAGTAGATGGGTAGGAATGGGGTCAGAGCAGATGTGTGGTTTCTTCCTCAGTGATCTTCGAAAAGGAAGAAAGGGTTACAGAGATTGAGGGAAGGATTTGGAAGTGAAGGGGAAGAAAGGGAGATGGAGATGCCCCTGAGGGGATATCAAGAGTAATCTTATGGACTTGTCATTGAAATAGTCAGTGAAAGTCTGAGCAGAAAGGAAAGGACGGGTCAGAGGTGGAGGTACTTTGAGGAGAAAGTTGAGGGTAGTAAAGAGACGGTGAGGGTCAGAAGCAATAGAGTTAGTAAGGTGGGCATAGTAGTCTTGCTTGGCAAGTGCTATGGCTGACTGGAAAGAGACTAGTATGAATTTGAAATGTAGGAAGTCTGCAAAGGCGTGGGATTTGGGCCACATATGCTCAGCTGAGTGGGCACAGGAATGTAGGTAGTGGGTTTTAGAGGACAGCCAGGGCTGAGGTACAGTATGGCTCACAGGATGTAGAATGGGATGAGCAAGAGCATCAAGAGCAGAGGAGAGTAGAGTGTTGTAGTCAGATACGGCCTCATCATCAGACTTAGATGATGTAGTTGTGGAAAGAGGTGATGAAACAGCAGTGGAGAGATCCGATGGGTCGATAGCATCAGGATATTTATTTTATTTATTTATTTATTATTTATTTAGTGTCTCTTCTATACCGCGCCCTTTAAGATCAGTGTGGTTTACATACAAACGTAACTTATACAGTGTGGTTGAGGCTGCACTGTATTTACAATGAAACAGGTGCCGTAACTTGGACATAACTAGGGTAACTATATACAAGTTGGTAAACCAAGTCACAGGTCCAAAGTGAGGACTGTATTTGTTTAGAGACTATTTACAATAATAAGGATACTGTACATACTAATATTTTCATGGTGTGTGGTGGTGCCAGTAGGAGTGACTACATCATTGTGTGCTGGGTGTGCTTGAGAGGCATTCGTGGTGGGGGGTGGCTGTTTGTGAGTTGTCATCGGAGTAGTGCATGAGGAAAAGGTGATGCTTCAGCGCCTTCCTGAACTGGGCAAGGTCGGTGATTGCCCGGATGGTGGTAGGAAGGGCGTTCCAACATCTGGGTGCGTAGAACGTAAATGCCCTATTTATTGTTGCTTGAGTGCATTTCGTTATTGCCTTTGGGATTACTAGTATGTTTACAGCTGCTGATCTTCTGGATCTGTTAGGGGTTGTGGGGTGGATTAGCTCAGTGAGGGAGGTGGAGGAGCACTTGTTGATGGCCTTGAAGGTCATTAATAGAATCTTGAAAGAGAGTCTGCAGTGGATCAGCAGCCAGTGGAGGTGTTTCAGGATTGGTGTTACATGATCCTTCCTTAAAGCTCCATGTAGTATTCTAGCAGCGGCATTCATAGCGAGTTGGAGTGGATTCAGCGTGGTTTGCGGCAGTCCATGCAGAATGGCTTTGGAATAATCGAAATGGGGGATTACCAGCGCTTGATAGATTGTCCGTAAGTCATCTGGATCTAGCAGGGGTCGTAGATGCCGGAGTGTCCGGATCTTGTGGTAGACTGCCTTGACTGTGTTTCTTATATGGGTCTTCATGTCCAGCCGTTGATCCAACGTGACCCCTAGATAACGAATTGTGGGCTTGGTTAACAACTCGGCTTCTGTAACCTTTAAAGAAGTGTGTGTGTGTGTGGGGGGGGGGGGGGTGAATCCTTGATTTTTCATAATGAAAAGGACATCTCTCTTGTTGTGGTTTATTCGGAGGTTTTGAGTATGGAGCCAGTTGGAGACAGCATCGAAACAGCTTGTTAGCAGGGAGAAGTCTGGCTGGTCGGTTGCAAATGTCATGTAGAGCAGTACGTCATCTGCATATATCAGGCAGGCGACATTGAAAGAGCGGATTAGGGCACATATGAGTTGCATGTATATGTTGAACATCAGGGCTGAGAGAGAGGATCCCTGCGGTACCCCCTGTTTTTGTTGGAACGGCTCTGATGTTGTAGCGCCAGTTCGCACATGTTGCCATCTGTCGGTCAGGTATGATTCGCACCAGCTCAGGGCTGTGTCATGTATTCTTTTCTCCTTAAGACGCACCAGGAGCAGCTCATGGCTCACAGAGTTGAATGCCGCAGCAATATCCATGAAGATAAGGGCATATCCTTGTTGGGGGTTGTCGGTTCCCGTGATTATCGTACTGAAGAGGGTGGTAAGGAGGGTTTCGACACCATGTGATTCCCTGAAGCTATGCTGCCATGGGTCGAGAGGAGCGGCGGTTTCGATGTGGCTTTGGATTTGGCGTTGGACTTCTTTTTTGATTATTTTGGCGAGTAGTGGGATACTTGAGATTGGCCTGTACGATTCGACCTTCTGAGGGTCCAGTTTGATGTTTATTAGCAGAGACCTAATGGAAGTGTGTTTCAGACTTCGTGGGAACGATCCTGTTGAGAATGACTGTTCCATGAGTTTGGCCAGGAACGGGCTGAATTCGCTGCGTAGTGCTTTTATCCAGAATGTTGTCAGGGATCATTTGGTGCAGTGGTGGTATTGATGGTAGCAATGGTGTCCTCGATGCCTTTCTTAGACGGGGTGGAGAAGGTGGTCAGTAAAGTTGCATGGAGTGGTTCGTGTAATGGGATGGTGATCGTGGTCATGTTGGTCTGGCAAGTTTTTGATTGAAGGTGGTCCGCAAAGTCCTGGGGTTGAGGTTTGTTTGGTTGGTTGGGGGACAGTTCTTTTGTTAGGTTCTTTACTAGATTGAATAGGTCATGTGGCTTACTTAGTGAGTGTTTCAGGAGGTCCGTGTGGAATTGCTTCATTTTCTCTGTTATTGCTTCGCGATGTTTTGTTAGGTGCAAGTTGTATGCTCTTTGGTTCTCAGCGGAGCGTGACCAGCTCCATCTTCTTTCCAGCTTCCTTAGTTGAAGGAGTGACGTACGCAGATTGGTGGAATACCATGGTGCGACCTTTCGTTTCCTTGGAGGCTTGTTTCTGGTTGGTAGGTGAGCAATGGAGTCGAGGATGTCGTTCCAGCTGGAGATCATTCCCTCGAGGCAGGGTGCCGCCACGTTGAGGAGAGGGAGAGCTTTCTTCAGGATTTCATCTTTGTCAAAGGGTTGGAATCGTCCTATTGGTGTTTTGGGGACGTCCATAGGATTGCTGTCTCTTTTGTTGCGGTGGTGGTGCGCGGGTATTTGAAAATTGATCAATCTGTGATCAGACCAAGGGACTGGGGTGATGGACAGAGTAAGGTCATGTGTTGAGTCAGCGGCTGCCTGTGGGGCAAAGACGAGGTCCAGGTCCAGGATTCCTAAAGATGTTGGAGGAGATTGAGTAAGACTAAGGTAGGGGATGATGAACAGTGAAAATTAGCAGATGGTGGTCAGATAAGGGAAGAACTGAGATGCAGAAGTTTGAGGGCAAGCAGTTAGGGAAAAAGACAAGGTCGAGGCAGTGGCCTTGCTGGTGAGTAGGGGCAGTAGATCCAGTTGGAGGTTGAATGAGGAGGCTTCAGTGGAATACTCCCTGCCTTGTGGGGTTCAGCAAGGCTTTAAATAGAGTCCTCTCTAAATGACTGAGAGTGGCTGCATGTCTATGTTTTCAAAATGGCTGAGATATACCTGTAAGTGCCGACATTTACATGGTGCATTCAGGACCGGTGCAAGAAGGTGAGGTGCCCTCGGTGAACCTCATCCCTTGTGCGCCCCCCAACCACTGCTGCCACCCTTCTTCGGGAACTAGAGCAGTGGCAATGATCTGAAACAGCCTTGTGATGCTTACCTTCAAACTTCTCAATATTCAATAAAAAGATCTCAGTATCAGAGGAGTAGCAATAACAATCCAACATCGAACAGCTCACTCTATCATTTACTTTACATTCTTTATAATATTTCCATTAAACAAACTATACAGCTGAAAACACAGAGAAACCTTTAGATGTTCGCTTTAGGACTATAATGAGAATCTATGTCCATATAGTAGTTTCCAGTGCTCTCATTCATTAGTCTCATCTGTAAGTGAAAATACAATAGCTTAACCAACAATTTTATAACACTTCAAACAGTTTGTCACTTTTTAATACCACCTCTTCAAACTTCAGCACCACAAGGCTATCTGCCTCTGCCCCCACCGATGCCAACTTCCTTGTATTGGGGCAGAAGCTGCTTCTACTCCCATGTAGAAAGGGAGGCAGCATCAGTGCTAGTGGGGGCGGAAGCAAACAGTCAAATGGCATTGAAGTTTGAAGGTGAGCACTGCGGGGCTGTTTCAGGGCATTGTAGGTCCCAGTGGCAGCATCGCCAGTGGGTGCCCTCAGAGGTTCGGCGCACTAAGTGATCAGCTAATTTATCTAACGGTAATGCTGGCCCTGTCTGGGTTCCCCCCTCGTTGATATTTCCCAAGTGTATGTATTTGAAATTGCTCCTTCCACAGCATATGGATAGCATTTCTTTCTATCCAGTCCCTTTTATAAGAGTGATGTCTATCTTCAGGCCCAGAGATGTGTCAGGGGGCATATTCAAAGAGATGAACGTGGTTAGTGGACCTTCTAACTGCAATAATCGCAGTGAACAGGATATTCAGAGGCACATAGTCGGTTTGTGACACCGAATATCTCCTCCTAACCACATAGCATTGGGGCGTTCCAGGAGTGGCACAAGTTAACCAGTCAGTGATGATATTCAGCGTTTGGTCGGTTATCTTAAACCAGTCAAAATTAGGCACCTTAAAGGCTGACATAACTTTAGTTAGTTTGGCTAAAGCAGGCAGCGGCTGAATATTGCCATTGTACAGTTAGCTAAAACACTAATCAGGGGCACTGGATATTCAATGCCAATGGCTGGACATGACCCTGACATTGAATATCCGGTCTTAAATTAAAGCGGTGATGGCCAGCCACTAAGTGTGTTGGCTGCCACTGCTGAATATTAGCCCTGTCCAATTTGGATCGCGCACATGTACACCCTCTCTAAGAAAATTGCTACAAATTTTCCGTTTTTTTCATTTCCACATCTCTAGAGCCACGTAAACAGCCTTTCTAAAATGTGCCTTCACAAGAATAGTGCTGAGGCTAATTGGTTAGAGACTATCCGAAATGCTTCCCGTTCCACGCGCAGGACCCAAAAGGCAGGCAGAGCTCCGGAGTCTCAATGCGTGGATGAGACAATGGTGCAGAGATGAGGGGTTTGGATTTGTTAGGAACTGGGGAACATTCTGGGGAAAGGAGGGGCTCTTCCGAAGGGATGGGCTTCACCTTAACCGGGATGGAACCAGGCTGCTGGCATTAACCTTTAAAAAGGAGATAGAGCAGCTTTTAAACTAGATGATAGGGGAAAGCCGACAGTCGCCCAAGAGCGCATGGTTCGGAAGAATGTATCCTTGAAGGATACTACAAAAAGCAGAGAGGTTCCAAAAAAGAGTAAAGTAGCCCAAATGCCCTCAAGTATGGAGCAGACAGAGCTTAAAGATCCCAAATTACCCATGTCTACCAACAGCCAAATTAATATGAATAAAATACAGTCTCTAAAATGCTTGTATGCAAATGCTAGAAGTCTACAAAACAAGATGGGAGAGTTAGAATATATAGCACTAAACGAGAGGTTAGATATGATTGGAATATCAGAGACATGGTGGAAGGAGGACAACCAGTGGGACACTGTGATACCTGGGTACAAACTGTATCGTAATGATAGAGCTGATCAAATTGGTGGAGGGTTTGCGCTCTATGTTAGAGAGGGCATTGAGTCAGAAAGGATTAAAGTTTTGCAGGAAACAAAATTTGCTGTAGAATCTCTATGGATTGAAATTCCATGTAAAAATGGGAAGGCGATGGCAGTGGGGGTGTACTATCGTCCACCTGGCCAGAATGAACAAATGGATGATGAAATGCTCAAAGAAATCAAGGAAGCTAGCAAAAGTTACAGTGCAGTAATAATAATGGGTGATTTCAATTACCCTGGTATCGACTGGGTCAGTGTCACAGCAGGACATGCTAGGGAGATAAAGTTCCTAGATGAAATAAATGACTGCTTCTTGGAGCAGCTGGTTCATGAACCAACCAGAGGGGAAGCAATATTAGACCTAGTCCTTAGTGGAACACCAGATGTAGTGCAAGAGATAAGGGTGTTGGGGCCACTTGGCAATAGTGATCATAGCATGATCACCTTTGATTTAATTACTGGAGGAGGGATAGTAAGGAAATCCACAGTACTACCTTTTAACTTTCGAAAGGGAGACTATGATAAAATGAGGAAAACAGTTAAGAAAAAACTAAAAGGAGCAGTTGCAAAGGTTAAAGACTTACATCAAGCTTGGGTGTTGTTCAAAAATACTATCTTGGAAGCCCAAGCCAGCTTTATTCCACGCTTTAAGAAAAGTGGAAGGAAGTCAAAAAAACTGCCAGCATGGTTTAAAGGTGAGGTCAGAGAGGCTGTTGTTGCCAAAAAAGCATCTTTCAGGAAATGGAAAAAAGAGCCAAACGACGAAACCTGGAAACAGCACAAGCACTGGCAAGTCAAATGCAAGGCATTAATAAAGCAGGCAAAGGTAGAATTTGAGAAGAAGCTTGCTGCGGAAGCAAAAACGCGAAATAAAGATTTTTTCAAGTACATTCGCAGAAAAAAACCTGTGAGAGAGTCAGTTGGTCCATTAGATGACAGAGGCGTTAAAGGGGCACTAAGAGGTGACAAGGCGATAGCAGAGAGACTGAATGAATTCTTTGCTTCGGTCTTTACTGAGAAAGATATAGGGATGTTACCCATGACTGAAGTGGTATTTAAAGGTGCAGAAGAGTTGAAGGAAATATCGATACATAGGGAAGATGTATTACAACTATTAGATAAACTGAAGAGTAGCAAATCACCTGGGCCGGATGGTATACATCCAAGGGTGTTGAAAGAACTGAAATATGAGATTGCAGACCTGCTATTAGTAATCTCTAAACTATCATTAAAATCATCTCTAATTCCTGAAGATTGGAGGATAGCCAATGTAACACCAATTTTTAAAAAGGGTTCCAGGGGTGATCCGGGAAACTACAGACCAGTGAGCTTGACGTCAGTACCGGGAAAAATGGTAGAAACCATCATAAAGAATAAAATTATTCAGCATTTAGATAGTCATGGCCTAATGGGAGACAGCCAACATGGCTTTCGACAAGGAAGATCTTGCCTTACTAATCTGTTATGTTTTTTTGAAGGTGTGAATAAACAGGTGGACAAAGGTGAGTCGGTTGATATAGTGTATCTGGACTTTCAGAAAGCCTTTGACAAGGTCCCTCATCAGAGACTTTTGGCAAAACTAAAGAGTCATGGGATAGGAGGCAGTGTACTACTGTGGATCAGGAACTGGTTAAAAGATAGAAAGCAGAGGGTAGGGCTAAATGGCCAATTTTCCCAATGGAGAAAGGTGAATAGTGGTGTACCCCAGGGATCTGTGCTGGGTCCTCTGCTTTTTGACATATTCATAAATGACCTGGAAAGTGGAATAACGAGTGAGATTATCAAATTTTCAGATGACACAAAACTATTTAAAGTTGTTAAAACCCAAGAGGATTGTGGAAAATTGCAAGAGGATCTTGATAAATTGGAAGACTGGGCATTAAAATGGCAGATGAAATTTAATGTGGACAAGTGCAAAGTTATGCACCTAGGGAAGAACAACCCAAACTATGGTTACACGATGCAAGGTTCCACTTTAGGAACCACCACACAGGAAAAAGATTTAGGCGTCATTGTGGATAACATGTTAAAACCCTCGGCCCAGTGTGCAGCGGCAGCCAAGAGAGCAAATAGAATGCTAGGTATGATAAGGAAAGGAATGGAAAATAAAACAAAAGATATTATAATGCCTCTATATCGTTCCATGGTGAGACCGCACCTTGAATATTGTGTGCAGTTCTGGTCGCCGTATCTTAAAAAGGATATAGCGTTATTAGAAAAGGTTCAGAGAAGAGCCACCAAAATGGTAAAGGGGATGGAAGGATACTCCTATGAAGAAAGGCTAAAAAGGTTAGGGCTCTTTAACCTGGAAAAGAGACGGCTGAGGGGAGATATGATAGAAGTCTATAAATTAATGAACGGAGTGGAACGGGTAAACGTAGATCGATTGTTTACGTTATCAGAATATAGACAGACTAGGGGACATGCAATGAAGCTACAGGGTAAACTATTTAAGACTAATAAAAGAAAATATTTTTTCACTCAACGTGTAATCAAACTCTGGAATTTTTTACCGGAGGATGTAGTAAAGGCTGTTAGTGTAGCTGGGTTTAAAAAAGGTTTGGACAAGTTCCTGGAGGAAAAGTCCATAAACCATTATTAAGAAGGGACCCAGGATATCAATGCTTGACCCAGTACAAGCATTGTGGAACCTGTGTCTTTTGGGGAAACTGCTAGGTACGTATGACCTAGATTGGCCACTGTTGGAAACAGGATGCTGGGCTTGATGGACCTTGGTCTGACCCAGTATGGCATATCTCATGTTCTTATGTTATGTTCTTATGTTATCCTTATAATGAAAGCATGGAGAGAGGTTTGAATCTGGGACATCCAAGGCCGAACGTTCTGAAATCCGAGAGACTTGCAGCAGTAAAGGGAGGCACATACAGTATAAAGTGACTTCTAAAATTGCCACGTCTCCACTCCAAAAGATGAATGTCTCTGTAATCGATTATGGAGGCGGGCCCCATGTAGGTTCAAGGTTGGGTATGTGCATGAATGTAGACCATTTCAGAAATATGAATGTCCCCAACTTGCATGGCCTCAGAAATGGATACTTGGCAGTATTATCCAGAGAGTAGCGATTTTCAGTCAATTTTTGCATAATGTTTACTTTAGGCCTGCTAAAGAGCCAGCCTAAACTAAATGTGTATCAGTGGCAGCAGTCGACGTTTGCCACGTATATTCAGCATCACGACTATATGCATTTACAGCCAGGGCCAGCGCAAGGATATGAGGCACTCTAGGTGAACCCTCATTCCTGCTGCCTCTTCTGTTCCCACCCTACCCCCTCTGCCACCCTTTTCCAGAACCTGCAGCTGCAGCAATGATCTTAAAACAGCAATGTATTGCTTACCCAAAACCTTTGATGCTAAGTGCTATTGGTGCAGCACGTGCTTTGACTAGCTGCTTCCACCCCCTCTGATGCTGACTTCCTGTTTTCATGGTGGCAGAAGTGGCTGGTCAAAGTACGGCATCACAGCATGCAATGTCGGAGGCTTTGGGTAAATGCTCCTCAGCTATTGTGAACTGGCATTTTAGAAGAGACCTCTAGTTTGAATCTAGGACATCCAAGTCCGAACGTTCAGAAATCTGAGGGAGTTGCAGCAGTCAAGGGAGGCACATACAGTATAAAGGGACTTCTGAAATTGCTATGTCTCCACCCCAAAAGATGAATGTCTCTGTAACTGTTTATGGGGGCGGGTCCCGTGTAGGTTCAAAGTTGGGTATGTGCATGAGTGTAGACCATTTCAGAAATATGAATGTCCCTGACTTGCATGGCCTCAGAACTGGATACGTGGATGTGCTGCCATGTGTATCCCTGAAGGGGGGTGTCTATGATGTGGAACTTGCTTGTCCCCACCTTCCATTTTAGCTTCTCCGATGTATGGCAGCAGGCCAGTAAAATGTTCGAAGTATGCATTTATGCACAGGTGTGGTCACGCAGGAAATAATAATTATGTCAAGGTAAGCACATTATGTGCGTCCCCTTGGAAGTGTTACATGCATGGCCGTCCTGGGGGAAGGCTACTTAGATGTCCCTGCAATAGTACTCTAGATGAGGGAAGTGTCCCAGCATGCCATTCTTCAAGCTCAGATGTTCAGCAATGCTTTGAGCACACAACATGTTTCCCCATTTCCAACCACTTCCTTTTCCAATTGTGGACAGTACAGGGGATATCAGAGTATTATCTTCTCTAGACCCTCCGATGGTTTTACTGACACAACGAGCACTTTTCCGATGCTTATTTATGTGTCTGGAACAGGTATAAGCTTGGATGCAACTCGGGATGTACAGGGCGTTTCTGAAATCGGGTGAGGACGTCCAAGTGCTTGGGAATGCCCTGGATATACCTACACCATACCCCCATTCTCCTTTGAAAGTCGTTGAGCCGGGACCATCTACATACCCGGCTTCCAAAATGGCTTCAGGGACATCTCTATGCTTTGGATGTCTGTATGCTATTTTCAGATGGCCAAAGCATAAATAGGGCCTCTAAAATAACCCCCATGATGGGTTAAGAACCCAAACATGCATGAGAGGGAGAAAGGATGGATTTGACAAGAACCTTTAAATACAGCAATGATATAAAGAAAGTGCAGAAAAACAAGCATTTTGCAGTATAAGGTGTTCTAATTCAAGGAGTTATGCTACTGGGCTAGCAAGAGGTAGACTTAGGAAATTGTAAGGAAGTAATTCTTTAGCAGAAGAGTGGTAGCTGCAGTGCCTCACATTTTTCACATTTTGCTGTCTAAAACATGTATTAAAGTAGGAGTTTGATTCTCTCAGGGCTAGTGCTAGGCTTTCTGGTCCCCCGCTGCAGTATATAAATTGGTGCCCTCCTTTCTTATTAGCCAGTGACCAGTGGCTTTGATAACTGCTTAGTTTTTAATATTTCTTTCACTTTTTGCTGTTTTTATTTTTCTAATTTTTTATTTTCCAGCATTTTTATGCCCACCAAAAGTTGGCACCCCCCTGCCATGCTTAACTTGCATATGTGTTGGACTAGCCCTAGTTTCACTGGTCTACATAACATACTCTACACTTTCCCTGTGAACGAACAGGTCCTTCACTGGGCATGGCTCACTTTGTGGGGAAACCTGGGTCCGTACTACAAGCGAGACAGCACTGTCTAGCTTAGCTCTACCATCTGTAGGACGAGACCAGCTAGGCTGAGAGACTGTTGACCCTTGAGATTATTCATTCTGCCACTTCCACTTTCAGAAACTCACCATCCAGTCCAGGTTTTAGTCTGAACTATTAAAGTTTACTAAAGTCTTTAAGTAGTTAAGACAAAAGGGAATTAATGAGAATAGTAAAAATCGCAGCTCATCCTTTTTCCGTCCTAAGGTTGAGAGTGAAGAAGAGCAGGGTCACCTGGGATTCTTCTATGTAAACTGGAATTCAGTCTTCTCCTTAAACGCTTCCAAATACCTTACAGTTTCAAAAGACTAGACAAAAAGGCAACAGGTATTTCTTTCCTTCAAAACCGTGGACCTCCTTAGCTCATCTCCTGAGAATGTTCTCCGAATCCCCCAATTTTCTTCCAGGACCAGCAGTGATCCTTTATTCTCCCTAGCACTTTGTTAGTGACGTTCTAGTTTAGTTAACCATGTGGTGGTACAATGGCTTTGCCAGCTGATTATTGCCAGTCAGTTTTCCTTCCAATTTGAGGTTTCCTCTAATCTTTACTTCACTGGTAAGAACAATTCCAATCAAGGCCAGCCTCAGAGTTTGTTCAATGTGTTGGCACCCTAGGGAAACCTTAAGCTTTAGAGCCTCCTAGCTGTCAAATTTTATTTATTTATTTTATTAAAAATTTCTATACCGCGTTTTCCAGAAGATCAAAATAACAACAACTTGAATAGTACGATAACAGGTACATATTCAGTTACATAGAACATTATAGAACTATATAGATTAGCATAGTTTAAATAGAACTATATACATTGTTAAAGCTATACAGTGAAGAATTCTTAACAAAAACTATATACAAATCTGGATGTGAAGTAGAGTGGAAATGCTATTGGTAAGTTTTAGGAAGATAGAGGTATGGCATCAGAAGTATTGTGTTTATATTGTGTGCCAAAATGAAGGGTAAATAGGTGAGTTTTAAGTTTTTTTCCGGAATATGTGGAGGTCATTTAATTCTCCTAGGTTTCTGGGAGCGCATTCCTAAGGTTAGGGGCGATGAGGGAGAATACTTTGTTGTTTGTTATCTTTTTGGATTTCCTGAAATCAATTGGTAAATCTATTGTTACGCTTTGAATTCCCTGCTCTTTGCCACCCTCCCCCCCCCCAAACAAAAAAGTTGCCATCCTTGGTGATTGCCAGGTTTGCCTGATGATTGGATCGGCCCTGTTCCCAATGCTGGAAAGTACTGGGTGGCATTTAAAAAAATCACCTATTACCTGGTAGAGCCACTAGGGGTCTCTACACAGAAATAATCAAAAAGTAAATCAGAATTAAAAAACAAAACCTTGTGATTGCATATGTTTTCACACTCTTACTAAATACTTGGTGGAAACCTTTTTTGTAAGAATAACAGCCATGAGTCATTCAGGATAAGGGAAGATTTTGCTCAGTCTTCATAGCAGAATTCAGAATAAGGGAAAATTTTGCTTGGTCTTCATAACAGAATAGCTCAAGTTTTTCAAGTTGACTGAGGGGGTTTGTCTGCAGTTTTCAAGTCTAATCACAAATTTTCTATTGGATTCAGGTCTGGGCTTTCATCTGGTCACTTAAGAACATTCACTTTCTTTTTGCTAAGTCCCTCCATTGTTGCTTTGGCTTAGCTCTTAGGATCATTGTCCTGCTAGAGGGTGATTTTCATCCCCATTGCCAGGTCTATGGCAGACTGGAACAGGTTTTTCTCCAGGATATTCCTCTACTCCACTGCTGTAAGGCATTCCCACAATATGACACTGCCACCATCAATCGGGCCAAGTCCCCTCCCTCCCCACCTCCTGATCCATTGGTAGAAGGGGGACCCTTCCCTCCCTCCCCCACTTCTCTATTAAAAAAAAATTCCCAGTTAGCCAGCCGGCAAAGGGGGGAGTACTGCAGCCCTCCCACTCTCAGACCCTCCCAAAGGCATACTTTTGGCTCTCCTGGTGGTCTAGAGAGTCAAAGGGCCAAGAGTGGTTCTCTCTGCTCCTACCCCATCATGTGGCCCTTCCAAACTGGCCACCATGGTGCTGCCACACTATGATCATTGAGAAGAGCAGGAGAGCAAAGGGTGGCCTGGGGAATAGAGGGGGTCATAGATTCCCCCCCCCCTCTTTGCCGACTGGTTAACTGGGAGATTTTTTTAACAGAGGGTTGAAAGGGGAAGAAGGGGACTACAAGCTTGACTGGGTTAGCTGGGATTGTGTTTAGTTTGGGAGTGCCCAGCCCTATTGGGTGCTGCCCAGGGGGGATCGGTGCTGCAGAGGGGCCAGCAATGTTTTTTTTTAATATTGTTGGTGCCATGGATCACAGCAATATTGTAGGGGGGCAGCCCGATTGTGGATTTTGGAGGCTTGATCGCATTTTGAGGTGGCGCTATCTGGCACTGTGATCTGGCCAGATTTTGGCAGCCACGTGCAAAAATGTTTTAGTGTGGTGGCTGACAACCATCACCACCCCCACTGCCCACCCTGATCCGCCCCAGTCCTGCTCCTAGTTCCCTGCAATACGCAAAATCAGATATCACAGAAAATTGCCTACAATATCTGATTTTTTTGCAGGTTAGCTGCTATCGCAGGGCATTAAGTGTTCGATTCTGTATCATAATACATTTCTGTAGAAAAATGATTTTGCTTGATTAGTTTTTAAATGTAACCTATAAAATATATATTTTTAAAAGTGCATGCTGTCTGGAATCCTGCATGTATTATTAGCATGGGTGGACAATTTTTAGGCAGCACTTCCCTGAGGAATGTTTTTTATTCATGCCCCCGATAAGGTTTATCAAAGGATTTCTTTACGGATGCAGAGAGTAGTGTCAAAGCATTGACCCTGAAATCACTGGGATAATTAACAGGTCAGAGGAAGCAGAAATATGATGGAGGGATTTTTGCATGAGCTAGGGGAATGGATTGTTAAACAGCAAAAATATTTAGTATAAATAGGTGTAAGGTCATACCCTTAGAGAACGAAAATAAACCAGTAATATATACACTAGAAGGAATATGTGAGTCACTAAAAGAGAAGGCAGACGGCCAATAAACTGAAAGTGACTTACAAAGTGAAGTGATAGTTGGCAGGGCATCAAAGAGGCTTGAGTTCCTGAGAAGGGAAATCAGCAGTTATAAAAGAAGTTGATAAATCTGCTGTACAAGGGCTTTGGAAAAGCCCCACCTAAAATACTTGATGCACTTGCAGTCATTACTTTTCTGGGAAGCCAGAGACGAGATTGAGAGTTCGGTGAAAAAGAAAAATCCTCATAAGAGAAACAGAACGTTTAACAAAATCCAAAGAAACTAGGGTTGCGATGTTCATGATAGGAAATGAAGGAGATCAAGGGTAATATGGCGACACTGTACAAGAATTTAAAAATGCCATACAGAGATTTAAAGAACACATAGTCGAAACTCAGCAAGAATGATAAAATCAAGGGAGGTATGTATCACAGCTCAAAGCTCTGCGGTAATGCAGTAGATCATCTGAACTAACTGAGACAGCTAATAGAGATACTGAAAAAAAAATGCAGTCATGCTTCTATTTTAATAAAATCAGGGATATATGAAAATAAAAATGAAATTAGGGGGCTTCATCTACTAATGTATTAATCATTTATGAAATTTAACGCAGGCTAAATAATGCACGCCCCTTCATTCTGTTCCCTGCAAAATAGTTATCTCCAAGTTATAATGCCCTGTTCAATGTAATTTCAATTTGTACAATGTAAACCACACTGATGGAGAATAGCGCGGTATATAAGAGAATGTAAATAAATAAATAAATTCTCAACAAGGCCTATTTACTAACTTCAATTAAGGCATGCAAACTGGTCAACACACGTTAGTAAATAAATTCTTAGGTATTTTGCAAGATGGAGAGGCAAATTTGCAGAGCCTGAAATCATGTGATAAGCTACTACGAAAACCATGTGATGGGAACATTTTCAGATCTGGATATATTGACTTCTAACAATTTACTGAATCGATTATGGAATATACAGAGTTCCGAAGGCATTAGGAAAATGGTTTTTAAAAGCCATTTTATGTGGGGAATGCAATATTTGATTAACACTCACACCCTCAGTGTGGGTAAAAGTAGGCAGGTTGTTCAGCAACACATGTCCGTTACCCACATTTGAGGAATACCTGGGGGCAGAGTCTGGCCTAGGAGGAAACAACACATCATTTTGTATAATGAAACCCACACTTGTTGTTTCAGACCAAACCATTTCCCACAGAGAAAACCGCACTAATTTCTACATGTAATTTTTTGGAGGGGTAGTCTAGTGCTTAGAGCAGAGGCCTCGTAATCAAGAAAACAGGGTTCAATTCCCATTGGCATTCCTTGTGGCCTTGGGCAAACCACTTTACCCTCCATTGTCTCAGAAGAAAGGCCAGGCAATCTACTTCCAGTCACACCTTGCCAAGAAAGCCCAAGGGCTGCTGAGTCACCAGGAGTGGAAAATGACTCATGGTACACACACACACACACACACACACACACACACTTTGATTGGGGGGGCATGTATGCAAAAAAAAAATTAAGTTCAATTTTGGTCATTTTTGGCCATTTTTTTTGTTAATTTCACACCTTCATACTAGAACATTTAACACTTTAATCAACTCTGATGCGATGAGCAGTGATCTGCTCATAAATGAAGGCGACACAGTCCGTCACCCAAGAGGACAGAGTCCTTTTGGTCACCGGCAGCTCCAGTTTACTGGGGTCGAACGAGACAAAGAGTTGGGGCACTTTGCGATGGTCCATGGTCCTATGAAGATAGAAGGACAGGGCCCTCATGCAATCCAAGGTATGCAAGACCATCTCTACCTTGCCGGAGTGAGGCCATGGAAATAAGGTAGGGAGAACCACTTCCTGGTTGAGGTGGAAAGTAGACACCACCTTAGGAAGGAACTTGGGATGCATCCGCAGCACCACTCTGTTCATGCAAAACTGGGTGTAGGGAGGATCTGCCACTAGGGTCTGCAGCTCGCTCACCCTGCGGGCAGAGGTCACGGCCACCAGGAAAGCCATTTTCCAGGAGAGGTATCTCAGGTGACAGGTGGCCATAGGCTCAAATGTCTGTCTGGTGAGCTGGTACAGCACCACATTGAGATCTCATTCTGGTGCCGGAGGGTGGAAGGGGGGCCTTGACAATAGAAGGCCCCTGAGGAATCTGGAGACCAGGGACAGGTTTGAGAGGGGCTTCCCCTCTACAGGGTGGTGGTTCACAGCTATGGTGCTGAGATGCACCCTGACTGAATTAGATTTCAGGCCAGAGTGCGAGAGATGCAGAAGGTACTGCAGAACGGTTAATGTGTGTTAAATTGATTTAGCTTTCACTAAAGGGCCCTTTTACAACATTCTGTTAAAGTTTTACACTTAACATGCATTTTTAATGCTTCCATGGTAACTGTTGGAGGCATGACCAGCATATTCCTGACAGTTATCACACAGATGCAGATGCTGATGTGCAGTGCGATTAATGTGAGTGCACCTAACGATAGCACAGAGATACATGAAGTGCATTCACACTTATTGCTACCTTGCCACCTAGGGCCCAGCAATTGCCCTCATGCTAGTAGCAATGTGCTCTCCATGCCCACACTCCACCCCTAACCCCTGCCCACTTGCATGCAATAGGCAATTAACATGCATCTTAGCGATTGCTCTTTGTCATGCCCACACATTAGGTGCCCCCGTGGACGGCAAACATGCAAAAAATGCACTTCAACCACCTAGTGGGCTTTAGTAAAAGGGCCCCTGATATGTGTACAAATGAACTGAATGTCCACTAATGAATGCACATCCCTAGAAGTTTTCATTAGAGAACAATGAAGACAAAACTACCTGCACAGTTTTGCTTACTTGACTGAGGTAAACATGGCAGGATAAAGTTATCTACAGGATTTGCATAATGATGCCAAGATTTATTGCTGTTTTTAAAGCCATTTAGGGGCCCTTTCATTAAAGTGTGTAAAGCTTCGCGCATGCTCTTAATGCAGGAGTGCAGTAACTGTTACCACTCTGGCATGAGAGTCAACATGCCTTAAGTCACACGTTAACTGCTCAGAGACTAAGTGGCCTATGGACAGAGAGTTGGAGTTGCCTGAATATCACAGTTAGCACATGGTACTTACCGACATCAAGCGGTGATGTTAAGTGCACCCATGTTAATTGTGAATGAACGTAATTTGCGGTAAGAGACTTTTCTGTGTGGTAACTGTAGGGGACATGCTGACCACACTCCTGACAGTTACCGCCTGGCTTTCACACTCACTGCGCATTGGATTTTTACTCCTAACACTTAGTGCAAAACTTACTGCACTTTAGTAAAAGGGCCCCTTAGCTGGGTAAACAGAATTTTTCCTGAGTCAAATGGCTTGTTTAAAAAACGCCCAACCCTTGACAACTAAAAGTCTGTACAATCTACACAGGGTGAGGACTTTTAGCCTGACTGTGATGAGATGTGGCTGGACGCATCTTTAGGCCGCGGTAGGAAAATAGCACACGCACGTTACAATTTCTCAGGTGTATGTGTTCTTTTGCCCTTTTGGCAGTGGTCACCTACACAAAACAGCGGGTGCAAACTCTGCAGAGTTGTTAGCCTACATACTTTACCATAACTTTCAAAGACGTGTGTGTTTGAAAATTAGCATAAAGTAATAAAGTACCCATGCTGAAAGTGTTCATGTACACAAGTTATTGGAAAATTAATGTTCTTTAAAATATCTATTTTATTTATTTATTTATTTATTTGTTTATTTAAGTCTTTTTTATACCGCGCTCTTTAGAATCAGTGCGGTTTATAGATAACAATAAATAGTACAATGTAGAATGGAATGTACATTGAAACTTACAAGGAACAGGAGATAAAACTTGGATTTCAACAGGGATAATTATATACAGGTTTCTACAGAGGTGACTATATACAAGTTATGTAATCATATCAATGGCTATGGTTTTGTCAACATGAAAGGTAAAGGGTGTGCTGGGTTATGTCATTGTGATGTGTAGAGAGGATATGCTGAGTTATGTCATGTCACCGAGCTGAGAGTAGTGCTGAAGGAAAAGGTGGTGCTTTAGAGCCTTCCTGAATTGTGCGAGGTCAGAAATTGACCGGATGGTGGTAGATAGGGCATTCCAAAGAGTGGGTGTGTAAAACACAAAAGCTCTGTTCTTTGTTGCGAGGGAGCATTTTGTTATTGCATTGGGAACAGCGAGTGTGTTGGCAGCTGTTGATCTCCTGGATCTATTCTGAGGAGTGGGGTGAACCAGGTCTGTGAGGGAGGTGGAGGATAGCCTGTTGAGAGCTTTGAAGGTAATCAGTAGAACTTTAAAGGCGAGTCTGCAGTAGATAGGGAGCCAATGGAGATTTTGCAAAATAGGGGTTATGTGGTCTCTTCTGAAGGCTCCGTGCAGGATACGGGCAGCGGCATTCATTGCCAGTTGAAATGGATTAAGTGTGCTCTTAGGGAGACCATGTAGGATGGTGTTGGCATAGTCGAAGTAGGGGGTTATAATGAATATATAAGATGATTCATAACCTATGCATTACAGATAATTACTGACTAATAATAAGAATAATAATGTTTTAAAATAACTTGAAATTATGTTACTTTTTTGTATTGACATCATACCTTTCCAGAGATAGTTCAATGTTCACTGCATTCAGGTACAGTAGACATTCCCCTGTCCCTGGAGGGTTTACAGTTTAAGTTTCTACATAAGGCAATGGAAAGTTATGTGATTTCCCAAAGGCCACGAGGTTCCAGCCTGCTGCTCTAACCCTGTCAAATAAGTCTGTTTGTTAATGATAATGGGCTGGATGTACAATCAAGATTGCATTAAGGCATGGGCAAACTATGCATTTGTCTAAGGTCCAAATGCTTAGGGTCCCTACCAGATACACTGATTTGGCAATTACAAACCAAAGTGGTCATACGTGTCAGATTTTTTCCAAGGGGAATCAGCTGCCAACCAGCACAATTTTCTTCTCTGTGTATTGTTATCATTCCAGAACTCCTACGATTCTAAAGAATTGCAAACCTCTGAATACTGATGTGTGTGTGTGTGTGGGTGGGGGGAGAAATAATTTCATAAGAGGACATCAATGTCCAAGAAGCAAGTAGGCACCTATTTTATAAACACAACCTGGGCTCCTGTGCTAATTGGTCCTTTCAATTCATGCTGGCTATCATGAGGAATTTCAATATACATACTTCACAGATTTCACTTGTTGGGTTAACGTGCTTGCTTCTTTTACCTACTTGTTAAAGAGCTTTCCTCTTAGCAACTATGCAAAATATTTTGATTGGCTTTTGGGAGTTAAAGCACCCATAAATGCCAGTATTTTATTTATTTAGTTAGTTAGTTTATTTTTAACAGGTTTTATACCGCTTTATCCTTAAGTCAAAGCGGTATACATTACAACTTAACTCTTGGGTTACATTACAACATTTATGTGCATAAGTGGCCACTTACACACCTAAATGACCTCTTATAAAATATCAGCCATCATAGAAGCATGTGCATGGTTGGTGTACACTTTCACAGTGGAAGATCACAGGGACGGAGTTTGGGTGATGCGTGTTGCTTATAAAATATGATAATTTACACATTCACTTGCAAAATGAACAAACATTCATTTACAGCAGCTCTAGCGCTCATGCCTTAATTTAAGAACTCATGCCTTAATTGAGCCTTAATTTAAGACGTGTCCTCTACCAGATATGCTAGTAGTTCATAAAGACAAGGAAGTGCCTACATGTCTTTAGAAAATACGTTTCATTTAGGTGCATTAAAACAGACTTTCAAAGGTGTCCTGTTATAAAATTACCCTCACAGTAACATACGTAACATAGTAACAGAGGGGGGCATATGCAAAGCATTTCAGCCAGTTAGCGCTAGTGAATATTTATTTATTTATTTATTCATTCATTTATTTAGCTATTTTTATACGATTAACTGATCAACAAACTATGTAACCTGATCTCCTCAGACCATGTAAATATTCCCAGTTAAAACTGGGGCGGTCTGTGAGCGGATTGGAGGCAGTCCTATTCTCTATCTGGTCAGCGGCAATTTTCATTCGATAACCAGATAGCTAAACCGGTTAAAGTTAGTACAGGTCAATGGCTATCTTAACTTTAACCAGTTATTGTTGTCCATTTATTGGTTGAATATTGCCACTGACTAGATAGCGAGGCATTGACCGGCGGAACCTGATATCCAATGCTGGATCCCAGAGAAGTTCTGGTGCTAAATATCTGGGTTGTTTTAAAGTGCCACTATCGGAGTGCCATCTGTCCAAGAAAGGTCAACGCGTCTTCAATAGTAGACTGCCTAATCTACTGAAGAGGGCTTTAAACTAGATTCCTTGTGGATGGGTGAAGAAAGCCCCCAGATAGGTGATACATTAAATAACTTTATGGAAATGGGTAACAGGGGTAACATATGGAAAGCAGTGTGTATAAATGCCCGTAGCATGGGAAATAAGATCCCTGATGTTGAAGCTTTGGTGGAAGTGGCTGACTTGGATTTAGTGGCAGTTACAGAAACATGGTTCACAGAAAACCATGATTGGGATGTAACTATAACTGGCTATACTTTATTCAGAAAGGACAGGGTAGGAAGTAGGGGAGGAGGAGTGGCACTATATGTAAAAACTACTATTAAAGCTTTGGAATTACAGAGCTTAAAAGGGAGAGGGGAGGCATTGTGGGTTAAACTAGAAAGAGGGAAAGAGAAATCTATTTACATTGGCGTGATATACAGACCTCCCTCACAAGAGGAAGAGGTGGACAGAGAGTTATTTGAATACATGCGCAGCATTGCTAGGAAAGGGGAAGTGCTACTGATAGGAGATTTCAATATGCCAGATGTTGATTGGCACATTCCTGCTGCAGTATCATCTAGAAGTAAGGAGATCCTGGATTCTCTACAGGGAGAACTATTCAGGCAATTGGTAACAGACCCCACACGTGAAGGGGCCATACTGGACTTGGTGCTTACCAATGGTGAAAGTGTTTCTGATGTTGTAGTGGGAGATCATTTTGCATCCAGTGATCACCAGATGGTGTGGTTCAGTATTAGGACTAGGGCTGTTAGAATCCATTCCAAGGTGAGGATCTTAGACTTTAGGAAGACTAACTTTGCAAAGATGGGCCAATACCTCAGGGAGTCGTTAGTTGGATGGGAACAGCTGAGGGATGAAGAAAAACAGTGGGAAAAACTGAAAGGGGATATTTTAAGGGCAACCAACCTTTTTGTTAAAATGCTAAATAAAGGTAAAAGGAAAAGGAGACCGCTATGGTTTTCGAAAGAAGTAGCTGAAAAAGTGAAGAAAAAGAGGGAGGCCTTCATGAAATACAAGAGATCACGGAGAGAGGAAGACAGGCATCTGTATTTGGAAAAACTTAGAGAAGCTAGCAAAGTAGTCAAGAAGGCAAAGATTCAAAAGAGGAGGAAATAGCCAATGCAATAAAATGGGGGGATAAGACATTTTTCAGATATATTAGTGAGAAGAGGAAGGGCAAGAGTGGTATTGTCAGACTCAAGGGTGCAGGGGAGGAATATGTAGAAGCTGAAAAGGATAAAGCGGAATTGCTTAACAAATATTTTTGTTCTGTGTTCACAGATGAAGAACCAGGAGCAGGACCTCAGAAAACACCCACAAATAGGAACGGAAGCAAAGGACATCTTGAACAATTTTCAAAAGACTGTGTTCGTGAGAAAGTATCTAAACTTAAAGTAGACAAAGCGATGGGACCGGATGGGATACACCCGAGAATACTGAGGGAACTTGGGGATGTTCTAGCAGCTCCACTGACTGACCTTTTCAATGCCTCGTTGGAGTCGGGAGTGGTAGCAAAGGCCTGGAGAGAGGCTCATGTGGTGCCTTTACACAAAAGCGGAAGTAAGGATATGGTCGAAAACTACAGGCCGGTTAGTTTAACTTCGGTGGTGAGTAAATTATTGGAAACGCTGCTGAAAGAGAAAATAGTGAGGTTTCAGGAGTCCAGCGGATTACAGGATCCGAGGCAGCATGGATTCACCAGAGGAAGGTCTTGTCAGACAAATCTGATTGATTTCTTTGACTGGGTGACCAGGGAGTTGGACCGAGGAAGAGCCCTAGATGTAGTGTATTTAGATTTCAGTAAAGCCTTTGACACTGTTCCTCACAGGCGACTTATAAACAAACTGAGCACCCTAGGGATGGACCCTAAAGTTACTGCTTGAATTAGAAATTGGTTGGGTGGGAGGCGACAAAGAGTACAAGTAAATGGAGCTCACTCTGAGGAGAAGGATGTTATCAGTGGTGTGCCCCAGGGATCTGTCCTTGGTCCAATTCTTTTTAACATCTTTGTTAGTGATATAGCGGAAGGGCTTTCAGGTAAGGTTTGCCTCTTTGCGGATGATACCAAAATCTGCAATAGAGTAGACACCCAGGAAGGGGTAGATAACATGAGGAGGGATCTAGCTAAGCTTGAAGAATGGTCTAGAATTTGGCAGCTGGGATTTAATGTTAAAAAATGTAAGGTCATGCATTTGGGCTGCAGCAATCCAAGGGAGCAATATAGTATAGGGGGTGAAGTACTTTTGTCCACTAAAGAAGAGCGGGACCTAGGCGTGGTTGTGTCTGATGATCTTAAAGTAGCTAAACAGGTAGAAAAGGCGACGGCAAAAGCTAGAAGGATGCTTGGGTGCATATGGAGAGGAATGGCTAGCAGAAAAAAGGAGGTGATAATGCCTCTGTATAAGTCTTTGGTGCGACCTCATTTGGAGTATGGTCTGCAATTCTGGAGACTGCACCTTCAAAAAGATGTGAACAGGATTGAGTCGGTGCTGAGGGTTGCTACTAAAATGATTAGTTGTCTTCATTATAAAGCATATGAGGACAGACTGAAGGATCTTAATATGTACACCTTAGAGGAAAGGCGGGATAGAGGTGATATGATTGAGATGTTTAAATACCTCTGTGGAATAAATGTTCAGGGAGAGAGCCTCTTTCAATTGAAAGCAAGTTCTGCTACGAGGGGACATGGGATGAGGGTGAAGGGAGATAGATTCAGGAGTGATATGCGGAAATATTTCTTTACGGAAAGAGTAGTGGATCCGTGGAATAGTCTCCCAGTGGAGGTGGTAGAGATGAGGACAGTAACTGAATTCAAAAAAGCATGGAACAAACACAGAGGATCGCTAAAGGTAAAAAGTGGACTGTTGTAGTTGTTGATATGGAAGGACAGACTAGATAGGCCATGTGGTCTTTTTCTGTCGTCATATTTCTATGTTTCTATGTTTAAAGGCACCTATCCACCGGCACTGAGTATCAGCCCCATAGTACATGATAGCCGATAAAGGCCAACATTATCCATGTAGTCTGCCCACTGTGGAGGCCAGAGTCACACCCGCCTCTCAGTGCAGGTTACCCCCCCTCTACACCTTTGTTTAGGGTTACACCAGCTGCTTCAAACAGATTGCCCCCCCCCCCCTCTATTTGTTGACGTTTACAAGCTAGGCAAGTTTTCTTTGATTTCATCATCTTGCTTTATAGAAACATAGAAACATGATGGCAGAAAAAGGCCTATATAGTCTGCCCTTCCATATCACCCACTACAAGAGTCCCTTTTTTTCCTTTAGAGATCCTCTGTGTTTGTCCCATGCTTTTTTGAATTCAGATACTGTCCTCATCTCTACCTCCTCCAGTGGGTGACTATTCCACGCATCTACCACTTTTTCCGTAAAGAAATATTTCTGCATATTACTCCTGAGTCTATCATCCTCATCCCGTGTCCCCTCATAGCAGAGCTTGCTTTCAATTGAAAGAGACTCTCCTCCTGTGCATTTATGCCATGGAGGTATTTAAACTTCTTAATCATATCATCTCTATCTCGCCTTTCCTCTAAGGTGTACATATTAAGATCCTTAAGTCTGTCCTCATATGCTTTATAATGAAGGAAACTTCTAGGTACGTATGACCTAGACTGGCCACTGTTGGAAACAGGATACTGGGCTTGATGGACCTTGGTCTGACCCAGTATGGCATATCTTATGTTCTTATGTTATATTATGTACCACTAACCATTTTAGTAGCCACTTTCTGACTCCAACCTGTTTCTATCCTTTTGAAGGTGCAGTCTCCAGAACTGCACACAATACTCCAAATGAGGTCACACTAAAGACTTATACAGAGGCACTATCACCTCCTTTCTTCTGCTGGCCATTCCTCTCTCTATGCACCCAAGCATCCTTCTAGCTTCCGCTGTCGCTTTTTCTACTTGTTTAGCTACTTTAAGATTGTCAGACACAATCATGCCTTGGCTGCACTCTTCTTTCGTGGACATAAGTACTTCACCCCCTATACTATATCGCTCCCTTGGATTACTGCAGCCTAAATGAATGACCCTGCGTTTTTTAATATTAAATCTCAGTTGCCAAATACTAGGGATCTGTATGGCTATCCCATGCCTTTTTGAATTTCGTTTCATTTTGTTTCTTTTTTTTTTTTCTATTTTTTCATCTTTGTATCGTTTTTTTTCCAATAGTGTGCTCTATTGCACAATGTATGTATGTATGAATAGCGTGCACAAACAGTGCATGCTATTGTACAACAGGGCACACTATTACTGCTTGTGTTTCAAAATGAGAGCACAACCCTAGTATCCAGCAGCATTTATCCAGGTAAACTGCACTGCATATATTTGGCTAAGGTGAAAGATATCTGTTTAACTGTGGGAGAGACATTCATAGTGACCACAATTACCTGGTTAACGTTAGTCAGATAATGTTGATATTTACTGCCCTCATGCTAAACCAAAGCCACATCTACCCAGAATAGCCAAATCACTCCCGAAGTTACCCAGGCAAATCTTTTTTTATTATTATTATTTACTCTTTATTGGTATTTTATATAACACTCAGGTATATACATAAATGAGAATATGAAATCATGGGATAACAATGAAGCAAAATGTAATGAAACTCTTACATCATACAGAAGAAATAAATCCCCAAAATTAGTCCACATTACATTGGGAGGCAACAGGAAATATATCAATCCCACCATTTACACTCATAAAAGAGCGAAACAGTGTAGAAAACAGGAAAAACAACAATAAAAAAAAGCAGGCTAAAACTTATGCGTCAGCCGTAATGGGTCCCACCTCTACCCCAACCTCTTCCCTTGCACATATAAATTCTGAGAGCTGCTTAGGATCAAAAAACAGGAAATTCTTCCCCTGGTAGGAAATATAACATCTAGACGGATACTTTAACACAAAAGATGCACCCAAGGATAAGGTTCTGGCTTGAAAAGCCAAGAATTCCTTCCTCCTTAATTGGGTTACTCGTGACAAATCAGGAAATATACGGACATTTGAGCCTAAGAACTTCTCATTAATATTCCTAAAAAAGGATTGAAGAATTAAAGCTTTGTCAGCTTCCAAAGCCAGAGTCACAAGCAAAGTAGTTCTTTCCGTCGCCACGTCTAGAGAATTTTCAAGGAATCCCGTCAGGTCCCCGGTGCCACTCACAGAGGCACCCTCACTCCTCCTCCTAACTTCTTCGCTGTTAACCGACAGATATTGTGCCCTAGTCAGTGGAGGTAGATGCTCCGTTGGTATTTTAAGCACCTCTTTCAGATACTTCCGCACCATTTCCACCGGAGACATGAGAGGAGACCTTGGAAAATTTAATAGACAGATTGTTCCGCCGAGCTAGATTTTCCAGATGCTCAGTTTTACTTATCAACAAAGTCCTTTCTTTCATCAGAGCTGTATGCTCCTCTTTAAGATGGACAATGTCTTCTTTAACTTGTACCAACGAACCAGCTTGTAGCTCCTGATTTTTAGAAGCCTCCAACTTTATTAGATAACTCAGTACTTACAAAACCCACCACGGTTGAAAGGGTAGTTGTTAGAGCAGATATGACATCCCATAGCGCTTCTAATGTAATAACTGCAGGCTTTTCCACACAAGTAACCGACATCAGCCCTCCTCCAGGCTCCTCCTGTCATGTAGATACCACTGGCAGACGTTCCCCACCGGAATCCAGGGCCGACCGTTGCCGGGTTTGCCTCTCATCGCAGGGCAATGGTGTGCTTACCCGAAAGCCCAGCAACCCAGAGAAGCAAGCACCGTCCCGAGATGCAGCATTTCTGGGTTGTATAGGGGGCAACCGCTGATCGGGGGAAAGACTCACCCCTGATGTGCCCAGCATGGAGTCCTCCTGCCGTGCTGTTGAAGACGCCACTACTAAGCCGGCAGCTGTGAAACCGCAGTGCTCCAGAGTTCTCTGGCCGTCATCAGAAACTTGCGGTGGAGCTACAGGGAAGCCTGTTTGCTTCCTTTTTCTCTGTCCCATCTCGGATGGATCAGGAGTTCACCGCCCAGACAAAACACACCGGAACCACTCGGAGCGGACGTCGACCGTCAGGTACCTGCCGCCATCTCATGCATATCTTTTTAATATGAACCTCTCAACATTTTATTTTGTCTTTGTAAAAATAAATCTATAAAATCTTTCTGAATAACAAATGAAACTGAAACATTTCTTTTGTATTTTCCATTTTCTGACTCATTTTCTGAGCTTTTTTACATAAGTTTCATCCTGCTTCTTTATTTCAAAGTTCAAACAGAATCAGAAGGGGGATGTGATACTATGAGCTCTCATTTGGGAGTACCTGTGGATTTGTTCACTTCTTTTCTAGTCCTTCCCTATGGAGCCAAGTCATTGTATCAATGGGTCGAGGTCAGGAGCCATGCACCAGGGCTCCTTCTGGAAGCCTGTAACCATGGGATCTGTTTGCAGCCACTATGAGGGAGATTTTATAATAGGGTGCTTAGGTTTGGAGGTGGAGAATATGTCTATTTTTAGCCTTTTTTATAAAGACACATAGGTGCTAATGCGTCTTTATAAAATCCTAGCACAAATCCTGCAGAAATAACTCATACATTGTGTGCAGACATAAATGTTAGCACAGTAATTAAGTTCATATGTGCATATTTTATAAAATAGAGTTCTGTGTTCCACGCAAACACCTCTCCAAGCATGCCTACTTTCCCAGGCTCTAATACACTGTGCGTACTTTTAGGAAAGGCCTAATTTTCTAAGAGGAGTTTATGTGCCTAAATCAGCATTTTAGGCGTGGAAAAGGTTTTTTTTAATTACCCATGTGTCACCCTTCTGCAATGACTATGACCCACCCCTCCCCCCTGCATGCACACACACACACACACACACACACACACACACACACACACCCCGAGACCTGTGAACACTGACTTCACAGCATCCCCAATCACCAAGGACCCAACACAGACATCGAGCCAGGGATCTTCCGCAACGTGTTAACTCATGGAAAAAGAGGAAGGAAGCAAGGCTGAGGAGGAAAGTGTGAGTCTTTAAGCTCAGCATATTTCATTGCTTAAGAAAGGATTGCGCTATGCAGAAAGTATCTCCTGCTGTCAGTTCTGAAGAAGCACTGCTGCTTATCGCAGGGCGGCTCATGGAGAAGGAATGTAGAAATGCTGAAGGAAGGAAAGAATCCAAAGCAGCCGAAGAATGAGGCACCCAGGAAGGCAATGAGCTTTGTAATCGTTCTTTTTTTATCTTCCTCTACATAATCATTATTGCTATTTAGAAGGTTTCCACATTATTGAGCTGTGCAAATAGCGAAGATACGCGTGCAAAATGACATAGGCATAAAAGCAGCAATTTTAAAGAAAGCACAACTAAAGATGGCAAAACACATGTAGGAAAAGGAGGCCTGTTGGGACGAGATTTGGGTGGCCTTTCAAAGTCTACATGTAAGAACAGCAATGCATGTATGCCTTAGAAACTTCCCCAGCAGTATTTACACACGCTCCAAGTCACATGTCACCCCGGCAAAGGTTATTTTTTAGACCTGGGACTCGGAGGACTACCCGACAACAGCGATTTGTATGCCACTCTGACAAGGAAACCCGCCACCCTGGGAGAAAGAGTGACTTTCCGATAAGGATCTTGCCATGTTTACAAAACTCGCTATTCAGACATACAAGTAGCATCAGATACACTCACATATTGCAGCCATTTATAAAATTGCAGAAAATGTGTTTATGTAGCATAATTTAAACCTTTTTCCATGTGTAAAGCCAAGTTTACACACAGAAAAGGTATTTTATAAAACTCCACAGCCATTTATGTGCCTATAATCTAAGTAATTAGTCTCTATGCGAGGTAAGAGCAAAAGTCATCAGTTCTGAAACAGAATTCTCTAGTCTCCCCTCGCCTAGAATCTTCATTTGCAAAATTCAAGTCCTAGCTTAAAGCATACCTGTACCCTCCCCAACTTCGCTCTTCTCTTTCCTCTCTCCCCTCCTTTCCCTTCCCCCGTCTCTTCTTCCCCCACATATGTGTGAGTTCTATCTCTGCCTCTGGCATATATTATTGGAGTTCCTTTTCAATTTCTAATTCATTTATTTTTGTATTGGAAACTGCTCTGGTGCCCCCTCCCCCTGAAGGGTGGTATATCAAGCTTTAATAAACTTAAAGATATATATACATATGCTGACAAGATGCTGCATATCTATTTGCATTTCATGTGTAGGCATTCCCAGGGGCATAACTGGGGCATAGTGGAGACAGAGTTCTGATATAACCACATAGGGCCCGACTCTGTGTTGGATGTGCCAGCCCTTTGTGTGCCCGGTCGCAACCGGATGACAGAGGGAGGCGGGATTCTGATCCTGTGGGGCACGTCTAGCCCAATGGGATCATAATAGCGTCCAGGCCTGTATGTGCAGACTGGGACCCTGATTCTGGTCAGCCTGCATGTATAGGCCTTTCTAGGCTAACTCAATCAGGACTCTTGAATGGAGCCACGGCACCATGGTGTCCAGTTGCCATGGCACCGCAGCTCTATTTAAAATCTGCGATCCCCAGCCACCGGACAAAACAATGCATTCCCCGCAGCCCGACCCCCGATCTAGCTAGGGGGAATGTCCCCTGTCCCCTTCTGCCCTTTCTGAGCCCCAGGCCCACTGTCCCCCACCGAGTAGGGGACCTTATTCCACTTCAGAGGTGAAATAAGTTCCCCGTCCAAGCCTCTGGCCCCAGATTTACAGAGCTGAAATTGGAATCGGCCCTGTACATCTGGGGCCTATGACTGCCCACTGCCTGCCCTAATGCCGCCTCTGATCCGCCCCTATCTAACTTCCCCTTACAATGCGTGGGGAAGGTAGACAGGATCAGGAGAGGGTATGAATAGCAGGGATGCAGGTCCCAACGGGACGTCCATCCCCGCTATTTGTGCCTCAGAATGACCCCTATATTTTATAAAGTACACAGGTGGAGCAGATGTAGATGTGTGTGGAGGCATTTGTATGGTTTTGTGGATTGGTCCTTGGAGGCACATAGGCGCCTATAGCTTCATTTATAAAATAGTACTTTTTTGCTAAAATTACCCCCTACATGTGTATCTTCCCACTGTGGCATTGCTCTTTTTTAAAGGGAGCTTATAAAATATGTATGTATTTATGTAACATGTCTTATATACCGCTTTTCTCTAATCTCGAAGCAGTTTACAATTAACAACAGTGACTTAACTCTTTCTACTACTACTATTATTATTATTATTATTATTAATCATTTGTATAGTGCTACAAGGCTTATGCAGCGCTGTACAGACACATATAAAAGACGGTCCCTGCTCATCAGAGCTTACAATCTAATCAAGACAGACAGTACAATAGATGAGAACAAGGGTATAGTAGGGAAGGTAATGAGACAGAAGGAGAACAAAGGATAAAAATCTAAAAGCAGCCTGAAAGAGGTGAGCCTTTAGCATGGATTTGAAAAGGGGGAGAGATGAAACGTGACATAAAAATACAGGTAGTTTGTTCCAGGCATAAGGAGCAGCAAGGAGAAAGGATTGAAATCTGGAATGGGCTGTTGAAGAGAAGGGCATTGAGAGAAGCAAGCCAAAGGAAGAGCAGAGTTCACGAGGAGCGTTGTAGGGAGAGAGAAGAGAGGAAAAATAATGAGGAGTAATTGAATGAATGCACTTATAGGTCAGAAGAAGTTTGTATTGGATATGGAAACGGAAGAGAAGCCAATGAACTTGATTTGAGAAGACAGATTATATGACTATATTAGAGCTGGCGGAAGATTAGCCACTCAGCAGAGTTTTGAACAGGCTGATGGGGATAAAGATGACTCAGAGGGAGATCAGCAAGGAGGAGATTGCAATAGTTGAGGCAAGAAGTGACTAAAGAGTGGATAAGTGTTTTAGTGGTGTGTTCAGAAAGGAAGGGGAAAATTTTATTAATGCTGTCAAGAAAGAAATGACAGGTTTTTGCTATTTATTGGATATGAGTGGAGAAGGAGAGGGAGAAGTTGAAGAATACTCCAAGGTTGTGGGCTGAGGAAACAGGAAGCAGAAGAGTGTTATCAACAGAGATAAAAAAGAGAGGAAGGGGGAAAGAGGGCTTAAGGGGAAAAATAAGAAGTTTGGTTTTGGCCATATTCAATTTCCAGTGGCAGTGAAACATCCAGGCAGCGATGTCAGATAGGCAGGCAGATATACAGTCTTGGAGTGTAAGAGAAATATTAGGTATAGATAGATAGATCTGAGAGTCATCAGCATAAAAATGATATTGAAAGCCATCGGAGGAGATGAGAGCATCAAGAGAGAGAAAAAGAGAGGGCCTAGAACAGACACTTGGGGTATACAAAATGAAAGAAGGATAGCAACAGCTGTTTCAGTAGAGTGTAAGGGACAAAAGCCAGATTGAAATGGATCTAGGAGGACTTGAGAGGAGAGAAAGTCAAGGCAATGGTGGAGAACTGCACGTTTAAGAATTTTAGAAATGAAGGGAATAAGGGAGATGGGCCGATAATTAAAAGGACAAGTAGGGTCAAGTGAAGGTTTCTTGAGGAGAGCTGTGACCAGAGCATGCTTGAAGGCTGCAGGGAAAGTTGCAGTAGAGAATGATAGATTGAGAATGTGTGTGATGGAAGGGATGACAGAGAAGGAGATGGACTTAAGGAGATGAGTGGGGATAGGATCAGAGGAACAGGTAGTAAGTTGAGAGGAGGAAAGAAGATGAAAGCTTTCCTCATCAGAGATCTTAGAAAAGGAAGAAAGGGTGACAGAGATTGAGGGGAAAGGTTGGTAGTGAAGAGGAGGAAGAGGGGATGAAGCTGATCTTGAGGGGAACTGGAATGTGATCTTGTGGATTTTGTTGTGGAAATAGCTAGGGTTTGGACAGAAAGAGAAGGGGGTCAGAGGCAAAGATGCCTTGAGGAGAGAGTTAAGAGTAGAGAAGGGATGACGGGGGTCAGAGGCAAGAGAGTTAGTTAGATGGGCATAGTAGCTTTGCTTGGTGAGTGATATGGCAGATTGGAAGTTGGTAAGCATGAATTTGAAATGAAAAAGGTCAGAAAAGGAGTGGGTTTTGAGCCAAATGCGCTCATCTGAACAGGCACAGGAGCAAAGGTAGCGGATAGTTGAAGACAGCCAGGGCTGAGGTATAGTGCGTCTCACAGGACATAGGATAGGGGGAGCAATAAAATCCAGAGCAGAGGAGAGAGCAGTATTAGAGGAAACTATAGCCTCATCAATCGAGTTAGGAGACAAAGTGGAAGAAAGAAGTGATGAGACAATAGTGGAGTGAACTAATGGATTGATAGTATGAAGATTCCTTAAAAGGTGGGAGGAGACTTTCTTGAGTGTTCTGCACTATGGGGGTCATTTTTGAAGTCCTATTCGTGCTTTGGACATCCAAAGTCATTTTCATGCTCTGGGGACCTCCAAGTCTTGCTTCAGGTGTAAACCACTATGATTACCCGATATAGCGGTATATAAAACACACAAATAATAAATAAATACGTCTGAATGGGGGTGTGGCCAGGGCATTCCCAGGATCCTGGAAGTCCCTGCCTGATCCCATGGACGTCCAGGCAGAAACAGACAGCTGAAAAGTGTTTTCTTTTAGCTGAAAAACAGCCAGAGTATGTAGAGAAGAAAGCACTCCTTCATCACCAGTACATAGCACAATGTCAACAAAATCAGCAGTAAGATTTGAACCCTGGTCACCCTGTTTCAGCAAGGCCGCGGGTCCCGTCCGCGTGGCCGCTACTAACCGGGGGGGTGGCGGGCCGTTCGCCCCGCCCCCTCTCGGTTGCGGCGGCGCGCGGCTGTTACTGCCCGCGCGGCCGGGCGCCTCATTGGCTCCCCGTGGCGTTTTAAACGCCCGGGAGCCAATGGGAGGCTGGGCCGCGGCAGCAGGGGGGGGGGAGGAGTAAGTGACGCGGGGGACCCAGCTCTGCATCGGCAGTTGCTGGGTCCAGGCTGGAGGCTCCTGTTGTGGCTGGCTGCGCCGGATTCTGCTTGCTGTGGAGGGCCTGTGGCTGCTGCGGGAAGCAGCACGTGCTACGGCGCTGTCTTCGGCGCTCCGGGAAGCAGCGATTCGGCGTCGGGGGACTCGGAGGCTCGTGGCTCTCCAGGCAAGTTCTTTTGCGACAGTGGTCTAGCCTGGTGGTTATAGCGCTGCCTTAGGAGTCAGGAGTCCAGGGTTCAATCCCCTCTAGCACTCCTCGTGGCCTTAGGCAAGTCTCTTAACTTAAAAAAAAAAAAAAAAAATTTTCTCTGCTCCTTGCCTCCAGCCTATTATTGGCCATGGCTGGCGGGGGCAAAAAGGGGGGTGCCAGTAAGCGCCACGGGACTGGAAAGGCCAAGCCTGCTGGTCCGGGGAGAGGAGAGCCTGTCCCTGCGGGGCGCACGGCTCTTCTTAGCAGAGGGACAAGGGGCAGGGCTCCGAGCCGTGGTCCGACGTCCGACCAGGGGTCTATCCCGGTCCGCAGGCAGGCAAGTAAGGGGGTTTCGGCTGGTCGGGCAGCTGGGGGCCGGCGAGGCCGGTCACCTGCCCTGGCTAGAGGTGCTTGGGGGCGGGGAGTGGCCCCTGATGGCCCGGGGGGGGCTAATGGTCCCAGGGGGGGGAGCGAAGGGGTGGCTCCTCCGTCGGACAACGTGGGTATGGACGCTGCGAGTCCGGGGGGTCCATCTGCTCCCGCTGGGGCGGCCTATTCCCCTGCCTGGGCGCATTGGCAGGGCGGGGGTCAAGGCCCTTCCCGTGCGGATTGGCTAGGGGCGTGGCAGCCGCCTTGGCCAGGGGTGGGTTCGCCTTTGCCTTTCCCTGTTTTTTCTCCGCAGGTTTCGCCCGGCTGGCACTACTGGGGGCAACCGTGTGGGGTTCCTGCTGGACAGACGGACGGTGGGAGGGCGAGCACCAGTGGAGGCCCCGCGTCTTCGGGAAGTGGAGGAGGAGCGGCAGCCTCATCGTTGACAACACCGGAGACGGGTGCGTCTTCTGCGGTGGCAGCACCGGCGGCAGGTGAGTTGGCGGCTGGGGAAAGGGCTGGGGAGGGGGGTAAGAAGCGAGCGACCAAGCGCAAGCGGGGTTCCGGTCGCCGGCGGCGGCGTTCGGGGTCCTCCTCTTCTTCCTCTTCAGAGTCTTCGTCCGACTCGGTGTCAGACGACTTGGCCGGGAGTCCGGGGGCCACTGGCGGGGAGGTCGGCGTGGGACAGGTGGGTTCGGGGGTCGGCGTGGGGCAGGTGGGTTCGGTGCCTTCGGTGGCGTTTTTCTCTGAGTTATGGGAAGGGGTACCGAAGAAGCTGCGGAAAAAGATTGTAAAACGTCGTTACGTAGATATTTTCCGCTTACTCGAGGGTCGTAAACGGTCGGGGGATAGCCGACGGAAGCGTAAGGAGGATGAGAAGGCGGGTAGGGTCAAGAGAGTGGCTCGGAATGTCGTTAATTGGACTCGGTCTTTCTTGAGGTTGGCGAGTGTATGGGGTCATTCCCATCCAGAGCAGTACGGTTTGCTGTTGGCTTACGCGGACTCTATACTGGAGGCCTCACAGACTCATGACGGTTGGGCTTGGCTCAACTATGATGAGAAATTCCGTGATAAGATGGAGGAGAATCGCCTATTGTCGTGGGGAACCCAGGATATTAATCTTTGGCTAACGCAGATGGCCATCAGACCGGGCGGGGGAAGTATGGGTGGGCAAAGAAGTGGAGTCGCCACCCCTGCGCGGGCGGATCGGCCCTTTCGATTGGGCGTGCCCCCTGTTTTGCAGAGAACTCCAGGGGGGGGAGGAGCGGGGGACCTGTGCTGGCGCTTCAACAAGTCTTCCTGCCCCTTTCCAGATTGCAAATTCCGGCACGCCTGCTCCGTCTGTAATGGGGGTCATTCAGCTCTCAAGTGTGTCAGGAAGAATGGCGGGAGCGGGTCAGCCCCCGGCCACAAGTAACGGGGACGTCTGGAGCTTGGCCCCCACCCCGGTTGCGATCGCGGTGTTAGGCCCCTGGCTTAAGAAGTATCCGAAGCGACAGGTCAGCAGTCTTTTGGAATTTGGGTTCAGGGAGGGGTTTCCCATACCGGTGGTGGGCTGTGTAGGGGTACACAAGGCGAGGAATTCGCCTTCGGTCCGGCGCTTCGCGCAGCTGGTACGTGATAAGTTGGCTACTGAGCTGGCATTAGGTAGGGTGGCGGGTCCTTTCACAGAGCCCCCTTTTGCAGAATTCGTGGTTTCTCCGCTGGGTATCATTCCGAAGAAGGAGCCGGGGAAGTATTGCCTGATACATAATCTCTCGTTTCCGATTGGTTCCTCAGTGAATGATCACATTCCTAAAGTTTTGTGTGCGGTACGGTATGCATCCTTTGATGAGGCCGTGGAGCTGGTACGAGCCTGTGGGCCGGGGTGCTTGATGTCCAAAGTGGATATTGAATCTGCCTTCCGTTTATTGCCGGTGCACCCTTCTGCTTTCTATTTGTTGGGGTTTTGCTTCGAAGGGCAATTTTACTTCGATAAATGCATGCCTATGGGCTGTTCGATTTCCTGTGCGTATTTCGAACAGTTTAGCTCCTTTTTGCACTGGGCATTCGTGGACTGGGTGGGATGCGGTTCGGTAGTGCATTATTTAGATGACTTCCTCTTCGTGGGGCCAGCGCAGTCAGGGCAGTGCAAGGCTTTGTTGGAGGGTTTTGTCCAGTTGGCCCAAGTGTGGGGTGTTCCCTTAGCATCCGAAAAGACGGCGGGTCCGGCGACTACACTTACCTTTCTGGGGGTGGAGTTGGATTCTGTGGCGTTGGTGGCTCGCTTGCCGCAAGAGAAAGTGGCGAGTCTGCGGGTGTTGGTCGCCAATGCGCTGGGCTCTTGTAAGCTAACGCTGCGGGAGATGCAGTCTTTAGTGGGGTCCCTGAATTTTGCGTGTCGGGTGATCCCGATGGGGCGAGTATTCTTGCGCCGATTGTCCGCTGCTACTTCGGGCGTCTCTAGGCCGCATCATCGAATCCGGCTGTCCGGCAGCTTGCGGGCAGACCTGTGGATTTGGGACGATTTTCTTCGTGACTTCAATGGTACCACGGTGCTGAGAGACCCGGAGGTGACTTCTGCGGATTTGCAGTTGTATACGGATGCAGCGGGGAGTTCGGGTTTGGGGATTTATTTTGGGGGCGCATGGTGTGCGGAAGGCTGGCCTCCATCCTGGCGAGCGGTGGGGCTTACGAAGAATATTACCTTCCTCGAGTTGTTTCCCATTTTGGTGGTACTGTCGTTGTGGCCGGATAGACTCCGCAATCGCAGAGTACGCTGGTGGTGCGACAACGAGGCGGTAGTTTCGGTGATTAATAACTATTCCCCAAGATGTCAGCCGGTAGCTGACCTGATGCGGCAGGTGGTGTTTTCATGCTTGCGGTTGAATTTAGTAATTAAGGCTCGTCATATCCCTGGGAGTCATAACCAGATTGCTGATGCTCTTTCCCGTTTCAAGTGGGCGCTGTTTCGGACCTTGGCCCCAGATGCAGACGACGTGGGATCGGCGGTCCCGGAGCATTTATGGCGGATTGGCCTCCAGGAATGATCGAGCTGTTGCGGAAGTCTGTATCCTCAGCGACATGGGTCACGTATCAACGTGGCTACTGCAGTGTGGTGTCCTTCTTGCTACTCCATGGATGGCGGCCCGGGCTGGCCTCGGATTTGCTGATGGGTCAGTATGTGGCGGCAGCTAAAGAACAGGGCTTCTCTCGGGCCACTACCCGACGGAACGTAGCAGGCTTCGCCTTTTTCGCACGGGCTTTCGGGTGGGGGTGGGCGGGAGGGGGATTTCTAACGCGTACGTTGTTGCGGGGTTGGGAGCGGTCCAGTCCCTCGCCCGGGGATTGGCGGCGTCCTATTACGCATGACCTACTGTGTCGGTTGTGCGGGGCTTTGCCGCAAGTTGTGTCCTCCTGCTATGAAGGGGTGCTTTTTCGGGCCGTTTTTTCGTTAGCCTTTTTCGGCGCATTTCGGGTGGGCGAGCTGGTTTCGGAGTCGGGGCGGCTTCACAATGGGAGGGCGGTGCAAGTGCGTCACGTGCACTTGATCGGGAGTAGGGTTCGTATCCGCCTTGCCCGTTCTAAGACGGATCAGGCGGGTAGGGGTGTGTGGGTGGACTTGGCAGCGGTTCAGGGTTCCCCCTCGTGTCCGGTCGCGTTACTGCAGGCGTACTTACGCCTTCGTCCGGAGGTGGATGGTAGCCTTTTTATCCATCTGGACGGGCGGGTTCTTACGCGCTTCCAATTTACCGCAGTGCTGCGCCTGGCTTTACGACAGATAGGTGAGGAACCTGGTGCCTTTGCCCCTCATTCCTTCCGGATCGGAGCGGCAACCAGTGCAGCGGTGGCTGGACTGCCCGATCAGGAGATACAGCGCATTGGGCGTTGGCGGTCGGGAGCCTTCCAGAGCTACGTGCGTTTGTAGGGGAGTGGGTGGGGGGGGGCATTAACGGGGCTGTTCTTTGTCTTTCAGGTGTGGGGCAGCGATGCTGTTGGATTTTGGGCCACTCCTTTGTCTTCTGGGCGGGTCGGCGAGCAGCGATGCGCCCAGTGGGGCTGAATTTGGGACTTCCTGAGCGGGCGGTGACGATCACATGGCTGGGCGAACGCGGACTCCGGTGGATCCAACTCCTGCCTTTGCTTCGGCACCTCCAGCGTTCCCGAGGCACCCCAGATGTGTTACTGCTCCACTTGGGTGGCAACGATCTCGCTTCATGGACCTGCCGGCAGTTGATTCGAGCAGCTATCAAGGACTTTGGGGTGGTGTTGGGGATGTTTCCGGATGTACTATTGCTATGGTCGGATATCATTCCAAGGCCGTCCTGTAGGGCTCAGCGACGGTGGTCACGGGGTGTGACCAAAATTAACCGTCAAATTGGCCGGTGGGTGGGACAGCAAGGGGGCTGTCAAATTTTTCACCCTTGGGTGGACGTGGACTGCCCGGGCCTCTATGGGCCGGATGGGGTGCACTTGTCCCCGATAGGGCTAGATTTACTGCTGAACGATTGGCAGGAGGCCTTGGAAGGTATGCCTTTGGGGGCGAGGGCTGGTCGCAGCTTACCTTTGGGGGGCGGCTCTGGTCGTGGCTGACCTGAGCCAGTGGCGGGATCCCGGAGGTTTCCGGGGTCCGGAGCCGGTGGCAAGCATGAGGGCGGGGGTGGGGTACCCCCGACCCGGTTAATCCCTCAGGCTTTTGCTAATAGCATGGCGAAGCCGGAAGAGGGAGGGAGTGGAAAATGTCGGGCCTGTGCCCGGGGGAAGCGGATGCGGCGTCACCTTGCTACTAACACGGCGGGTGAGAGCTCGCTCTGCTTGGGGGGGGGGGGGGTTAAAAATATGTTGATGTTGGATTATGTGTGTTTAAAAGGTTATTAAAGCTGCGACCAGTTTAAGTCCCAACTTGTTGTCATGTGTTTGTTTTGAATTGCTCTCTTGGGGGAAGGAAAGTGGGGGTGGGGCTTGGGGAGGGGCGAGAGGCGTCGTCCGCCTTACCCGGTTACAGCAAGGCCGCGGGTCCCGTCCGCGTGGCCGCTACTAACCGGGGGGGTGGCGGGCCGTTCGCCCCGCCCCCACCGGGTTGCGGCGGCGCGCGGCTGTTCCGGCCCGCGCGGCCGGGCCCCTCATGGGCCCCCCGTGGCTTTTTAAACGCCCGGGCGCCACTGGGCGGCGGGGCCGCGGCCGCCGGGGGGGGGGGAGGAGTAAGTGACGCGGGGACCCAGCTCTGCATCGGCAGTTGCTGGGTCCAGGCTGGAGGCTCCTGTTGTCCCGCCCGCCCACCCAGGCTGGGGGAGGCTTTGGGGGGGGTGTTTGGGTTGTTGCAGCTGGAGGGGGGGCTTTGGCGGGATCCCGGAGGTTTCCGGGGTCCGGAGCCGGTGGCAAGCATGAGGGCGGGGGTGGGGTACCCCCGACCCGGTTAATCCCTCAGGCTTTTGCTAATAGCATGGCGAAGCCGGAAGAGGGAGGGAGTGGAAAATGTCGGGCCTGTGCCCGGGGGAAGCGGATGCGGCGTCACCTTGCTACTAACACGGCGGGTGAGAGCTCGCTCTGCTTGGGGGGGGAGGGGTTAAAAATATGTTGATGTTGGATTATGTGTGTTTAAAAGGTTATTAAAGCTGCGACCAGTTTAAGTCCCAACTTGTTGTCATGTGTTTGTTTTGAATTGCTCTCTTGGGGGAAGGAAAGTGGGGGTGGGGCTTGGGGAGGGGCGAGAGGCGTCGTCCGCCTTACCCGGTTAGTAACCCACTACTCTAACCATTAGGCTATCCTAGACATCTAGGCTTTGGAATATAGTTCTGAGGATGTCTATGTAGACTACCCTGTAGACATCCTATAGGGCATGTCCACGTTTGTGAAATTGCATCTGTACCTGGATATGCTTGGGAGGGGGGGGGGGTTACAGACATCCTGGCTTAGACATCCCAGATTGCACTTGGACATCCTTGCTAAAATTGCCCTCTATATGTATTTTATAAAAGGATCAACATTCACTGATCCTTTTATAACCTTCCAGTGTTGTTTTCAACAGGCAGACTTGAATATCTAGTCACCTATGTGATCATTTTAAAATTCCCTCCTTAAACTAGTAAACATTAAAAAAAAACTTGTGGCAATACTAACAAGGTGCTGAAAAAGTTATTTGCTGTGCTAGCCCTTATTGAAGCTATGACCTTCAAAAAAATGCATGATCCTTCTGCTGCAATTGCATAACTAAAGACCAATCTCAACAGATGCCGTTCACAGCCGATTTGTTGAAATGAGACAATCTAATATCAGAAATGTGTTTCCTCCGGTAACTTCAAAAATACAAATCAGAGCTGCACTCCATTCAAAACAATTCCTAACTCAAAATAAATAACTCATTTTTTCTTTGTTGTCTATACATTTGGGCCCTAACATAATATTCTTCTCCCCCTGCAAGTACAACCATTCTTCCCTTCCCCTCCCCCCTTCCCTCCCCACATACCAACAACGAAGGAGCTTGGAGACCCAGCACAACACTGTCTGCCCAGGATGCACTAACTTTGGTAGAAATGATGGCTTTAGGGGTTGGCGAAGCAGGCAACTAACTGAGGTCTTACACGATAGGGGAACCCACAAGTTTACAACTGAGTGAAGTTTTTTAAAAGACGAGCCCTCACTCACTAGCATATTTTTGGGCCCTTTTACTATAGAACGGTAAGCTTTTGCACTGACCGCGTGTTAGGAGCAAAACCTAATGTGCGGTACGTGCAAAAGCCATGTGGTAATTGTCGAGGGTGTGGACAGCATGTCCCCTACAGTTATTGCACTGAAATGTCCCTTACCGTGCATTAGGTTCATTCGTAATTATTGCTGATGTACTTAACACCATGGCATTAAGTTCACTCACGCTAATTGCAAAAGAGACTGTTAGCGCACACTAATTCCCACACGCTAACTGCAATGTGCAGTCCACATTTATTCACTGCCCATAACCTGCCCATTCCCCATCCCATTGTGCAATGAGTAGTTAGCACTAGAGGACAGCAACCTTGGGCCGGAAGGACTGGGGTTTCTAGTCCCACGGATATAGGGACTAGAAACCCCATGAACCTCATGAAAGGCGGTATATAAGAAATGTTAATTAAATAAATAAATAAATTAGCATGATGCCATGCCAGTTACTGTGTACTTGCACTGTTAGTGTGTGCCCTTTAGTTAAAAGGCCCCTTGCATTTAGCACTCTTCTGTTTAGAATAAAGATTCATGATACCAATTTCATTGCAGGTTCTTGTATTTGTCAAAAGAAAAGTGAAAAGAAACTATCCAACTTCCTTATGGGTCATACAAATTAAGCCTCTAAGATCATGAAATGACTCTTACTACTACTGCTACTACTACTACTGAACATTTCTATAGCGCTACAAGACGTACACAGCAGCTCTGCACAGGCACATGTAAAAGGCGGTCCCTGCTCTTCAGAGCTTACAATCTAGTCAAGATAGACAACACAGTAGCTGTAGACATGGGATAAATCTAGGGGGAATGGTAAGCAAACACAAAGGAAACCAGGTGAGTCAAGATCTGAAAGCGGCAGCAAAGAGGTGAGTTTTCAACCTGGATTTGAAAAGGGCTAGAGAAGACACATGATGTACAAACTCAGCTAGTTTGTTCCAGGCATAAGGAGCAGCAAGTTGAAAGGAGCGAAGTCTGGAGTTTGCAATAGAAGAGAAGGGCACAGATAGAAGTGATTTGCCAGAAGAGCAGAGTTCCCGAGCAGGGGTGTAGGGAGAGATAAGAGAGGAAAGGTAGTGAGGAGCTGCAGAGTGAATGCACTTATAGGTCAGCAGGAGAGGTTTGAACTACAGTAGATATGGAAATGGATAGGGAGCCAAGGAAATGACTTGAAGAGAGGGGTAATATGAGCATGACAAGACTGGCAGAAGATTAGCTGTGCAGCAGAGTGTTGAACAGATTGAAGAGGAGAGAGATGATTCAGAGGGAGACCAGTCAAGGAGTAGGTTACAATAGTCTAGACAAGAGGTAACTAAGAGCGGATAAGGTCTTAGTAGTGTGTTCAGAAAGGAATGAGTGAATTTTGTTGTTGTTATAGAGAAAGAATCGGCAGTTTTAGCTATCAGTTGAAAGTGTGTGGAGAAGGAGAGAGAGGAGTCAAAGACGACCCCAAGGTTGCGAGCTGAGGAGACAGGAAGAAGTAGAAAGTTATCCACAGAGACTGAGAAAGGAGGAAGGGGAGAGGAGGGTTTAGGGGGAAAAATAAAAAGCTCAGTTTTGGCCATGTTCAATTTCAAGCAGTGATAAGACATTCAAACAGCAATGTCAGAAAGGCAGGCAGAGATGCTGGCCTGGATTGCCTGAGAGATTTCAGGTGTAGAGAGTTAGATCTGGGAGTCATCAGCATAAAGAAAGTACTGAAAGCCAAGGGAAGAGATGAGTGCATCAAGGGACTGGGTATAGAGAGAGAAAAGGAATAGACCCAAGACAGATCCTTGGGGTACACCAACTGAGAGTGGCATAGCAGTAGAGGAGGATCCACCAGAACAAACACTGAAAGAGCAATGGGAGAGATAAGAAGAGAACCACAATAGCACAGAACCCTTATAACCAAGCGAGGACAAGATATCAAGGATAAGGTTGTGATCAACAGTGTCAAAAGCAGCAAGAAGGATGAGGATCAAGAAAGGCTCTTGGATTAGGTCACTGGAGACTGGCAAGAGCCATTTCAGTAGAATGTAAAGGACAAAAGTCAGACTGTAAAGGATCTAGAAGGGCTTGAGAAGAGAGAAAGTTGAGGCAATGGTGGTGAATGGCACATTCAAGTAGTTTAGAAACAAAGGGGAGGAGGGAGATGGGTCGATAGTAAGAAGGACAGGTAGGGTCTAGTGAGGGTTTCTTGAGGAAAGGTGTGACCAGAGCCAGCCCATCCATTGAGCGATAATGTTGTTCGCACAAGGCCCCATTCTTCAGGGGGCCCCGCGCAAACTCCATTATCGCACAACGGGCGGCTTCAAAGGGAGCCGGGGAAGCCCACGCGAGGCCCCGGCTCCCTCTGCACAGCCGCCAGTGTGAAGAGCCTTTTCCTTCCCGCTGGTGGCTGTTTCTGTGAATCCGCAAGTGCCGGGAGAGGTTAAAGGCAATGACAATGACAATGGCAATAAGAGAGTAAGTGGGGATTGAGAATGGAAGGGTGAAATTTGAGTGGATGATAAAGGAATAAGGAAAGAAATGGGGGAAAGAGCAAAAGGGAAACAATCAGTATGTTAAAGCAGATATAGAGAGAGAATAGAAAAAAATCTAAAAGAGAAGAAAGGACAAATGGATAGCTCGCAGAAGACAGAAGAAACCAGAAGAAAGTGACTGGAACAATTGCAAACTGAAAAATAAAATGCCCAAACAGCAGGTAGAAAAATACTTTTTATTTTGAATTTATTTATGTCTGGTCTGGGAAGTATGTATTGCTAACATGTTTGCGTTTTTGTTTAGTGCAAGAGGAAATTATTTTATAGTTGTATTTCTCCAGTGTTGTACATTTCATGTTTGGCTTTTGGGGTTCCCAGTTTAATTATTATCTTCCTATTTTTAAATTGTGATCCCTTGTTTTTTGTGTGGTGATGGTCTATGTTCTGCATGTGTATCCGAGCTGAGGTATTCTGTTCATATAGTTTCTATTTGACAGTCCCACTTGTTCTCTTTCCCCCAGTGATATTCTCTTTCCCCAGTGGAATTCTCTAAGATGTATTGGTTTAATATATGCAGTGTTGTCTTTTGATAGGTAGGGTTTGGTGCTTTGTGAGTCCTGGTAGTGTTGTTATGTTAGGGTAGATTTGCTATGGGTTCTAAATGGTCAGTGTTTATAGTACTTCCTAATGGGCCTGACGGTTGTCACTGCAATATAGTAATGTAGAAATGTGTTAGTCTTTCTTTATCCAGACACTCATTAAGAGGCACGTTTACTAAAAGTGCATGTTAATATTATGCAAATAGTTATGCAAATAAGGGGCCTCATGAAAATGAAGCACCACAATTAATCTCCACACATGGCCCTGCACCCCACTTGGGCTGCCCCAGGGTGTGACCACAGCATGCTTAAGGCTACAGGAATAATTGCAGTGGAGAATGATAGACTGAGAATATGAGAGAAGGAAGGGACAACAGTGGAGGAGATGGAGCTTAGGAGACAGGTGGGAATAGGATCAGAGGAGCAGGTAGTGAGTTTGGAGGAGGAAAGAAAGTGTGTGGTTTCCTCCTCCGAGATCATAGAAAAAGAAGAAAGGGTAGCAAAGATCCTGAACCCTAAGGCCACTACTGTTTGGTATTCCTAGCCTGCCAATTTATCGTGCAATATAACATTATTTTTCAGTAGAATGTTCATAACTTTATGTTTCTTGTTCTTTTATTCCCCTTTCTTCATTATGTTTCTTTTGTTCCTCCTGATATCATTTCAGCATTTTGTGTGTTCTTTATTCTTTTATTTAAACTTCTCATATGTTTTTTCTTTTTCTTTTCTTTTTTGTTACATTTCTCTCTCCTCTAATTTATCTACTCATTCTATTTCCTCATATCTTTTAGCAATTTCCTTCCTGCTCCCTCTTTCTTATGTTGTTCATCTCATTCCCAAATCTCATTTCATTTTTGTCATCTATTTTCTTTACTTTTTTACTTTAGTTTCTCTTTAACATATCTCATGGTTTTGATTACACTTGACCCTTCTCCCTTCCCCATTTTTCTCTTACACATATCAGTCCCTCCTCCTGATACACATCCTTCCACAGCTCACATATCCACACCTCAAGTTCCTAGTCGGCTTTCAAACACATAAAGCTTGATCCCATTCATCCTCAGATGCTGCTTACCTATTTTTCCTTCACACTTCTCTCCTTCCCTCATCTCTTTTCTCTAGTCTTCCTTCCTCTCCTTTCTTCTCCTCTACCACTTCTTTCTTCTCTCATCTAGCCTCCTCCATCCCTCCCTCCCTCATCTCTGCCGTCCACCATCCCTTTTTCAATTCTGATTTTCTTCCTCTTTTATCTTCTACAACTCCATAATCGCTTTCATCCATCTCTTATCTTTTCCTTCCGTTCTATCATTCCTTTCTCCACCCTTCCCTTTCGCATCTGCCTAATCCCTTTCTCCTCCACCCCTATTTTTCATCCAGGATCTCCTGAGCGGTAGCAGTAGTGCAGGTCACAGGGTCTCTAAGGGGCACAGCTATGTCTGTCCCCGTGCCTGCCTCTTCCATCTATTGGTGTTTCTTGTTCAAGGGAAGCAGGCCACAGGGGCAGAGAGCACGGCACTTGTTAGAGACCCTGCAGTCCATGCTGCTCTCTGCAGTTATGAACGAAGCTGACAGTCAGGCGGGGCCATTCTTGGGCCATGAGAAAGTAAATCTGAGCACTAGATCTGAGCCTGCACTGGCACAGTCGCTCTGTCCCAAACATTGCTCTCTAAGCACCAGTGAATTAACTATATAGGACACAAGGTAGTGCCAAACTCCAAGTTTATATTGGGTAACCAGTAGGGTCGTACAACATGCATATGTTGTGGAATGGTATGTGCACTTTAATTTACACAGAGTATGGCAAATTTTCAAATAGCCCATTTCTGGAGTCCAAACACCAGTCTTCCAGTGAGAATGGCTTTGAAAATTGCCCTTCACGTGACCGAAATCATTAGTCTCAGCAATATTGAAACTAAAGATCACGGAGTCATTTCTATATTTACAGTCAAAATGGGGATTCAGCTATTATTCAGTTTGTTATGAAACACTCTCTAGAGTGTATTCAGAATGGCCTGAAAATAGAAATTCAGAGCATTGAAGAGGCGGAGCTCATCTCTCTTTTCCTTTGTCAGGGTTTTCATCACCTCTCTTCCTATCATCAAACAATTCTTCATCCATCTAAGTGGCTTTTTATTACTCTCCCCAAGACCTCTAACCCAACAACCCTTCCTTTTCCTTGCAGTGCTTTTTGCTCTTTATGGAAGGATAAATGCCATTTTTTAATTTTTTCCCCATGGAAAATCATGCAAGATAGGCCTAGGTACTAAATTGTTCTAATTCTATTAAAATGAAATCAGAAGAAAAGTATTAGAAAAAGTCCCATTTCTGCGCTTTTTCATGATGCATTTAAGAAGAGTGCCAAGATCACAGTAGAACTTGTCTTAGGAAAAGTGACTGACAGCAGATCCAGCATCATGGATGGGCATTAGGGGCCACTGCCTACCATTCAGCAGGCTATTGGCATTCAGGATTAACGGGGGACATGCATTCGGACCATGGTAAAGTACAAATATATAGATCTTTTTTTGTTTCGTTATACGGTAATTATATAGGAAAAAAAAGGAGAGGGGGCAATCCGTACCAATAAAGGTCCATGACAAAAAGAAAAAAGGGGGAGGGATTAATGGAATTGCCACAGAGTAAATTAATTGTCACGAAGTAGATTTATTTAGCCTGACACAACCATGTTTCAGCATGATATGCCTGCATCAGGGGCAATTATTGAAATCCATGAAAAATATGTATAAAACCTGATCATAGCAACAGCAATATCCTACTCTGAGGCAATTAATTTACTCTGTGGCAATTTCATTAACACCTCCCCCTTTTTTCTTTTTGTTGTGTTACTTATATAGAGGCATCTTTACTAAAAGGTAGAGGGGGGTGGGGTTAGAGCACGGTTAGTGTGTGGTTTGGGCACGATGCTAGAAAGTAGCATGAGGCCATGCACCAAAACCCTATGCCACCCTTGTATCATGCATTGGGATGGTGACTGGGTGGGATGGGCGATCCCACTATGACACAGCATGGACATTTGTAGCCTGCAACTAGCGGTACCTCAATGGGTGGTGTAATTGCTCTTGTGGACAGTTTGCTGCATTGAAGTGCGGTAACTGCAGAAAGATAGATGTACCGATCCCTTTGATAGGGGATATATCAGAAGCTTTATTCATGATTTGGATGTCTGAAAATAGGCATTCAGATCTACAAATCACAGAGACATCCCCAGAATCATTTTAGAAACAGGGTATATAGAGGTCCCTGGTGTGAGGATATCCATATAGGGAGGAAGCATGGCTTGGGCGAAACAATGGAGATGCATGTTGCGCTGCAATTTCAGAATGGTACAAGCATGTCTGGCCCTCGTTGATGTCCATGTCTATACCTGCTTTTGACCATGATTAAGGTGCAAAAAAGTGCTCGTTTCATGACTGCAATGCTTCCAGGGGGAAGAGCATAATGCACTTTCTTTGCCTTGGTTAATATTTCCTGGCTGAAGAGACCTGCACATAAATACATATTCCAGGCCTGCTGCCGCATGTCTGATTATCAAAAATGGCCAACCAGGATGTGCAAATTTCATAACATAGTCACTCCCTTCCGAAATTCCCTTGTCGGTGCATCTATGTACCCAGTTCTGAGGCTGTGCAATTTGGGGACATCCATTTGTGAAATGGCCTATGCCTGTGCATGTACCTGGCCTTGCAATCTGCATGGGGCCCATCTCCATAACTGGTTGCTGGGACATTCATTTCTCGGGGTTGGAGATGGTTCGATTTCAGAACGTGCCTCCCTTCACTGCTGCCACTCCTCTGGATTTTTGAACATTCTGCTCTGGACATCCCAGATTCTTCCTGGATGCCACTTCTAAAATCCCACATCACATGTAACCTTGAATTTTATAAATTGCTTTTAAGGGCATTTTGTTGAAAGGGTGATTAAGCTAATTATATACATAAATAACATAAATGTATTCTTCCATGCTGTACCCAACCTCCCCCAGTTCACATAATGATAGGATAAGCTTACTCTGACTGGAGACGTTAGGTGTAGCTAGAGAGTCATCTTAAACCAGAAAAGGTCACAAAAATGTCAAAGTGAGTCAAAACACTTAAGGAAGAAAGAGAACATTTTATTTACATTCCCTGTACTTAACAGTTACCAGCTCAGGGTCCCTTAGCAATACCAAACAAGTCAAACCACTTAAAGCTAAAACAGAAAAATGCAAACAAACATGGTGGATAAACAGTGCTGCTGCTTATTCATATGTGATAGATGCAAAACAATTTAAAAGCAGAACTGGTAGTTCTTTGGGATTGATTTTATAACACGGTGACTATTTGGAATGTCAGGAAAGATGCTTATTTAATGCGATTTTCTAAAGGCACTTATGTGTCTTGTTAAGATAGGAACAGAGAACCATTCCTACTAGCACACATATCTCTTTGTATAAATTTACATGTGCTCTGAATAAGGTGTACAATGTGGGCATGCTTTGGGGCAGTTCCTGCAAATGGGTTAGTTTTGCGCATACCATGACAGTCGTGAATGTGGAGTATGATCTCAGACTCTCAAATTTACTGCTAAGGCTCGACGTAGTACTTGCATCGTGACAAAGAGAGCCTCCTGCTGGAGTTTGTAAGATGTAACATGTATGGGTAGTTTGTCAAGATGGGCTTGGAAATTCTTCATTATCAAGTCTGTGGCACCCAACATGACGGGAAATGTTTCTGTATCTTTCTGCCACATTTTCTTGGTCTCTGACTGCATTTTCTGGTATTTCAGGAACATCTCCCTCTCCACACAATTCATAGAGTAGTCGCTTGGAATTGACACTCTATATGCCAGCGATGGCGAACCTATGGCACGCGTGCCAGCTGTGGCACGCGAAGGCCTTGCAGCTGGCACGCGTGAAGGTCCGCAAAAAAAGAAAAAGCGGGCTCTGGCTGCTGCCGCAGACGCGGCAGCATGCAGTGTCCCGCGGGGCCCCCTCCGCCCGCTAAGCCCCTCTGCAAGGGCTTTCAGATTCGCGAGGGAGACAGCGTCTCCCTCGCGTCTCTGTTAAGCCCGTAGGGGTTAATGGGAAATTTCCCATCAGCCCCTTTAGACGCGAGGGACTGATGGGAAATTTCCCATTAGCCCCTGCGGGCTTAACAGAGACGCGAGGGAGACGCTGTCTCCCTCGCGAATCGGAAAGCCCTTGCAGAGGGGCTTAGCGGGCGGAGGGGGCCCCGCGGGACACTGCATGCTGCCGCGTCCGCGGCAGCAGCCAGAGCCCGCTTTTTCTGTTTTTAAATTTGCCGGGGGGGGGGGGTTAGGACTGCTAATGGGCTGGGGGGGGGTTTGGACTGCTAATGGGCTGGGGGGGGTTAGGACTGCTAATGGGCTAGGAGGGGGGGGGTTAGGACTGCTAATGGGCTGTGGGCTGAGGGGGGCTGTCTGGAAATGGGGTGATGGGGGGTTAGGACTGCTAATGGGCAGGGGGGGGGTTAGGACTGCTAATGGGCTGGGGGGGTTTGGACTGCTAATGGGCTGGGGGGGTTAGGACTGCTAATGGGCTAGGCGGGGGGGGGTTAGGACTGCTAATGGGCTAGGGGGGGTTAGGACTGCTAATGGGCTGTGGGCTGATGGGGGCTGTCTGGAAATGGGGTGATGGGGGGTTAGGACTGGTAATGGGCTATGGGGGGGGTTAGGACTGCTAATGGGCTAGAGAGGGGGGGTTAGGACTGCTAATGGGCTAGGGGGGGTTAGGACTGCTAATGGGCTAGGGGGGGGTTAGGACTGCTGCTAATGGGCTAGGAGGGGGGGTTAGGACTGCTAATGGGCTAGGAGGGGGGGTTAGGACTGCTAATGGGCTGGGGGGGTTAGGACTGCTAATGGGCTAGAGGGAAGGGGTTAGGACTGCTAATGGGCTAGGGGGGGGGTTAGGACTGCTAATGGGCTAGGAGGGGGGTTAGGACTGCTAATGGGCTGTGGGCTGATGGGGTCTGTCTGGAAATGTGGTCATGGGGGTAAGCACTGGTAATGGGCTATGGGGGGGGTTAGGACTGCTAATGGGCTAGAGAGGGGGGGTAGGACTGCTAATGGGCTGGGGGGGGTTAGGACTGCTAATGGGCTGATGGGGAGGGGTTAGGACTTGAGGTGGGCTGTTGGGTGGGGTTAGGACTGGAAATGGGCTGATGGGGGCTTAACACTGGAGGTGGTCTGATGGGGTTAGGACTGGTAATGGGCTATGGGGGGGTTTAGGACTGATAATGGGCTATGGGGGGCTGGGACAAGAAATGGGCTGATGGGGAGGGGTTAGGACTTGAGGTGGGCTGATGGGGTTAGGACTGGTAATGGACTGTGGGCTGATGGGGGGGTTAGGACTGGCAATGGGCTATGGGGGCTGACTGGAAGTGGGGGGTTAGGACTGGTAATGGGTTATAGGGGGGGGCTTAAACTGAAAATGGGGTGATGGGGGGTTAGGACTGGAAGTGGGTTGATGAGGGGGGATAGGACTGGTATTGGGTTGGGGGGCTGCTAGGACTGGAAATGGGCTGATGCAGGGACTAGAAGGGAATGGATGCTGGGTGAGGCTGGAACTAGAAGGGAGCTGGTGTTGGGGGAGGATTAGAATGGGATGGGGCTGGGAGAGTAAAATGGAGAGGGGAAAAATATTTTGTGTGGGAGGGATAAAAAATCTACAATTGGCCGGGTATTGGGAGAGTAAGTGGGGATTGAGGATGGAGGGGTAAATTTTGAGTAGATGAAATAGGAATGAGGAAAGAGCCAAAGGAGAAAGATTAGTATGTTAAAGCAGATGTAGAGAGAGAATGGAAAAAAAAAACAAGAAGACAGAAGAAAGGACAAATGGACAGCAGATGGAGAGTTAGCAGAAGACACGAAGAAACCAGAAGAAAGTGGCTGGAACAATTGCAACTGAAAAAAAATGCACAAAAGGTAGAAAAATATCTCTTTATTTTGAATTTATTAACTGGAATATGTCAGCTCTGGGAAATGTGCATCATTAATTTTTGCGCTTTGTTTAGTACAAGAGGAAATTAATATATAGTTTTATTTCTACAGTGTTGTTGTATATTCCAAGTTTGGCTTTTGGGGTTCCCAGTTTAATTATTGTCTTCCTGTTTCTAAATTGTGATTCCTTGTTTGGTGATGGTCTGTTCTGCATGTGTAACTGAGCTGAGGTATTCTGTTTATATAATTCCTATTTGACATTGCCACTTGTTCTTTCCCCAGTAGGTCATGTATTGTTGTTCTCTGAGATGTATTGGTTTAATATTTGCAGTGTTGCCTTTTGATAGGTAGAGTATGGTGCTTTGTGAGTCCTGGTAGTGCTGTTAGGATACGGCGGGTTTGCTATGGGTTCTAAATGGGCAGCGTTTGTAGTAGTTCCTAATGTGCCTGGCGGTTGGTACTGGATTATAGTAATGTAGAAACCTTTTAGTCTTTCTTTATCCATATACTCATTAAGAGGCATGTTTACTAAAAGTTAGTGTATGGTAACATTATGCAAATATTTATGCAAATGAAGCACCTTATGCAAATGGGGCTTTAATTGACGTGCTGGCACTTTGAGGAAATTCTTTGGTTTTGTGCGGCAGTTTGGGCACTCGGGCTCAAAAAGGTTAGCCATCACTGCTATATGCCGTTCTGGTGTTTTTCTCCTTAACCTCTATATCCAGCTTCCTCGCATCCAGCTTTTTATCGGTCAGAATGGGAGTATCCCAGGTGATCATAACCTCCTCGTTCTCTGTAATTCTCTTAGGGTCATGATCCCCGTGCTTTTCGGGCACAGTGATGTTTTAGTGCTTACAGAGTTTCCAGTGGATGAGGCATGCTACTTTATTATGTCTTTCTGTATAGAAATTTTCTGCCATCAGAACTTCACAGCCAGCTATGAGGTGAGTGACTGTTTCCAGGTCTTTCTTACAGAATCAATATATGTCTGTGTTGCTAGTTTTTTCAATGCTTGCCGTAACCCATCTTGTCCTTAAGTTGCTGTCCTGGGCTGCAAACATCAACTTCTCATCCTTTGGTTTCAGTTCACCCCTCATTAACCATTTGTGTCCATTCTTGATCAACAAAGGGCTCTTGGAGTAACACTGTATTTCCCACTGTATCTGTGCATCTGTCATTTGTTTATCCTTGTTTGTTGATCTAATTCTTAAGAGGTTTTTCTCTTGTTTTGCAAATTCTGTTACTTCCTTCTTTGTGCATTCTTGTGGATTTTCACTTATTCCTTCTAGTTGTCAGAACGCTTGTCAAAGTTTGATGATGGACACAGATTCTAGACATTCACTCTCATATTTCAGCACTTTTTGCGTATTTGGATCTGAGGATGCAGTTAAGTAGGCCTGGAGGCCTACGATAGTAGCTCTGTGTGTATAATCAATCTCTATAAGTCCCAGCCCTCCTTCAGCTCTAGGGATGTTCATTCTTGGCATACACTGATTCTTGTAAATTACTTCATCGGCATGGAGGAGTTTTCGGGTTCGCACATCCAGTTTTTCAAGATCTTTAAGAGACCAGTCCACAATCCCAATGCTGTATGAAAGTACAGCTCCCTATGCATGTACTCGTGTATTTTATCAAATATGTGCATACGCCACAACTCCACCCCAGCTCTGTACAAACTCCATCCCTGGGAATGCCTACCCACAGATTACATGAAAGTAGGTGCACTCTTTGTGTGCACTTACTTTTTATGCATGTGTACTTGCATGCAATTTTATAAGAGCTGTTTCCACCTATAAAACAGGCTTTGCATGCAGAAAAAACTTATAACATTACTCTCTTTAAGGTACATTTTAGAATAGCTATCTAAGTGATATCTGGTGTGTCCATATGAAAATGTCCAAAATGCCATGGGAGGGATAGCAGAGAAGGTGGACACCTGCAAATGCCTCCCAAATTCACCCTATCTCCACCTCAAAAGAGCAGCAGTAGACAATACAGCTTTGATATTTGAAATAGTAAGTGTGATGTTACCTCTGGGCTATTACCTTCTTTAGGATTAAGGATTAAGGATGAATTTATATAAATTGATGAGAGTACTCAGTAGATTAAGCACCATACAAAACAGAAGTGATGGCAGGGTCTCCCTCAAATATTCCTCATTGGATCTTGATATTAAGACTGATGAATTGGCTATCTCCATACTTCAAAAGAAAAGTAGTCTGCCACATTTTCATGGTGATCTTAATGTACTTGATCAAGCCAGGGTTGATTTTATACATTTCAAGGCAATTTATTCTCCAGGATTGCAGGATGCTATTAAAGGCTTTCTTATAGTCAATCCATGCTACACTGAGATTTCTATTTTTTTTGTACTAGTCATGAAGGCTTTATTCAACATTAACTAGTCTTTGGTTCCACATGCTCACCTCTTATTGTCTCTCTGCTCTATTGCCATGATGCTATCGGAATCTACATGATTGTATGTTCTGTCTGGATCTATTGCAGTAAACAGCTTATATACTCTAGTTAGACAAGTTATTGGTCTGTAATTTTTGGAAACATTATTTGGATTCCTCTTTGTGTTCTTGTTATAAACCATTGTGGTATTAAATCTGGTTGCTTGATCAACTGATTTTAGCAATTTACCATGTCTTGGTGGAGTGATGTTAGCTGTGTGAGCCCAAGGTTTGTCACTCCATCTGGATCAGGGCTCTTCCAGTTTGGGGCTCCTTTTAATCTGCTTTCCAGCCATTTTGTTATTACTTCAGGCCATTCCATAAGTTTGATGTTTGCCTTTTCTAATTTCTCCTATCTCAGGGTAGCCATTCTGCTTCTCAATTTTGCTCTGCAGTTTTTGTCAAAAGTTTTCTGTTTCATAGTTGGTTGGTTGTGGTTTTTCCATGCTAACCTTCTTTCTCAGTTCCCTATAGAACTGTTTTGGGCTTTCTTTAGACAGTTTATTCTGATATCTTTCTTTTCTGTCTTCTTCATATCTTCGCTCTTTTGTGCTTCTGGTGCTAGTTTCAAGTTATTATTGGAGGATATGAATGTAAGGTCTTCTGTTAATACAACATGTTTCAGTTTGACGTTTTTCAATCTTCTATATCTTTGATGATCTTCGTCCTTTTAGATACCCATCTTTCAAGGATACCTCTGCATGCAGTGATTTTATTTTTCCTTTGATGCACGTTTTTCAAGGAGGAATTGTTATCATTCTCCTTTTCTTCTATCCCTGAGTATTTGTTGGTAGAACTCTTTCAGCAATAGTTTTGGATGTGCAATATTATATTTGATTTATTTCTGTGATGACAATACAGGCTATGGCCTTGTTCATCTTATTTCTCAAGTTCTTAAGTTTAGGCATTAAATTTAACTTAGGTAAGCTTTCCCTTGCCTGGAACTCAGCATACTCATTTTTCTCCAGATGGACTAGGAGCTCAACCGTTAATTCCTCCACCTCCAGGTCTTTCTCCTCCCTTTCTTCTTCCTCTTCAGTTGATGTCCTGGCCTTCCCTTTACCATACTTTCCTTCACTTCAAAATCTCCAAGCTTTATTTCCACCTCAGCCTTCTTTCTAGTGCTCTGTTCCAAACCTTCTTATACTCTCTCCTCATCAACCTTCTTTTTGGTGTTTCTTTCTTTCTGGATCCCTTCTTTCTCTCCCTATTTCAGTTCTTCTTTTGCCCCTCTTCAGACTCCTTCATCTCCTTGTCTAGCAGCCTTTCTTCTGTTGTTCTTTTCTGAGGCTATTCTTTCTTTTTATTTGCAAATACCCTTCTTTGGGTGTTCCTTCTCTCTGTATTTCCTTTTCCATAGAAGCCATCGGTTGATATAAAATATTCTTATTCAATATTCACACTTCTTTTCTTTGATCTGTGAAATTCTAGGTCTTCCATCTGTATCAGTTGCTTTTGAGGTTTTCTTGAAGCAGTATTTCTCTCTTTTCTAGTTTTTTGTGGATTCTGTATTTATTTAAATATAGGGGGCCCGATATTGAGTTATGCCAGCTGTGTGCTGACCCTTAACCCCAGACCAATGCGGCCCCAACATTGAATATCCGGGTTTGACACATAGCCTCCTAAATGTGGTAGATAACGGCTAAAAGATAGGTAAGCTTTTGTCTTGCCTATCTTTTAGCCACAAGTTGCTAACTGGCAGCATGCAATATCGCTGCTGCTCGGTTATCGGCTGTCATCACCTCCGCTCCTCCCCGGAACGTCCACAAAATGCCCCAATGCTAAGCGGTTAGCATCAGGGCATGTAAAGAAGAAGATCGGGGATATTCAGCAGCACTAATCTTGATAGTGCCATTGAATATCCCAGTTAGAGGAATTTACACAGTTTACAGGGCTGTAAACTGTGTAAATGCCTTTTGAATATCAAGTACAGGGTTTTTAGCATAAAGGTAGCTGTACATTATCCCTTCTTCATCTGTGGGAGTCTACTAAAATGTAGTTAACCCTCTTAACTTTTTTATTAACATCTGTGTTTATCTGCTGCCTCAGTAGGTAATGAACAAGTTCATCATGGCGTTTATCTGTGGCAGAGATATTATATTTATCTGCAGTGTGTGCACTATAACTACCACCATCACTTGCCCTGGTGTGTAAGCTATGGCTGGGCACCTTTTTATCTTGGGTGATGTACAGTTAGTATGTATTTTTCCTTTTCTTTCCTATTATACTTCAATTGCAGTGTTGCCTTGCTGAGATTTGATATTGATGATATACAACAGGGTCACCATGTGAAGTCACATAGCAAAACTTGAAAAGAAAACGTTATTCTCTCCCCATAAGAGAGACACAACACTTCGCTACCCATTGCTGGTGAATTTTATGCTGTGCTTGCTTGACTGGTTCTCTTGGGGTAATTTCTCCAAATTAGTTTTGTGCATACTTCAGAGGGGAGGGGGGAGGGGGCTAATAAGTCTCTGGCCTTGTAATGAAACAGAAAGCTATGGGCAGTTCCAGTGGGCTGAATGATCTCTCTGCAGTTTCGTTTTATTTCGTACCAAATAAAATAAAACTGCAGAGAGATCATTTGGACCACTGGAACGGAAGTGTGCCCGTAGCTTTCTGTTTCGTTACAAGACCAGAGACTTATTAGTTATATTGTGTGAGGCCAAATGTATATTGTATAAAGTTATAAAGTGCAAGGCCAAATGTTATAATATATAAAGTTATAATGTTCAAGGTTAAATGTTATAATGTAAAGCTACAAATAGTTTTTGTAACATGTTAAGTTTTATGTAAACCGTCCCTGATCTCTGGAAGGGGCGGTATAGAAAAACACAACAAATAAATAAATAAATAAATTAGCCCTGCCTTATGCTATGATAGTCATGAACCTCAATCCTAAGCCAGGCTATTATGAATATGATCTCAACCTCTCAGATTTACTGTTAATGCCCAGCGTAGTATTTGCATCATGCCAAAAAGAGCTTCCTTCTAGAGACTGGGGCAATTTCTCCAAATTAGTTAGTTTTGTGTATAATGTACCATGAGAATCATGAACCTTACTTTGAAGCCTGGGTATGTGGAGTATGATCTAAGGGAACGATTTTCAAAGGCATTTACATGGGTAACTTTCCTATTACTTACCCTTGTAAATGCCTTATCCTGGATTTTCAAAGGGCACCTACACGAGTAGTGCCCTTTGAAAATCCTAGCTATGTCCCAAATGCGCCCAGATGTATGCGGTTAGCATTGGGGCATATTAGGGGCATTCTGGGGTGGAGCGGGGTGGAGGAAAGGGCTAACCAGGTAGCACCAATTTTCAATGCTACCCACTTAGCGCTCTGCACTTTAAAGATAGGCGTGGAAAACCTTCACCTATTTTTAAGGCACAGGAGCTCTTGTGGCTTCCAGGTTGTGTGGCAAGACCTGTATTTCAAATACCGGGGCCGCATAAGACCCCAGCATTGAAAATCTGGCTTAGGTGGAAAAGGGGGGGGCTATGTGCCGACTCAGCACATAGCACTGCCCCGTTCAAAATCGGGCCCTGAGTCTCTCATATTTACTGCTAATGCTCAGCATAGTAATTGCATTGTGCCAAAGAGAGCCTCCTTCTGGAGTTCATAAGATGTAACATGTATGGATAATTTATCAAGGTGTGCTTGGTAATTCTTCTTAATCAAGCCATGGTATGTAGATGTAGCTCATGCATATCCATGAGGGACAGCAGGAAAACCCGAACAGTGTGATGCAAACCTGGACTGGAGTTGGGAATCTGTGCCGTAAAGCAGCAGCCATCAAGGGCAGACACACCCACACCCACACCCACAGGCCTCATTGGCCAATGTCTCCTGGAGAGGCAGACCATTGGACCCTGCATGCATCTCCCAAAACTAGCACTTGCATAACTTAACAATGTCACCCTACACCTGAGGTATACGGTACACAGCTCTGAGACGTTTGCTAGGAGTACTGGCAGATAGATATCCATACGTTACGCACATACTGCTAGTTGACCCCATCCGAACAATCTGTTAGGTGTTTGCGGTGCGTGCTCCAGGCCTGGCCTCTGACGGTGTTTACCACCCTGGGGAGTGACCCCCAGCTGTACTGCGTACCATATCCATGCCTTGCCGTGCCCAGGACTGGTTTGGTGGGCAAGGCCAATTACCTCCTCAATAGTAGCACCATGATGGCATAGGTGTGGAAGTGTGTGTCTGTCTATACAGTGGGTGTTGGCTGCAAGCCCCTTCCACAGCCCACACTGCCAGCACTGTTGCCAGTATTGGCCTGCCAATGTGCATAATGAGGTGCAAGGTACCATGGGTATAGCCAGGACAGGGTGGCCTGGCCAGGATGCATCTGCACCGGCCATAGGGCACTGGCAGGGACATTGTAGTGTCCGGCCACCACCTACACAGACAGGGTGGCCAAACCATGTTCTTCTGGGAGATCATGCTCACCCTGACTGTGCAGTGACCACAGCATGGCTAGGCACCCCCATAGTGCTATATAGTATTGCTCTCATGTGATAGATATGGGTTTCTATTTGGGGCCCAGTCACTGATTTATCTGCTTGCTGTGTATGCTGGCAGCCCAGTTCTGGGTGCATGTGTCTCCATTGGGAACATGCACTATGGACTAACCAGCAGACAGTTTGTAGCTGGTATGTGTCTTGCAGGAATGGTTTGCAGGGTGCAGTGGCTGTTGGCTTGCTGCAGGGGAATATCTGGTGTTGGGGTGCAGCTTACCTTATCCTGGTCTTATGTCTGTCTGCTATTGTGTTATGGCTGTGTGTGGGGCTGCTTGGGGGGGGGTGTGGGTGGTGTTCCTCAGCAGGACTTGGGTTGCTGTTGCCCTCTACAGTCACCTTTGCAGGGAGGTAGAGTGTGGATCTCTTGATGGGGGACCATGTTTGCCACCCGGGGTGGCGGCTGTGCCTGAGTGTGATATCCATGGTGTTTGTGCAGAAACTAGCATATCTTACACATTAACACTGCTTTGGAACTCCCGCTTGGCCTCCATCAGCCATGGAAGGTGTTGTGGACCTGGTCCTGGGCACCTCATTGCACACTCAGGGTGAGCACAGAACCCGCATGATGTAACGATGTGTAGCTACTCTGTGCCAGTAAAACACCCGGTCAGTGCCCCCTACCAGGCGGAGGTGCTGTGTGGGTGCACCCGGTCACTTCCCCCAACAGGGCCGAGGTGCTGTGGGGGTGCATTCCCCATCTTGTGTCCATCTGTGGACAGCTAATTTGCATGTGCAGTGCATCATGGGTACGTGTGGCCTAACCCTATCCTGTTTACACCGGCAGACTGTCTGTGAGGTGATGTGCAGGCTATCTGCAGCCAGCCAGGGGCTTGCTTATAGCTATGGAGCTGTAGCCCAATGGTTATGTCACTGCCTGTACAACCAGAGATCATGGGTTCAAACCCACAGTGGGGTTCTGTGATAGGGGTGTCCACAGCATCTTTACAATGTTTTGTGATTCAACAAATTCGGAGTGGCTCGAAGGGTACGTGATCGGTTTCTTTTATATAGAGAACAATGGTGGATTTTTCATTTAAAAACAGTTTCACCTAATGGATTGAATTCCTGTATTGAATGGGGAGCGTGTCTTTGATCTGATTATTTATAGTATTATATCTGTGTTTTACATCTAGGATAATTGTGTGTAATAGACTGTTGGATTGAGAAGATTTTTATCTCTTCCTCTTAATGGCCTCTATTGAATGCGAGTTGTCCTTTTCGGCTGAATAAAGATTCAGCTGATTTGGATTGTCTTGTCGGTGTTCCGGGTATATATTATGTGTCTGGAAGTATAAGCTGTCTTGAGACCAGCTCAGATGTAGGGTGGTTAACAGGTTTGATGTTCATGGTTGGTGCTTGAAGCAATTTTTTGGTAAGTTCTTAGGGTTTTGTTTAGTGCAAGTAGGGAGTTTCTTTTGTAGGTTGCGGCATTATACTAAGCAATTTTTATTTTTATCTTTTAGAGTTGAATCCCCTTGAAACAGCTGTAGCGAAACGCTAATGTAAGATGTCTTGAAAAGGCGTCGGGGGCACTCAATCCCATCTTGATTCACGAACTTGGTGATAAATTTAAAGTTTAGAGTTGAGATTGCTTAAAATTGGATGTAACATAGTGAATCTCGATTGAGGTGATGAGCGAGTGAGAAGCGTTGATGTTATTTTAACTCCTGATTTGGTTGTATCAGTGACTTCCTGTTATAAGCCATTGTGGTGTTAAGTCCAGTTGCTTGATCAATTTGTTTCTGCAGTTTTCACGTCTTGCTGGAGTGATGTCAGGGCCAGTGCGACACACTATACAAATTGTGCGCTCGCACAGGGCAGCAGTCATGGGAGGGTGACACGGTCAGCACAGTAAGGATGAATGGCAGCAAGCAATGAACAGTGGAGAGGCAGAACAAAAATCAGTTTGGGGGCTTTGGAACCCATGTGCATGCAGCATGATTGATGCGTCCCTGCCCCTCAGTAACAATAAGTTGTATCAGAGGAGCCTGGGACATGTCAGACATGCAGTGCATCCATGGGCTGTAAAGCCCCAGGCTGCTTTCTACTTTTTCAAATTTGTGGCAGTAACAATGTAGGCATCGTTAAAGAAAAAGGGAAGCAAGCCAGGCAAGGTGAGGTGGGAGCTATGGCACTGAATTAGGCCCAGCTCTGTTACTGTATCCAGATCCGCAGGAAGTGGGTCATTTGGACACCCTTCATCGGGAGATGTGGCATAGGCTGCTCTGGGAAGCTTTCTGAGAGGCACTGGGGAGGCAAGGACAGCGCCGGATGTGGCCATGTGAGCAACTGAGGTTATCTGTCCCATTGCTCTGTATTATTTACTGCCTATTATTATTAGTGTTCCACCTTCAGAAACTTACCTTAATACCTTCAGAGCCTTTGCCTTAATAGGACCTGAAACTTTTAAACTTTTAATTTTTATTTCATTATTCCCCATAGGTGGTGGAATTTCTGTGGGCCAGATTCCACCACGCAGGTCTGGGCCCTCTGTGTGTCCGCCTGGAACCGGACGCACAGAGTGAGTCACGATTCTGATCCCGCGGGGCACATCTATCCCCACGGGATCAGAATCGTGAACAGGCCTGTATGTGCAGGCCGGGACTCCGATTCTGTCCAGCCTGCACGTACAGGCTTTTTCCGGCTACTCAGTCAGGGCTCTTCAATGGAGCCGCAGCTCCATGGCGTCTGGTTGCCATGGCACCGTGGTTCCATTAAAGAGCCGCAATCCTCAGCCGCCAGCTCCATCAGTGATTTCCCTGCAGCCCAACCCCCGATCTGGCTTCCTAAAGCCAGTCGAGCTGCAGGGAATGTCCTCGGCCCCCCCTGCCCCATCTGCTCCCCGGACTCACCGATCCCTGGCGACTAGGGGAATTTATTAGACCTCAGAGATGGACTAAGGGGTATGTTTACTAAACTGCGTTAGTGCAATTCGCGTTAGGAGCCGCGGTAGTGACAGAAACCCCAAATAAGGACATGGGCGGTACATCGTCACCACTAACGCGCGTTAAAAAAATTAACGAGCGTTACCGGGCGCCGTGGCGTGTTACAGCGCGTTAAACGTAAGAAGACGTACAGACACAAAGCACTGAAACAGAGCTGTAGCACAATGGTTATGGTACTGACTGCTGTTACAGGCAGCATGGGTTCGAGTCCCCAGTGTGCCTAACGCAGAAGGCTGTCCCAGGCATCACCCTGTACATTACAGAGGGAAAGAGGAGGCATGTTTTTCGTTACGTTGAGTATTGGTGTCAGAAAAACACCCTCAGAGTGTGCCTAGCCACGTACGTTGGTGCGTGCGAGGTTGCGTGCATTGGTACGTGCGTAGCTGCGCGCGTGGGTACGTGTGTTTTTACGTGCGTGGGTACGTGTGTTTTTACCAGTGTGGGCATCTTATATTACAGACTCTGTAGGGTGTCTTGCACCTATGCATTATGCTAACAGATGTACGTGTGATGGCCTATGGTTTATCAGAGCCTGTGAGCAGGTGCTGGAGTTTCACAGGGTTGGATTGTGCCAGTCACACCCATGATGCACTGCACATGCAAATCAGCTGTCCACAGATACACACCAGGGGTGGTCATACGTCTCACAGCGGATCATTGGACCATCCTGTACCGTCCCCCATTTCCACCCTGCATGCTGGTACACGTGCTTGCCATATAGACAGCTGTTGCCGGGCCCTACACAGTCACACCTCGCAACAACGCTCACCTCCCCCTCCCCCCTCAGGCGCCAGCTTCAGGAGCCCCTGTGGTGCACCCTCTGTGTTTCCCCCCTAACCCCACCGCTACGCATACACCTCAGCCGTCCTGCACTTGCCACCACAGGCCAACAATATGGGGCCATGCTGGATAGGATACACAGGCCATCCGCTCCCCACCGCCATATGTCTCATTGTCACTCTGTGCTGTGTGCCCTGCACCTACCAACACATATGCTGTTGCACGTCACTCATGCACGCCACTCTCCACCCTTCTCGTTGAGCCACCCTCGCAGCAACGTAGCTGTGACATGTCTGTGGGGGTGCTCTCGCCACAGCCCTTACCTGTTCCACATCCTCCCTTGCCTCTCATAGTGAACACTGCCACACCCATCACTCGCACATCACTGTCACCTAGCAATGAGGGACATCTGACCACCAGGTACATATGTTGAACGTCAAACATTTATAACTTTTTTGTATAAAACATATTTACACTATTTACATTAGGACACACATGGGCCATCCGGTTGAAATAGTACATGATGGCAGTTGACAACCAGCATGGCCAACCACGCCTGCTAGGGCAAACAGCATTGGCCACCCCCATCCCTGTGGCCATTGTGATGGACAGGCAATGGCACGGTCCGTCACAGGGCGGGTGTGCCATGTGTGTCCACACATTACACACCCTGGGGACCCCTGTCGGATGGTGGCTGACCGGGTGCGGCACGGGCAGGGCGCTCATCCCACTCCCGCAGACGTTCAGCCACCATGGATAGGGTCGCCAGCACCTGCCCCTGGATTAGGGCGAACTGCCTCTGGGCTTGTGCCTGGGCACGCACAGCCGCAGCCAGGCGCTGACCGCACATACAGCCGCACAGACACACATCTCCCCGTGTCTGTGTGGCTGCATGCACGGCAGACCTGCCTGCGGCCATGTGTGGCAGGCATACGTCCAGAGGGCGTGCCTCGCCATGATCATGGGGCAGGTGGCTGGTGCCCCCATTGCCCTGTGGCGGAGCGTGCCATTGGGGACCTGTCCCACCCCCCCCGCTGTACACCCCCTCCCGCCCCCCTGCCTCCAACACCCTCCCCACATCCCCATCCCCCTCCTCCCCCACCTCCCCCTCCCTCTCCCTGCCACCCACCTCCTCCCTCTCCCCTCCCCTTTCACCCACCTCCTCCCCCCCTCATTTCCCCGATTCCCCAGCTCTGCAACATCACTCCCCATGTGAGCCACATCCTCCACATCCCCTCCCATATGGCCATCATCCTTGTCCCCCTCCTCTCCCTCGTAGGGGCGTGGGGATGCACCCACATGCCCTCCTTCGGCATCCTCTGTGGCCACCTCTGGTCCGCCGACCTGCAGTCCCACATGCTCTTGGTTCCCCTCCCGGGCCACACCGTCATCCGGTTCTTCCGGCCTCTCTTCCTCGATGGCTGCACGTGCATCAGCTGTGGGAGAGGTAACACATGTCATCCCCTGGGTGAACATCATATTCCGCAGTCACAGTGGACCTGTGTGGTTCCACCACTCGGTGCCCTACAAGGCCATGTCCCGGTACTCACCATTCTGCTGGGCCATCTGCTCACGCTGCACCCTAGCCACAAATCTGGGGTACCGGGCCCTTAGCTCCCTTGCCTTCTTGCGCAGGTCCTCCACCTGTAGGGGTGACACCAAACATTGCCCTTAGCTACCGCTGGGACACGTTGGGGTCCCCTGCCTCTGCAGCTAACCCTCTCACTTCATGCAACAAGCGCCTGCCCCTATTGGGTGAGACACTCATGCCCCCTGCGTTCACAGGAGACAGCCCCATGTGTGGCCCACACACATGCCTCTCAGGTCTGTGCCCCATGTGCCCTGTATGTGCACCCCACGTACATGACACATCACAGCTCTGTGTGCCACCTACACACATCTGCCAGTGCCAATCAGCCACTGTTGGGGTGGGAGGTTGTCACCTGCAGTGCTCCCTGCAAACTCCTTGGCCTGTGGTTTGTCATTTGTGATCCCATACAGGGCCTGTTTTCAAAGGCACCGGGATGGTTCAGGGAACCCCTCTGGGGGCCTGCATCATCCCAGGAGCTGTGGTCTGTCTTTTGTGATCACACAAGGCTCCATCTGACAGGGGGCAGGGATGGGGAGGAGTGCCCTCATTTGGGGCCTGCATCAGCTCAGAGCTGTGGTTTGTCTTTTTGGGATCACACAAGGCTCCAGCTGACAGGGGGCAGGGATGGGGAGGGGTGCCCTCATTTGGGGCCTGCATCTGCTTGGAGCTGTGGTTTGTCTTTTTGGGATCACACAAGGCTCCAGCTGACAGGGGGCAGGGATGGGGAGGGGTGCCCTCATTTGGGGCCTGCATCAGCTCAGAGCTGTGGTTTGTCTTTTTGGAATCACACAAGGCTCCATCTGACAGGGGGCAGGGATGGGGAGGGGTGCCCTCATTTGGGGCCTGCATCAGCTCAGAGCTGTGGTCTGTCTTTTGTGATCACACAAGGCTCCATCTGACAAGGGGGCAGGGATGGGGAGGGGTGCCCTCATTTGGGGCCTGCATCAGCTCAGAGCTGTGGTTTGTCTTTTTGGGATCACACAAAGCTCCATCGGACAGTGGGCAGGGATGGGGAGGGGTGCCCTCATTTGGGGCCTGCAGCATCGGCGGATGTATTTTGAACTTGTGTAGGTTGACAGAGGCATGGTGCAGACCCCTTCCTTTCCTGTTGGCCTGAGAGTTGGGACTGGGGTGTCTTGTGGATGGGGGACATCCCTGGCCTGCAAAGGCGCCCCATACCATACCAATGTGATCTGTGGTGCACTCCTGCCATGGTTGCAGCTACCCCCTTGGGGCTGGGGGGTCTTTTTCTAGGGTGTGTGGCAGACGTTGCTAGCCGCAGGATGTGTCAGCACCTGCTATTCCCTGGCAGTGCATAGTGTCTTTGTGCCGTGGTTACTGGGTGTGTTTTGTTTAGCCTCATCATTTGGGGTACCTGTCCCCATGCACTTACCTCACGTGGGTAGTCAGAGCTCCGGTTGAACCTATGGGCCAGGCACTCCCAGGCCCTCCTGACCCTTCCCAGGTTCTGCCTCCTGGATGAGCCAGGGAAGAGCCGCTGCTGGTGGAGGCAGAACAGCTCTGTCAGGAGATACAGATCCCCCTGGCTGAATGCTGGCTTCCTGGACATGGCTGCCATTTGTTCAGATTGTGTCTGTGCTGCGTAGCCACGTGCGTTGCTGGGGGCGTGGCTACATGCGAATGTCATGGCGCTTGAATACGTGCGTTACTGCGGGCGTACGTACGTGCGTTGCTGTGGGCGTGAATACGTGCGTTGTTTACGGCGTGTACGTGCGTTACTACGTGCATTGGGTTTTCTCTCAGCACTGTACATTTACATATCCCTGGGGGAATATTGCACCTGGGATTGGTACTACTATTTCTGATTGTGTTCGACTCTTACCTATGGGAGCCTGTGGGCATGATCCACACGTTACAAACCCCGCTTCCTCATACCTGTGCCACATCTTGCAGCATCAGCATCATGTTTCATACCACCTTCTGCTGAACAAACCTCACATCAGGGTCCATTCACATTTCATTGGGCACCTTATATTACAGACTCTTTAGGGTGTCTTGCACCTATGCATTATGCTAACAGATGTACGTGTGATGGCCTATGGTTTATCAGAGCCTGTGAGCAGGTGCTGGATTTTCACAGGGTTGGATTGTGCCAGTCACACCCATGATGCACTGCACATGCAAATCAGCTGTCCACAGATACACACCATGGGGAATGCACCCCCACAGCACCTCGGCCTGGTAGGGGGAACTGACCATGTGCACCCCCACAGCACCTCGGCCTGATAGGGGGTACTGACCGTGTGTTGTACTGGCACAGAGTAGCTACACACCGTCACATTGTGCGGGTACTGCGCTCACCCTGAGGTTGCAGTGAGGCGCCCAGCACTAGGTCCACAGCACCGTCCATGGCTGAAAGAGGCCATGGCGCAGGTCCAAAGCAGTGTTACTGTGTGAGATAGGTAGTTTCTGCAGGAACACCTTGGACATCTCTGTCTGCTTCAGTCAGGTGTAGCCCCCCCCATGCACCACCACAACAGCTTCTCCTATCAAAAGATCCACAGTCTACCTTCCTGCAACAGTGGCAGTAGAGGGGAACATTAACCCTAGGCCTGCTGGGGAACAGACACACCACAGGGCAGTCAATGCAGCTCTGTACACAGCCATAACACAATAGCAGACAGACATTAGGTCTGGATATGGCATACTGCACCCCACCACTATCTGATATTCCTCTGGTGGAAGCCACTGCACCCTGCAAGTCACTCCATCACAACACCTACCAGCTGCAAACAGTCTGCTAGTGCCCAGTGGAGATGCCTACACCCAGAACTGGAATGTCAGCATACACAGCAAGCAGATACATCAGTGACTGGGCCCCAAAAGGTAACCCATATTTATCACATGAGAGAAATGCTAGATAGCACTATGGGAGTGCCTAGCCATGCTGTGGTCACTGCACAGTCAGGGTGAGAGTGATCTCTCAGCAGGATATACTGAGGTCACCCTGTCTGTGTAGGTGTTGACCGGGCACTACAATGTGCCTGTCACTGCCCTATGCCCTGTGCAGATGCACCCTGGCCAGGCCAGCCTGTCCGGCCTATACCCATGGTACCTTGCTCCTCATTATGCACATTGGCAGCCCAATACTGGCAACATTGCTGGCAGTGTGGGCTGTGGAAGGTGTTTGCAGCCACCACACACTGGATAGAGAGACAGCCACCCCCACACCTATGCCAGCATTGTGCTACTATAGAGGTGGTCAGCAGCCATACCCACCACACCAGTCCTGGGCATAGTACAGGCATGGATATGGTACACAAGACTGTTGGGGGGTCACTCCCCAGGGTGGTGAACACTGTCAGAGACCAGACCTGCAGCACACACCGCAGACATCAGAATGATTGTTATGGTGGAGTTCAATGAGCAAAATGTGCTTAACATAGGAATTGATATCTGCCAGTTATCATAGGAAACGTTTGATAGCTGTGTACCATATACCCAGGTGTAGGGTGGCATTGCTAAGGTATGCAACTGCTAGTATTGGGAGATACAGGCAGGGCCCAATGTCCTGCCTCTCCAGGTGGCATTGGCCAATGGGGCCTGTGGGTGGGTGTGTGGCCCTGTTGGCTGCTGCTTTATGGCAGAGTTCCCCAACTCCAGTCCTGGTGTTGCAAACACTGTTTGGGTTTTCATGCTGTCCCTCATAAATATGCATGAGCTACATCTGCATACCATGGGGGTGGTGCATAGCTATGCAGCACAGGCATCTTTATTAGAGGCAGCATGAAACCGGAATGGTGTGGGGCCCTCCAGGACTGCATTTGCGGGACTCTGCTTTAGGTAATGTGCCTGTTTCTGGTGTCTGTGTTTGGTGTGGTAAAATATAGGCCATGCGTATGTTCTCTGCAATAAAGGAGTGTCTTTACTATCACTGTTTAGTGGTGGGTAAAACTATGGGGACTGGGTTGGCAGGAGCCCCAGCTGGGATTTGAACCTGTGACCCTCTGGTCTTACAGGCACTGGCTGTGTCTGTTGCACCACACTGTGGCCACAGAGACAGTGCAGTCCCTGGAGTTAGTTAAACCGTCCTGACGAGTCAGAAACCCTGCTCTGCAACAGGTTTACTGTGGCCTCATTTACCTTGTATGCAGACAAAGGTGCACATAAACCTCAGAAAAGACCTCACAAAAGGGGCACACACCCATAACCAAGCTGGGCAACAATGATATCATTGGGAAACATTACACAACACTCCCAGGACAGCTCCATTACAATGAAATGATCTTTAAAAGGGTCTGCGGAGCGTAGACCCTTCCACACATCATTTCTTTTTTTTTGTGCTTTCCAGGGAGTGTTGTTCCTTGTTGCCCATTGCTATCACTGTTGCCCAGCTGAATTATGCTTTTTAAAATGTTTCCTGTGGTCATTTTTAACGTTTTATGTGAAATTTTGTTCTGTGCACATGTATCACACTGCTCACGTTTTGTGGGTTTCTCCGGTTTTTCTGTACATTGCTGACGGAAATGGTTTCTCTTCCCTTTAAATGCCTTTAACGACAGGTTTTCATTCGCGTTGGAATTGAGCTCTGAAATTCAGCGCGTTAGTATGAGGGGAGCCTCTCCCCGCCCACTCTCCGCCCATTGACCCCTTCTCTCCGCCCACTCTCCACCTTCTGCGCTGTTATAACGCGCCGCGGAGCTTTACGATCGTTAACTACAGTTAACGCGCGTAGTATTACGTTAACGGTCGTTAGCACGTCGGTACGCGTGTTATACGGCACTTACGGTCGTTAACGTCGTATAACGCGCGTTAGTCACGTTTACCGCACTTTAGTAAACATCCCCCTAAGTTTCCCATGCAAGTAGCCGGCCCCGGACGTACAGGGCTGACATTAGAATCGGCCCTGTAAGTCCGGGGCTGTTGAAGACCCACTGCTTGCCCTAATGCCGCCCCCAATCTGCTCCTTTCCTGCCCCTATCTATCTTCCCTGTACAAGATGCAGGAAAGATAGATGTCCATCTCCTCTAATCGTGCCACAGAATGACCCCAAGTATGTTTTATTTCACAAAATAAAGAAAAAAGGAGCACAGTCAGCTCCTGTCTTTCAGATTTCTGGGAGGGAGGGTTTGCAGGTGTTCTGGACATGATGGGACTTCAGAGAGAGGGAGATCATATCTAAAATGTCCTGCGTGAATTGTGGAGTACCCAATTTGAAAGCAGTATTTAGGGAACCTGCAAACTATATATGTTGTGCACTCACTGAGACTTTTTTTTCTCTGATTGCACCCATAATTACTTTACAAAGATATATGTATTTTTATTCATAAGTGGAATATTTTTGAGCTCAGAAGGTAGTATGCTGACTCTTCTCTCTCTCCTTCCTATCATCTAGGCAAAAAGAAATAAAGGTAAACAGACACATAAGGTGTTAACTTTTTATTGCCCTTGGCTACCCATGAGCCTTCCATCGGATTACCTATCATTAAGGGTCCTTTGAATGCTTTTCTTGTGCCTCAGGAGTAGCACTTGGTTGGTGTGGGAATGACATCAAGCCTGGTTGTGGGGACATCAGAGTTGGAGAGCTCAGTGTCCTCCTTGGGTGCAGATCTGACCCTTCCTAATGTGCAGAGACCTCTGTGGATTTCTGGCACTGTAGTTAATCCGAGTAGCTGGCATCTTGCTGACGATCCTGGACTTGGTTTGTCAGCAGAAACACAGGGATCGGCTCTCGGATGTGATGTGAGGGCTGTGGAGACCCCATCGTATCAGCGGCGCCAACCCAGAGAGTGGGAGGATGACTTGGCTGGTCATTCAGTCACAGGGCAGGCCACAATGGTTGAAGCAGCTTCTTCTCTGAATGGTGGACTTACAGGTGGTGCTTCTTTTGAGTTTCTGCTTCAGTGTTCAGACTAGATAACCCTGGAGTCAATATGGTTGGTGATGAAACAGCTGGGTGAGGCACTAATACCTCATATTCAGGAAGCTCTCTTTCCAGGACGCAGGACAGGCATTTATTGGGGCTGGATGTCCAGACCCACTAAACATGGTTCGGAATGACCCCCATAAGGTCTACACTCATAGTGTCTGGGGGAACAAGGTCACTTGCATGATTTCCACTTATGTCTCTGAACTGATGTGTCTCTCATATTGGCCATATAGAGCAAGTAAGGACATGTGATAATCTCTACAGGTGGTCATTCCAGGAGTGTGATGTGCCTGCATGTACTGCATATATGTGATGGAGCAAAAGATGTTCAATCACAGTTATCACAAAAGTTTCCAATCATGTACAGTTCATGTGTCATACATCTACAGAGTGAAGTTGTATGACTCCTTGCAATGTGCTGCAGCAGAACCAATAAAGTCATGCTGTCAGATGGGTATGCTTGCAATGTGCATGCTTGCAGAACCAATGCACTATCATAACACATAAAAAATGACAATGTTGACTTCTGGTGATCCAGCAGCTCCTGGGTTTCCTTGGAAGTACATTGTGAGGCCTTTACTTCTAAGGTAATGGAGAGTGAAGTGATTTTCCTCAAAGCCACAAGTGGGTTTTGAATCCTGGTCTGTTCTTTACTGAACTAGTGCTTTAACCAAGCAGCTCCAGCTCCACAGTGGTCCCTATATCACTCTCTAGAACAGGGGTCTCAAACACGCGGCCCGCGAGAGAACGTTGTGCGGCCCGCGACGGAGGGAAACAAAAAAGCCTTGCTTTTGCTTCTGCTACTGCCGTTGCCGCCGTGGCAGCGGCAGAATCGACTGTCAATTTTTTTTTTTTTAAACTTGCTTCTGCTGCTCAAGCAGCAAAATCAGCTGTCCTGCGGCCCCTTCCTCTCTGCCCGGAGACCCCTCAGTGTGCTCCATCAGCGGGTGCTTTTCAAGCCGCGAAGAGAGTATTCCCCTCTCGCGAGGCTTGAAAAGTGAATAGGCTTAAGCCGCGCGAGAGGGAAATACTCTCTTCGCGGCTTAAAAAGCACGCCGCTGATGAAGCACATTCAGGGCTCTCCATGCAGAGGGGAAGGGGCCGCGGGACAGCTGATTTACTGCTGCAGCAGCAGAAGCCAGGTGTTTTTTTTATTTACCTGGGTTGATGGGGGGGGGGGGTGTGTAGGACTGGAAATGGGCTATTGGCAGGGGGGGTGTAGGACTGGAAATGGGCTATTGGCAGGGGGGTTATGACTGGAAATGGGCTATTGGCGGGGGGGGGGGGGGTTATGACTGGAAATGGGCTATTGGCAGGGGGGGTGTAGGACTGGAAATGGGCTATTGGCAGGGGGGGGGTTATGACTGGAAATGGGCTATTGGCAGGGGGGGTGTAGGACTGGAAATGGGCTATTGGCAGGGGGGGTGTAGGACTGGAAATGGGCTATTGGCAGGGGGGTTATGACTGGTAATGGGCTATGGTGGGGGCTAGGACTGGAAATGGGCAGGTGGGGGTTAGGAAGGACTGGAGGTGGGCTGATGGGGGGAGTTAGGACTGGTAATGAGCTATGGAGGGGCTGACTGAAATGGGGTAATGGGGGTGTAGGACTGGAAAAGGGCTATTGGCAGGGGGGGGGTTATGACTGGAGATGGGCTATTGGCAGGGGGGGTTATGACTGGAAATGGCTATTGGCAGGGGGGTGTAGGACTGGAAATGGGCTATTGGCAGGGGGGGGTTATGACTGGAAATGGGCTATTGGCAGGGGGGGTGTAGGACTGGAAATGGGCTATTGGCAGGGGGGGTTATGACTGGAAATGGGCTATTTGCAGGGGGGGTTATGACTGTAAATGGGCTATTGGCAGGGGGGGTGTAAGACTGGAAATGGGCTATTGGCAGGGGGGGTGTAGGACTGGAAATGGGCTATTGGCAGGGGGGGTGTAGGACTGGAAATGGGCTATTGGCAGGGGGGGTTATGACTGGAAATGGGCTATTGGCAGGGGGGTTATGACTGGTAATGGGCTATGGTGGGGGCTAGGACTGGAAATGGGCAGGTGGGGGTTAGGAAGGACTGGAGGTGGGCTGATGGGGGGAGTTAGGACTGGTAATGAGCTATGGAGGGGCTGACTGAAATGGGGTAATGGGGGTTAGGGCTGGAAGTGGGCTATTGGCAGGGGGGGAGTTATGACTGGTAATGGGCTATGGTGGGGGCTAGGACTGGAAATGGGCAGATGGGGGTTAGGACTGGAGGTGGGCTGATTGGGGGGTTAGGACTGGAGGTGGGCTGATTGGGGGGTTAGGACTGGTAATGGCCTATGAGGGGAGGTAAGACTGAAAATGGGGTGATGGGGGATAAGACTGCAAGTGGGCTATGGGGGGGTAAGACTGAAAATGGGGTGATGGGGGGTAAACTGGAAGTGCGCTATGGGGCGGTTAGGACTGGTAATCGGCTATGGGGAGGTTAGGACTGGTAATGGGCTATGGGGGGTCTAGGACTGGTAATGGGCTGGGGGGGGTTGCTAGGACTGGAAATGGGCTGAGTGGAAGGGGGGCTTGAACTGCAAATGGCTGATGGGGAGGGGGGCTTGGAATGGAAATAGGCTGTGAGGGGAGGGAGCTAGGATTGGAAATGGGCTGATGGGGGCTAGGATTGGAAATGGGCTGATGCAGGGACTAGAAGGGAGCGGATGCTGGGTGGGGCTGGAACTAGAAGGGAGCTGATGTTGGGGGAGGATTAGAATGGGATGGAGCTGGGAAAGTGAAATGGAGAGGGGAAAAATATTTTGTCTGGGAGAGAAGACAAATCTACAATTGGCCAGGTATTGGGAGAGTAAGTGGGGATTGAGGATGGAGGGGTAAAATTTGAGTGGATGAAATAGGAATGAGGAAAGAGAAAAAGGAGAAAGATTAGTATGTTAAAGCAGATGTAGAGAGAGAATGGAAAAAAAAACTAGGAGAGAAGAAAGGGCAAATGGACAGCAGACGATGGAGAGTTAGCAGAAGACATGAAGAAACCAGAAGAAAGTGGCTGGAACAATTGCAACTGAAAAAAAATGCACAAAAGGTAGAAAAATATCTCTTTATTTTGAATTTATTAACTGGAATATGTCAGCTCTGGGAAATGTGCATCATTAATGTTTGCGCTTTGTTTAGTACAAGAGGAAATTAATTTATAGTTTTATTTCTACAGTGTTGTTGTACATTCCAAGTTTGGCTTTTGGGGTTCCCAGTTTAATTATTGTCTTCCTGTTTCTAAATCTTTTAGTCTTTCTTTATCCATACTCATTAAAGAGGCATGTTTACTAAAAGTTAGTGTATGGTAACATTATGCAAATATTTATGCAAATGAGGCCCCTTATGCAAATGAGGCCCCGCGTCTTATGCGGCCCCCGGGTTACTTTACAAGTCCTCATTTGGCCCTCAAAGCAATTTGAGTTTGAGACCCCTGCTCTAGAATAAACCAAACTACAGGTCCCTGTCTGCAGTGGCCTAAACCCTGGACTTTAAACAATCTGGCAGGCACATTCTGAGGCAGTTGTAAACCACACCTAGGTCCTGCCTGCATAACACTCAGTACTTCATCTGCATAACAGACACACAGCAACAGTATTAATCTGTCCAAAGGCCAAGACACATGTGAGAGCAAAATGCCCTTCCCTCAACGGTACCTCCTAAGCCAAACAACATTTGTACACAGAGGTCCACTGGGCTGCAGTGTGACATTATTCTCTGAGGCAGTACATGTGCAGGGCATGCATTCTCTTACACTACAAGATAAGTACTCTTGCACCTAAACCAACCTCAAACCTCATTCATAGCCCATGAGGTCTATCCCAGACCATCCTGCCCTCTCCAGGGGGCCCATGCACACTTGCTCCTTCATCATACAAGAGATGTAGATACTGGGCAATGCTCCAATGATCAGGGTCACCCCTATGGCTGCAATGTGGGCTATGTGTGCTGGTATTGGTTTGCCCCTTTATTTCCCAGGATGCACTTCACAATCTGAATACCTATATGCTACTTTTGCCCCTATGGAGAATGCAGCAATCCATTACATCAGCTCTGTAATGTTCAGGCACATTGTGTGCTTCATGGACATAACAGCCACCGCATGTACAAGTGTCCTTTTTCACCAGCCACCCTGAATGTGAGAAAGGGCACACATCACCTGGTCCCCAGACTGTAATAGATAGTTTCCCCAGGTTCTAGAGCAGATTTATTTTTCTGCCAGGATACTGCAGGTGTTGTGTGTGCTATGACATGCTAGTAGTTTTAGACTCTGTACAACTGTATAGCATGCTAGAAGGTCATATCCTATCTGACCCTTGTGTCCTACTTCTCTTGGCTAAGGATTCTCATGTAACATCTCATCTCATGCTCTAGGGCTCAGGCAGCTGTTTCCAAGGAATCTGAATGTAGTGAGAAGTGGTGTCTAGGCAGAAAAGGGGGGTCCTGAAGCCAACCAGCATGACCTGCCAAAAGTATAGTTGCTAGTAGGTTACAAGTAGCCCCAGAGAAGCTGCACTTCTCTCTTTCTAAGGCATCCATTCAGATAGATCCATCACAGTCAGCCTGTAGATGTTGTGTGACGCTCATATGCCATTTGTTCTAGTCATCATTCACTGCATGTTCACATAGCCCCCCATGAAAATGCTGGCTTCACACAAACAGCATAGACAACCAGCTGTCTAGCTAGTGAGGGGACTACCATAAAACAAGCAGCACCCATGTCATTACAGCTTGACTGTAAAGAGCACTATGTGGATGCATAGCCATGACATGGTCACAGCTCGGTCAGAGTGAGAGTTGCCTCTCTGCATGAACAGATGTGTACAGTCAGAATATACTCATGCCAGAACAATGTTAAGATGGCTCAGATGTTTACCTGACCTCTGACTCATGTATACCCTGTGCAAACTGCTCTGCTTTAGACAATACCCAGAATCCTCTGCATTTATGTACCCTTTTATTTGAACTTGGGGACAGCTAATGCAATGCAAAGAACACTAAAAACTGGCCCAGAGACAGGCAGTGAGTGCATGTTGGTCCACAGTGGCCTATGTCTGTCACATACCAGATGACTGTGTCCCCCTACACAGATTTTGGCAGTGAACTTTGAACATAGTGCCATGCTTGTACTCCCATATTATGTCATGTCCCTTGGACACTGAAAAAATGACCAGGGCAGCACATGCACTCTCCCATGCTTTGGATGCAGTCCCCCCCCCCCCCTCCCACCAAGAGCATGTAGAAGCATAGCAGGTTGGACATGGGGTCAGATGTTAGTACAGTTGCTGGTTATAAATTCACCACCATCTCAAGACTCTTTGTACTCTAACAATGTCCCTGTGGCTATCACACTTGGTGCCCATGAAGAGTGGGTGAGACTGTCATGCAGCTCCTCTGATGTGAAACATGCAGAGACTGAGTAGGCCTTCAGAGCTTCTGTGCATCTGAACATAGCCTCTGCCCAGCAATGCCACCTATCAGGGGAACATTCAAAACATGTATGGGACTGCCCCCCCCCCTCATCTCTACCCCAACATTCACCTCCAGGCACTGCCTTTCTACATGGTGGCAGGCAATGCAGAGACATGACATCCCGTGGCACATTACTCCAGCTGGAGCTGTACATGCAGCATTGAGAGGTCAGTGTCTTATATTTACAATCAGTCAAACCAATGCATTTCATTTCTGTAAACATAATGCTAGTTGTTGTTATGGAGTGATACATAATGTCATGTTGACTGCTGTAGTCAATGATCAGTAGACAGTGCTGAGATTGTGTATATTGTGTGCAGATGTGCCTGAGATAGACATGCCTGTATGTTCATACTGAGCATGAAGCTAAAAGACCTCCAGATTGCGCTCTGTGACTGCAGCTTAGTACAAGAGCAAGGTGCATGCAGAATTTTTCCTGTCTCATCAACTCAGTGACTCCATTGGACATTCACAGATTCCAGCCCTCCATGTGAGCCTAGCTTCCAAAAGGCTGCTGCTACACCATAGGGGCAAACAGTATTGTCACAGATACAGCCATTATGTCAGTTGGCATTAATCAGGCATCTCACCTGTGCAGTTAGGTGTATCCTGAGGCCTGGAGGTTCAATCAGAGGTGAGAGTTGCTGCACACACAGATGTGATGGAGCTCTCCCTAGTGAGACTGTGTCCCCCCAGCTCATTCCAGTCAAAGCAGCAGGTGATATGGCATGCTGTGGAGATGGGCCTTGATGATGGTACAACTGGGAGTTCATTTGAATGTCACAGCTTTGAGGACAACATGTGTACTGGCACAGCTAGTCAGCCAGTGACTTCCACAGGTTGCAACTACTTACTGAAAACAAACCTTCTGCTCATAAATGGTGCCTCACACAGTTTGTGAAGTTGCAGAATAACTGACTGTGTAGCATGTTGTATGCACAGCCATAAAGCCTTGGGCATCACACACATGCACAGTGCATTGCTTCAGCTCATAGTCCTCTGGACACACACACAAACCCCATGGTCCAAAATTATTGCTTGGCCCTTAGGATACCTTTAATGCTTTGACATTGCTAACTCCTGCTTTGAGTGTGCACACATCATTTCTTAACACCAGCTATGTGTGTGGATGCTATTAGTGCTCTCTGCCATCCAGCTGACCTTGGTGCTGGAGATTGTCAGGACTTATGCTGGGGAAGGTTGCACCTTGCAGTTACAGATATAGAAATGTAGGACAAAGTTATCATACTTGCATATATCACCCTTGAACCACAGGCTAGTCTTGAACCTTGAACCCATGACTCTTCCCTCTCACACACAGCAGCCATGTGTTGTAAGCCACAGAGCAGCCATGTGGGAGTGAGGGTACAGCACTCCATGTGTATATATGTGATCATTGTCAGGGTGCTTGAGGGCATAAGCTGGGGTATGCCTCTATCTGTGTAGCTCTCTGCAGGCTCTGCGCCATACTTGTCTGAGAAGGCATGTTAGGCAAATGTGGGAGAGGGACATCTTATTAGGTCTGTATGTAGAACTACATTGCTATTCTGCTGGTTCAACTGATGTTTATGTCCTACATATGGGATCTGTCCTGTCAGAGGGGAAGGCCATGATACATGGAACACACACATTCAAGACCATGGGTGACCTAGCACACTGACCTACAAAACCATTTCCTGGTGTGTGCTTGAGGGCCAGTCCTGGAATAATCTCATAGTTGGCAGACCATACTAAGGCTTTCAGACTCCCATGTGGCTCAGATGGATGTGCCACATAACTACATGCTTACTTATGAAAAAGGCACAAGTTCTAGTTATCCTTTGGCAAATAACAGAGCTGTGTGCAATATGTGCATGTGGGGGCATCTTGACCCAACCCTCTTATGTCTAAGTGCTAGGATACTGCCAATTACTACAGAACGTATGGTTCATGGGAAGACACAACCAACCTGGCCACCACTTTGGGACTGATGATTTAGCCCAGATACATCACATGAACATTCAGGGCATGATGGCAATAGCAGCTTGCAGACACCACTTCCCAATCTCTGTGTGTTAAAAGGGCCACATGTGTGCTGTGTATCAGCACTATCAGAAAGCATTTGACAAAGTCTTGCAAGATAGATTCTTGAGGAGATCAAAACGTTATGGACTAAGAGGCAGTGTTCTACAGTGAATTGAGAACAGGTTAAAAGATAGAGAGTAGAGCTAAATAGTCAATTTTTTCAATGAAGAAAGGTGAATTGCAGGGCCCAGCCAATTCTGTGCAGCTTGGCGGATGTGTTGGTGCCATAGCGATGGGATGCCATGGCACATTTGAAGCACTGCTAGCATGGGCATGTGTGGACGGGCAGGATAGCCGACATACACTCATATGGAATAGGGTGTCCGCCGGCCTATCTATCTCCATGATTCCACAATCATGGGGGCATCTAGACCCCATGGTCGCAGAATCGGGACTATTTTGGCTCCGGCTAACTTTTGGGCAGCCACGGTGGCCATGCATGCAGGGTACAGAATCGGCCTCCATGTGAATAACTTTATACTTGTCCACATTAAATTTCATCTGCCATTTAGACTCCCAGTGTCCCAATTTCTCAAGTTACTCTTGCTATTTTTCACAATCCCCTTGGGGTCTATTCCGACACGTCCATCCCTGCTATTTGCCCCCCTTGCCATCCCCGATGAAAGCATCCCCTTACGAACAAGGAGTTTGCATGGGGACATTTAGACGGGGATGGGAGGGTGTGATGCGGAGGAGGAGTGAGGGCGGGCAGTGGGCAGTCCGCGGAGCCAGACATACAAAGCCGATTCTGAAGTCAGTCCTGTACATGCAGGTCGGCAGGCTGGACGGGGGACTTATTCCATCTCAGAGGTGGAATAAGTCTCCCTGGATGTCAGGGGATGGCAGGCCAGGGCAGTGACAAAAAGGTGAGGGAGTGCAGGGGATTCCCTGCAGCCCAATCCTGGCCATGGGAGGCCCCATCGGGGGTTGGGCTGCAGGGAAAGGAACTTCTGGTTGGGGCTGGGGATTGTGGCTCCTGAATGGAGCCACAGTGCCATGGCAACCAGACACCATGGCATTGCGGCTCCATTCAGGAGCCTGACTGAATTAGCCATGCATGGGTCTGTACGTGCAGGCCGAATGGAATCGGGTCCCGGCCTGCACGTACAGATCCTGACCCAATTCTGATCCCACGGGGCATGTCTAGCCCCAGCGCGATCAGAATCTGGTCTGCCCCCCATGGATCACGATTGCAATCCGGCACACAGGGGCCTGGATGCACACATTAGAATGTGCCTCCATGTGTTTTAACAACTTTGAATAATTTTGCATCATCTGCAAATTTGATTTCATCACTCATTATTCCCATTTTCACGTCATTTATGTCTTATACATGCCTACCTATTCCCAGAGTTAAGAGTTAAAGGTGGGGTCGGGGAGATACAGGGCAGATGCCCTGGGCCCCATAGCCACAAAGTGCCCCCAAAAGCAGAGCACTGTAAGCACTTACATTTGATTGTCAGTGGCCACATCCTTGCACCTCCCCTTTCATTACCAAAACTTCATCCCACCCAATATCACACTGTCAGAAACATTACATTCAAGCATTATCAATCACTAATTAGGGGTGAAAAAGGATCTCCGCACCATTGGGTCAATTGAAGGACTAGAAAAGGGGACTGCTACTTCTGGAGAGAGATCTGCAATTGTGAGTATATACTTCTGGGAATTTTTTTAAAAGGACCTCTTTGGATTAAAGCTGATTAATCTGTGAAGCCAGTGTATTTGTTAAATCAGTCAGGGCCTAGTAGCAGCAGTTTAAGTTTAAATTTAAAACACAGAAGAGAGTTTTATGGTTAGATTTCATACCCAGCAGAGAGCTTGTAGTTTAAATTTAATAGTCACTCAGGGCCTAGTATCAGCAAAGTACTTTTAGTTAAATTTAAAACACAGAAGAGAGCTTTCTAGTTAAATTTAGAACCCAGCAGAGAGCTTCTAGTTTAAATTTTATAAGTCAGAACCTAGCAGCAGCAACAAGCTTTAATTTAAATCAAATCGGAATATAACTTAGCATAAAAGGCACAACAGGGTCAGTATTCTTTAAGCAACAAATAAAGTCTTCTAGAGACATTTACAAAGAGGCCTTCTACCTAGGGAGCAAGAGACTTGTGAAACTTTTTCAGTATGTGTTAACGCCAGGTGGCAGGTCAAAAGGCCATTTTGAAAGACTCCTTCTATCCAAGCAAGGACTGTTAATCACTCAGGAAGTTGGTCACAGCTTACCTCAGAAGCACAGGACAGGGTACTGTGTAGCAGCCCTCTTTTAATAAGTGTTATTTCCCTTCCCCCCTCCCCAATACCCACCCACACCTGTGATAATCGTAGCTTTATAGGTACTTACACATCTTAAAGGAAAGGAGGTGCTCTCAGGTGCAGCTCGTTATCCAAATCAGTCATACACTAAGGACTTGAGATTAATTAAGCTTCAGGTGAACAAGGTATATTAAACATATTGGGTACAATTTTATTAGTATAAGTATCCATAGCAACCCTTAGTAAGTAAAGAACTTAAAGATCTAAACACAAGCTTAAAACTAAGATGCAGACAGCAATCCAGAAGCAAGATGGGGGCTTTCCAGTCTATTGCATTGAGTGTCACATGTATGATTTTCTCCCAGTTGGTGAGAGGTTTTACGTGTACACTAGGTGCAAGGAGCTCTTTGATCTCAGGGAACAAGTCCATTCTCTAGAGGCTAGAGTAGCAGACTTGGAAGACCTAAGAAAGACACAGAGGTACATAGACGAGACCTACAGGGATATAGTCCTGAAGTCCCACCTCCAGTCTGGCAGCATCCCTGTTGCCATGGAGGAGAGAGGTCACGTGATAGGAGAGCATCGCCCTGGAATGGCAGGAAGTGATCCTGTAACTAGTACCTGTCCTCCAGGTGATGTAAAACCCTCTCGCACCGAGGAAGTTTCTCCAGGGCCATGTGCCCATGAGGGAAGGATTAGGACAGCTGTTATAGTTGGTGATTCGATCATTAGGCATGTAGATAGCTGGGTGGTTGGTGGACGTGAGGATCGCCTGGTAACATGCCTGCCTGGTGCGAATGTAGTGGACCTCAAGCGCCACTTAGATAAGGTCTTAGATAGTGCTGGGGAGGAGTCTGCTGTCTTGGTACATGTCGGTACCAATGACATAGGAAAATGTGGTAGGGAGGTTCTGGAGGCTAAATTTAGGCTTTTAAGTAGGAAGTTGAAATCCAGAACTTCCAGGGTAGCATTCTCCGAAATGCTTCCCGTTCCATGCGCAGGACCCAAAAGGCAGGCAGAGCTCCGGAGTCTCAATTCGTGGATGAGACAATGTTGTAAGAATGACGGTTTTGGATTTGTTAGGAATTGGGGAACATTCTGGGGAAAGGAGGGGCTCTTCCGAAGGAATGGGCTTCACCTTAACCGGGATGGAACCAGGCTGCTGGCATTAACATTTTAAAAGGAGATAGAGCAGCTTTTAAACTAGATAATAGGGGAAAGCTGACAATCGCACAAGAGTGCATGGTTTGGAAGAATGTATCCTTGAAGGATACTACCAAAAGCAGAGATGTTCCAAAAAAGAGTAAAGTAGCCCAAATGCCCTCGAGTATGGAGCAGATCCCAAATTACCCATGCCTACCAATGCTTGTAATCACACTCCTTCTAGTGGTCAATTACAGAACGTACAATCACACTCTCTACTAAAAAATACGTTCAAGTATAAATGGATGCTTACTTGATCTTCAAAAAATTACCAAAAGGCATTTACAAATATTAACTATTGAGGTCTCAGACTTATTGTGGCTCTGCCATAGGGACTAAACATCCGTTATCGTGGCAGTGAGCCCTTTTGCATCAACGACCTCATAGGTATAAGTGGGTTGAAAAACACAGTCTGGAAATCCCAAAACGATTAGCAAATCAAAAACTTATTATCTTATCTGTGTTAAAAAACAGCCCACTCTCATGGATTTGAGCACTGATTGCGGAGCGCGATTGTGGGGTGTGTTTGAAGGGGCATTTCTAAAGGGGCAGGTCCTGCCCCTTAGACGCCCCTTCGATGCCTCAGCGACGCGCACGGTACTTGGGTATGTTTTATTTCTTATTTTGCCATGTTTGTTGGATAAACCCTGTGTATGCTATTGTTGTTTGTTACGTTTGCTATTGATATTTGTTTTTATTGCTTACCATGGGCAAACGCAAGGGCAAATCCCAGTCCAAACTTCCGGAGGCCGGTTCTGGGGATGGTAAGTTAACCGGTCCTCTGGACAAACACTTCACACCTAAACCGCTGGCACAATCGTCTCCCGAAGGGGCGTCTTTAAGCCCAGGTGGGAGATCCCCCCCCCCCCCCACCTTGCCCAGCTCCGTTGGATTCTGATGTGACTGGTTCTTTTTCGGAGGTCCACAGATTGGAAAATTTAATTTCTTTTCCTACTCCCGTGCACCTTCCATCTTTGGAAGGTGTTTCGGAATTACCTGCTTTACTCTCTGATGAGGATGTTACCTTAAAAGATTTATGGAGGGCTCTAAAGTGTATTGACACTAAGGTTTCAGCTACTGTTGGATCTTTATGTCAATATACCCAAGAAGCTGCTGTTTCTTTACAACAGCTTGATAAGAAATTATCTATGGTTGATTCTGATGTAGTTAAACTGAAATCACAAGTCTCTCCTCTTCAATCGATTAATGTATTGGGCACTAAGGATTCCTTAATTTTACATAATAAGGTAGAGACTTTAGAGAATTCCATTCGGGCTTATAACCTGAGATTTTTAAATTTTCCTCAGACCTCTTTACTTTCTCCTCAAATTTTATTGGATAAATATTTGAAGGAAATCTTAGGTATTGTAGACCCGGTAGAGATTCGACAGATATTTTATATTCCTGCTGCTTCAAAGAAAGTAAACCCCATCGAGGGTGATCTAGATGAAATTGTTCCCTCTGTGGCCAATATTATGACTTTCTTAGAGGATTCCCTTGATTTGATTTCAATTTGTGCTACATTACTGGTCACCTTTTCATCTTTAGTCATGAAAGAGCGTATTCTTAAAGCCTTTTTTAAGGTTAAATTAACCAAATTCTATGGACAACCGATAAACATTTTTCCTGATGTTTCTCGTCCTACGCAGATGCGTAGGCGACAATTTCTAGCTCTTAAATCTCGAATATTGGCTATAGGGGCTTCGTTTTTTTTAAGATTCCCCTGTAGATGTGTCATGAATTATGAAAATGCTTCTTATAATTTTCAGGATGTGTCTCATTTAGAGAAATTTCTTGCGGACAAAGGGGGTTTACGGGGGGTTGGAGATGTGTAATCACCTTCTTATAGTGGTCTTCGGACTTGTTTTCTTCATGCTTGTTGGATGTTATTTTCTCAATTTAAAGTGCGGTTGTCACTCCCTTGCTCCTTGATGTGGGCTTTATTGATGTTCTTGAGGTGTTGTACCTTTGATGTTTTCTTTGACTTGGGTTGTAATGGAATGTCAATTTTCTTTCATTATCTTGTATAATGTAATTTGTTAAAAAGCAATAAAAAAAAATTAAAAAAAATAAAGTTGTTAAAACCCAAGAGGATAGTGGAAAATTGCAAGAGGATCTTGATAAATTGGAAGACTGGGCATCAAAATGGCAGATGAAATTTAATGTGGACAAGTGCAAAGTTATGCACCTAGGGAAGAACAACCCAAACTATGGTTACACGATGCAAGGTTCCACATTAGGAACCACCACCCAGGAAAAATATTTAGGCATCATTGTGGATAACATGTTAAAACCCTTGGCCCAGTGTGCAGTGCTGGCCAAGAGAGCAAATAGAATGCTAGGTATCATAAGGAAAGGAATAGAAAATAAAACAAAGGATATTATAATGCCTTTACATCGTTCCATGGTGAGACCGCACCTTGAATATTGGTGCAATTCTGGTCGCCGTATCTTTAAAAGGATATAGCATTATTAGAAAAGGTTCAGAGAAGAGCTACCAAAATGGTAAAGGGGATGGAAGGATACCCCTATGAAGAAAGGCTAAAAAGGTTAGGGCTCTTTATCCTGGAAAAGAGACGGCTGAGGGGAGACATGATGGAAGTCTATAAATTAATAAACAGAGTGGAATGGGTAAACGTAGATTGATTGTTTATGTTATCAGAATATAGAAAGACTAGGGGACATGCAATGAAGCTACAGGGTAAACTATTTAAGACTAATAAAAGAAAATATTTTTTTCACTCAACGTGTAATCAAACTCTGGAATTTGTTACCTTAGGATATAGTAAAGTCTGTTAGTGTAGCTGGGTTTAAAAAAGGTTTGGACAAGTTCCTGGAGTAAAGGTCCATAAACCGTTATTAAGAAGGGACCCAGGATATCAATGCTTGACCCAATACAAGCATTGTGGAACCTGTGTCTTTTGGGGAAACTGCTAGGTACATATGACCTAGATTGGCCACTGTTGGAAACAGGATACTGGGCTTGATGGTCCTTGGTCTGACCCAGTATGGCATATCTTATGTCTTATGTCTAATTGATCCTGGCTATTAAATCTTGGCCATGGATCGGCACCATAACATTAATGATCCAAAAAACTCCCATTGATACAAATATAACATCTATATAATAATTAATCATTTTAATCCACATATTGCTGTGAACCTGGTATTTTTTCAATTTACAAAAACATTTACCACAGCTTATAACATAGAACATTTACTGTTTAACAGAGCACTGATCCTCCCATCTTTTATTAAACACATGACATGTCTTAAACACATATCTTATCTATGTGCTGAACCCGCTTGAGTACATTGCTTAACTGAATGCTGAGTCCCAGGCATAGAACTTATCTATGTGCTAAGACCTCTAGAACACATATGAATGTTGAGCCTGACGCCACCAAGGACGCCCAATGCATATAAGTTGGGATAGTAAATGTTTTAGTAAATTGAAAAAATACCAGGTTTACAGCAATATGTGGAGTAAAATGAGCTCCCTCCTCTGCCCAGGGGTAGGGAAGAGTTTGTCCCGGTAGACACTCAACAGGTGGGTGAGGAGTAGCATATCCTCCCTGACAGAATTCAGTTTCTTAGCTCTGAGGTCCATTTTGCTCATGTCCTCACGCCTATAATGTCAGCGCATATGTAATGAAAAAGTGCACACATACAATGTGCACATGCAGATATTTGTGTGTACTTTTTATCAGATGACGCGTCCTTAAGGAGTTGCATAAATTCATTCATTTTATAAAGTGTATGCCCTATTCTGCACACTTTATAACATACTGGTGCACATTTAGCTGATTTTTTTTCTAGCACCCTACCCGACCTAAATAAAATTACTCTATGAAACATTTATAAAGTACACGGCCACTAAGAGGCAGAGATATTTTATGCTGTGGCAAACAAGCAGGAGGAAATTCTGCTAATTATCTGTTTAGTGACACAATAACATACAAGTCGGTGAATTTCTCAGTGTTCTCAAATTTACATGCCTCCCAAATTAAGCAAACTTGAGCTGATTTTCATTTATTCACATTGATTTATTTTGGTAATGAATGTCGAGTTCAACTAACATAGCGTTGTTACAGGATTCAGCAAAGAAAAGAGGCATTTAAGAATATATGGCTGCAGCCAGTAATCCAGCTACAGGATACCGCCGTCTCACATGTGAAGAATGTCCTACATCAAAGACTTGCAACCATTGCCCAGAACTGCACACACCCTTTACGGTATGCTTGGAAAACCTTAGCTTTGATCAACTTTTCTGTTTAAGTCACAGTCAGGATACAGTTTCCTTTACCTCTTATTTGAGAAACCTCAAAGCCAATGTCAACAGTCTTGCCTGCACAATCCACCTGTGGCAAATGTGAGCCAAGAGGTAGGGGAGGTGGCTGGATTACCGTTCTTTGTGAGTTGTGGATTTCATTTTTTTTTTTAAATCCTTTATTTTCATTTTCAACAAGAAAATATACATACAAAACCAGAGAACAGCAAACAAACACAAACTAATAACCCCCCCACACCCCCCCTCCCACCCTCTCCTCCAGGATTATCATAGCAAGGCGACTACAAGCAATCCTAGACAGCGCTATTGTAACGTACAGCGACAGCATGGATCTCAGCATCCAGACTGTGAGGACCCTCCTGCACATTTAGCCCTATTTACAAAGTCAAATAACAATTGCCATTTAAGCCTATGAAAATTATTGCAGGGACTAGCTCGCCCCGATACCTGTTCGTATTTACTATAAAGGCATACCTGACTCCACCACTCCTGCATATTGAGCTTGGTACCATCCTTCCAGTTCCGTATGACCAGGCAGATCGCTAGGCCCATCATAAAATCTAGCAAAAAGTGACCGGCCTTGGGTAGGAATGGAAGCCCAGCGACTGATCGAAGTCCCACCACCCTCCAACTAAGGGGCCCTTTGAATTTGAGAATGGCCTGCACACGCTCCCACACCTGCTGCCAATACGATTTCAGTACAGGACATTCATATATAAGGTGAGCCAGGGTACCAACCTCCCGCTTACAAGTCCAACAAAGATTACTGATATTCCTATCCCATTTTGCCATTTTAGCAGGGGTATACAGACATCTATGCATAAAAAGGTAAAGCGTTTGGGTTATGGAGGCAGACCTGGTGACTCTAACCAAGTTGCACCAGACCCGCCGCCACTGTCGCTCGTTCAGGGTTACCTCCATTTCCTTTTCCCATGCTTGCTGAGTCTGGCGCATCCTCGAGCCGTCACTCTGCATGAGTAGCTTATAGAAAGCGGATGCGACTCCGGACGTGCTTGAGAGCGGGTGAACGAGGTCCGCCACCCCCCCTTCACCTATATCCGCGCTGGGATTGATCTGGGCATTCTTAAGACAGTGCCTAAGCTGTAGCCATTGGTACTGGAGTTTAGGCGGAAGGTGAAATTCTCTTTGCAACTCCCCAAAATCTTTCCATCTATTACCCACCATGAGTTGGCTGGCCATCCATACCCCTCGGGAAAACCACGGCCTCCAGGCAATCATTTGGTTATGAATCTTAAAGAGGGGATTATGCCACAGCGGGAGCCTGCATGGAGGACATACTCCCGAGCTACTTACTTGGAGGAGGGCAGTAAACGCTCTAAGGGTGTCCACTATCATGTGTGGGCGACTGGCTCCCTGGGGAAACTGCATGCCTGGCAGATTGTGTAACGGAATCGGAGCAATAAGGCTCTCCTCAATGTCTAACCAAGTTGGCCGAGTACCCTCGAAGGTCTCCAGCCACCGGGAGCCCTGCTTCAGTAGGAAAGCTCTGTGGTACGATAGAAAATCCGGGAATCGAACACCCCCTTGTATTTTATCGAGTTTCAATTTTTGCCTTGCTATTCGCGGGGGCTTGTTTTGCCAAAGGAATCGTACAAGAATACTCTCTATCTCCTGGTAAACCTGTGGGGGTAGCAAACACGGTATCATTTCCAAGACATAATTCACTTTGGGAGTTATCATCATTTTCACAGTCTCGACTCGTCCCCACCAGGACAGGGCTAAAGGGGACCATCTACTAGTCAATTCACGGACTTTAGAGACTAGTTCCTTAGCATTAAAGCGGATGGTATCTTCTAGCGGATAGCAGTAATGGACCCCCAAATATTTCACCTGTCGAGGCTGCCAAACAAAAGGAAAAGTGGTCATATCCTCTTTGTAGACCCACTGATTAAGTGGGAAAGCAACAGACTTGGTCCAATTGATTTTATAACCGGACAATCGCGAGTAGCCATCGATTTTCCCCAATACCATGGGGACCGACGACGGTGAGACAAATAACAGTAAGTCATCCGCATATGCGGACAGTTTGATCTCTCGGCTGGCGATTTGCGCCCCGTGGATATCCTGACATTGTCGCAACATAAGGGTTAAGGGCTCCAGAGCCAGATTAAATAGTAGCGGAGAAAGGGGGCACCCCTGACGCGTCCCCCTCTGGAGACGAAATACTTGAGAATGCATCGCATTAACACAGATGCGAGCAGTGGGCTGGGCATACATGACTTCTAGGTATCGGAGAAAACCATCACCGAAGCCAAACCATTTAAGAGTCGCAAATAAGTAGGGCCATTCCAGCCGATCAAAAGCCTTTTCGGCATCAAGGGAGAGGCCCACTAGAGGTTGCTCAGAGGTTGCAGCGCCCGCAAGCACATGACATAAGGTCCTAGCATTATCGGCCGTGGACCTACCAGCTATGAAGCCGCACTGGTCTGGATGAATCAAAGTAGACATTTTCTCCGATAATCGGACGGCTAATATAGTGGCGAAGATCTTATAGTCTACATTTAAAAGGGAGATAGGGCGGTAATTGGCTGTTAACAGTGGATCTCTCCCCTCTTTTTCAAACACTACCACATTCGCCTCCGAAAAGGTACCAACATTAGGAGTGGCAGCTGCAAGGGCCGTATAATACAGCCGTAGTTGAGGGACTAGGTCTTGCGCAAAAGATTTGTAAAATTCAGCCGGAAGGCCATCAGGACCCGCGGCTTTTCCTGCAGCTACTCGCATAATCGCATATCGGATCTCGTCAGTAGAGAAGGGCCTCTCCATGTCCTCTCTGTCTGCAGCGGCCAATGTCGGTCGCTGAATACCAGAGGTCAATTGCGTGAAGCTGTCCTGTGTGTAAGCACTCTCCGACCGATACAATTGGGCATAAAATACCCGAAAGAGTTCCACAATCTCCACATCTTTCGTGATCAGCCCCTGCCCCTGGGGGTCTCGGAGGGCCGCTACCCTTTTGGCTTCCCGTTTGCCCTTTATGGCATTGGCAAGCAATCTCCCAGCTTTGTTACTCTCACGATAGTATATCCCCCGTTGGGCCCCTATACTTCGCGATGCCGCAGTCGTTAAAATCGTGTTATACTGGCAGCGTAGCCTTTGAAGACGCAGCAGAATGCAGGGATCCACCCTAGCAGTGAGTACCCGTTCTCCTGCTTTAATTTGTTGTTCTAAGGTTATTAGCTGCTGTTTCTGCTGCTTCCCCCGCCGAATCTCTAAGCTAGTAATGACCGCTCTCATGGTGGCCTTAAAGCCCTCCCACCAGGCCCATCCCGCGGTGGCATGAGACTCATTAAAATGAAAATAGTCATGGATGGCCAGCCGAACTTCCGCCCGAAATTCCTGATCCTCTAGTAAGGTTCTGTCAAAAAACCATCCACCCATCTTCTCCCTCGAATGGCTGTCTCGCAACAGAAGGGAGACCGCAGCGTGGTCGGAAATGTGGAGAGGGTGAATCAGTGCCTCCTCCACACTAGGGACCAGCGTTTTAGAGACGAGGAGGAAGTCTATTCTCGACTGAGAGTGGTGAGGTGGGGAGAAAAATGTAAATTCAAGTGTAGTAGGGTGTAACAGCCTCCAAATATCCACTAGAGCTAGCTCCTGAATCAACGAAGTTAACATGAGATGACCCTTAGGCGGGCGAATAGACCTAGGGGGCTGCTTATCAATCAGAGGGTCAATTACCTGATTGAAATCCCCCCCGATGATCAATGGAGTTTGGGCGGCGGCCAGAGCCTCCTGGGCTATAGTTGCAAAGAAGGCAGGGTTATCTATATTGGGAGCATAAACACAGAAACAAGTTACTTCGAGATTGCCAATCTGAAGCGATACCCTGGACCATCTACCCCCTACATCGGAGCGGGTTTCAAGAATAGTAGCATTTAGGGATTTCCGTATCAAAATTGCCACCCCACATTTTTTTGCAATGGCTGGAGAATAGGCGGCCACCATGTAAGGTTTGATACCAACTTTCAGGGTTTCCTTTGAATTTAAATGGGTTTCCTGTAAAAATACCAAATCAGCTTTCTCATGTTGCAAATAGCTGAGGATTTTTTTCCTTTTTATTGGGTTATTTATACCCTTAACATTTAAGGATAAAACCTTACATAGGGCCATTTATACATAAAAGAGTACATTCCAAACAATAGGCTGCGTTGATTGTAGGGTAGGGTTGAAGGACCGTATTCCCTGGGTCCCATACGCGCTGTTCAAGAAGAGTGTAGATGCCTGCATATCCATCTGCATGTAGTCGCGCGCCATGCGCCTGGAGGAGAAACAAAACCCCGGCAATCTGTGGTGAGCCTGCCCCAACGGGGTAGGACCGAGAGGCCAGTTATTCAGACCGCCAGACTCCGCGCTGCCACCCATGACTCAGCGGCGCCGCAACCCATTAATGACTAGCTGTAATATGGAGCGAGCCCGGTGAGAAACGGAGACCCCGGACTCTGGGCTTGTAGCACCCGCATCCATACTGAAAATGCAATCAGCTCTCGCTGCCATAGTACCTGAGACAAAGCTGGCTTAGGGATTCCCAAAACAGACCTCAGCGCATCTGGTCTGCCTCCTTGTTTTCCAGATAGGTTGCCAGGGCCTCTGGGTCCTCAAATGTTCTGGTTTGATTATGTAGCGTTACTCGTAACTTGGCAGGATACAGGAGGCCAAATCGGGCCTGCAGTTGCTGCAGCCTAGGTCGAAACTCCAAAAAACGCTTCCTCCGATCTACAGTAGCTTTAGCCAGGTCCGGATAAAAGGATATTCTGTGCCCCTCAAATTCGATGGGACCTCTCACCCGCGCTGTGCTCATGATTTGCTCCACGTGCTGGTATCGCAGGAGCCGGAGAATGATGGGTCTCGGGGCTTTGCGGTTAAGCGTCAGACTCGTTGGAACTCGGTGTGCCCGGTCTATTTCTAGGTCGCGCTCAAAGGTAGTTCTCAATGCTGAGGGAAGGAGAGTAGACAGAAAGGCCTTCATATCAGTGCCTTCTGCGCCCTCTGGGATGCCGACGATCCGGACATTATTTCGGCGGGCTCGATTGTTTCCTTCCTCCACCTCACGTTGAAGCGCCCGTAGCTGCCGCTCTACCTTGTCCAGCTTAGCTAGCCGTTCGCTATGCGTGTCCAAAATGCCCTCCATTTTATCCTGCCGTAGGGAGACTCCTTCAAGTTTGCTCTGCAGCATGGCTATGTCCTCCCGTACGGCCCGGAGTGACTCACCATTCGTTTGCACAAGATCTTTCACTCCTCGGATCTCAGTGAGTATCTCCTGCAGGCCCTCCGGCCCCTCGCGGGCAGCGGCCATTTTCTGGGGAGAGAGAGGTTCTGTTTTGGATCGTTTGCCGTGGGCATTTGTCGGCGCAGAATAGTCTAAGCGGACTGGTTTGGGCCCCGCCATATTCCGGCTTCACCGTGGCAGCTTGTAATTGGGATGCAATAAGTAGTTGCGGAGTTTGATCAGGATTCGTGCCAGGCCTCTCGGGAGCCTCGACGCTATGCGACTAACCCGCTGGACATCAGGCTCCGCCCCCGTGGATTTCATTTTTAAAAAGATCAAGTCAGAGTATCAAGATATGGAACACATTTATCTCATGCCATGGATTCTATTAATTCAAAATTAAGGCGTCAATATTCAACCAGGTTCAGTAAGTTAGTCAGTTATCTTTAACCAGATAGTCAAAGACATAATTAGTTAAGACTGTGTTGTTGAAAATCCCTGGCTAGAGTTAAACAGATAAAGTTCTCTGGTTAACTTTAGGACAGAGATTTTTCCAGTCAGATTTAATGTTTCTCCTGAGGGAGCACCTTCCTGCTGATGAATGCCACTGGATGTTCTTCATCCCTGACTTCCTGGGCCAGAACGGCTCCTAGGTCCACTTCAGAGGTATCTGTTTGTACAATAAATGATAGAGAGAAATCAGGGCTAATCAGGAAACGTGCCGAGCCCATAACCTCCTTGAGACACTGGAAAGCCCGGTCCAGTCCACTTGGAAGCTGTCTTCCGAAGGAGATTAATTAATAACTCCACAGTCTTTGCAAGGGATAAACCAGCGGTAATAGTCAACCAATCCAAGGAAAACCCAAAATATCTTTCTTTGATTTTGTTGTAGGGACTTGGGCAATGGCATCCACCTTCCTTAGTTGAGGTTGTATCTGGCTGTTCCCGATTAAATAGCCCAGGTATTAGACATTCCAGCCACCCAGACTTTTCACAGGCTGGACAACACAGCTTGTACCTGGGTTATATGGGTGGCCCAGTCTTTACTGTAGATGAAGATATCATCAAGGTATGCAGCCACATACTCCTTCTGCGGTCTCAGCAGGTGATCGTCCTGGCATTGAAATGTGGCTGGAGCCCTGTGTAATCCAAATGGCAGTACAGTAAACTGTAACAAGCCTTGAGGTGTCAAAAGGGCCAAAGTAATCCAAATGGCAGTATGGTAAACTGGAACAAGTCTTGCAGAGTTGAAAGGGCCAGAGTCAAGGGTACCTGCCAGTATCCCTTGGTTAAATCCAGGGTCAAGATAAAGCATGCTTCACCATATTGCTGGATTAACTCATCTACTCAAGGCATTAGATACACTTCCAATATAGAAATGACATTGACCTTCCAGAATTCAGTGCAGAATCAGATGCTCCCCTCTGATTTGGGAACCAGGATGATGAGGGATGACCACTTATTCATAGACTCTTCTATAATTTCCATGTTGCCAGACCTCCAGAATTTGATAGGGTTGTTGTTGGATAACCACCCCAGGGTCAGTAATGATATTGTGATAAGTGAGGTGGCTTCATCCCATGCAGGTAGAGAATACATCTAGGTTCTGGTGGATCAGACCCTCTAGATCTCTTCTCTGGGCCATGGAGAGCTGATCTCCAATCGGGACTTGAGCTAGATCAGACAGTGCTGACGTTTCTGGTCCAAAATCCTCCTGTAACACCACAGCTGCCACTGGAGTCTACTTTTTCAGTAGATTAATATGGTAAATTTTGGCCTTCTTCTGTTTATCTGGCTGGCAACTTTGTAGCTAACAGGCCCCACTTTCTTTTCCACCTCATAGGGCCCCTGCCATTGACAGAGTTAGTTGCGCTTGGATGAGGGCAGCAAGACTAAAACTCTGTCACCTGGTTGGAAGGGATGGCGAACGGCTGCTTGGGTGTAGCCTTTGGCCTGTTGGGCTTTGGCTGTTTCCAGACTGTGGCCACCTCTCCAGCTTTCTTCAGCCAGTCTTGCATTTGTATGATGTACTTCACCAGATTATGCCTGGGACAGGGTTCCTCTTCCCAGGTTTTCCTCACGATGCCTCTTGGCCATCTTCTGAAGAGCAATTCAAAAGGCAAAAACCCCATGGAACTCTGAGGCACCTCACAGATGGCAAACATCAAGTAGAGTAAGAGAATGTCCCAATTCTTCCTTTCCTCCTGCAGAAACCTTTTAAACATCTGCTTCAGAGTTTTATGGAATCACTCGATGAGGCCATCTGTTTATGCATCTTAATCTTTAGCAAGGCACACACTTGCTTCATAACCCTGGATACAAAGAGTGTTCCTTGGTCTGTGAGGATCTCGCTGGGTATTCCCACCTATGAAAAGACTTCCCAGAGGGCATGCATGATTGTAGTAGTCTTCATATTTCTGAGAATGATGGCCTCTGGATATCTGGTAGTGTAGTCCAGTATGACTAAAATATGCTTGTTACTTCAGGTGGTTTGCTCCAGGAGCGCTAGCAGATCAATGGACACTCTTTCAAATGGGATTTCAATAATGGGCATAGACACTAGAGGGGCAGGTCTGAGTCTAGCAGGGTTGTGAAGGTGGCAGATGGAGCATGACTGGCAATACAACTGCACTTGCTTATGGAGGACCCCAGGCCAGAAAAATTGAGCTAAAATGCACTCTAGTGTTTACTCCACCCCCAGGTATCATCCTAACAAATGGCTATGCGCTAACGATAGCACTTGCTGATGATAGGGTCAGGGAACTATCAGTTGTTCTACCTCCTCCCCCTCTAGGGAACCCTTGGCCACTCTGTATAACATATCTCCCTTTTGCACAAAATAGGGAAAGGTTTTCCCAGGGGAGTCTCCACTGCTTATTGGAACCCCATCTACTTCCAAGGCCCACTTTCGGGCATGTTTAAGGGACTCATCTTCTTGCTTGGCCCTCTTGAAGCTCCCTGGGTCTCCTTCTGGCCTCCACTCTGGGAGGGGGACTAGTGTGTGTGTAGCTTACTACCGCTGGGACCTTGGCTATCCCCAAGGATTTCTTCACTAGACTCCTCTTCCCTAGACCCCTCCTCTATTTCCGCCCACAGATTCTGGTGGTAGTGTATCTTCTCCTGGTGATGCTGACTCTGGAATGTAGCAGGCTTGGGATTCTTGATATACAGATCCAGGTCTTCTAGGGGGAGAATCTCTGAGAAACTTTTCTGGTTCGACTTAATTGAGTCATCAATAAGCTGGGCCCATATTGCCCAGAAGCTGGGTAGTCTCAGCCGATCACTATTGGGTATGGGAGCCATACGACCTCAAACGTGTCATGCCTGCTGAAGTCTTGAGTGAAACCTGTGCAATTGGACACTGCCTATGGTCTCCATGCACACAAGGTAATGTTACAGTATTTGCATAAAAACATAAGAACATAAGATATGCCATACTGGGTCAGACCAAGGGCCATCAAGCCCAGTATCCTGTTTCCAACAGTGGCCAATCTAGGTCATACGTACCTACAGTTTCCCCAAAAGACACAGGTTCCACAATGCTTCCACAGGTTCCACTTTGATTGAAGGATAAGGTGGTATACAAATCTGTCTAAATAAATAAATGCTTATACTGGGTCAAGCATTGATATCCTGGGTCCCTTTTTAATAATGGGGTATGGACCTTTCTTCCAGGAACTTGTCCAAACCTTTTTTAAAGCCAGCTACACTAACAGCCTTTACTACATCCTCTGGTAACAAATTCCAGAGTTTGATTACACGTTGAGTGAAAAAATATTTTCTCTTATTTGTCTTAAATAGTTTACCCTGTAGCTTCATTGCATGTCCTCTAGTCTTTCTATATTCTGATAATGTAAACAATCAATCTACGTTTACCCGTTCCACTCCATTCATTAATTTATAGACCTCTATCATATCTCCCCTCAGCTGTCTCTTTTCCAGGTTGAAGAGCCCTAACCTTTTTAGCCTCTCTTAATAGGAGTAGCCTTCCATCCCCTTTACCATTTTGGTGGCTCTCCTCTGTACCTTTTCTAATAACGCTATATCCTTTTTAAGATACAGTGACCAGAATTGCACACAATATTCAAGATGTGGTCGCACCATGGAATGATACAAAGGCATTATAATATCCTACCTAGGAATCACCATAGATCAACATCTCTCCCTATCCTCCCATATTAATAATATCATGAGGAGCATATACCACAAGCTTAAAACGATACACCACCTCAGACCACTCCTGGACTTTCATAATTTTCACACAATTCTTCAAGCACTACCTTCCCTCACTTTGACCATTGTAACCTCATATTTCAAGGCTTACCAAAATCAGCAATTAATCTACTGCATCTGCATGCATTTTCTGCAATATCTAAAGATCAAATCACATCACCCCTTTACTCAAACTGCTGCATACTCACAAAATTCAAGGTCACCCATAACCTATTCGCTGTCCACCTACAATCACTGATTCAAAGGACACCGGACAACAGAAACAGAAGAGCTGGCTCCCTAAACACACTAAGGGGGATGTTTACTAAAATCCGCAAATGTGCGCACCGCAAAATAGCGCACGGAAATGCGGCACTGAAACGCGAATAAACGCGTTTAAACGCCCTGCACACGTGCGTGTCACCCCCGCAAAGGTGCACGGCACACTAACGGGCCCCGTACAAGTGCGGGCCCGCAAATGTCCGATAGAGGCGTGGAACGGCCAAAGGAGGGCGGAGGAAGGCACCGGAGGGGCGGAGGGACGGGGTCAATGGGTGGAGAGTGGGAGGGGAGAGGCTCCCCGCACAGTATCGGGCTCGAATTTCCATGAAAAAAATAGCGCGAGTGAAACACTCGCGGTAGAGGGCATTTAAAGGGAAGAGAAACCATTTACGTCAGCAATGTACAGGAAAACCGGGGAAACCTAAAAAACGTCAGCAGTGTGATATATGTGCACAGCACAAAAGTGAAATTAAAAATAGAAAAGGACCACCACAAAAATATTTAAAATAGTAAGTCAGCTGGGGAACAGCTATAGTAAAGAGCAAAACAAACAAACACACCCAGGAAAGCTCCAAAAAAAGAAATTAATATTGGAAGTGTCCAAGGAGTGGAGACCTATCCAAAAACACATCTCCTGTTTATGGAGTTTCCCTGGGAGTGGTGTCATATGGTTGCTTATCAATATCCCTGTTGCCCAGTTCGGTTATATTCCAACCCCCTGTTCACGTGGTCATTTCCGGGGTTCATTTGAACGTTTGTCACCAGACAGGGTGAATGAGCGCATAGTAAAAATGTGAAGAGCAGGTTGTGCAACTCCATCCTGCAAGGCTAACTATCCCCAGGGACTGCACTGTCTCTGTGGCCACAGTGTGGTGCAGCAGACAGAGCCAGTACCTCTAGGACCATAAGCCAGAGGATCAAATCCCAGCTGGGGGTCCTGCCAGCCCATTCCTATATTTTATCCACCACTAAACAAAGATAGCACAGACACCCCTGTATTGCAGGGAACATAAGCATGGTGCAAACACCCATATATTGCCCTACACCGCACAAACACCATAATAATGTGCATTACCTACAGCCCAGTCCCCCAAATGCAGTCCCGGAGTGCCACAACGCAATCAGGTCATATGCTTTCCCTGAGAGAAGGACATGCCAGCATGTTGGCGGACGAGTACAGGTGGTGGAGGGGGCAGTGGCTGCTAGCCATGTGCAGGTTGGCACCGTCCACCGCAACAGACAGGCCCTTTTGGATGTACAGTCATGGACTGCAGCCTATCTGTGGCAACACGGTGGTGCAGTGCACACAGACAGTGTATGCAAGAACAGAAGGTCACAGGTTCAAAGCCCTGCCAATCCTGTCCATCTATTTTCCCCACAACTAAACCATGAGAGTACAGACAATCCTTTATTGCTGGTGATATACGCATTGGTCACACGCCTATTTCTCACCCCACTGAGCACAGATACCATGACCAGGGGCACTACCTAGAGCAGAGTCCCACAAATGCAGTCCTGGAGGACGACACACCATTAAGCTTCAATGTTGCCACTCACACAAATGCCTGTGCTGTATCTCTCTGCACCACCCCATGGCATGTAGATGTAGCTCATGCATATTCATGAGTGACAGCAGGGAAACCCGAACAGTGTCTTGCAACCCTGGACTTGATTTGGGAAACTCTGCCATAAAGCAACAGCCAACAGGGGCAGACACACCCACACCCATACCCACAGGCCCCATTGGTCAATGCCCCCTGGAGAGGCACGACATTGGGCCCTGCGTGCAGCTCCCAATACTAGCATGTGCATACTGTAGCAATGTCACCCTACACCTGGGTATACGGTACACAGCTCTCAAATGCATGCTATGAGTACTGGCAGATAGATATCCCTACGTTACGCACAGTCTGCTCTTTGAGCTCCCTCATGACAATCTTCATGTTGTCTGCAGTGGGTGCCTCAGGTCTGGGCCCTGACAGTGTTTACCACCCTGGGGAGTGACTCCCAACAGTATTGTGTACCATATCCATGCCTGTACTGTGCGCAGGACTGGTGTGGTGGCCAATGCTGACAAACGCCTTCATAGTAGCACAATGCTGGCATATGTGTGGGAGTGTGTGTCTAACTATAAAGTGTGTGTTAGCTGCAAACACCTTCCACAGCCCACACTGCCAGCACTGTTGCCAGTATTGTCATGCCAATGTGCATAATGAGCAGCAAGGTACCATGGGTATAGCTCAGACAGGGTGGGCTGGCCAGGATGCATCTGCACAGGGCAGAGGGCACTGGCTGGGACATTGTAGTGGCTGGCCACCACCTACACATACAGGGTGGCCTCTCTATGTGCTGCTGGGTTGCACTCCACCCTGACTGTGCAGTGACGACAGCATGGCTAGGCACCCCCATAGTGCTACATAGTATGTCTGTCATGTGATATATATGTGGGTCTTGTTTTGGGGCCCAGTCACTGAGTTATCTGCTGGTGTGCACTGTCATCCCAGTTCTGGGTGCATGCATTTCCAACAGGACTAACTAGCAGACTATGTTCAGCTGGTCTGTATCCTGATGGAGTGCCTTGCAGAGTGCAGCAGCTGATGGCTTGCTACAGGAGAATATCAGATAGTGGTGGGGTGCAACTTAGCATATCCAGGCCCAATGTCTGTCAGATATTGTGTAATGGATGTGTTATAGAGCTGCAGTGACTGCCCTGTAGGGTGTCTCATCACTAGTAGGACTGGGGTTGATGGTCCACTCCACTGCCACCATTGCAGGGAGGTAGCATGTTGATAGCAGACCCTGTCATTCAAACTGGGGGAGAAATGGTGGTACATAGTCCACGTAGGTGTCCATGAGGAGTTCCCCTGACTCAGGCCGACAGAGATATCCAACGTGCTTCTGCAGAAACAACCTATCTCACAGAGTAAAATTGCTTTGGAGCTCTGGCATGGCCTCATTCCACCATGGAGGGTGGTGTGGACCTAGTCCTGGGTGCCCCATCGCACCCTCAGGGTGAGCACAGTACCCGCACAATGTGACGGTGTGTAGGTACTCTGTGCCAGTACAACACCCACTCAGTACACCCTACCAGGCAGAGGTGATGTGTGGGTGCACATGGCCACATCCCCATACCAGGCCGGGAGCTGTTGGGTTGCATACCCCATCTTGTGTGCATCTGTGGACAGGTGATTTGCATGTGCAGTGCATCATGGGTAGGGGTGGCCTAACCCTATCCTGTTCACAACAGCAGACTGTCTGTGAGGTGACATGCAGGCTCTCTGCAGCCAGCCAGGGGCTTGCATACAGCTACAGAGCTGTAGCCCAATGGTTACGTCACTGCATGTGCAACCAGAGGTCATGGGTTCAAGCCCACTGCAGGGTTATGTGATTGGGTTGTCCAGAGCATCACCCATTTTCTAATGTACATATTTTTATGGAAGAAAAAACACCCTCGGTGTACTGTACCCATAAGGTCCCTCTGAGGGTGCTTAATAGGGCGCCTTATAGGACACCTTATGGTTGCCATCAAAATAGGGTGCACTGTACATTATCCTGTGTCGCAACATATATGGTGCCCTATAGGGGACATTCTAGGGTGCCGTGGCGGATAGTGCACTGTAACATGTGGCCCATGGGCCGCCGTATGTTAACACGCTGTGAGAGTGCGTTTGCTAGTAGTGACAACAAAATAATATTAAAAAGACTCATACAGCACTCCCCACTATAATACATACTGCCTCAGCCAGCTGTCTTCACTGGGTACTGTGGGGGATTGAGCCCCTGAACCCCACACCATTGGTCAGTGTTTTAACCATTGTGCTGTGTCTCTGTTCCTGTGCGGAGATATCAGCGCGCCGCCTTATGCTGCTAAAAATAACTGTGCGCCACCCAAAATAACAGTGCACTGCACTAAATTCATATACTTCCTGTTGCACCTTTATCCATTAGGGTTCATGGCTCAATCAGGGTTAACCCAATCCATGGGGTGGTGTTGAAGACGCAGATAAGGATAGTATACAGCTTCCCTTTCTATATTGATTGGACTTTTTATATTACAAAAGCGTTGTTCAACTAGCTCCAGAGGTCATTGATGCGAATAAGGTTTCTGCTGTGATAACGGACGTTAGTCCCGGTGGCAGAACCGATTAAGTCTGAGACCTCTTTATCTATATGAAATTATTTTCTAAGAAGATTGGATAAAATATTTTTGCCTATTTTATAGTATGGTATTTGGCCCTCCAGGACTGCAGTTGGGAAACTCTGCTGTAGGGATTGCACATGTTTATGGTGTCTGTGCTCTGTAGGGTTAAATATAGGCATTTCAGGCATGTTTAATTTATCTGCAATAAAGGTTCTGTCTTTATTACCACGGTTTAGTACTGGGTAAAATAAGGGGGACAAGCTTGGCAGGAGCCACAGCTGGGACTTGAGCTTGCGACCTTCTGCCCTAAACACACTGGCTGTGTGTACTGCACCATACTGCTGCCATGGGGGCAGATCATTCCCTGGGGATACCATGACTGTTCATCAGACAGACCTTGTCCTTTACCCCTTCTACTCTCATCTCCTCGCTCCCTCCCCCCTTAGGCATGTAAATATGTTCCTTGAAATGCTTAATAATACAAATTAATCTGTAACATAGTTGATTCACAATACCTAATTTATTTATTTTTTATTTATTTATTTAGTGTCTCTTTTATACCACGCTATTTAAAATCAGTTCGGTTTACATGCAACAGTAACTTATACAGTGTGGCCTAGGCTACGCTGTATTTACAATGGAATAGGTGCTGTATGTAACAGTTACACACTAACTCTTAGGAGTATGTTTACTAAAGGGTGTTAACACCTGTTATCGACACCCTTGCACCCTTAACGCTGTGAAAAAGCTGCATTAATGAGCGATAAAGGCTCCTGCAGCATTAAGGAAACAATAGGCAGAGAGTGGGCATTAACGGGATAGAGAGTGGGTGTTAACAGTGGGTGCTCCCTTAACGCCTCTTGCATTAGCACCCTTTAATGCTGGGAACCCTAACGCCAAGTAAAACCTCACGGAAAGGGAGTATTTTGAGTGGACAGAGTCTATTTAAACATTTGCAATGTGATCCCCAGACAAGTGAGCCCAAGTTGGTGATAGTAGTGCTCCATTAGCAGCAACAGCATAGTGCCCAAGTATGAAAGGGCACCATGTTGATGGTGCAAATGGGGCAAAGGGAGTGGCACATGGGTCATGCAATGGGGGTTGCTTGTGCGCAAGGCAGACCAAGCAGCTGCCCAGGTTGCACATCTATGATGTCCGCCATGATGCCACAGTGGCAATGGCAGCACACAGACATGCTGCTGCTGCTGCGAAAAAGTGATGCGCAACATGGGGCAGTCCAAGGTTCCCTGGCACCCTAGGCAGAGACTCCAGCTGCCCCCCTGCTGCCCCTGATGCCGGCTCTGGAGGAAGAGGCTGGTAGCGCCAGTAGCTGTGGCTTTGCAGGGGGCTGCAAAAAGCAGCCTCCCAGGGAAATATCACTGCTGCAGCTGTCCGCCTCCCTCCAAGATGTATCTGCAGCTGGCGAGGATGGGGTTATCCTGGTGGCAGTTATTTAAGGGGGGCAGCTTGGCCACCCATGAGTGCAAAAGGCCCCCCACGCACACCTAGGCCAAATGTGGACGGATTGGGAATGCACCTCATCCCCACTTACAGCATGCTGCCATGTCAGCATGGTGTGAGGGTGGTGCAGAAAACAAAATGACTAGTGATGTGGATCTGCAGCACAGCAGGCAAAGACCATCTCTAAGTGCAACTCTGGGGACTAGGTGCTGGACACCCATCCTCACCCTTAGGGTGACTGCTGAAACTGCTCAGTAGCACGGTTTGTAGCATGGTTTGTAACTGTTCTGTGCTTGTAGCTTGTGCTTGTAATGAGTAAGAGCACATTTAACATAATTAACACTGGAAAAATAAATCAGTACAATTTACTGTTGACCCATATTAAGTCTAACCCCTCTAAATCTAACCTGGATGCAGGGGTAAAATAAAATCTCTACTGCTGGGTACTCCTTTCACTATTCTCTAAAAAGGACTAACTGCAAAGGCAAAAAAACAAAACAAACCCTAAGATCTTGCTTGGTCTGTAACAATACATTTGCAAAGAAATAAAAGAAGAAAACATGCTAAGAGCCAACACTCTATGTCTAGGGGCTAAAATATCTCTTCTAACTGCCAAAATGGCAGGAGACAAATCTGAAAAAAATCACTAATAGTATATCCATGAAACAAAAGCCCTAGATATTTTATTTCAAAAGATATATTGTGGAAGCCAGGTACCATCATAGCCTTAGTCCCAAACTATTGTTTGATTTCCAAAAAGCCTTGGATGAGATCAACACAACTATACAATATTTCTAAAACTGACTTGCTGTTTCCTTATTGTGATTTCAATCTTTACTAGGCTTTCAGCCATGCAGTTATAAAAGCTTCCATAAAGAACGAGTACATATATGTTCAAAATGTACCAAATGGTATGCAGGCCTTTGTATCAAGAAAATTAACAAATGTCTGAACTGAACTTTTGGATTCTGTGTCTGCTTTAATGTTATTAACACACTTGTTTGGGGGTTAATGTTAAAAGAATGATTATCCTCATACTCACATTAAAAATGCTGCCCTCCTTCTTACTCTCCAATTCTCCATCCCATTTTCATCTTAGAGGGTAATTTTATAACAGCACACCTAAGCTAATAAGGCAGGACAGTGCCTATTTTTAGCCTGTTTTATGAACATACACAAGCACCTATGTGACTTTATAAAATACTAGCACAAATCTGGCAGACATTATGCCTAGATTGAAGGTATGGGCATTAGGCCTATTCAAGAGCAGACATAAATGTTAACATATACTTTACATGTATACCTGTGTATTTTAGAATACATATGCATAAACTGTGACTCCACCCACTCTCTACTCAAACTTCGCCCTTGAGCATGCCTACTCTACAAGTATGTGCTGGCTTGCTCCATGAATTTTTAGGCCTTACCTAATTTTATGAGTCCATTTAAGTGCATAAACTGGTGTTTCACAGACAAAAATGGTTTTTAAAATGACCCTCTTATTGGGTGCTCCTGGTCTCAAGTGAAAAAGTCTTCCTTTTTTGCCCTTGTGACCTCTGTTAGCAACATTTAGCATGGATAAAAGGTGAAATGAATTAGATGTTTCCTGATTTTGCTCACCCCATTCTTTACTAGGTTAAAAAAAACAGAAAATGACACTATGGTCAGTATATCTATCTCTGCATATAAAAGTAAGGTCTTCCATTTCTCAGTAGCTGGTTTGGTTGCTTTTGTTAGTGATCTACTAGCCATCAGACAGACATCAGAAGATAAGACTTCAAAGTGGCATGCTTCCCTACTAACTATACTTTAGGAACCATGAATCCAAACATAAAAGAAATATTCTTCTCAATCAATGTCACTTTTACTTGCTAGCAATACTGAATGGTTGTCAGTTTTTCAAATCTTGTTTAATTGCATTTATCAAGGAAGAGAGAGTAATTAAGGTCTTTGTGCTATAAATACTCCACACATTCAGAAACCATCCAGTGAATGAAGAAAGTAGCTAACCAGATACACAAAGGACTATGTAAGAAGAAAACCCCAGAAGAGATAAAGAGAAAACAAGTGGGAAAAGCATGTATAGCATGGCCCATGGAATTATTTAAGCCCATGTGTTTGTGTGTCTTGTATATGTTTTAATTGTGTGTATACTTCTCTTTTGTATATTTTTCTGTCAGGTGTATGTGTATATCTCTCTATTTTTATAGGCTGGTACATACAGTATGTGCATATTTGTATGTATGTGCACAAGTTTGTGTCAATGCATATGTACTTATATGTGTGTCTGTGTATGTTTGCATATGTGTGCATGAATGCTTTGATCTATGTATCTGTGCATGCATAGACATGTTACGGAGAGTGTGTGTGTGTGTGTTTATGTATGTATTTATATCTGTGTTATTTCTCTGTGTGTCTGTGATCAGGAGAGAAGATAAGAGGGGAGAGCTGTTTGCCAGGTACAATTCCATAACGGTTATTTCCATATCATACTGCTAGATTAGTCCAGATAAGTGGGTTGTGTTTCCCTACCAGCATATTGGTGGAGACAAAGAACCAATGAAAAGCCCAGGTTTCAATGACATCACTCCTATGCCTCTATACACCTCAGCCACCAGAGGTCTCTTCAGTATTTCTTTCTCTCCAGCAGATAGTGAATGGGTTTTCTCCTCTCTGAAGAAAATTCTGAAAATTTGAGAGGAAAAAATTGATTAAATGCTTGTGAACAACCACTTTGAGGGTGACTCTCTCACCTGAGCACGATGTGGAAGGCTGCACTAGAACTACAGTCTTTATGTTAGCCATAGGAGGAGGGAAAATTGATTCACTCCATGATCTTATCATTAAAAGAGCCTGTTGAGAAAGCCAGAAATTGGAAGGATTTGGAAGGATCTGGAAGAGTACAGTTTGGCTTGGACATGGGGCAGTGAACTCATCTTCCAAAGCCTAGTGGCCCATCTGGCCTTAGAGAGATGCCTCTGTTGGGTCTGAATTGGAGAAGCTGGTGATGGATCTGGGCAAGAAAAAATCTTACTGCCTTTTGGAGGACAGGTCCAAGAGGCACGTGAAGTAGGCCGGAGCCCCTTTTCTGTCAGCCTCCGCCCGCTTCTTGCAGATGCACTGGTCAGACTCCTGGGGGTCTTAGGAAAGGCTACCAGCCTGGAAAGCCTTTCTTCCCCTCTGCTTATGGTCTTTGTGCTCATTTATAGCCCTTTTGTGGAGCAATCCCATCCATAGGAAAGCCCTCTCAGGCTATGCAATGAAGGTTTGGGGGCCCATTCCCTGGTTCCTCTGATTGGGGGCAGACTTTGCCTCTTCTTCAGGAAGGGCCCAGGTCACCAAGGATTGCTGAGTGCTAGTCCCCTTTCAATATGGCTATGGTCTGGAATGCAAATTGCCAATCCTAGCCACTTGTGTCTTCTCCCCTTGTGGGTCTGCAAACAACAGGGATGCTGTGTGGATCATATTGGGCAAGTTGCCTCTCCTGAAGGCAGCGGTGCCTGTTCTCCTGGTTTATCGAGGCAGAGGCAGGTATCCCATCTGTTTCGTGGTGGCCAACATGGAAGAAACATTCCAGCCCATTCTGGATGTCAAGTGTATCAATGAGCACTCGTGCATCATGCGTTTCTGGATGGAACCTTTGCAATCCAGGATTCAAGCAGTGGACAGAGAGGGTTCCCGGCATCTCTGGTTTTGGTGGAGGCATATGTTTATATCCCGATCTGGAGGATCAGCAAGTATCTGTGTTTTGCCATGCTTGTCTGTCACCTTCAGTTCGCTGCCCTTCCATTCGGACTCTCCACTTCCTGAAGGATGTTCTCCAAGGTGGTGTCTGTGGCACTACGTCATCAAGGGATTTGTGTGCATCCATATCTATACTACTGGCTCATCTGAGCCTATTCTCTTTCAGAGGCATCTTGGGTAGCTTCCTGAGTGGTGACTCTTTGATGAGCCTCAGCTGGGTTATCATTTGGGGAAGAATCAGTTGTTACATTCCTAGTACCTGGAGTCCCTGGGAGTATGTTTTCGATACTCAAGTGTGCAGAGTCTTTCTGCCAGTGGAGAAAGTCAAGGCTGTTAGATTGTCTAGTGCTATTCTCTTAACAGCATGATCCCAAAGTCCAGGTTGATCTTCATCAGCAGTTTGAGCTCTGGTTCCCGCTCTCAATAATGGTGAAGGCCAACCTGCATGGTGGCTGCAGTCTCCTGAAGATGGGTGTGCCACTGAACAATTGTTCATGGATCCTTCTGGCAATGAATGCCAGTTTATCAGGCTGGGAATCCCATTGCTAAGGCCGAACGGCTCAAGACTGTTGGAACCATGGGGAGGTGGTTTGGTCCATCAACTGCCCTGAAGTGAGGGCCATCAGGTTGGCTCTTTTGCATCTCTGGGTCCTGGTCAAGGGCTGTGTAGTTCACATGTTCTTAGACAACCTCACAGTAGTGACTTATGTCGATCAGCAAGGTGGCATGAAGAGTGCCGGAGTAGTCCTCTTTATCTTTATTTGCAAAATTTGATATACTGCCCTTGCCGAAGCGTCAGGACGGTGTACAATACAGTAATCCATTGGCTACAGAAAATAAAAGGGGAGAAAGGAACGCCATTGATAGACAGGAAAGTAAGAGAGATATAGAAACGAAAAAGTAGGACAGAAGTGAGACACAACATGGGAGAAACAGAGATACAGGGCAGGGGGAGGGGGAGGTAGATGTCTAGTGATTTAGTCAAGGGGGGCGCGAAACTAGCGGAGGGGGGGCCTGACGGGGAAGAGTCCGAGCCATCAGCAGGAGCAGGAAGGTCATAAGCCTGACAAAAAAGGTCTGGTGATTGCTCTCCTGTTTGCCTGGGTGGCGAGGAGCCTCCTAGTTTGTCAACTCTGCACATTGCTGGGGTGGATACTGTGGAAACAAATTTCTCAGCCAGCACTTTCTGGTCCCAGGAAAGTGGTAGTTGAGTCAGGGGGTGTTTTCAATTGTTTCTGGTCTACTGGGATCACTCCAAAAGGGATCTGATGGTGACCCACTCCAATGCCAAAGTGTACCGCTTCTTCATTCACCACATGGAGATGGGGGTCTGACGGCCTTGGTGCCCTGACTCAACCTTGACCAGATCAGCACCTTCTGTAGATGTTTCCTCCATTGTCCCTGGTCAGTAAACCATGTAAATGCCTTTGAATATCAGGCCAATTGAGTTTGAAAATGGACTAAATTTGACCCTGGTTTCCAAAGAAAGAACTCCCCCCCTCCCCCCCCCCCCAAAAAAAAGAATTGGCCCAATGCATTTCTATGGGAGTAGTTCCAGCTTCTATAGCATAAAATCTTACATACAGTGCGGGGGATGGGGGTCCCCATCGGCAGACACCATAATTTTCGGCTGCAATGACAGCCTTGGGCTACTCTTTCTACCAGCGGGGGATGGGGTCCTCACCAGCCGACACCGCTGTTTTTTAGTCACAGTGGTGGCCTAACCCCCTTTTCTCGGCAGTGGGAGATGGGGGTCTGTTTAATGGAATACATAGGTTTGTTTGATCTAGCACAAACAATCCTATGCATACAGACAGACAAACCAAACCTATTGGAGTCTGCACAAAAGGCAATATCGCTAGGGTGAAACATCAATAATTTAAAAGTAATTCTAGCCGAGATTGATAGCCAGTGAAGCCTAATCAAAAAAGGTGTGGCCTTCTCCCCTTCCTTCACTGAGAAAATCAATTTGGTTGATGTGTTGTGTATCAATTGTAGCCAACGTATCCGTTTTCTATGTAAAGTATATCTACTGTAGGTACACAACATTACAGCAATCCAACTGAGGAACTCCGCATATCCTGCCTCAGGAGTGAGGCTCATTACTACCATGGTAAGCGCCAAACTACCCCACTTGAAGAAATTGCCCCTGAAGGAAACTATACAAGATAGCAGGGCCGGATTTACCCATACGCCATGTACGCCATGGCGTAGGGCCCACAGCCGGCAGGGGCCCACAAAAAAAGAACCAGGTATTTTTTTTTAAACACACACAATTAAAAAAAAAAACCTGGTGGCTGCCGCCGCGGGGCCCCCTCTGCTGCCGCGGGGGCCCCGTCTACAAGCTGAAGCCGTCGGGTCGGGTCGGGTCGGGTCTCTCCCTCCCTCGCTGCAGGCTGCGAGAGACGCGAAGATAGAGCGTCTCCTCGCGTCTGTGTTAAGCCCGCAGGGGCTGATGGGATATAGCTTAGCACAAGAGGCAAAACAAGGTCAATTCTCCTTAAGCAGCATATAAAGTCTTCTAGAGACCTTTACAAAGAGGCCTTCTACCTAGTGGGCAAGCAACCTGTGAAGCTTTTTCAATAGGTGTTAACACCAGCTGGCAGTTCAAAAGGCCATTTTGAAAGACTCCTTCTATCCAAGCAAGGACTGTTAATTACCCAGGAAGTAGGTCACTGCTTACATCATCAACACAAGCACAAATAGCTCAACCAGAGCTCTGTGACCCTGTCTTGAAGGACTGGAAAGGGGGGCTGTTACTTCTGGAGAGAAATCTGAAATTGTGAGTATATACTTCTGGGAATTTTTCTGAAAGGAATTTTTTTTCTTTTAAAGCTAATTAATCTGTGAACCCACTATTTTTTTTTTTGTTAAATCAGTCAGGGCCTAGTAGCAACAGTTTAAGATTCAATTTAAAAACACAGAAGAGAACTTTCTGGTTACCTTTCATACCCAGTAGACAGCTGTAGTTTAAATTTCATAGTCACTCAGGGCCTAGCATCAGCAAAGTACTTTTAGTTTCAAATTAAAACACAGAAGAGAGCTTTCTGGTTAAATTTAGAATCCAGCAGAGAGCTTGTAGTTTAAATTTCATAATAGGTTAGAGCCTAGTAGCAGCAAAGAGCTATAATTTAAATCAAATCAGAATATAGTTTTCCTCAGCAGCACAGGACAAGGTACCGTGTAGCAGCCCTTTTTTAATAAGGTAACGAATTGTATTCTTGATTGGGAGCTCAGCATCCCGTACCTTGAGATATGCAGGGGGGGAGAAGAGCTTGTTTCTTGTGACCAATAAAACTTCAGTCTTTTTGAAATTGATTCGCATGTTTTGGTCTAAAAGCCAATCTGCTATTGCATTGAAACAGTTGGTTAAGTTAGAGTAATTTGGACTCGTTATATCAATCGGGGTGTAGATAAGCACGTCGTCTGCGTAAATAAGGCAGGAAACATTACAGGATTTGGTGATTTGGCAAATTGGCTGCATATATATATTGAAGAGGAGTGCCGATAGGGAGGAGCCTTGTGGAACCCCTTGCGTTTGGAGGAATGGTTCCGATGTTCTGGTGTCAATGCGAACATGTTGCCAACGATCTTCGAGGTATGATTTGCACCAGTTCCATGCTAGGCCTTGTATACCCTTTTCGTAGAGTCACGATAGTAGTATCTTATGGTCTACTGAGTCAAACGCCGCGGATATATCGAGGAAGATCATGGTGACGCCAGACCTTATGTTGTTGATCCCACAGATGAGCGTGTTGATTAAGGAGGTCATGAGAGTCTCGACTCCATGCATTTCCCTAAATCCATGTTGGCACGGATCAAGAGGGGAGGATGTGTCAATATATTGCTGAATTTGGCGTTGAGTCTCTTTCTCCAGTATTTTGGCAAGAAGTGGGATGCTGGAGATTGGACGGTATGATTCTTCCTTCTTCGGGTCGATCTGGTTGTTCTTTAATAGGGGACGTATTGAAGTCTGTTTGAGTGCAGCTGGGAAAGTTCCAGAGGAGTAGGAGAGGTTTGCAATTTTTGCTATGCATGTACTGAGCTCTGTGCTCATTGATTTGATCCAGTGTGCTGGGCATGGGTCGTTGGCTGCAGTAGTGGTGTTCAAAGTAGCAATTAGTTCTTTGATGGTTTTAGCTGATGGAGGTGAGATACTGAGGAGTGGTGCTTGAGAGTGCGTGAATTGAGGGGACGCTTGTGATGAATCCGAAATTATTCTTGTTAATTTGGATTGGATATAATTCGCATACTGTTGAGGATGGATATACTCTTGCTGCTGCGGTGAAGGCTCTTTAGATAGTGATTTAACTAAATTGAATAGCTCGCGAGGTTTGTTTAGTGAACGACTAAGTAATTTTGCATGATGTTCCTTCCTTTTGGACATTAGTTCGGGGTGACTTATGAGGTGCGCCATGTATTCATCATGGATGATGGTTTCATGAGAGCGTCTCCACTTTCTTTCTAGTCTTCTCAGTTGGAGCAGCGAAGTTCGAATATCTGGAGAGAACCAGGGGGCGTTATGCCTTATGCTAGGATACTTGTTAGGCGCAATCTCATTGTGCATAGTAGGTAGTTGTGCATATTGTTGGAGTGTATCATTCCAGTTGTCAACCATTTTATTTACGTTGGTCGTTATGATGGTTGTTGGTACGTAAGATCATGTGGCCTTAGCAGAAGACTGGAGTACACAGAGAGGAGCACTAGCTCTTGCAGTAGAGTCCAAAGTAAACACAAGGAGCAAGAGTCGTGAATTGGTGAGATCAATTTATTGGATCCCCTACGCGTTTCAGCTTTCGCCTTCTTCAGGGGGCACACAACTAAACAATGCAATAATTAATAATCAACAATTGGAAATTAAAAATACCATTAAAAGATTAAAAACATAAATAATAATAAACAATAGTAAAAGCACCTACATGTACATAACATAATGCTCATGATAAAATAATATAGATGACATCCAAATTTCATAAATAATGAATTAAATGAATAAAGAGATAATTGAATAAAAGAATAAAAATCCAAATGCAAGGTGGAAAGACCACAAAGAAGAAAATTGACGTGCTAGGAATACTACATATAAATAAAGCATGAAATACAAAATTGCACTTTTTTGAAGTATGTGACAAACATATTGTAAACAATATAACATTAATATAACCCAACAAATTATTGTAGAATAGTGAAGGAGGGTGAGAGAGAAAGAGAAAGGAAGAGAGGGAGAATAGGGAGAGGGGGGAGGGGGGAAGGGGAGAAGGGGAGAGAGAGAGAGAGAGGAAAGGGGCGAAGGGGGGGTGGGGGAGGAGGGAGGAAAAGGGGAGGGGGAAGGGGAGGGGGGAAAGCAGAAGACTGGTCATACGCATGGGACTTGCATTATGGAAAGTAGCCTTTAAAGATTTTTACATGAATAAACAACTGCTAACCTATTTAACCCCTTGCCCCATTGAAAACCGCCGCCCCTCCCCCACCTTGATGGATGAAAGTACATGCACAGGTCACACTGGGGGTACTTTACCGATCCACTAAAAGGAGTGATTCTGGTGTGGTGTTAGACTGGGCAAAGGAAAGTACGTATGGAACTTTCATTTTGACTCAAGCATATTTTCCATAGGCCCCCCCCCCCCCACTGTCTATGGCCCCCAACATTTTCAAAAAGAAACCCTACGTGGGTTTTCTCTTTAAAATAAGCTTACTTTCAAAAGTTCCTTAATTAGTAAACATATCTTTAAAACTTCTAGATCTCCATTACTACTTGCCATATATGCTAGCTCAAATCTTCCATTTCAGTATGTTCTTACTTTATGACAAACAGAAGCCTCTAGATGTTTGTGGTTTTCCTAGAATGCCCATGTTTTCCTCTACTGTAATATCCATAATTTATCTGTGCATTTGATACTTTCATCACGTAAACAAAAATGTCTATGATTAATGTCTTTACTCAGAGCTGTGCCCCGCTCGGATATCCCCTGTGCAGATTTAATGGGGCTCCCTTAAAGTCTGCTGCACTGGATGGTCATATGCCTGGGAGAATGGTATACAAAAGTTTGAAAATAAATAAAGCTCACCAGTTTTACATAAATAATCTTTAAAATTGCTGACAGAATCATAGAGAAAAAATGCATGTGGCGAAGAAAGTGAAAGTGCCTTGGCTACAGCTGCAGAATCAAATAAGCAGGCTCTTAGCAACTATAAAATATTAGTCATCAGGAACAAATAAGGATGGCTACAAAACACTTCAGCTTGACACAGGAGCAGATTTTGTTTTACACCATGCCCCTCAGGGGCGGATCTACTATGAAACTAATGAAGCTTAAGCTTCAGAGCCTCTAATCCCGGAGGGGCCCCAGAAGCGACTTTAGTCCACATTGCTTAAAAAATGTGGGTATACTGTATGAGAAGGGGATTTTAAAATAATAATATAATGAAATTCAATATAAAATAATAGTTAAAATATAAATTTTAAGGTTATTAAAGTATCATGTAGGTTAGCCGTAAACAAAAAAACGTTCAAATTAAGGATGTTTCATTCTAAATATATTTAATATAAAATAATTATAAATAATTTAAAACACTATTAACATTTATTACAGAAATTAAAACTTTTATTACAATTATATAACATTTCCCTAATTTTCATCTCCCCATAATTCAAAAACTATAAGACATAGGAAATTTTTATTCGCACCGCTGACTTTGACATGTGAGATGATCCAGTACAGTAATTTTAATCAAAATCTGAGATGTAGCAGTTAATTTTTTTAAAGTTTGTGGTGATCTGTCATGGAACAACCCCACTGAAGAAACAATGGTTACCCAGACCTCATTGCTGGTTGCAAAGGGCCCCGCATAACAGTCCAAGCTTCAGGGCCCCAAAAAATGTAGGTCTGTCACTGATGCCCCTTAAGGAGCAGTAATATATCTTCTTCAGTCTCTTGGAAGCTGTCTTCTTTTAAGTGATAAATTGAACAGAACTTTGACAGATACGTCAACACCTCCTTTAGAGCCTTTAGTAAAAATGGGATATACCCTACTAGATACCAGAATCTTTTACTTTGTTATGCTGGTACTTTGGATAATTTCTCCTCATCGATGACAACATGTAAACAGCATAGCCCCTTACTTTGGAGCATACTTACTAATATGTGCTAACCATTAGTGTGGATTTTGCTTGTGCTAAGTACAGAGCACTAACAGCGCAGGGCCCCTCATTAAAAATCCCATGCTGACCATTAAGCATGCGATTGCACAAGGAGTTAGTGTGGGCATTTTGAGCTCGTGCCACCATGCCTCTTTCTGTTAGTATGGGTGCACTTAACGGGTGCACTTAACACCACCTGAATGGGTGTGTTAAGTGCATCCACTTGCCTATTAACAAGGTGCCATGTATTAGCAATGCATTAATGTCCTATAAAGTGTCGCGACGCCACCCTGGTGGCTAATGGGCGCCAAGGTAGTTCGGACACAAATAAAGATAAGGTTGGGATGGGTACGTATTTCTCAGGGCCCAGGGATGTATAGCCTTGGTAGCGTCCTTATTACCCAATACCCAAAGAACACAGGTTTCCAAGTGGAGGGAAAATAAGGCTTTATTTCCCTTGTCTTGCAAAGGTTCAAAGGATCAGTCCCAAAACAACAAAAGAAATGTCCTTACATCAGGTTAGAAAAAGTAAAACTCAGGTTCAAAGCAACAACTGTTCTCTTCATAGAGGTGATACAAAACAAACATTTCCTATTTCACCAGTTTACTGCTCACATGCTATGCAAGGATTTCCAGCTTCCAGTGGTACAATAACTACAATCCATTTCCTCATCTGAAAGGGATTCTACCACTTCCACTTGCATTGGTTCCTGATCATACGCCTCTGAAACAGAGTCCGTGGTTCTGGGCAACCTATAAGTGGGCTTCTTAGCCAAACGCTGTATGACCTCCCAATGCCTTGGTTTCAGAGTGGGGCATCGGTCATGAACTGTTCTACAAGGCGAATGTTCTTCCCTCTTCATAGGTTTTATATTAGCTTCCTGCAAACCTTGCTTATTCAAAAGTCTCTCATTTGATAAAAGCTTTTCATACCTTGTATCATGAGAAGTGTTACATGAACAGGGTCCTTCTGTTTCCTGTCCTCTCCACAGGCTAGCTCTCTGAAGGCTGTTCCCAACTAAGTGTGGGTTACCTTGTAATGCTGGCTTCTCTCCTTGGGGTGAGGCTTGCGGCCTACTCCTGCTGAGATTCTGCCCTGCTCCTGCAATCTGGCATGGGTTTTTCAACCGTCCTTCAGTTGACTTCACACAGCTGTCCCAGTACTGCTTTCGTGTCCCCGGATCTCCTGGATCCTTCCGTACTCTCCGTCCTTTCAGGTCTCTCTGGCCTGTTCCTCCTTCCGGCGCTCCAGCAACGTCTGTAGCTTCTGCGGTTTCTGCCACCTCTGCAGCTCCTGCCGCTCCTCCGGCTTCTGCAAGCTCTGTAACTTCTCTGCTGCTCCTGCTGCTACGGCCACTTTCGCTTTTACCGCCACTTCCCCTTTTCCAGTCTTCCAGACTTTCTTTAAGAGGAGTTCCTGCCTTCCTGGATTGGAGGCTGGCTGGCTTTTGGTCACACCCTGTGGGGCGTGGATCCTCAGTCTTCCGGAGGTCCCTCTTGCTCCCCCTATCAGGTTCCTGCTGCATCACAAAAGTTACAATGGACCTCCATTCTAATTTTGTGACTCAAACGCATGTTCCCAGTGCACCTAGTAAACATGTTCCTTTATGCTGAAACATTAGGTCCTGTACCCGCGTTTACTGCACCAAATTGATCGTTGCGATTAGTAAAGCGATTTGAGGCTGTTAACCCCTGAAGAAGGCGTTTGCCAAAATGCGTTGGGGCTTTTCTACAATAAAATACAATTTTACCCCTGCTACATTTGTACATTTAAAAAGAAACCGTGATATACAAGTGAAAAACACTTTTATCTTTTTGTCAAAAGTAGGAGGAATAAAATCCTTCCTCTCGCTGTGTTCTCTCCTTTTAATAATTTCAAAAACAGTGTACCTTAGGGTGCTAAGCTCGGGAAAAAGCTACAGCTAAGTGTTTTAACTTGGTACACTGTTTTTGAAATTATTAAAAGGAGAGAACACAGCGAGAGGAAGGAATTTTTCTCCAGGACCAAGCAGGAAGTCAGTCCTCACATATAGGTGACATCGACGTCGATGGAGCCCCCATGCGGAGCATTTCCCCAGCTTTCTAAGAAAGCCTTTGGGAATACACCCACGTATGCGCGGTCCCCTTCCTTCCCAAAGGTGCCATCTTGCTCTGTCTTTTTTCCGTGGAGCCCAATGGACGTGAGTCCGTGTCACCCAGAAAAGTTTGATTTTTTTCTGCGATTTTCGCTCTCTTTTTGTCCGGTTCCCCTTCCCGCCTGGGTTTGGTACGCCGGTATCGACCCGATCTCTATTTTTCATTTTTTTGCCCTTTGTGGCACGCGTTTGCGCTCTTTTTCTTTTTCCCTGGAGGGCCCTCGCGGGGGCCCTTTTTTTCCCATTGGCCTCCAGTGGTTTTAAAAAGTATGATCGTTGTAAGAAGCTCATGTCTCCTACCGACACACACGACTGCTGCCTGATTTGCCTCGGGCCAGACCATGAACCCAAGGTCTGTGTCCCATGTGGAAAGATGTCCACTAAGGCACTCAGAAGCCGGCAGCATCAGAAGGAGAGAATTTTTTCTGACTGCCTCCGGCCGAGCCCAGACCTCGTCAGAGGCCTCGACGTCTCGGGAGTCTGACCCCGAGCTTCGTCGGGGTTCCTCGGAAAGGGGGTCCCCCAGTCGGGAGCATAAGAGGAAGAGAAAGCTCATGAGGGCGGCGTCGGAGGATACCCCTGGTTCCTCGAGGGCCAGGTCTCGGACCCCTGACCGCCGCCCCGGGCCTGTGGAGCTGGAGAAGCCGACCAAGGTGTCTTGTATAGAGCCAGACTCCGTCGAGCACGTAAGTCCTGTTGTCCTCGAGGACTCTCCTCCCAGGGAGCCGACATCGGGCCCGGCACCTCTGGGGCCCGAGTCGGTGGATGCTGAGTCTCCTGAGCTTGGACTCAGGCTGACAGCCTTGGAGTGCAGACTGTCTGCCTTCATGGATCAGCAGCGGGTGCTGATGGCCAGCCTGACTGGTGCATCTGCCCCGACCACCGGGACGTCGACATCTAAGTCGACCCCGGAGACCAAGCCGGTTCTCGAAGCCATGAAGGCCCGAGTCTGGACTCGGTCACGGTCTCCCTTGACCTCCCGTTCGGGACCGAGGGCATTGACGCCGATGGCCCCGGCATCGGGGCGGGTGTTACCGGAGCCCGCACGGTCGGAGCCCCTTGACTCTTCCTCGGATGAGTCTGCGTGGAAGACGGAGGACGAGGAGTCCCCTGATACCTTTCGGACTCACCGCAGTCCGAGCCCCGGACTAGGTCCCCACCGGAGGACACCCGGTTCTCGGAGTTTGTCAGGGACATGGCCAAGGCTTTGAATGTTCCTGCAGATCCCGAGGAGGAGCCTCGAGCCAAAGAGCTCGATGCCCTCCAGTATGACTCTCCCCCGAGGGAGGCCTTTACTGTGCTGGTTCCTCCGATGCTGGAACAGCTCCTCTTCCGAATGTGGGAGGCACCGGCCTTGGCTCCGGTTTTGAGCAAGCGGATCGATTCCATGTATCAAGTCCGAAAGAGCCCTGGGTTCCAGAAGGCGCAGCTTCCGCACCATTCTATGATTGTGGAATCGGCCATGCATCGTCTGAAGAGCCAGAAGATGCACTCCGCAGTGCCCCACGGTAGGGAGGCCCGAAGCCTAGATGCCATTGGCAGAAAGTGCTTCCAGGGCTCGATGCTTGCTTGCCATGTCCAGTCCTACCAGCTGTACATGGCCATGTACTTGCGGGACCTGGCTAAAGAAATAGCCGGGTTCTCGGCTGGCCTCTCGAGGGAACCTTTGCAGAGGTTCAAGTCCTTGTCCTCGGGGATCCGGGAATGCTCCAAGTTTATCTCCTGGGCGGCCTACGATGGCTTCGAGGCTTCGGCCCAAGTAGCGGCGGCCGGCATCAGTGCTCAACGCCAGGCATGGCTACAGTCATCGGACCTCGAGCCATGGGTACAGGACAAGTTGGTCGATGTCCCATGCCGGGGTGAAAACCTCTTCAGCAAGCCCATGGCCGAAAAGGCCGCTGAGCTCGAGACCAAGACTCTGACGAGGACGAGGCTGTCTAGGAAAACTTCTGCCCCTTCTCATAAGAAGAAGGGCTTGGGGAAAAAGACCTTTTACCCAAGGAAGTCGTCTGCCTACAAACCTTTCCCTCACTATCAGGCCTCCCCAGCTCCCCAGCAGGGTCAGCAGGCCAAGGGGCAGGGACATGGGCTCCGTAGGCAGAAAGCCCCGAAACCTCCAGCTCCTGCTCCTACTCAGCAGGGAGGGGGATTTTGACTCCCACTGCATAGCCTCTCCACCTCTGCTGGCCCATCTCAGCACGGGAGGTCGATTGGCCCTGTTTGCCCACCAGTGGCCGCTCATCACAGGAGATGCTTGGGTACTGAGCATAGTCCAGAAGGGCTATCTGCTCCATTTCAATCAGGTACCCCCCTCCTACTTTCCAGGGGAGCCTCCAAGGCCTACTGTGCATCAGGAACTCCTTCTCCAGGAACTGCAAAGTCTTCTTCAAGACAGGGCGGTGGAGCCTGTACCTCCCCACCTGCTGGGGCAGGGTTTCTACTACAGGTACTTTCTTGTGCCAAAGAGAACTGGAGGTCTCCGGCCCATTCTGGACTTGAGAAATCTCAACAAGTTCTTTGAAAAGAAAAAGTTCAAGATGCTTACTCTTGGAACACTGCTGCCCTACCTCCAGCAGGGAGATTGGCTATGCTCCTTAGATCTGAAGGATGCGTACACTCACATCCTCATTCATCCAGACCACAGAAAATACCTAAGGTTCATGGTAGGAGGAAACCATTTTCAGTACCAAGTACTGCCCTTTGGCCTAACCTCCGCCCCACGGGTCTTCACAAAGTGCCTGGCGGTTCTGGCGGCCTACTTGAGAAACCAGGGTATTTTTGTCTTCCCCTACCTGGACGACTGGCTCATCAGGGGTCAGACTCTCCAGGAGTCCAGGCAAGCCACCCTCCGTACTGTCTCCCTCCTTCAACAACTAGGCTTCGTCATAAACTTCACAAAGTCCACTTTGCTCCCCTCCCAGAACCTGGAGTTCATAGGGGCAAGGTTAGACTCCCTGCACGCCAAAGCTTATTTGCCAGAAGACAGGGCGGAAAGGCTGATGGACTTGGCCAGCCGGCTTCTAGACAACCCACTGGTTTCCGCCAGACTTTGTTTACGGCTCCTGGGCCACATGGCTTCCACAGTGCATGTGACCCCCAATGCCCACCTGAATATGAGGTCTGCACAGTGGTGTCTCAGGACTCAGTGGAGGCAGGCTACCGGTAGCCTAAGAGACAAAGTAAGGGTGTCCAAACCCTTCCTGAACTCCCTGCAGTGGTGGCTACACCCCCCCAACCTTCTGCAGGGAACTCCTTTTCAGGTACCTGTTTCCACTGTGGTACTCACAACCGATGCCTCCTTGCAGGGCTGGGGTGCACATTGTCTGGACAAGTGCACACAGGGCCTGTGGTCTCCATGGGAGGCCACTCAACAAATCAGTCTCCTGGAACTCAGGGCGAAACGCTTAGCCCTCAAGGCCTTCTCTCACACCCTAGCCCACCAATCGGTTTTGGTGCAGACAGACAACCAGGTGGCAATGTTCTATGTGAACAAACAAGGGGGCACTGGGTCCAAGCTCCTGTGTCAGGAGGCGCAGGCCCTATGCTCTTTTGCACTTCGACACAATATGCTGCTCAGGGCAATCTATCTTCCTGGCCACAAAAACTTCCTGGCAGACAGATTGAGCAGGGTTCTGCAGCCTCACGAATGGCAACTGTACCCTTTGGTGGTTCAGAACATTTTCCTGAAGTGGGGACTCCATCCATAGACCTCTTTGCCAGTCCCCTGAACTGGCAGCTGCCTCAATTCTGCTCCAGGCAACCGCATCCCACGAGATTCACAGCGGATGCTTTCCTGATCTCATGGTCCAAGGGCCTCCTGTATGTGTTTCCTCCCACGCCCCTGGTGGCCCGAACCTTGTTCAAGATTCTAAGGGACAGGGCCTCAGTCATATTGGTGGCCCCCAGATGGCCGAGGCAGCCCTGGTTCCCGCTTCTGTTCCAGCTGGCGGTTGACGCCCCACTCTCTCTGGGGTTGCAACCCGATCTTCTTTCTCAGGATCAGGGTTCCCTTCTGCACTCCAATCTCAAAACTCTCAATTTGATGGCCTGGAGGCTGCAAGGGTAGTGCTGGCTCCCTGGGGCCTGCCTCAGGAAGTTGAAAAGGTGGTCTTGGCCTCTAGGAAGCAATCCACCAGAAAGACCTATGCCCTGAAGTGGAAGCGATTCTCCTTGTGGTGTGATAAACGCCAGGAGAACCCTTTCTCCTGCCCTGTGCCAGTAGTGCTTCAGTACCTGCTGCACTTGTCTAATCAGGGTCTTAAGTCCAATTCTGTTCAGGTGCACCTTTCTGCTCTGGCAGCCCACCACTCACAGGTAGAAGGGCACTCTTTATCGGTACACCCCCTGGTGTCCCGGTTCCTCAGAGGCTTGCTTTTGCTAAAGCCTCCTCTCCATCCGCCAGCCCCTGAGTGGGAGTTGAATGTGGTCTTGCAGCAGCTTACTCGCCCTCCTTTTGAGCCGATGGCTACGTGTCCTCTCCGCTTCCTTTCTTGGAATGCTCTTTTCCTAGTGGCACTGACCTCGGCCAGACGAGTGAGTGAACTTCAAGCCCTGGTCTGTGACAGGCCATACACTCGTTTCTATAGGAACAGGGTAGTCCTTAGGACTCATCCGAAGTTCCTCCTGAAGGTAGTCTCCTCTTTCCACCTCAGTCAGGAGGTGGCTCTTCCAACATTCTTCCCTAGGCCCATGCCAGCCGGGCTGAGGAAGTCCTGCATACCCTGGACTGTAGAAGGGCCTTGTCTTTCTACATTGAGCATACTAAGGGTCATAGAAGGGCTACTCAGCTCTTCGTCTCCTTTGACCCAAACAACCTGGGGTTGCCAGTCTCCAAGGGTACCTTGTCCATGTGGGTGGTGGACTGCATCACCTGGGCTTACAGGGCAGCAGACCTTCCCTTGCAGGGTCGAATCACAGCTCACCGTGTCCAGGCAATGGCTGCTTCAGTAGCTCATCTCCATTCTGTACCGTTGGCAGACATCTGTAGGGCTGCAACTTGGTCCTCAAGCCAGACTTTTGCAGCCCATTACTGCCTGGAGAGGGAGGCCCGTAGGGACAGTGCTTTTGGTCAGGCAGTACTCCGGAATCTCTTTGAGGTTTAAGCAACTCCTGCCCTCCAGCCCTCTTGTTGGGCTACCGGTGGAATCTCTTCTCAGTAAAATTCTTTCCCTGATGCTGAGGCTTCACAGAGGGAGCTCTATTTTTCAGCCTGGGTTCCTGGTAGCCCAGAGCTAGGGAGTCACCCATATGTGGGGACTGACTTCCTGCTTGGTCCTGGAGAAAGCGTAGTTACTCACCTGTAACAGGTGTTCTCCAGGAGCAGCAGGAATCAGTCCTCACAACCCTCCCTCCTCCCCTGGGAGTTGCAGTTGTACATAGTTCATTTTGTTTTTTGTGCTGTCTTTTAGCTATGTCATCTGACTGAGCAAGATGGCACCTTTGGGTGGGAAGGGGACCGTGCATTCGTGGGTGTATTCCCAAAGGCTTTCTTAGAAAGCTGGGGAAATGCTCCGCATGGGGGCTCCATCGACGTCGATGTCACCCATATGTGAGGACTGATTCCTGCTGCTCCTGGAGAACACCTGTTACAGGTGAGTAACTACTCTATTCCTCCTACTTTTGTGTGTTAACTCCGACAAAAAGATAAAAGGAGTTTTCGCTTGTATATCAGGGTTTCTTTTTAGATTTGTGTTTCACTCTGATTGGGAGCTTCTTTTCTTTGATTTTGGCATGTGTACATTTAGCACGCGGGTACATATTTGATTTGATTTGATTGGTATTTGGAATACTGCTCTTTAAGCATGGACTATCAGAGTGGTTTTACAGCCCATAATAAATAGTCATAATAAACATAAAACTAAAAAGAATACATAAGCAATATTAAGAAAACAATATTAACCAGAATACAACGGTTAGTCAAAAACAGTAAGGTGAAAACAGGAGTAGATTAATTAATAAAATGTTGCAGACAGCTGATAGCTCCAACCTTCTACCCAAGAGAAAAGGTTCTTTTGAAAAGCCCTTTTTGAAGCCTGAATCTAGATGGAAAAATAATTCCCAGCAAGTTCTGTGGGGATGAGCGTAAATGTCACTTTGATATGGGATATTCAAAGAATGTAGATATAATAGATGTCCAGTGTAGTAAACTTTATGCATCAAGCCAAAATTCTGTATTTTATCCAGCTGATTATACGTAACCATTTTCACCCAGTAAGAAGGGAAATAATATGATCTCTGGCTCTAGCACAAAAAAGCAGCCTGGCAGTTCTATTTTAAAGCACCTGCATTCTCTTTAGGTTGTAATTAGTAGAACCTGCCAACAAAGAATTACAGTAATCCAGTTTAGAATGTACCTGTGTATGTAGCAGAATGTTCATACACCCCTTGTCCAGAAATGGTCTCGCTGATTTAATATGTTTTAATGCTATCAACCAACAAAGGAAGGTTTCAATGGGGCCCTTTTACTAAAGGGTATAGATGTTAGTGCAGGTTCTGGGGCATGCTAAAGATGCACTGGGACATGTGTTGACAGCTAATGTGAGGCCATGACAGTTAGCGCTGCCAGACTTTGGTGCTAACTGTCCATGAAGTGTTAGGGGAACAAGTGGGTGGATTAGAGGTGGAGAGTGGGCAGAGAGGACGTCTTGCAGTCAACGCTCCATGTGAACTTCAAGGTGACCAATTAGAGAGGGTGCACTTACTGCCAACTCAGTAGCTGGAGGTAAATGCACTCATGCTATCTGTATGCCACATTAGGGCAGGGTCAACATATTAACTGCCGAGAACATGCTTTCAATGCCCCTGACTGTTGGTGCAGCACCTAACATGTTATGCATTTGGTTCTATTGTCACATTAGGAACAACACCATAGCACCCTTCAGTAAAAGGATCCCAGTGTGTAAATGTGGCAATTAGTGTGGGTGCAGTTAGTGATATCTCTATGGGTGGTGTTGTGCATCTGCATTAATTACGCCACATGATAGGATACACATCCATGGGGTAGCTACCGGGAACATGCTAGCCATGCCCCCGACAGTTACCATGGAGGCTTTGCACTTAACACCTATTAGTTTCGCGCTATACACATGTTAAGTGCAAAACTGTAACAGGCTTTAATGAAAGGGTACCCAAGTCTTACCCAGTGGTATTTTAATGAACCCATTTTTTGTAACAATGGGAAATCCTCACTCTAAAATATGAGGGTTGTTTTAAATAACTTGCTTTGGTTGCACAAGATAATCTTAGTCCATATACAGTGCAGTCAGTTTTCAAAAGCAAACAATGCATGTTGTTCCCTTTGAAAATTAGCATCTGTAAAGGAAACGTGACCCTGCTATTTGTGTGGGCAGCTGAGAGGGATAAAATAGCATATATCAAGTATGGATACTACGGATGTGCACAGATTTTTTTTTTTAACTGTTTTTGACTCATTTTTGGTATCTCCCCCCCCCCCCCCTAATTTGTAGACATTTTTCCTGCTCATTTCACAAATCCATTTTAATAAAAAAAAAATAATGTGAGCTAACATTTTTTAACCTGTCTTAAGTGAATTAGCCAACATGGCAGTAAGACAGCATTAACTTAATTATATTACACATACCTTCGGCAAATATCAAGGCAAGCTTCACTTCATCTAGAAGAGCTTTCTCTGTTTTTGCACCTACTCTTTGGAACTCACTCCCAAATGATCTACGTGCTACCTATAACCTCCTGGATTTTAGAAAGAAGTTAAAAACTCATCTCTTTATGGACCATTTTTCTAATTAATTAAATTATTTTACCCCTTATATAGTATTATACTTATGTATTAACTCCTTTTCTTTTTGATGTATGTAGAGCTTACTCGGCATGTTTATTTGTTGTAAACCACCTAGACTCTTAGGGGTATGTTTACTAAACCGCGGTAAAGGTACAGATGCCCATAAAAAGGCATGGGCGGTGCATCGTTACAGCAAGCCGTATCAGCTAACGCACGTTACAAGGCAACTTAGACTAACACGCGTTACAAGGTGCCTTGTAAGGTGCCTTATAAGGTGCCTTGTAAAGTGCATTATAAGGTGCCTTGTAAGGTGCCTCATAAGGTGCCCTATACGGCTCCTTAGGTTAAGCGCCATATTAGGCATCCCTGGAAAAGACACTGTAGAAGGCACCCTGGGCTATGGAACCATAGGTTAAGTTGGCCTAACAAGGTTATGGTGCCCTAGGTTAGTGTGCCCTAAGGGCTGCAAGGTGCCACAGGATGACATGTCTGACCTGTGAGGAACAGAGACAGATGTAGCCCTAATACTAGATAGACCACTCAGGAAAGGCAATGAACAGGTGAGTGAAGGAGAGAGAGCTGGGAGCTGCTGGACCTGCCATATCTGTGGGCATCCCATGTGGCTGCCAGTACTGATGACAAACATGGTGGGGGCAACTGTACCACAGCACAGGGTGTTGGCAATGTAAACTACTGGAAAGACAGTTGGTGGCAGACGATGGGAATACGTGTCCCTCAGTGGAGGCAGAGGTGGCAGAATAGTTACAATGATGGGTGGACAGAGGAATGGTGGTGCCATGCAGATCATGCACAGGCGAGGCAAGCACAATGAGGCGCAATGCAGGAAAGGGTATCAGTGCAGGACATGGGGTGGCAGCCTGCACAGGCAGACAGGACTCTACACAGCTGACAGACGCAGATAGATGGACCGAGGGAATGTTGGCAATTGTGGCAAGGGTATTATGGGCTGGCAGCACAGATCTGCAAAAATATGACTGTTACAGGCATGCACACTATTTGAGTAAGAAAGGCATGAATGGAGGGAACAATGAGGAATTGAACCCATAAACACTGCTGAGAATGGCATTGTATTAACAGTAGGCTATACCTCCGTGGTGTATGTCACAGCAATGGCTGGGTACAGAAGGACTGCAGGTCACCGCACAAACTGTCTGCTCTGAGTGCCTGGATAGGGTAACCCCACCAGTACCCATGATTCAATGCACATGCTGAATAGCAGTCTACAGCTGATCAGCAAATGGGGTCTGCACCTCTCCGGTACCTCAGCTTGGAAAGACGAACTGACAGTGCGTGATATTGGCACAGAGTAGCTACAGACCATGCCATTGTGCAGGTTCTGTGTTCATCCAGCACAAGGTTCACAGTACAGTGGTGCTAGAGATAGGTCCTGCTGTACATCCCCATCACTACCAGTGTGTGACAGATGTTCCTTGCAGTGCAGCTGAAGGTAATTTGGTGTCCATCTGTATCCTGCAGTCACATGTGGCCCTCTGGGACCAGACACCACCCAGATTAGTGTGTACCCCGTGTTAGGGTCTGGCTGACATGGGCACCTGTTATCAGGGCAAAGGGATTTCTAGACTTGCATGAGGTTTGTGTAGCAGTGCCTTTATAAGGTAAAAGTGGTATACACTACATACCCCAAAGCCAAAGGACCCACATCACCCTTTTTGAAGGTAAGGGACAGGTGCCCCAGCCCCAATGAAGCAACCTCCATTCTGCTGGTATAAGACAGCCCTCCAGGGTTGGTGGGCAAGAGCCATACCCATGACTGGGGCAGTAGCAGATTAGCAGTAATGTTGAGGTTAGGTCTGGAAAACCCCAACTGCCTCACACCACTATCTGCTAGTCACCAGAAGACAGCACAGTCAGACTGCACCTTATAGGTGCTCCAACCATGCACAGTCTAACTGCAGACAGTCCACTAGCCAATCCATAATGCATGCTCACAAAGGAACTACAAGCACCAAGCAAGCATCTCAGTGATTAGGGCCCCAGCCCTGGAAACACAAAAGTATCACTGGCAGCAAATAGTGAAGAGCGCTATGTGGGAACCTAGACATGCCATGGTCACTGCACGGTTAGAGTGAGTGCACGCCCAGCATGCCATACTGTGACTACCCTGTCCATGCAGGCGGTGGTCGGGCACTACAGTGTCCCAGCCATTGCCCCACACCCTGTGAAGATGCATCCTGGCCAATCTTCCCTGTCTGGGCCATACCCACAATACCTTGCTCCTCATTATGCACATATTCAGGCTAACACTGGTAACAGTGGGACATTTTGGGCCCAGTGAGGGGTGGGCAGCCACAGAACAATGGATAGACATACACACACACACACTCCTATTGTAGCATTGTGCAAAGATAGGGGTGGTTGGCAACCCTGCCCGCCACACTGGTCCTGATCACAGTGCCAACATTGCTAAACTGTGCAGAAGGTAGTAGTAGTGCTCTGGTGATAACTGCAGCTCAATGCTGGGGCCAACAGCCTGACTCTCCATGCATCTTTGGATTGTGGAGCCTGTGTGAGTGGGTGTTTGTACTCCTGTTCGCCGCTGCTTTGGGCTTTGCACATGTTGCTGTTGTATCTGCATTGTATCCAAGCAAGGACTGTTAATTACCCAGGAAGTAGGTCACTGCTTACATCATCAGCACAAGCATAAATAGCTCAACCAGAGCTCTGTGACCCTGTCTTGACGGACTGGAAAGGGGGGCTGTTACTTCTGGAGAGAAATCTGAAATTGTGAGTATATACTTCTGGGAATTTTTCTGAAAGGAATTGTTTTTCTTTTAAAGCTAATTAATCTGTGAACCCACTATTTTTTTTGTTAAATCAGTCAGGGCCTAGTAGCAACAGTTTAAGATTCAATTTAACAACACAGAAGAGAACTTTCTGGTTACCTTTCATACCCAGTAGACAGCTGTAGTTTAAATTTCATAGTCACTCAGGGCCTAGCATCAGCAAAGTACTTTTTTAGTTTCAAATTAAAACACAGAAGAGAGCTTTCTGGTTAAATTTAGAATCCAGCAGAGAGCTTGTAGTTTAAATTTCATAATAGGTTAGAGCCTAGTAGCAGCAAAGAGCTATAATTTAAATCAAATCAGAATATAGCTTAGCACAAGAGGCAAAACAAGGTCAATTCTCCTTGAGCAGCATATAAAGTCTTCTAGAGACCTTTACAAAGAGGCCTTCTACCTAGTGGGCAAGCAACCTGTGAAGCTTTTTCAATAGGTGTTAACACCAGCTGGCAGTTCAAAAGGCCATTTTGAAAGACTCCTTCTATCCAAGCAAGGACTGTTAATTACCCAGGAAGTAGGTCACTGCTTACATCATCAGCACAAGCATAAATAGCTCAACCAGAGCTCTGTGACCCTGTCTTGACGGACTGGAAAGGGGGGCTGTTACTTCTGGAGAGAAATCTGAAATTGTGAGTATATACTTCTGGGAATTTTTCTGAAAGGAATTGTTTTTCTTTTAAAGCTAATTAATCTGTGAACCCACTATTTTTTTTGTTAAATCAGTCAGGGCCTAGTAGCAACAGTTTAAGATTCAATTTAACAACACAGAAGAGAACTTTCTGGTTACCTTTCATACCCAGTAGACAGCTGTAGTTTAAATTTCATAGTCACTCAGGGCCTAGCATCAGCAAAGTACTTTTTAGTTTCAAATTAAAACACAGAAGAGAGCTTTCTGGTTAAATTTAGAATCCAGCAGAGAGCTTGTAGTTTAAATTTCATAATAGGTTAGAGCCTAGTAGCAGCAAAGAGCTATAATTTAAATCAAATCAGAATATAGTTTTCCTCAGCAGCACAGGACAAGGTACTGTGTAGCAGCCCCCATCACCGCCTACCAATAGTATGTCCCTTCCACTTGGGGGAGAGTTGGCTGAGGGGATGTCAGGTCAGTGCCCTGGCAACTGTTAGCTCGAATAGACCAGGTAGATGTAGGTGGATTGTGTTTGGCCTTTGTCAGCTGCTGTCTTGCCGATTTCCGGTTTCCATGTTCCTATATGTCACCTAGGCACCTGCCTAGTCCACTCTGTGCCCCCGTTGCCCCCGCTACATGTCCCACCTGCAGCCCCCTATTCCCCATTTGCACCATTAAAAAAAAGAAAAAAACAGTCCAAAGGCATGGTATAGTGGAAAAACACAGCCTTTAATAAGGAAATGCCAGCCCATTTCCTTATTAAAGACTGTGTTTTTCCACTATACCACGCCTTTGGACTGTTTTTTTGTTTTTTGCGTGGCACTTGCTCTCTTAGTGTCGTACCCATTTGCACCATTGCCATAGCGGCCTTTCATACTTGGGCACTATGCTATTGCTGCAAATGGAGCACTACTATCACGGTTCTTGGGCTCCTTGCCTATGCTGTACATTGCTGACGCTGAAATGGTTTCTCTCTTCTGCAAATGTGCATCTAACGGCAGCTTTCATTTGCGGTAGGATTCAGCCCTTCAGTTCAGCGCGTTAGTGTGCAAGGAGCCTCCCCCGCCCACTCCCTGCCCATTGACCCCTTCTCTCCGCTCTCTCTCCACCCTCTGCGTGGTTTACCGCGGATGGGAACACTAACGCTCGTTAGGTAACGTTAACGCGTGTTAACGTTATCTACTGTGCGTTAACATTACCTAACGCTCGGAAACGTTACCTACCGCGCGGTATGTAACGTTACCGCAGTTTAGTAAACATACCCCTTAGAAGGGTGGTATATAAGACTAGTTAAATAAATAACCCGATTTAGCATGCATACAAATGAACCAAATACGCATTATCAAATACATATCCTTAATGGACACTATGGAGTCCTTTTACTAATATGATGAAAGGTTTTTGCACTTATGGCTTATTAGTAGCAAACCCCAGTGCACAGTAAGTGCAGCAGCTGTGCTGTAATTGTCAGGGACGTGCCCAGCATGTTCCCTACATTTACAGCATGGAAAAGACCCTTACATGCGTTAAGTTCATTTACAACTAGCACAAGTGTACTTAACACCTCCACTTGAGGTGGCATTAAGTATACCCATGCTAACTGCAACATTGACAGCGTGTGGTAACTACTGTGCACTAACCACAATGTACAGTCCATGCCCACTCTCTGCCCATAACCCACCCAGGTCCCACACAATTTTATATTAAGCAGTTAGCACAATTTTGCATGTGCTAAGTGGCTCAGTTGCACGGTAGCTATTAACATTCATTAATTCATGCATTAACTGCTTAGCACACTTTGGTACAAGTGTCCCTATTTTACTCTCCTGACCTAAATACATGCTTGGGAATGTCTCTTTTTTAACGTGGCAAAAAGTACACATGCGCTACTAGTCGGTATATACTTTTAGACATGGTCAGGAAGGGCAAGCCATTTCACTAGGGTAAATTGTTTGAAAAAGAGTCTTCTAGCGAGCAATCTCACAAAATTAGTTTCTCTCATAAAACTTTTTTTTTTCATTTTGTGAATGCATTAATCTGGCTTGCTGTGAGAATTTAGAACATTCGGGGTTTTTTATTGTTTATTTATTTATTTTAACATCTTTTCTATACCGTCTTTCTACTAGTCAAGATGGTTTACAGAGAACTCAGTGAAGCAATGTTAATAGTTGAACAGTAAACTGCACATTACATGGAACAAGTAATATAATAGATAAATATATAAACAATCATCAAACATTTGAGATTTAACTATTTACAGTTTGTCGATGGGGTGTGGTTATTGCTTTGTCGGGTGTTCTTTAGTCAATATTAGATCCATATTGCTCAAGGAAAAGGAGAGTTTTTAGGTTTTTACGAAATTGGCTAGTTAACTGGATGGATCTTAATTGTGGTGGAAGTGAGTTCCAAAGGGAGAGAGCATACAGAGAAAAAGTCCTACTGTTGGTTCTTTGGCTGCGTAAGGATTTGTCAGTAGGTATTTCTAGTCTATTGATTGTGGCAGTTCTCTTCTGTCTTTTGGAGTTGTTGCTCGCTACTAGGGGAGCAAGGCTATCCACTGATTGTTCCAAATTTTTGGGTGTGTGGAATGATTTTGTACTTGATCCTGCTTACTGTATAATGGGGAGCCAGTGAAGCTGTTTGAGGATTGGGGTAATGTGAACCTGTTGAGATTTTGCCAATATGGTTCTAGTTACTGTGTTTTGAGACAGTTGCAGGGGGCATAGTGTGCTCTTGGGAAGGCCCTGGTAGATGGAGTTGCAATAATCAAAACCTGGGGAGATTACTGCTTGGCAGATGGCTCGGAAATCCATTGGGGAGAGGAGTTTGCGTAGGTTCTTTAAGGTGCAAAGCTTGAAGTAGACATATTTGGTAATCCGGCTTATTTGTGGCTGAAAGATGAATTCTTGGTCTAGAGTGATGCCCAGATAATTGATTTGTGCTTTAATCGAGAGTGGGGTATTGTATATTATAATTGGGGTGGAGGATTGAATTTCTTGCTTCTTGTGATATGGAGAGCTTCAGATTTGCTGTTTGCAGTTGGAAATTGTTTAATCATGTGCTTGCATAGATGCAGTAAATTATAGATCTTAGCATGATAAACTAGACAGATTTTAGGACTTTATACTGGATATGATTGGCAGGATATGTTATTTCATGAGACTTGCCACAATTACAGAACAATGGAGCACATAGGAGTATCACTGGGAGCTGCAGTATCCAGCTATCCAGTCAAATGGCGATACTCTGAACTGAATGCAGCAGAAGAGGTCGTGGGATTATCATGCTGATCCCTGAGGCAGTTCAGTTCAAAACCTGATGCAGACAGGCTCATTTTATCCATCTTCTTTTCAGCTTGGTAGTTCCTTTCTCCGTTTACTTCCAGCTTCATTAGAGGCTGTGCCAGGATCCAAACTCCATGAGCCTTCATTCACAACTGCCTGTGGATTTTTTTCTTAGACGAGCCCTTAGTCCTGATGCCCCCCTCTCAGTACCCCACCGCCCCTACTGCCACTGCTGTTGCCCATCTTCTGGACCTGAAGTGATGGCAATGGAATCAAAACCATGATTCAGCACTTACCTGACCTCTCTGGCACTGCCTTACAGTTCCTGCCCTCTATGATCTGCCGCTTCCACCCCCATCCAACACAGATTTCTGGTTTTCTTGCCTCCATGCAGACCAGAAATCTGTGTTAGATGGGGCAGAAGTGGCAGGTCATAGAACACAGGAACCACGATGCAGTGCCAGAGAGTTCAGGTAAGCACTGTGTCACAATTTCAATGCAATTTCCACCACTGCAGGTCCTGGAGAGGAGCAACATCACCTAATGAAAGCACCAGCCCTGGATGCAAGTTTGGGTAGGATTATCAGCAGTATGCATTAACAAAGGATGGAGCAGTGATTTTCAGAACTTCATATAAATCTTCCACTGTTCCCTCTCTTAATTCAGAGTGCAATTTCACAGTTCTAGGCTGGACCTTCGAGATGATCTTTCACGATCTCCTTTTGATATTCTGATGGAATCTCAAGAATTCTTAATGACACTTTCATCTTCTGTATCCATTCCTCAATTGTAAGGTCACCCGACTTCTGAGGTGCACCAAAGAAATCTGGGATTTTCTTCTCTCTCGGGATGTACAAGGTTGTAGTTGTCATTGCAGCTGGTTGTTCTCAACCTTGTGCTCAAGCCTGCTGAGCAATGTCAGCCATGCTCTCAACCATTCCGATGGCCTGGGTAAATGCAGTTCTCTGGCTCCCTGAATCTGCAGTTTAGCATTAAGCAGCTGTGCTTGCCAGTCTTCCTTCTTCTTTGCTTGGGTTAACAATCAGAGTAGAGGACAAAGCCAGATACAGACACTACACAAATAATGACTTTTATTTAATTATTTTTCTGAATTTAAAATTCAATGATGTCCTATCCCGCCAATCCTGTCTTATCCTGTCCTATAATGTCCAATCCTGTCCATGACGCCACTGCTGTAAACCAGAAGCTCCATGGGGGCATTATCCTACTTTACCTTGATATTATGAAAGTCACAGGTGGCTGAATTATTCTACTTTACCTTGATATTATGAAAGCCACCAGTGGAAACTCCCATCTTACAGAGAATTTTTTTTTCTGAAATATACTTTACAGCTTTTTGAACCTCAAATTCAAATCAGAACTTACCAATGGATGGAACTCTCCCACAATGAATCACTTAAACAAGTTTTACTTTTGAAAAGTTTTCTCATTTTAATTTGAAACAAAAATAGTATGAATTCAATTTTTGTAAATAAACAATAACCTTTTTATAGCTTTCAAGTAGATTCAGTTTCTACAACAATCAGTCTTCATCAACACATTAGTACATTGCACTATAATATATAAGACAATATAGTCAACTATATTCTATGAACAATTCTTAAAATTTTTCTATTATTCAACAGTGGTACAATAGAAACCCTTTCAGCAATAGGCAAGTATTCATTAATCTGCTTAAAACTTAAAATTTCTTTATTCCTTATTGTAGAAAAGTTCTAACACAAGGCCCGATATTGAGCTGTGCGCATTTTGGAAGGGCTATGTGCCTCATCGGTGCATAGACCTCCCTGCCGACCTCTAACCCAGATATTCAATGCTGCAGTGATGGTATTGAATATCCAGAGATCGCTGTAGACACAGGAAGCTGCCGAGGCTAACTATGCCCAAAAACAAAAATAGAGCAAAAATCAAAAATCGTAAATCAAAAAGTGTATGTATGTATGTTAATGTTGGAAGATGAACCATGAGGAAAAAACACTCCCTCTCATTTAAATTGCTGTTCAAATTGGAAAAAATTTCTGGTCAGTACTAGGCTTAAAAGTTGTTGGAAAAATGCTCTAGGAATTCTATTTGGTAAGGGTAGCTGCAATTGGGAAATGACAGCTAAAGCCTGATCTTGATGAATATTAGTGTACATTGCAGTCACATCAAGTGATACAAGCCACAGATCATCAATTGGAGCAGTAACATCCTGTAATTTTGAAATGAAGTGAGTGGTGTCTTTAAGAAAAGATGGTACTTTTTGAGCACATGGCTGCAAAAAGACATCACAAAATTTGGAGAGTGGCTCCAACATCGAACCACGACAAGACACTATGGGCGTTTCAGTCAGAAAAAAGCAAACCGGGATTAATCATGCGCTAATGTGCGCTGTGCGCTCATGTGCGCCGCGCACATTAGCGCATGAGAAACTTGCGCGGGAAGCATAAGTGGCGCGCTGATGTACAAGCACAGAAAAACAATGGTTAAGACACTGACCGATAGTACAGGGGTCATGGGTTCAATCCCCCACTGTGCCGAATGAAGAAGGCTGGCTGAGACATTACCTGTTATAGGTAATATTGCAGTCTGAGGCATATTGATTTTATTTTAATTACTGCTACTAGCAAACGCACTCTGAAAGCACTGTAACATAAGGCGCCCCATAAGGTACCCCAGAGGGCACATTTTAAAGTGCACTGTCCGCCAAGGCACCCTAGAATGTTGATTATAGGGCGCTTTATAGGGTGCCGTATGAGGGACCGCAAGGTCACAGCACTGTTTTTGATGGCAGTACTGTGCAGTTTAACGAATGAAAATCATAAGTAGGTGCGCTGACACACAAGGAGGAGCAGCAGTGTAGCACAATGGTTAAGACACTGACAAATGATGCAGGAGTCATGGGCTCCATCCCCCACTATGCCTAATGAAGAAGGCTGGCTGAGGCATTACCTGTTATAGGTAATATTGCTTTAGGAGGCATTTTATTTTTATTTTAATTAGTGCTGCCAGCAAACACACCCTCAAAGTATTGTAACATAAGGTGCTGCATAAGGCGCCTCATAAGGTACCCCAGAGGGCACATTTTAAAGTGCACTGTCCGCCACGGCACCCTACAATGTTGCTGAAAGAGTGGCGTATAGGGGCCATATAGGGGCCATATAGGGTGCCCTATGAGGCACAGCAAGGTCATAGCACTGTGCATTTAAACGCATGGAAATCTGAAGTAGGTGCGCTGACATGCAAGGAAGAACAGCAGTGTAGCACAATGGTTAAGGCACTCACTGCTGATACAAGGTCATGAGTTTGATCCCCAGTGTGTCTAATGCGTAAGGCTGGCTGAGGCATCAGCTTTGACATGTACATATTGTTTCCTGCAGCACTTTATTTGTATTTTATTAATTGCTGCCAGCAAACACGCCCTCACGTGCCGTAACTGAAGGTGCCGCATAAGGCACCCTATAAGGCACTCCATAGGGTACATTATAAAGTGCACTGTCCGCCACGGCACCCTATAATGTCCCCTATAGGGCACCCTATAAGTCGCTCCACAGGATAACGTATAGTGCACCTTATATGGACGGTAACCATAAGGTGCCCTATAGGGCGCCCTATAAAGCACCCTCTGAGGCACCTTATGGGTACAGTACGCTGAGGATGTTTTTGCTGGCAGCAATAATGTACATTAAAAAGAGATAATGCTTTGGGCAGCCCTATCAAATAACCCCTCTGTGGGTTTGAACCCATGACCTCTATTCTTATGTGCTGCCTTGTTACAATTTTCTTTATTCTTATTTGAATAACTACTAAACAATTAGTATAAAGAATTCATCCAAGAAACTTTTATCTCGATCGCACTCAATCTGAAACGTTCACCTCAAACTGCTAACCCAATGTAGCAAAAAATCTGTACGTGATGGAGCAAATTGGTTACCAGATTTGGATTCAGCGCACCAAAAAACGTAAAAATCAATCGAAACATTAGAGGCAGTTTAAAAAAATTTTTTTTTAGTGTACCTGTGTTATGAATGAGCATGCGTTGGTGTCCTGAACGTATCAGGGGAGCCAGAAGATCGTGTTTGCAGTCTAAAGAAAGCGTTGAAACAGGGCATTAGGATTTGGTTGCCCGAAACACAGAACTGTGTTCTTGGTTATATAACTGCGGACATTAGAGAGATCATTACCTCTTTGAGTTTTTGAAAAATGAACTAAATTCGACTACAACAGGACATGCAGATAAGTGACAAGTTTAAGTTGCTATTTGGCTTGGTCTTGTTTGCATTTTTAAAATATGTTGGAAGAATTATAATTTTTGAATACGCAGGGTGTAGGGCACACCATCACATGGTGTTTTTCACCTATGGTTTTAAAGCTCCTATGGGGCTCATACTAAATGAGTAAAAAGGAAGTAAAGCCACGAGAGGGAGTATTTTTTCCTCATGGTTCATCTTTCGATATTAACATACATATATGCACTTTTTGATTTACAATTTTTGATTTTTTCTCTATTTTTTTTATGGGTATAGCTGCATAGAGTGCCAGTTATTTTGTAGTAGAGGTTAACTATGCAGCAGTGATATTGGATGCTGCCTGGTTAGCTCCTGCGCCTTAAAGATAGGCGAGGGTTTTCCTCACCTGTCTTTAAGGCACAGATCGCTAACCAGGCAACATTCAATAATGCTGCTGCCTGCTTAGCAATAGTCTCCACCTCTGCTCTGCCCCGGAATGCCCGCAACTCGCCCCGATGCTAACTAGATAGAATTGGGGCACGTAGAGGAATTAAAATGGGATATTCATAAGAACATAAGAACATAAGATATGCCATACTGGGTCAGACCAAGGTCCATCAAGCCGAGTATCCTGTTTCCAACAGTGGCCAATCTAGGTCATACGTACCTAGCAGTATCCCCAAAAGACACAGGTTCCACAATGCTTGTATTGGGTCAAGCATTGATATCCTGGGTCCCTTTTTAATAATGGTTTATGGACCTTTCCTCCAGGAACTTGTCCAAACCTTTTTTAAACCCAGCTACACTAACAGCTCTTACTACATCCTCCGGTAACAAATTCCAGAGTTTGATTACACGTTGAGTGAAAAAATATTTTCTCTTATTTGTCTTAAATAGTTTACCCTGTAGCTTCATTACATGTCCCCTAGTCTTTCTATATTCTGATAGTGTAAACAATTGATCTACGTTTACCCGTTCCACTCTATTCATTAATGTATAGACCTCTATCATATCTCCCCTCAGCCGTCTCTTTTCCAGGTTGAAGAGCGCTAACCTTTGTAGCCTCTCTTCATAGGAGTAGCCTTCCATCACCTATACCATTTTGGTGGCTCTTCTCTGTACCTTTTCTAATAATGCTATATCCTTTTTAAGATACGGCGACCAGAATTGCACACAATATTCAAGGTACGGTCGTACCATGGAACGATACAGAGGCATTATAATATCTTTTGTTTTATTTTCCATTCCTTTCCTTATGATACCTAGCATTCTATTTGCTTTCTTGGCCGCCACTGCACACTAGGCGGAGGGTTTTAACATGTTATCCACAATGACTCCTAAATCTTTTTCCTGGGTGGTGGTTCCCAATGTGGAACCTTGCATCGTGTAACCATAGTGTGGGTTGTTCTTTCCTAGGTGCATAACTTTGCACTTGTCCACATTAAATTTCATCTGCCATTTTGATGCCCAGTCTTCCAATTTATCCAGATCCTCCTGCAGTTTTCTACAGTCCTCTTGGGTTTTAACAACTTTAAACAGTTTTGTGTCATCTGCAAATTTGATAACCTCATTAGTTATTCCCTTTACCAGGTCATTTATGAATATGTCAAAAAGTAGCGGACAATCAGTTCAAGAAAATCTATACAAATTGCCAATAAATTTAATTCTTTAAATAAGGCAATGTTTTTTTCTTAAGAATGCATCTGCTCCTTCACTCTCTCTCTCTCTCTCTCATCCACTCTTCCTAACTGAGACAGCTCAAGCTATTTCAGAATTAAACAAATCCTCTGAGCAGTACTCAGTTTTTAAACAGCTCACTAGCAAGGTTTTTCTCACTGCACTGTTTGTTTTATAACTTCATCCTTCATAACTTTCTATGTTTCTATCTAAAGGTAAAAAGGGGACTGTTGTAGTTGTTGATATGGAAGGACAGACTAGATAGGCCATGTGGTCTTTTTCTGTCATATTTCTATGTTTCTGTCCTCACTTTCCTTTCAGTGCATGAAGGACTCCAGTACTCTTGGAAACAAGTCTCACACACTATTGAGCCTTTAATCAAAATAGTGCTCAAATCAAGCTTCCTTTCCAATAAATCATTTAAAGTTCTTACTCTCTGATAAATCAGTTCAAATCCTCATTCTGTTTGGTTTTAAAACAGCTTGAATGAGTTACACCTCTTCTCCAGCCTAACTCCAGTCACTAAGGAAAATGTTTCCACATTTAACTTTTAATGTTCTCTTCAGTTTTCACTCCAGATTCTTGCATACTTCTCCTGTAACTAATTTTCAATTACTTACAATTCTGATTCCAATCAAATCCTTTCACAGCTCTTACACTTCCATAGATTCATTCTGGCCCCCACTCTTTCCAATCTGTATGCCATTTTCTTTAAAATTTGCTGATAATATTATTTATTTAAATTACTTCATGGGCTTTAGTCTCCTGTGCTTTTCCCACATGCTTTACAGTCTCAGCTGTTTCTTGCCTCTGCACATGTACACCATAACCTAGCACACAATACATAAAGGGGTATGTTTACTAAACTGCATTAGTGCAATTCGCGTTAGGAGCCGCGTTAGTGGAAGGAAAGCCAAAAAAGGACATGGGCGGTACATCGTTACCGATAACGCGCAGGAACGCACGTCATAAGGCGCCGCATAGCAACGATCGTTACAGGGCGCGTTACTGCGCGTTAAGCATAAGAAGTCGTGCAGACACACAACTACAGAAACAGAGCTGTAGCACAATAGTTACTACACAGACCAATGGTGCAAGGGTAATGGGTTCAATTCCCCAGTGTGCCCAATGAAGAAGGCCTGCTGAGGTGTCATGTGGAACCCTTTGAAAGCCTACGATAATATTTTAATCCACAGTCTGCAGCCAGGTGAATGTATGAATATGGCTGGAAAAATGTACCCATCATATTCAATATGTGCCAACAGTGACATACTCCTGCCATGGTCATGTATCATAAACCATTTGATAGGAATATTTAGGCAGATGTTCGGAACCCGAAAGGTTTGTGCCTGGCCTGGAAAGGGTTAAGTATTGGGCTGTGAGGAAGTTTAGTTGTACGTGAATAGTGCTGCCAGCAAACACCCTCACAGTGTGTAACCTAAGGTGCCACATAAGGCACTACATAGGGCACATAATAAAGTGCCAAGGCACCCTATAATGTCCCCCAAAGGACACCATAGAAGGCACCTTATAAGACACTGTGTAGTCATCCAGAACTGTAGTACAATGGTCAATACACTGACAAATGGTGCAAAAGAGGTGAGTTCGATCCCCCCTTGAGCCCAATGAGTAAAGCTTGCAGAGACACCACCTTTTACTCAAAAGCAGTGCTATATGAAGCAGTTCGTCTGTTAATTTTAATTAGTGCTGCCAGCAAACATACCCTCACAGGGCCGCAACTGAAGGTGCTGCTGAAGGCACCTGAAAATGCACCCCAGAGGGCAGAATTTAAAGTGCACTGTCCGCCAAGGCCCTAGAATGTGCCCTATGGATCACCCCACAGGGCGCAGTACAGGGCCCTGCATCGGGCACTGTATAGGGCGCCTGATGAGGCACAGTAAGGAGACAGCACTATGAGGATCCCATGCTGGCAGCACCCACCGAACCTAAAAAAAGAAAATGCCACAGACAGCGCTAACAAACATCCCCACTGTGGGATCAAACCCATGACCCCTGGCCCCACAGGCAGTGAAGTAACCAGTGGGCCAAATTGCTAGTGCTGTGAAGAAATCCCTGGCTGGAAGATGAAGGTTGTCTGGTGACCCCACAAACTGACGGCTGTGGTGGCCAGGATCAGGGTCAACCCACTCATACCCATGGTGCACTGCACATGCAGATCTGCAGTCCATAGATGAACACAAGACGGGGTATGCACCCTCACAGCACCTCGTCCTGGTTGAGGGAACTGACCGTGTGTCCCACTGGCACAGAGCACCGACAGACAGTAATCCAACAGGGTGTCCCATACAGTGCATGAAAAGGTGACTAGGAAGGCATCCAGAGCAACAGCACAATGGTTAATACACCGACTAATGGCGCAGGGCTCATGAGTTCAATACCCCTGTGGGTTGAATGAGTAAAGCTGGCAGAGACATCACTGTGTACCCTCAAGCAGTGCTGACAGAAGCAGTTATTTTGTTAACTGTAAGTAGTGCTGCCAGCAAACACACCCTCACGGGGCCGTAACCTAAGGCGGCGCAGAAGGCACCCAATCATCTACCCCAGAGGGCACATCTTAAGGTGCACTGCCTACCAAGGCACCCTAGCATGCCCCCTATGGCTCACCCCACATGGCGCATCAAAGGGTGCTGCACATGGCACGTGAAAGGGTGCCTGATGAGGTACCGTCAGGAGACAGCACTGTAAAGGTGAGGTAGCTGGCAGCACCACTGCAAAGAACAAAAATAATATGCCTCACACAGCCCCACCAAGTAATTCCACTGTGGGATCAAACCCATGACATCTGGCCACACAGGCAGTGAAGTAACGTGTGGGCAATATCGCCAGTGTGACCAACAATTTCCCAATAACAATGTGGCCAACCTATGGAGTATAAATGTCAGATGGTCAAAACTCCCACACCAGATCAACAACAGGTTAGCTAAGTACAAACCAAACATGCCTGCCAATCAAACCAAGGTCTCAGCAAACAAGGGCATATGGCAAACATGATCCAGACCAAGGTCAAGACCATTACCAAAAACAACACGCCCAATAACATCACTGACCTTGTCAAATACGGACAGCCACTGTCAAAATCCAAGGAAACACCCAACCTATGATGAATACGTGGAGACAGACTAGCCAGATGCCTGTTCCCCCAGCCCTAACAAATCCCAGGCTGACAGATGAAGGACGTCACGCCACCACACAAACTGTCTGCTGTGGTGTCCAGGATCTGGGTCAACCCACGCATACCCACAGTGCACTGCACATGCAGATCTGCAGTCCATAGATGAACACAATATGGGGTATGCACCCACATAGCACCTCGGCCTGGTAGAGGGAACTAACCGTGTCTATCACTGGCACAGAGCACCTACAGACAGTAATCCATCAGGGTGTCCCATACAGTGCATGAAAAGGTGACAAACAAGCCATCCAGAGCTGCAGCACAATGGTGAATACATCGACTAATGGCGCAGGGGTTGTGAGTTCAACACCCCTGTGGGTCAAATGAGTAAAGCTCATGGAGACATCCCCAGTTATCCTAAAGCAGTGATGACAGAAACATTATTTTGTTAACCATAAGTAGTGCTGCCAGCTAACACACCCTCATGGGGCCGTAACCTAAGGCGGCGCAGAAGGCATTGCAGAGGGCACATAATAAAGTGCACCATCTGTCAATGCACCACATAATGTCCCACATGGGAGATTCCATAGGGCGCCTGGAAGGATGACTCATAGGGCATGGTATAGGGCACCAGAGGAGGCACCCTAAGGAGACAGCACTGTCGCCATCACACATCAGAGCCATGCTGCAAGGCACCCACCTGGCGCTGTCCGTGGACCCCAACCACCCTGCTTCCCACCCCACCGTTGTCACCCTAACCCTTGTCCCCCAGTCTGCCACCTGTCCTAACCAGACTATACAATGTGGTGAGAAGGGTGCCAGCACAACATGTTGCCACAGTGCACACCCCCACCGTATGCACATCAGTTACCATCCCCAACCCCCACAGACCCATGTTGAGGCATGCAGAGTCAACAGAGTCCATGCAACATCCCCAGTGACATGTCAATGTTCAACAACAATGCACAGGTGACCCCCCCAGCAGCAAACAATGAAACACCAAGACACGTCATGTCAGCGACGGTGTGTCAGGTATCCGAATGACAGTCAACAAAGCAGGCCAACCAGAAGGTCCAAAAAATGCAGTGTCCAACATGCAGAGGTCCATCTACCAGTGGCAACAACAGGCACGGACAAGTTCACAGAGATGCTGTGTCCAAATAAATATGGCAGATGGTGCTCCAGAGGAAGTGCGGTAGATGTGTTATGTCTGTGGGCTGTGTCCTCTGTGAAAGGGGTAGAAAGAAGGTAAGGGAAGGGCACACCAACCAGCAGGTCATAAACGTCACCCTGACATCAGAATATGTGCATCAGGAATGCTGAAACACTACAAAATGACATGACCATAAAAGATAGCATAGTGCATATGGACCACAGCAGGAGATTGTCCTGCAGACCAGGACACAAGCCCAACATGGTCATGTGAATGTCCCTGGCACACAGGCATCCCAGAGGTCTACAGCATGTCCAGCAGTGGTGGTGCACAGAGATACCACAGAAATGAACGTTGCCACTAACAGGCCAAATGCAGCATCTGCATGTGGCCTATGACCCAGAGGAGGGAAGGTGAAGCGTACCTGAAAGGTACAGCAGTGGACTGATGGGGAAATCCAGAGTCAGGCAAGGGCACAAGGGTCCCTAGGAGAGGCTGCAGACGTCGATCAACTGTGTCCATCCCCACGACCTCATGAACAGCTGTCAGTGGAGCATGGCCGAGGAAGGCTCTGTTGCGGGGAAACATAATGGTTACGTGAAGTGTCCTGCCAAATAAAAAAGAGACATGTCAGGGAACAGAATATGACACATGCACACAATGTACAGAAGGGCAGAAACAGAAGGGCAGGGAGAGATGTATGAACATCACCTGACAGGTGGGAAGACACACACATCCCAAAGATACAGAGACACACACCGTGAGACAAGGTAAGCATGCTGCAAGTCGTAGTTGGCTGGACAGCAGACAATCAGGGACAGGTGGAGACCTGGGTGCACATCGGCTGTCCAATGCAGCAATGGCAGTGAGGTCTCTACGTGTGCCTAAGCATAGCAATTGCCTGTGTCCAGAGACACACACAGCCTGGTAACATGTGCACAGGTAAAGTATGTAGCCCCACAAGATGTGCACAGGCAATGGTCACATGTGTGTCAAACGGAGCATATGGCGGATGGAGTGTGAGGCCAAACACATGTGCAACACCAGAGTAACGGTGGAGAGGGAAACACATATGTGTCAAGTGGTGCTGCCACCACAGCACACCCAGCTGTATGTCCACCCATGCCAGCCACCCTAATGCCGCTGTGACATACACACACTCCTCACATGAACCACAGCAGTGGTAAGTATCAGCAGGCCATCCCTGGGAGGCAGGAGCACAGCAGCCAATCCTGGTGAGCCGAAACACAAGAGACAAATAGAGATATATCATTACAGTGCTGTGAAACACACATACCATCTCACACATGGCGACCCAGAAGCACATCCCCACACATGCAGAACTTACAGGAGAAGAGCTCCTCGATCAGATGTTGCCTGGCTGCCATCCCCACACGTGTGTCACCATGGCCATGTGCAGGAGGGCACATAGGATCCTCCCCAAGATCCTCATTAATCTCGACTGGGACATTATGCCTGAGAGCAATGTTGTGGAGGATGCAACAGGCAAGAATGATCTTTGCCACAGTCAGGGGTCTGTATTGTAAGTGTCACAGAGCAGATCCAGCAGAGCCCATGGAGATAGACAGAGAGGCAATGAATCAGGCTGACACTGACGTTTTTAGTAAACACATGTCAGGAAGTTGCTATGGGCAACAGAAACAAATGTGGTCACGAGCCAGAGAGACACACCCAGCCAGCAGAAAGGCTAGGAGGTCATCACCTAATGCAAGCCAGCTGGGGGGAGGTGGAGCTCGGGGTTACGTAGATAAGCGCAGCTCACAAGCAGTTAGGGAGAGACCGCATGGGAGATTGCATGGAAGCCTGCATGAGAGCCTGCATGAGGATAACCAGGAAAGTTTGAATGAGAGCCTGTATGAGAATAACCACGAAAGCTTGAAGGAGAGTCTGCATGATAATCACTACGGAAGCCTGAATGAAAGCTTGACTGATTACCACGAGTGCTTGGAAAAGAATCAGAGACAGCTGGAATCAGAGTTTGAAAGTGAGAGCAACGGCAGACGTGGAAGGAGCTACAGAGGAGGTAGCAAAGCCAGGACAGGAAGCTTCGGATATCAGAGGAGCCCAGAGCGTATTGAGAAAAACCCAGGTTGGAACAGAGCCGTGGGGAGAATGGTAAAAGCCAAGAAGTTTTACTTTCACCCTGGAAGGGCAAGCCCAGGGGTTGGCAATAGAAGGCAATACACAGAAACGCTACAGCCTTATGAAGCCAGCTTGAGAGATACAGATAAGTTTACTTACCCTTATACCAGGCATGGGAGGGATAAAGGCTTTTTACCAGAAGAAGTTTGTATATCGGGAGAGGATTTAAGAAGCAGAGTCCCTGCAAAACTGCCGTTTCAAGCTACAGCTGTACATAGGAACCTGAGCCAGTCAGAGCTGAGAGGTAAGCCAATTTACCCTAATAGAGGTGCAAGGGAATGTTATAATTCACCTAATAGCTACCAGCAGTGGAGAGGCTCTCACCAGAAGCATTACAGTGAATGTGGTAATTCTGTCCAGCACACTCTCACAGAGGGAGGAAGAGAATCCCTGCAGAGTAGAGAGAGACTGTTGGAAGACGTCCTTAATGTTGAAAGGGAAGAGATATTAAAAGCATGTGATGAGGATATGCAGTGTGAGACATCTGAAGCTCAGCCAGGCACTGAATACATGGACTGTACGATTTCAATAGCAGATAGCATTTCCTCACTACGATAAAAGGAAGTAAGAGCTGATTAAGCCACAAACAGTAAAGAAAGGGTTTTTGTGTGCTTATGAAGGACTGTTTAATGTACCTTTACTTTACTTATAATGAGCTGAAGAGAAGCTATTTTTGTTCCTTTATTATATGCCCAGGAAGGGTTGTGTTTCTTTTGTTTATACCACAGCAAAAAGTCCTCTTGGAAGGGGAAATAAATCCCTTGTTAAAACCTTACCACCGTTCCACGACTAGTTCTTTTACTGGCAATCAACAATTACAACTCCCAGAAGGCCAAGCAAGGCCTCCACAGCATAATTAAGCCAGTTAATCACAAGCCCCAGCGCAGTGCCCTGCCCCACCAAACAGGGTCCAACAGCAGAGGGTGACATAAGGCACCGCCGGTCCTATCCAGACACCTGAAGCGACTCTTTAGAACGCCAAAGGTGCGCTCAATGACTGAGCGGCTGGAGGCATGGACCTCATTGTACCGCATCTCTGCACCTGGCCGAGGGAGACGCACAGGGGTCAGCAACCAGGCATGACACCCATATCCTGCATCACCTACAAATAGAAACGGAATAACGTCACACGTGAGATGATTGATCTATGGAATCACTTTTGTGGCAATGGTCAACTGGGCAGCTGAGAAGCATGTACACACACATATGACGTCACAGCAAGTATGTCACCATCATGATACAGTGCAAACAGACCATAGGCTAACGGAATACAGCCCCGGGGGGACAAGTGGGAGTGACATAGCAGACAGGCCAAAGTGAACATTCATGCATCAAACATGTGTGATAGCAGTTGCAACGACAGCTCAAGACATGTGTCATCCCCTACATGGTGAAAGAGAGGAGGCCCCATACACACCGTACACCATGTGGATGGTCCTGTGCCCCCAACCCCCCCCCCCTCTGGATGGCACATGCACAAACCTTTTGCAAATGGGGTGGGAGAGGACACACCCCAAAGGCAGACACATGTACAACTGCCTGTGCAGTATGGCCTAGGCCAGGTGCATGAGCCATGGCCAATCAAGTGGTGCTGCATGCATCCGTGGAGGGGACCAAACATATGCGGGCAGAGTGCCCCATGACACGGGAGCTTGGTAAGTAAACAGCTAAGGCAAGGTACAGCCCACACCACATGTGTGCAGGGACACCCAGATGAGCACCAACACACACATGGTAGGCAGAGACGTGTGGCAGCGCACAGAGGTATGTGACCACAGTCCCAGTGACAGGGCGTGATGTAGTGTCAGGCCCCCAATAGGTTGCACCAGAAGATACCACCAAAATGCCAGGCATGCAGAGGACACAGGTGACAATGGCGCCCTGCGAACCATATAAGGTAGGCTCATGTTAGATATGGTGTATACCTACCCAGCAGGACGTAGTCCTCATATTGTCCGGCCTCAAACTGGCCGTACAGTGCCGAGTGCTGCAGGATATAGGAGTCATGGGCAGACCCTGGGAACCGTGGAACCACATTCAGAATCTGCATACTTGCATCACAAACCACCTGCACATTTAGGGAATGGAAGTGTTTGCAGTTGCGGTACACAACCTCCCTGTCACGGGGTGGGACCAGGGCAACATGTGTGCAATCTATTGCTCCCATCACGTGTGGTATCCCTGCGATCTGCTGGAATGCCTGTCCCAGGGCAACCCAATGTTGCCTACTGTTGGGAATTGCAATGTAATTCCCAACCCGGCTGACCATGGCCCACAGTACCTGGTGGAGACAGCGAGAGAATGTTGGCCTACTCATCCCACCCACTGCGGCCATTGAAAATTGGAAACAGCCAGAGGCAAAGAAATGTAGGGCAGCCAGGAGCTTTACCAATCCCGGTATAGCATGTGACCGGGTAGTCAGGGGCTCAAGGTCAGGTCTAAGAGCCTCGCAGAGCTCCCTAATGGCCCCTGTGTCCAGCCGGTAGAGGGAGATCACCTGGTCTTCTCTCATGTCCTGGAGCAAGGGTATGGGCCTGTAGAGGCATTGCAGGCATGGCCGTGCCTCAGCACGCCTACGGCGCCGTTCGTCCCCCACACCTGCTTGTGGAACCCCCACAGCTGCAGGCTGGAGTTGCAGCGGGATAGCACCCATGCCCAGTGCCGCAGCCCCAGGGACATCATCTCCCTCCCCCAGAACGCGTAGGCCAGCCAGCTCCAGTAACGCAACCACCGCACACCCTGCATTCACAGTTTGAGCCATGATAGACATGGAATGGAGGACAGGTTGCTGGGAAATAGGGTGTGGGGTGGGGTCCAAATTAGGATAAACAAGACGCACCTGATGAGCCAGGAATGACGCAGCACGCATGGCGACGCGCAAACCCACAACAATGCAGCAAGGAACAAGACTGACGCAGCGCGCGCGTCAACGCGCGCATCACCGGAATGAACAGCCCATAGCTACACGTTGGATGCCAGTGTGGTAAGGGCATGCATGGCCTCCTGTAGCAGCATGGTGCAAATATACGGCGCTCTACATGGCGTACCTCACCCATAGAACCAGACCTGAGTGAAACGACAGATGCGCAGCCACGTGCATTGACATAGCGTGCCGCGTACGTGCGATGTCCCATTTGCGAGACAGTACATGATCCTCCAATGCGCGTGGCAACACGCAAGTACACAGTACACACTGACTGCAGGAGCGACGTGTGTGCATCTAGTAGGATTCACGATGGACCCCAATGAGTGCGCATAACCTGCCGTGTCCCCCGACCTTGCTGATATCAAAGGATGATAGGGGAAAATGTATACAAAGCTACGTGCAAGCTAGAGTAATGAACGTCCAACACGCCAGTGTGGCGTTGCGCGTGACGTAGCGTGCGTCGTAACGCGCGGCGTTACACTCATAAACACACGCCCACGAGACACATACAAATATGGCAGGTAGGTACTGCAATACACCTCAGAACACAGACCCAACCACAGCATGGCGGACAGTGATGCAGTGAACCAGAGGTCTGCAGAGGGACGCAGCGCAGAGACACCAGTGTTCACACCTTCTGGCACAGAGGACAGCGAGAGGCCAGGGCCATCTGGGGCTCAACTACACCCCAGCCAACAGGCCACTGTTGGAACATGCCAGAAGCGCCGTAGGAACCCTGTGGCCGAGGAGGCCAGAAAGAGGGCAATGAGGTTCAGCCAGGAGGAAAATGAGCTACTCCTGGCTAGCATCCTAGAGCATTATGAGGTGCTCTTCGGTCGGCAGAGCTCAACCATGACCAGTGCAACACGCAACAGGGCATGGGCTGAGGTACAGACAGCGGTGGCGGCAGCAGGAGGACCCCACCGTGACACAGAAAGCCTCAGGAAGAGATATTGCTATATCAAGAGAAACATCAGGACAGAGCTGGACAGGGAGCGACATGCAGCACAGGGCACTGGAGGAGGCCCAATACAGATGGCCAGGCTGACGGAGCTCGAGCAGCATCTGGCGGACCGGCTCGGGCCCATTTACATACATGGCTTTCCCCCTGCATTGGACACGGCACACCCAAGTGCCGGTAGGTCAGAGTGAGCTGTACTGGTGGGGGACCATATACACACGTCTGCAGGGGTGGGCTAGGGGGTGGAGGGGCAGTACCTTAGCAATGGGGATCCAGGGGGTGATGCGTTCCAAGGGTGTGTAGGGGCGAACAGGCAGCCACGCCCTACCTAACCCATGTCTAATTGCACCCTACAGGTAACATACCATCCATTGAGGGGCCAGAGGAGGTGAGCAAACACACTGACCCAGGGCCTGGGGGCTTTGAGGATGCTTTACCAGAGGCGTCACCGATGGGGGCCACATCGGTGCAAGCGGGGGGTCAAGCCCCACTCCTGGAGGAGGACGGTGGGCAGGGCCAACAGCAGGCAGTGGCCGGAACACCACCAGAGGTGTCTGCAGCTGACGCACTTCAGGAAAGGCAGGAGACAATGTCGGCAATTGCAGAGGTCATTGGGGAGATGCGGGCGCACTCCCAGGCGGCACAGAGGAATGCCGAGGGTCAGTGGCCAACCGCGTCGGTGTGTGTATGCCTATGTACAGCTGCCAGGTGGATCCCCATCTCACAGTGTCCATTCTGCCCTCCCCCAGGTGTGCAGCATGTACTGCATGTGGTCGCCCACGAGCAGCGGAGGTAAAGGCATGAGTCATGCCGTATGCGACATGCCATAACGAGGTTGACGTCACAGGTGGATGTGATTGCAGAACGGCTGGATGACCTGGCAAACTCAGTGCGTTCCATAGCTGCAAGCCTGGAGCTCCTAGTGGCAGGCAGGGGGGTACCAACAGGGCTGCAGGGGCCACCAATGCCACCACCACCACCAGCGGAGGCAGCAGCAGCAAACGTTGTGCCAGCCATGCCACCAGCACCACGGGGTGGGAGGGCCCGCCAAAGGCGTGGCCGAGGGCGTGCTAAATAAATAGGTGTACGTACAGCCAAGCTGATGTCATGTGTCCTGTGTTGCTTGTGGGGGGCCATATTACAAACAGCCCACCCGTGTCCGCACCAGGGGACAATCACGTGCCCCTATGCAGCCAGCCGGTGTACCCACCGATACAGCTGTGGTCAGCATGGGATGCCCCACCTGCTGTGGCGCAGTCACCCGCAGGCACACACTACCCAGCAGCTGCAGCCGGCATCTGTTTCCATATACGTGCCCCGTGAGACAAGGTGGGGGGTTGGGACTGGTGATGGGCCATAGAGGGGGCTAGGGCCGGACATGAGGTGGGCTGTGGGTGATGGAGGGGGGGAATGGTATTGGGCTGTGGCCTGATGGGGGAGTAGGGATGGCAAGGGGCTATAGGGTGGCTGACCGGAAATGGCCTGATGGGGCTAGGACTGGCATTGGGCTGATGTGGGCATGGACTGGAAATGGGTTATGGGGGGTCCAACACATAGGATGGGGTGATGGGGGGTTGGAACTTGAGGTGAGTTGATGGGGGGATGGCACCGGTAATTGGATTTGGGTTTGCAAGGACTGGGAGTGGGCTGGTGGAGCAGCCAGGATAGGACTGGACATGGGCTGTTGGGGGGGAGCATGGATTGGAAATGGGCTGTGGCGGGGGCATGGTAAACGGTGGACCCATGGAGGTGCTTGAACGGTACATGGGCTCATGGGGGGGGTTGGACTGGCATGTTGCTGAGTGGTGGGGAGCTAGGATATGGCATGGGCCGATGGTGGTGCTAGAAAATGACTAGCTATGGCGTGCTGTGGGGCAGAGAGCGGAAATGAGCTGATGAATGGACTCAGACTGGAATGGGATGGCTATGCCCTTGTTCGTTGGTGGTCCGTCTCGTATTTGTAAAGGATAGGACTCTGGAAACCAGTGTTCTGCCAACTAGACTGAGATCAAAGCAGATAAGCTTAACTTACCCGAACTCCTACTTCAGCATTGCAATAAGCTACCAGCCCCCGCTGCACCCAGTTGTCCTTCACCCCCTTATCCTGGGGGATTATGCATTGGCAAGAGACATTTCCCACCCCCTGGCAGCCTACTGCATCTGCCAGGGAACTGAGGAGTACGATGGGAAGTAGAACCCCTGGAAGCAAACAGTGGCCCGTCCTCATGATGCAGGCGCAAAAGGTTAACAGCAAAAGTGAGATCAACAGTGTTAGCCTTGACCAAATTTAGCTATCTCTCACTAAAGCGACTTTCATTTTATGTGTGATACCCCACCAGAGTCCGTTGGACCCAAGCTTTCAAACACTGCCCCTGACGCTGTGCATGAACCACAACCAGGAAATGAAATGAGATGAGACCCTGCCATAGTAATGGATGGAAGGTTCCTGGGAAGGGCCTGCGAAGTGTTGCTAAGAAACACACAGGCACCTCCCCAGACCTACGTGCATGCAAGAAACTAGCAGTGGAATACACCGATGACATTGCACATGGTGGTCTGAGAGGCTGTTGCCCGTGTGAACCTAATGGGTAATATGCTTTTGTGTTGTACTGCTCACCACCCAGGAATGTGAGCAATGCGTACTATATGTGATGCATGACCAGCACTGTCATTCGGTGGCCTCTAGGCCAGCCCAGCCCGATCACCTATACAGGAACTATGAGCTTTAGATTCGGGTCATAGAAACTGGATTCTCAGAGCTTACATCATATCAGCGAGGCTCTGTGGTGAGGTCTCTCCTGACCTACAAATAATGGCTGCATATCCACAGTCATAGAAAAGCACTACTGAGTGTAACAGCTGCCCTCTGATGGCCATAGACCGTAGCACAGGCACGTCTTGGTTGACAGTCTAACTGCCAGTCTATTCTTTCATATATCCTAAGGTTTCCTAAACATGTCCCTGTGAATATTGGGAATCCTTCACTATAGAATACATAGGAGCACACGTCTAGGCTTTCCCACCTGCCAACTACAGGTCAAGGCTCTGCCCGTGGACCTAAAAGATGTCACTTTGCCTAATATCCTGGCCCTTAACAGATGCTCCTCACCGACTTGATTAGGTGGGAAAGACCATGTGGTATCAGGGATCCATGACAAAACTGCTATCCTGTTTTGATGTGTAGTCTTCTTTTGTCTATAAACAGGATTGCCAACAGTCCCCCTTAATGCTGGGGAACCCCCTGAGCCTCAGACATACACACCTCCAAACATACGACAAAGACTAACACTAGGCCCATTAAACAGCCTGTCCCCCTGCGGCCATGGCCACTCGGTCCACCCCTAGCCCTGTGCACTGGCCGGCTCTGTGTCCATTAGCCCCCTTGCGTTGTCCATACCAGCGTCCACCCTGGTCTGTGCCCATTGCCACTGCTGCACATACCCTTGCATGGTCCACCACAGCTGCCACATACCCACTGTTTCACGTGGGTGGGTTTGGCCATGTGTGGCAATGCCCCATGTAATGCCCCTAATATCGCCCCAACCCAGACATGGGTACAGTACCCTGCATCCTCCCGTTGTAGCTCACGCAGACACGCATGTGGGTGTCCACGTGTCATTCACACAATTCTGACAAATAGCAATGAGGGACATCTGGCCACCATAGTTAGATGAAATTACTGTACAATTTTATTTACAGTCCCCCCGTCACATGGCTGCTCATGCCGACATATGTTCGTGACACGCCCACTGTCCCTGCTGTGTGTGGCAGGCCATGGCATGGGCTGTCACAGGGCGGGTGTGTCATGCGCATCCGTGCGCTACACACCCCGGGGACCCCGTCACATGGTGGCTGGCCACGTGCGCCACCGGCTACATGCTCCTCCAGCATGTGCAGCCGGTCAGCCACCATGGTCAGGGTCACCAGGACCTGCCCCATGATGAGTGCGTGCTGCCTCTGGGCATGTGCCTGGGCACACACAGCCGCAGCCACGCGCAGCCCGCACATGCAGCTGCACAGACACAGATCTCCCCGTGTCTGTGTGGCTGCATGCATGGTGCGCCTGTCAGCAGCTATGTGTGGAAGGCCCACGTCCAGGAGGGACGCATCGCCATCACCATGGAGCAGGTGGCTGGCGCCCCCGTAGCCCTGTGACAGCCCATGCCGATGGGCACATAGAACAGCCAACAAACCCCTCCCCACACCCGCCCCATCCCCCTCCAGCTCCACGTCGCCCAACTCATCTCCCTCCGGCCCCTGGCCCCCCACAGCAGGGCCCCTCCCCCTCCACCTGCACCCGCCCCTCCACCCCCTGCCCTCCCGCCACCTCCGCCCTCTCCCCCTCCCCCACCTCCTCCCCGTCCAAGCCACCCGAATCACCTCCATTTCCTCCGCTCCCGCCCCCCCCTCCTCCACGTCCCCCTCCTCCCCCTCGGCGTCGGCTGCAGCTTCGTCTTGATATTGCGGGGTGCCGTGCTCTGCCACCATGGGCACTGGGGCGGCCACCACCTCCTGGCCGTTGTTTCCATGCGGCTCCTCCTGCCCCGCTGCAGGATCTGGCCCCACAGGTTCCTCGGCAGCACGTGCATCCGCTGTGGGAGAGGGGAACACGTGTCATCTCCATGGTCACACATCAGCCACAGCAGTCACATGCATCCTGTGGTCATGACAGCCAGTGCCCCACAGGGCCATGTCACATCACTCACCGTCTCGTTGAGCCATCCGCTCCCTCTGGACACGATTTACAAACCGGGGGTATCTTGCCCGTAGCTCCCGCGCCTTCTTACGGAGATCCTCCACTTATTGGAGTGACAACACATATTGACATTAGGGGACAGACACCCTTTCGGGGCCTCTGCCGCAACACATATACATCTCAGTGTACAATATAGTTAGGCCCTGTGATCACAAACAGGGGCATTCCCCACAGCACCAGGATGAGGGGTAGGGCTCTGAGGTGAGGCCTACTGCATCCTGGGGATATGGTTTGCCCTTGTGTTCACAAACATGGGCATTCCCCACAGTACCAGGATGAGGGGTAGGGCTCTGAGGTGAGGCCAAATGCATCCTGGGGATATGGTTTGCCCATGTGAGCACAGACTGGGGCATTCCCCATGGCACCAGGATGGGGGATAGAGACCTGTGGTGAGGCCTACTGCATCCTGGGGATATGGTTTGCCCTTGTGTTCACAAACAGGGGCATTCCCCACAACACCAGAATGAGGGGTAGGGCTCTGAGGTGAGGCCTACTGCATACTGGGGATATGGTTTGCCCTTGTGTTCACAAACAGGGGCATTCCCAACAACACCAGAATGAGGGGTAGGGCTCTGAGGTGAGGCCTACTGCATCCTGGGGATATGGTTTGCCCTTGTGTTCACAAACAGGGGCATTCCCCACAGCACCAGGATGAGGGGTAGGGCTCTGAGGTGAGGCCAACTGCATCCTGGGGATATGGTTTGCCCTTGTGAGCACAGACTGGGGCATTCCCCATGGCACCAGGATGGGGTATAGAGACCTGTGGTGAGGCCTACTGCATCCTGGGGATATGGTTTGCCCTTGTGTTCACAAACAGGGGCATTCCCCACAACACCAGAATGAGGGGTAGGGCTCTGAGGTGAGGCCTACTGCATCCTGGGGATATGGTTTGCCTTGTGTTCACAAACAGGGGCATTCCCCACAACACCAGAATGAGGGGTAGGACTCTGAGGTGAGGCCTACTGCATCCTGGGGATATGGTTTGCCCTTGTGAGCACAGACTGGGGCATTCCCCACACCAGGATGAGGGGTAGGGCTCTGAGGTGAGGCCTACTGCATCCTGGGGATATGGTTTGCCCTTGTGCTCACAAACAGGGGCATTCCCCACAACACCAGAATGAGGGGTAGGGCTCTGAGGTGAGGCCTACTGCATCCTGGGGATATGGTTTGCCCTTGTGAGCACAGACTGGGGCATTCCCCACACCAGAATGAGGGGTAGGGCTCTGAGGTGAGGCCTACTGCATCCTGGGGATATGGTTTGCCCTTGTGAGCACAGACTGGGGCACTCCCCACACCAGAATGAGGGGTAGGGCTCTGAGGTGAGGCCTACTGCATCCTGGGGATATGGTTTGCCCTTGTGAGCACAGACTGGGGCATTCCCCACACCAGAATGAGGGGTAGGGCTCTGAGGTGAGGCCTACTGCATCCTGGGGATATGGTTTGCCCTTGTGAGCACAGACTGGGGCATTCCCCATGGCACCAGGATGGGGTATGGAGACCTGTGGTGAAGCCTACTGCATCCTGCGGATATAGTTTGTTTCCTGTAATCACAAACAGGGCCAGATACCATCGCACAAGGACAGGGGATGGACTCCTCTTTTGGGACCTTCAGCATCCTCGGGCTATGATTTGTTACCTGTGATCACAAACAGGGCCAGATATCATAGCACAAGGACAGGGGATGGACTCCTCATTAAAATTCAGGGAGGATCCTCCCCTCCCAACTTTGCAATAGCAGGCTTTAACTCCTAAGGTTTCCTACTATCTCGTTAAGTTGGGACAGTATTGTTGGAGTTGGCCAAGGAAAACAGGGGACCCAAATCAAAGTATTATGAAGTAGAAGTCAATGAGGTAATGGGGATGTAGGGTCACAACAGGAGGACTAGATTTAATCTAACAGTTCCTTCCTATGTCTCATTGCTTTCTAGGAGGAAACAGAGCACTGACATAGGGGTCTTTTACTGAAGGGTGCTAAAGTATTGCATGTAATGCTTCAATAGAGCCGAAACTATGGTGCATTAGGTGCAACACCACTGCGTTAACTGTCAGGGTGTGGAAAGCATTTCTCCAGCAGTTATCACGGAGCCCCCTAGTGCAGCGCTGCATTAGTGCAGGTGCATTTAACTCCACCTATTGAGGAAGCGCTAGATGAATCCATGCAAGTGCACTTAGTGCACATTGTGAGCCCAGCACTAACTGCGCTGAACTCACCACATCCACTCCCTGCCCCCAATCCCTCCACATGCAGCCTCAGTTAGCGCAGGAATCATCCCACACTAACTGTCATGGCCCTGCGCTAGTTGACAATGTGTGTCCCAGTGCACCAGAACATGTGCTGCTAGCTAGCGCCTGTTAGTAAAAGACCCCCATAGACTAAAATATGGTTTGTGAAGCACTCGTTGGAATACTAAGGTAGCACCCTTTAGTGAACATGCCCCACTGTATGCTAATTTCATCAATTACCATATGGTAACTACAAAACCTTGCCACGCTTTGGTTAATAGGGGCCCGAATAAATAAAAATATTATAAAATACTGCTTGTCAGCAATGTTATAAAAAAATCCACATGCAGCGGTAATTGGTGGGTTCATATTTTGCTAAATATAAAAGTTGAAATATATAAACTATTATATGAAATCTGTTGTAAGACACAGACGTTCTGGTTTCAGTCATGAAAGATTACGATTTTTCCACTGCTCTGTTACATGCACACTTAAACCTCCCAAGTGTGCCGACAAAATTATTTCTTTTAAGTCTGTTAGAAAGAACATTCTGTTCTTTTTCCAGCAGATAAGTCATTCCAAAGTGAACCATGTCCAGCTAGATATTGATCCCTGTGGGAAATCATGGAAAATAGTAGCTGTTAGGCTAGATACAGTATAACAGGTGACAGGGAAAATAGTATTGTGTACTATTCTGGAGCCGCAGGTCTAAACCGGTTTTTCTGGAGAAAGGACTCGCACCATAAAGCAGGGCTGTGAGGGAAACAACTAGGCCAGTTCAAAAGCCTACTTTGTTTTGTTTTTTTTCTTTTTCTTTTTGCGTGGAATTGAACATAGTGTAACGACAGAGAAAAAAGATTTAATTTGTACCTGACTGCCACAATTTTTTAAAAAGGTAGAGCAGGTCCAGGATGTTAGTGCCATGAGGTGGCTCATGGGAGCATGTTTGCTGGCTCCCCTAGTTTGCCACAGTATTCTGGTGTTACTAGGGGCATGCCCTCTGCAATCACAGCCCCCCCCCCCCCCCTGCTGCGATCATGATGAAATCACCCAGGGCCCAGAAATGTTTCCATGGATATCAGGTAGGTGCGGTGAGGTGAGCCCAAGGCTTCCTGTGCTGCCCTGGAGCTCGGCTTCCTGGAAATTAAAAGTTTTATTGGCTGGTCATGACCCAAGAAGTGTCCATGCATACGCAATTGCACTATTGCACATGAGTAAGGGAGTGGGGACACAGCAAGGAGCAGGAAGCCCCAGAGAAAGGAAAAAAAACTTAATGAACCCTTGGGGGGGGGGGGGGGTAGTTTCAAAGAAAAAGTAACTGAATGGCAGTAAAACGAGCGAGAGAAACAATAAAAACAACTGAAAAGTATCAGAAAAGTTTAAATAAAAGAAATACATCTAAATTAAAGTAAAATAGATTAAATGCCAGTGTGTGGGCAAATGTAGACTTTGGGGTATGTTTACTAAACTGCGGTATTCGCGAACAATGCGCGTAATGTAACGTTAACGATCGTTCGCACGGCAGAACATGCGTAATGACGTGCGAACGATTGTTAATGTTACATTACGCGCGTTAACTGTAGTTAACGATCGTAAACCCCCGTGGCGCGGTAAAACACCGCAGAAGGTGGAGAGAGGGCGGAGAGAAGGGGTCAGTGGGCGGAGAGTGGGCGGGGAGAGGCTCCCATCACACTAATGCGCTGTTTTTCTGAGCTGAATTCCAACGCGAATGAAAACCTGCCGTTAACTGCAAATGACAAGGGAGAGAAACCACTTCAGTGACAGCAATGTACAGCCAAGGCAGGGAAACCAAAAACAAGTGATAGGTGTGATATATGTGCACAGAACAAAAGGGCACATAAACACTGAAAATGGCCCCAACAAACTGGAAAAAAACAATAACCAAGCTGGCCAATAGTGGTAACAATGAGAAACATTAACCCCTTCCCCTCCGAGTAAGCTCCATAGAACAGATATAAATTGTGAAAGGATCTATACTCTATCCCCAGACAAGGTGAATGAGGCCACAGTGAAATAGTGCCGCTCATGTTTTCCCCACAATCGGACAAGGTCCCTATGGCGTGCACATGTCCCGCAACAGCAGGGCGGGCATGTCGGAACGGCAACTGGACAGATGCCAGAGAAGGGGATACAGAGGGCTGCAGGCGGCACATGCTGTGGTGCAGCTGGGCCACAGTGTGGACTAGGGTGATTCCTAGGTGGCCCATACGAACGCTGAAACAGCAGAGCAGCCACACAGCAACTGCTGAAGGCCCAAAATGGGCATGAGTGTGTCTTCCAAAGAGTCACAGGGGAGAGTACCCAACAGCTATCACCAAGAGCATGGAACATTGGCAGGCGGAGCTGTGGGGGAGCGTGGACGTCTATGCAGGCACCCCTACCCCAGAACCCGCACCATAGTCAGCCGCCCACCTGCACACTGGATGGCCTGAGACTGTGCACCGCCAGCTCCACCAGCAGAACGGCATGTCAGCATGGTGGCTGAGGGATACTGGTGGTGGAGCAGACCACGGCTTAGCCCTATGTAGGTGGGTGCCGTGCACTGCAACAGACAGGCCCTGCTGGATGAACAGTCATGGACATCCCATGGAAGGTAGCACATCTGTGGCAACATGGTGGTACAGTGCACACAGGCAGTGTGTGCAAGAGCAGAAGGTCACACATTCAAAGCCCAGCTGGGGCTCCCGCCAATCCAGTCCCCTTATTTTACCCACAACTAAACCGTGATAGTAAAGACGAACCTTTAGTGCAGAGAACAGAAGCATGGCTCAAACAACCCTATTTTACCCTACAGAGCACAGACACCAGAAACATGCACATTACCTACAGCAGAGCCCCCCAAACGCAGTCCTGGAGGTCCAAACAGCATTCTGGTTACATGCTGGCCCTGATAAAGATGTCTGTGCTTCATTTCTATGCACCTCCCCCATGGTATGCAGATGTATCTCATGCATATTCATGAGTAACAGCATGAAAACCCGAACAGTGTTTGGCACTGCAGGACTGGAGTTGGGAAACTCTGCCCTAGAGCAGCAGCCAACAGGGGCAGATACACCCGTACCCACAGGCCCCATGATACAAAGCCTCCTGGAAACGCAGGACCTCGGGCTCTGCGTGCATCTCCCAATACGAGCACCTGCATACCTTAGTAATGGCACCCTAAACCTGGGAATATGGTATACAGCTATCTAACAGGTTGCCATGATTACTGGCAGATAGCAAGTCCTAGGTTCAGTACAATCTCTGGGTGAATTGCATCAGAGCAACCTATCTGATGTCTCTGGAGTGTGCTACAGGTCCTGTGTCTGACAGTGTTTACCAACCTGGGGAGTGACACAAACAGTACTGCGTACCATAGCCATGCCAGCACTAAGTCCAAGACTGGTTTGTTGGCCAGGGCTGCCCAAAACCTCTATAGCTGCACAATGCTTGTATAGGTGTGGGGAGTGCGTGTCAGTCTATCAAGTGTGTGGTGGCTGCCCACACCCTCCACAGCCCTCAGTGCTAGCACGTTTGCCAGTAGTGGCCTGCCAATATGCATAATGAGGAGCAAGGTACTGTGGGAGTAGCCTGGATAGGGTGGCCTGACCTGGCTGCAGCTGCACAAGGCATGGGCAATGGCTCGGACATTGTAGTGCCCGGCCACCACCTGCACGGACAGGGTGGCCATAGCATGTCCTGCTGGGAGGTCACTCTCTCCCTGACTGAGCAGTGACCATTGCATGGCTAGGTTCACCCATAGTGCTGTATAGCATTTCTCTCATGTGATATCTATTGGTTCCTTTTGGGGCCCAATCACTGACCTATCTGCTTGGTGTGTATGCCTTCCCCTCAGGACCATGCACTATGGATTAGCTGGCGGACTGTCTGCAGCTAGTATGTGTCTTGCTGGAACACCTTGCAGGGTGCAGTGGCTGGAGGCGTGCTGCTGGAGAATGTCAGATAATGTTGTGGGGCAGTTGCGCATTTCCAGGTCTGCCATTGCATTATGGATGTGTAGTGCTCTGTCTGTTCCCCCACAGGACTGGGGATGAGGGTCCCCTCTACTGCCACCATTGCTGGGAGGTAGACTGTGGACCTATTGGTGGGTGCTCCTGTTCTGCAGACTGGGGCCCAGAGGGTGGGTTGTGTGGTGGTACATAATCTGCCTATGGGTCCATAACCCCCCCGCCCCACCCCTCCCCTCCCCCCCACCCCGCCCCTCCCCTCCCCGCCCTGCCCCGCCCCCCCTCCGCCCCGCCCCGCCGCCCTGCCCCCCCTCCGCCCCACCCCGCCGCCCTGCCCCCCCTCCGCCCCGCCCCGCCGCCCTGCCCCCCCTCCGCCCCACCCCGCCCCTCCGCCCCGCCCCGCACCTCACCCCTCACCCCTCACCTACAGCAGGTAACCATGGCAGCAACACCGGATATGCACTATTCTGGGGGCACCATTGCCCATAGGGACTAGACATGTCCGAGACCTACAGCAAAACACAGATGTATCCTAGGTGTGTCCAATGGAACTAAGTATAACACACTGATGGGGACCTGCAGCATGGTGTATGTCAGCCATGAAAGGTTCTGTGGACCTGTTGCTGGGCGCCCCACCTCAAACTCAGGGTGGGCACAGTACCCGCACAATGTGACTGTCTGTGGCTACTCTGTGGCAGCGCCACACACGGTCTGTTCCCCATACCATGCCGAGGTGCTGTGGGGCTGCACATGGTCAGGACCCCAACAGTCCTAGATTAAGGGGGGGGGCACACCACAACATATGACCATCTGTACACAGCTGATTTGCATGTGCAGTGCATCATGGGTGTGACTGCTCCAATCCAACCCTGTGAACCACTGCAGATGGACTGTGAGGTGCACTGACGTCCCTCTGTAGGCAGCCAGGCATGTAGAAGGATCTACAGAGATGTAGTCCACTGGCAAATGCACTGACTGTGGAGCCAGAGGTCATGGGTTTGAACCCACTGTGGTGATACATGGCAGGGCTACCAGGTGCATTTCCATCTGGATCAGTGGTGTCTGTAACCCAACAATACCTGAGGTAAGGTAAAGAATCCAAGGCCATGTCTTCTGCCAAAAACCCAGAGAGGAACGAGTGCAAAGGTGAATGAGCACAGCTGAACATGATCCAAGTCATGCTATACATTTCCAAACAGTCAAATACACACAAGCTCTCCACTGGTCGCAATGGCACCTCTACATTTTGCCAATCAGGGACTCTCTCTGTGCCTTTGTCACCACACACCCTCCCCAATCCATCTAAATAAAAGGGACATCAGAAATGTGAGACACATTTCCACCTCAAGGACATGTCTAGGCAAAGGAATGAGTATGTATCCTAGTGTGAGATGTGTGAAGCAGAAGGTGTCATACAACATGATGCAGACTCTGCAATATGTAGTAGCAGTACTAAAAATTGGGGTTTATAACATCCAGCTGCTGCACACAGGCTCTGATAAGCCATAGGCTAACACAATTATAGATGTTAGCAGTAATGTGATGTGCAATACACCCTCAAGGGTCTGCAATCCAAATTGCCCACGCACGAACCAACGCACGTATCCACGCACATAGGTACGCCCTGCACCAACGCACGTAGGTATGCCTCGCACCAACGCACGTACCTACGCAGGCTGCTATGCCCTCACCAACGCACGTGGTTACGCCCTCACCAACGCACGTGGCTACACAGCTGAGATACATTCGTAGCAGATGGCAGCCATGTCTAGGAAGCCTGCCTTCACCCATAGAGAGCTGTACATGCTCACCGAGCTGTTCTGCCTCCGCCAGCAGCGCCTCTTTCCAGGCTCATCCAGGAGGCAGAACCTAGCAAGGGTCAGGAGGGCCTGGGAGCGTCTCACAAACCGATATAACAGGAGCTCTGATTACCCACGTGAGGTAAGTACATGGGGACAGGCACCCCAACTGAGGATGTGGGGAAGAACACCCTGTAACCAAAGCACCAATAAACCATGCACTGGCAGGGATTGTCAGGTGTTGCCACATCCAGCTGGTAGATAAGTCTGCCAATCACCCAATATCAAAACCCCCCTGCACACAGGGGGTACCTGCACCAATGGCAGAGGTGCACTACAGACCACATTGTTATGGTATGAGGCGATGTTGCAGCAAAAATGAGGTGCCCTATCCACAGGAAACCACAGGCCCACCACTAAGGCCAAGAGACACACAGGGGTCTGTCACATGGCCCTGTCAGCTATCACAAGGCCCGAAGACATCTCAGGATGCTGCAGGCCCCTAAAGAGGGGTCCATCCTCCGTCCTGGCGCTATGCAATCAGGGCCTGTATGTGGCTACCAGGCTCAACCATAGCCCCAGGATGTTGAAGGTCCCAAATGAAGGGCACATCCCCTGTCCTTGTGCTATGGTATCTGGCCCTGTTTGTGATTTCAGGTAACAAACCATAGCCCCAGAATGCTGAAGGTCCCAAATGAGGAGTCCATCCCCTGTCCTTGTGCTATGGTATCTGACCCTGTATGTGATTACAGGAAACAAACCATAGCCCCAGGATGCTGAAGGTCCCAAATGAGGAGCCCATCCCCTGTCCTTGTGCTATGGTATCTGGCCCTGTTTGTGATCACAGGTAACAAACCATAGCCCCAGGATGCTGAAGGTCCCAAATTTTAATGGTTAAGGGGCATGTTTACTAAAGTGTGGTAGGGGTTAATGCACAGAATTTTCATATTAATACTGCACTGGTGCCCAAAAAGAATGGTAAACAAAAGTGGCGTGACCACAGTATGCTACTATCATCATGCTAGCTGTGGCACAAGTGTGGTAGTAGTGATCACACAGCCCAATGCATGTGCACAGTGCACACTCATAGCCCAACTTGTTCTCCTCCTTTGATTTTGGCTTGGCTAGCACTTTAGCCATGTGGAGTGAGTTCCCCATTGTTGAGGGAAGGGGGATGCAAGATGTCTAGAGGGTCTGGAGTCCAAGCACAATCAGCACACTTGCTTAGGACAGTGTGCACATGGGGGCCATAGCATCAAGAACCACCCACCATGGCCAGCCATATAGATCACCTATTCTTGTGCTCTAACAGCTACTAAGGGGAAGTAGGGTCACAGCCATCCACCCACAGAGGGCCCCCGTGCCCCCTCTTTCTGGAAGAGGCTCTGGGAGTACACCACATGAAGGTGGTAAATCCCACACAGCAGTCATGGCTCACCAACTGCTGCAACCTCAGTGCAAGCAGGACAGGCAGGAGAACACCAATTAAAGAGCTCCAACACTCAGTGATAGAGGCATTACGCTGCTGCTCAGAGCTGGTAGGCCTTAACCACATCCTCCCTTGGTAAGGGTGAGGGACCATCAGCCCACAGATTCATGGCCCAGGGCAGCGCCATGTATTCCCTGCCACATGCACCCCATGAACAGGGGCCAGGGATCAGTCAGTGAGCAGCAGTCCACCAGGACGGCTTTTGCTGTGTCCATGGATGTTTGCCCACTGTCCTAGCAGGGTGACCACTGATCTGCAGGCCCTGATGTTGAGGTTGTCAGGCTAATGTGTTCTACCACCATGTCAGCTGTACTATGCAGCACCACCAAAAACAATGGCCTAGGCATGCGCCTTGCTATTCAGCGCCCATCTCCTACTGGCAACCTATTATTCCAATGTGTTAGCTCTGCTCCTGCCCTTCATATTTCTTAACACTCACATATGAATCACACATCCAAATCACGCGATTGGCACGCAGGAACATAGTGAGTGCAGCTTTCTCCTAGTCAGAGGCTGACATTTTGGCTGCAGCCATGCTAGCGCATGGTTCTATAACTAGCACGTGACTACCGCACCTGCAGAAGCCGTGCACCCTAACTATGTCCTCTCTCTGCCCAGTCTCATCTTGGCCCCGCCTACTCATTCATTGGTATGGTAGTGTGGAACTTTTAGTGCAGTGGCATTTTCTGGGCACGCTCCTTGCTGCAGCATGGCCCAATGGAGCACAAAACATGCAACCAGTTAGTGCACTTTAGTAAATACAAAAATACAGCAGAGCTGCTTACAGGCTAAAAATGACTCAAGGGAAAAGAGGAGCAGCGTATGAAACCATAAACATTGGGGACATAACGGAGGAGGCAGGTCTGAGGTGGCGCAGTCCTCAAGCATCCAAAAGGAAAGGAGGGGTCAGACAGGATCTGGGAAAGCTAGTTCAAACAGCACAATGGACCAGGATCAGAATTTTTAATTTGAGTCAGACAGTGCAAGGAGGCCATTGTACTCTGAGCAGAGGAGAAATATGTGATTGAAGCAACTCACACTCACGAGGAGCTTGACAGTAGTAGATTGGACTAGTTATAAGCATTGAGAGAAGTGACAAGCCATAATAAAGCAAATTTCAATAATCTATACTGGATAATACTAGAGACAAAAGCAAAGTGCGAACAGACAGTGGAGAGGAAATGTCTGATAGAGGGAATGGAGAGATCATGTGTCACAGAATTACATTATGGTTTGAAACAAGGAAACATAGAAAACAATGGCAGATAAAGACCAATCAGCCTATCCTAACTGAAAGAGGCTCTCCGCTTGGCCATTTATGCCAGAGGTATTTGACATGCTATCATATCTCAGCTCTCCTGCCTGGCTTCCAAAGTATACATATTGCGATCTTTAAGTCTGTCCCATATGCCTTATGACAAAAAACACCGAGCATTTTAATAGCCACCTTCTGCACTTATTCCATCCTGTTTATATCCTTTTGAAAGTGCATCTCCAGATTTGCACACAGTACTCCAAATGAGGTCTCACTAGCCATGAGGTTTTCAGAATAACCACCATGAATACTCATGAGAGAAATTTGCATTCACTGCCTCCATTTAAAGCATAAGGACATAAGAAGTGCCATACTGGGTCAGACCAAGGTCCATCAAGCCCAGTATCCTGTTTCCAACAGTGGCCAATTCAGGTCACAAGCAACTGTCAGGTTCCTAAAAAGGTACACAGATTCCAAGTTGGTTATCCCTGAGTAAGCAGTGGATTTCCTTATTCCTCTTTAATAATGGTTTATGGGCTTTTCCTCCAGCAGCTTGTCCAAACCTTTTTTAAACCCAACTACCTAACAGCTTTTACTGCATTCTCTGGTAACGAATTCCAGAGTTTGATTATGCACTGAGTGAAAAAATATTTGTTCCTATTAGTCTTAAATGGGTTACACTGTAACTTCCTGGTGTGTCCCCCTAGTCTTTCTAATTTTTGAAGGAATAAAGAACTGATCTAAGTTTTCCTGCTCCACTCCATTTATTATTTTATAGACCTCTATCATATCTCTCCTCAGCTATCTTTTTTCCAAGTTGAAGAGCCCTAAGCTTTTCAGCCTTTCCTCATAGGGATATCGTCTCTGTATCTTTTCTGATTCTGCTATATCCTTTTTAAAATATGGGGACCAAATTGCACACAATATTCAAGGAGTGGTCACACCATGGAATGATACATAGGCAAATCTCTCTCATACATATTGATTGTGGTTATCCTGAAACCTGACTGACTAGGTGTATCCCAAGGACTGAATTGAAAACCCCTGTACTAGAGACTTGTATAAAGGTACTATCACCTCCTTTTTCCTGCTGGCTATTCCTCTCCCTATGCAAGCAAGCACAGGATCTAGCAAAGCTTGAAGAATGGTTGAGAATTTGGTAGATGAGATTTAATGCTAAAAAATGTGGGATCATGCATTTGGGCTGCAAAAAATCCAAGGGAGTAGTATAGTATAGGGAATGAAGTAGTTCTGTCCTTGAAAGAATAATGAGATCTCTGGGTGATTGATTCTGATGATCTTAAAGTGGCTGAACAGATATAATAGATGACAGTGAAAGCCAGAATTATACTTGGATGCAAAGGGGAAGGAATGGCCAGCAGGAATAAGGATATGATAGTGCCTCTGTATTAGTCTTTGAGGAGTCCTCATTTGGAGTACTGTGTGCAATTCTGGAGACCGCACCTTCAAAAGGATATAAAAGGATGGAGCCAGTGCAGAGAATGGCTACTAAAATATTCAGTGATCTTTGCAGAAGGAATTTGAGGATAGATTTAAAAATCTAAATATGCATACTTTAGAATAAAGACAGGAGAGGGGAAATATGAAAGAGACATTTAAATACCTCCATGGCATAAGTGCACAGGAGGAGCAGGGGCAGCATTACTATTAGGTGAACTAGGCAATTGCCTAGAGCACTGGCACTCTATGGGCATCCATAGCTGCCACTGTCGCCCCTTTTGGTACTGCAGTGGCAGCCATGGCCACAAACACCCCCACAGTGTTTACCTTACAACTTCAGTGCCGTGTGGCTATTTGCTTCTGCCCTCCTCTGATGCAGAGCATTGGCATCGGGCAGTCCACTGCAAATCTCAATAGGGGCAACAGTAGCAGCGATGTATGCCCCTGAAGGGCTGGTGCTCTAGGCAACTGCCTGGTTCACCTAATAGCAGTGCCAGCCCTGTGTGAAAGCGATGTTAGGAAGAGGCAGCAATATTAGAGAACAGAGAAAAGTGCAGAAAAAGCTTTAGGCCAGGGACCTCCCCCAGTAATGTCAGTTGAGGCATGCAGGCAGCATAATGCCTGTTAACCAAAGCTTAGCCTACCTCTGTGGACCTGGTCACTTGTGCTGAGTCACTTGTGTGTGGAGCCAAACCCCATGACACTTTCTGGTGAGAGCAAGGGTTGTTGTGGATGGATGATGTCACCACTAGGTTGTATAAAGTGATGGAGACTGCCAAGGTGTCACGCCACAGGCATCATGCCAAAGGAGCATGCCTAAGGGGTAGATTTCATCCATTATTGTGCCCCTTTATGTGACTTTTGTGAGACTTTGGGAAACTTGGTTGTACTTTGGCAATTTGTTGGGTGGAGAGAGGGGCAAGAAAGAGGAGCTCCTTGTGTGCAGGTGTGAGGTGGTGGAAGGGGGGGGGGTTGGTATTGGGTGGTGCTGTTGGGTATAGTGATGGTGGGTTTGGGGGCTTAGAGGTGTGATTGGGGAAATATAGTTGCTGAGGAGAGAGAGAGGATCTCCTGTGTTTGGGGGAGGGGAAGGAATGTTGAGGGTATGGGGTGTGGATAGTGGAGGGCGATGAAGGGGGTGGGGTTCATAAAACGTTTTGTTCAGAAGTTGGAAGGAGCGGAAGAGTTTGGGAAGAAGGGTGGGAATGTGTGTTGTTGAATATTAGATTCCTGTTGCCTAATTGCAATTAGTGCAAAATTTATTAGAGGAAGAGAGCTTGGATTGTTTGTTCTTGACTGAGACTTGGTTAATAGAGGGAAAGAGTTTGGTGGGGGGGATGCTTAAACAGTCTGGGACTATTCTGTACTACAAATAGTGGGGATGGACATCCTGTTGGGAAATCCATTCCCGCTATTCTCCCCCTTCCGTCCCCGGCAAAAGCCTCCACGTATGAACAAGGAGTTTGTATGGGGAGGCTTAGACGGGGGCAGGAGGGGGCATTGTGCAGGCAGAGTGAGGGCGGACAGTGGGCGGTCTAAGGCCCCGGATGTACAGGACCGATTCTGAAATCAGCTCTGTTCGTCTGGGATCTTGGATCTAGATGGGGGACAGCAGGTTCAGACAACTGCAGAGAGGTAAGGGGGTGCAGGGGGTTACCCGCAGCCCGACCCTGGCCATTGAAGGCCAGATCGGGAGTCAGGCTGTGAGGAATGAAGACTTTGGTCAGTGACCAGGGATCATTGCTCCTGAATAAAGTCGTGGTGCCATGGCAATGGGATGCCATGGCACCACAGCTCCATTCAGGAGCCTGACTGAGTAAGCCAGGCAGGGGTCTATACGTGCAGGCCAATCCGAATCAGGTCCTGGCCTGCATGTACAAGCCCAGACACGATTCTGATACCGCAGGGCACATTTAGCTCCTGCAGGATCGGAATCGAGTTTGCCTCTCTGTGTCTCAATTCCTATCGGGCACACAGGAGCCTCGACGTACACATTAGGATGTGTCTCTCTGGGTGTGTGTGGGTGCAAATGGATAGCTGGGGCCATAGGGGGGAGGGGTGATGGTTTTGATTAGATGGAATTTAATGGTTCAGCAGGAATATATAGGTCTCCTGGAGGGGATAGAGGGGGTGTTTGTTCAGGTGGGGAAGAGTGGATGTGGAGGGGATTTTATTTGTGTATTGTCTCCCTATTAATATAAGTTGGGAGTTGTGGGAGTAGTTGGTGGAGTGACTTTTGGGTAAGACTTTAGGTGAGAGGATTATGCTGGTGGTGGGAAATTTTAATGCACAAGTGGATTCCATTTCTATGCATATGCGGATGACCTACAGATCTTGGTCCCACTGGGGGGGATCTGGAGGGATTGGTGGTACAGCAGAATAGCTGTTTGGAGAAGGTGCAGGCTTAGTTGGTTAATAGTAGATTGGTCCTGAATGTTGATAAGACTGTATGCTTGCGCTTTGGAACTGTAGAATAGGAGTACTTGTAGTCCCTACCTACAATGGCGGGCTATATTATATGCTGGAAGGAGGAGTTGAGGTCCTTGTGGGTGATTTTGGAAAGGGAGGGAGTAGGGGATAAGCAGATTTGTTGACTAGTTAGAATTGTGTGGTTAAATGTGCAGTTGGCCCATTAACTGAAGCCATTTTTAGATGATGGGGCCTTGCGGTTGGTGGTTCAGTCTTTTGTACAGGGGACTTTAGATTATTGTAATGTGCTTTATGTGGGATTGCCAAGGAGATGCTTGCAAAGGCTTCAGATGCTGAAAAATGCGGTGGCTCATCTTCTTTTGGGAACGCATAAGCGGGACAGTGCATGGCCTTTATTGGCACAGTTGCACTGACTTCCAATTCGAGAACACTGTCTTTTTAAGTTGTTCGTTATTGCCATTCGGGTTCTACATGATTCATGTCCGGATAATTTGCAGGAGATTTAGTGTCGGTATGCCCCTTCCCAGTATTTACGGTCATCACAAGGGTGATTGTTGGTTGTTCCTAGTTTAGAGAAGGTACAAAAAGCACACTGGAGGTCTCATGTATTTAGAGTAGCAACATCAGAGAAGCGGAACGAGTTACCTAAAGAGTTGCAGGCATTGTCAAATTCACTTTTTTGTAAGGCTTTGAAGACGTTTTATTTTTGGGTGGGTGAGGAGTAGGGGCAAGGGGTTGGAGAGGATGGGCATTCTGGGTTCATTGTGCTGTTGTAGAAAATATTGTGATTTGGTTTGTGCACCCTTTTGAATGACTTTGGTCAGAAAAGTGGTATAAACTTTTATAAATAAATAAATGTGGATGTGAGGGACAATGATAAAGCCACCTTTTTGCTGTCAGCTTTGGCTGTGGTGGGGGGGGGGGGAGCTTGACACAGGTGGTTGAGGGGCCCCACACCCCAGGATGGGCACATGCTGGATTTGGTATTTGGAAACGATAGCTTGTTAGTGGGATAAGGGATATTGATATTAAGCCAGTTCTGTGGTCAGACCATTATTTAGTCCAGTTTAAGTGTAGATGGAGAGAGGGGGTGGAGGGGAAGAGGGGTGAGGGGTGGCACTGGAAGGAGGTTAGGGGAGTGATTGATGTGGAGAGATGGGTTGATGTGGAGAGGAGGGTTTGCCATCGGGTGGGAGGAGTGGATGATCTGACGGATGTACAGGTGGAAGATTGGTATCAGTTGGTGGCTGATGCCTTAGATGTGGTAGCACCAGTTAAAAGAGTGTTTATGCGTGCGGGGAAGCAGCAGTCATAATTTACATGATCAAAAGAGGGGTCTACAATGGTTGGAGCGTCAGTGGAGGCAAACTTGTTTGGAAGAGAATAGGAGGGGATAGCGGTAGGAGGCCAATAAAAATAGGCAGCATGTTCAGCCTTTGAAGACAAAATTTTTGTAGGCCAAGATAGTGCAGGCTGTTAACCAGACCAAAGAAATATTTTGTGTGATTACCACTCTGATGTGTGTGGGGGGGGGGGGCAGGGGTCAGCTGGGGAGGGGGCCGTAGGGGACATGTTGGATTTAGACATGATGACAAGGTATTTTGTAGAAAAGGTGCAATGGTAGAAGTAGGTTATAGGTGGAGATGATTGAGGGACGGTCAGTGGATTAGCCGGGATTCCTTCAAGGATGTGTTCTCAAATTCTTGGGGAACAGGCGGGATGAGAACTATAAGGATATTGTTGCCAGGATGCTCAATGCCTTCAAAGAACAAGGCTGTAACATGAGCCTGAAAGTCCATTTCTTGCACTCCCATGTGACTACTTTCCCAAAAACTTGGTGGTGTACAGTGAAGAACAAGGTGAAAGTTTCACCAGGACATCAAGGACGCAGAGAGAAACCAAGGAAGATGGAACACCACTATGATGGCTGATTTCTGCTGGTTGCTGCTGCGGGAAACCCCAGATGAAAAATACGCCAAGCAGCGCACCAAGAGAAGCATTCGGGAAAACGGGCCCACCAGGGGATTGATTGACCAAGAATGACTTTAAAATCTAAACTGTGTTGACAAATATCGTGTTTTTACTAAACTTTGAAATAAAAATTTGCTAGTTATTACCACAGTGTCGGATCTCATTTATTAGAATTTTATTTTCACACCATCGGGTGTTTGTCTTCATGTATTGCAATGGTGCGGTTTTACGTTTTCTATTCCTACATACATACCTGTACAACATTTTTTGCACATTTCTTTGCTTTGCTTTGTGTCTAACCTCGCTCTTATATGCTCAATGTTTGTGCACATGTATGTGGCTGTTTTAAGTGCAGACAATTTTGCTACCATCACAGTGTGTTTTGTGTAGATTACTCTATTCTTATGTGCTGCCTTGTTACAATTTTCTTTATTCTTATTTGAATAACTACTAAACAATTAGTATAAAGAATTCATCCAAGAAACTTTTATCTCGATCGCACTCAATCTGAAACGTTCACCTCAAACTGCTAACCCAATGTAGCAAAAAATCTGTACGTGATGGAGCAAATTGGTTACCAGATTTGGATTCAGCGCACCAAAAAACGTAAAAATCAATCGAAACATTAGAGGCAGTTTAAAAAAAATTTTTTTTAGTGTACCTGTGTTATAGATTAGAGGATTTTGTGCCTGTTACTAGTAAGCATCTTCATCAGCTCTTGTCAGGCTTGTGGGAGCCCTTTTTAGGTTTGGACCAGGCGCCTATTGGAAGGCTTAAGGCAGCTTCCCAGCCTATGCTAGATTGGTTGTGGGATCTGTTTAATGCTTCTTTAAGGCAAGGCCATGTCCTAGGGCATTTGAAGAGACTATAGTAACCCCTGTTTTGAAGAAGGTAGGGAGGGATTGGAGGGATTGTCAGAATTATAGACCCATTTTGAATTTACTATGCTAACAAAGCTTGTTGAAAAGGAGTATGTAGGGTAAGTGGGTGGTTATGTGGAAGATTTTTCTCTCTTGGATGTGGTTCAGGGGGATTTTTGCACTGGTAGTGGTGTTGAAAACCTCTTTACAGCATTGTTGGATCAAGTATATGTTTGGTTGGACCAGGATGTTTCAGTATTGTTGGTCTCGTTAGATCTATCTACAGCTTTCAATTTAATGGGGCCTTATGGCCTGTGGTTCAGTCTTTTGTGTAGGGGACTTTAGATTATTGTAACAAGCTTTAAGTGGGTTTACTAAGGAGAGGTTTGTGAAGGCTTTGGATTTTGCAGAGCACACAAGCAGGACAGTGCATGGGCTTTATTGGTACCTTTACACTGGCTCCCAATTCGAGCAATATTCAATGCGTGTCTTTGAGTTAGTTCTGACTCCTGGTGACCCAGCAGCTCCTGTGTTTTCTTGGAAGTGTGACTGGAAGTAGATTGCCAGGCTGTTTTTTCAAGGCAATGGAGGGTTAAGTGGCTTTGCCCAAGGCTACAAGGAGTGCTAGTGGGAATCGAACCCTGGTCTCTTGGTTACCAGCCCAGTGCTCACTCGAGATTGCTGTCTTTTTAAGTTATTGGTTATTGCCTTCTAGGTTTTACATGATTTGCATCTGGAATACATACAGGAGCTCTTGTGGTGGTATATCCTTCATTGGCCCTTATGTTTATCGTAGAGGCGATAGTTGGTTGTTGCCAGTTTGGAGGATATAAGAAAAGTGCACTGAAGGTCTCATGCACTTAGAGTAGTGGCATAAAAGTAAAGAAGTAGCAGAAATCTCTGCAAGACACCATGATGCAAATTATTCCAGCATGTATCACAGGACTTTATAGCTACCCACATAGGGAAGACACTGAAGATGAAAGGCTCACCCATCACATGCTGCTCTATAAATATGGTATAAATGATTCAATGCAAAAAATGTGAAGGATGATACATCATTGAAATGAGCCATCGATTGAGGACACACAACAATATTAATAAAATATGCCATAAAATGTTAAAGAGCAAACAAATGATAGCACAGAAGATCAACATTTCTCAAAGGAAAACCACTCCCTTAATGACCTTACTACAAAGAGTACTTAAAGGAAATTTCAGGAGTACATAAGAAAATAAGCTATTTGAAATTAGGATCATTAAACACTGCAGAACAAACACAAAAAGATTCAAGAGGCACTGGTTCTTTCACCCATTCTCAAACACAGAGCCTTTCAACTGTAAAGAGTTATTGTCTCAAATATTTGTCTACCTCCTATTCCTTTTTTAACACTAGAAGCCCCAAAAGGAATTTTACCTAGAAACCCCAAAGTGTGTTAATTAACGTATTATCATGACGACTGTGTTTAGCATGAAATGCAGATGTGAATTAATGTGAAGTTATTTATTTGTTAAATACATGCAGTTAAATACGCATTTGTTTGTAATGTCAGAGTAAAACTGTAAACAGTGATTGAGATGCGCCACCTAGTGGGAACATGAATTTATACCTAGAAGCCCCAAAGTACGTCAATTGACGCATCCAAGACAATTGAGTGCGTCAGTTGATGTACTTTGGGGCTTCTAGGTATAAATTCATTTTCTCGCTAGGTGGTGCATCTGTCATTAATTTTCAATGCACATATTTGAACATCTTGACCTTGCTAGCAAAGTCATGGAACATGACTGACATGGTTCTAGCAGTGGCACTGGTATACAACTTCAAAGATGCATTTGCGTCAATTGATGTACTTTGGGGATTCTAATGTTAATAGCTTATGCAAACAGCCTAAGACCAAGATTATTCTGCATTATTTGGTGTTACTGTATTGTTGTGTTACTGTATTGTTTTATTGCTGACCTTATTGAAGAGACAGCTTATCACAGTATCCTAGAGGGCCAAATTTAAAACCCTATATCTGATCTTCAAGGCTTTTAGAGGAAATGACATGAGAACATAAGAAAGTAAGATATGCCATACTGGGTCATACCAAGGTCTATCAAGCCCAGTATCCTGTTTCCAATCTAGGTCACAAGTGCCTAGCAGTTTCCCTAAAAGACACAGGTTCCACAATGTCTGTATTGGATGAAGCAGTGGATATTCTGGGTCCCCTTCAATAATGTTTTATAGACCTTTCCTCCAGGAACTTGTCCAAACCTTACTTAAACCTAGCTATGCTAACAGTTTTTACTACATCCTAGGATAGCAAATTCCAGAGTTTGATTACACGTTGAGTGAAAAAATATTTTCTCTTATTAGTCTTAAATAGGTTACCCTGTAGCTTCATTGCATGTCCCCTAGTCTTTCTATCTTTTTATGGTATAAACAATTGATCTACGTTTACCCTTTCCACTTCATTCATTAATTTATCGACCTCTATCATATCTCCCCTCAGCTGTCTCTTTTCCAGATTGAAGAGCCCTAACTTTTTTAGCTTCTTTTCACATGGGTAACCTTGCATCTCCTTTACCATTATGTGGCTCTTCTTTGTACCTTTTCTAATAACGCTATATACTTTTTAAGATACGGCAACCAGAATTGCACACAATATTCAAGGTGCGGTCGCACCATGGAACGATACAGAGGCATTATAATGTCCTTGGTTTTATTCTCCATTCCTTTCCTTTTGATACCTAGCATTCTATTTGCTCTCTTAACTGCCACTGCATACTGGGCGGAGGGTTTTAACATGTTATCTACAATGACGCCTAAATCTTTTTCCTGGGATGTGGTTCTTAATGTGGAACCTTGTTTCGTGTAACCATAGTTTGGGTTTTTCTTTCCTAGGTGCATAACTTTGCACTTGTCCACATTAAATTTCAACTGCCATTTGGATACCCAGCCTTCAATTTTCCATAATCCTCATGGGTTTTAACAACTTTAAATAGTTTTGCGTCATCTGCAAATTTGATAACCTCACTCGTTATTCCCATTTCCAGGTCATTTATGAATATGTTTTTAAAAGCAGCAGACCCAGCACAGATCCCTGGGTTACTCCACTATTCACCTTTTTCCATTGGGAAAATTGGCCATTTAGCCCTACCCTTTGCTTTCTATCTTTTAACCAGTTCCTGATCCACAATAATACACTGCCTCCTATCCCATGACTTTTTAGTTTTGCCAAAAGTCTCTGATGAGGGATCTTGTCAAAGGCTTTCTGAAAGTCCAGATACACTATATCAACTGACTCACCTTTGTCTACCTCTTTATTCACACCTTCAAAAAAAACATAACAGATTAGTAAGACAAGACCTTCCTTTGCTAAAGCCATGTTGGATGTCTCCCATTAAGCCATGACTACATCTTCAGTAATTTTGTTCTTTATGATGGTTTCTACCATTTTTTCCGGTACTGACATCAGGCTCACTGGTCTGTAGTTTCCCGGATCACCCCGGAACCCTTTTTAAAAATTGGCGTTACACTGGCGATCCTCCAACCTTCAGGTATTACAGATGATTTTAATTATAGTTCACAGATTACTAATAGTAGGTCTGCAATCCCATATTTCAGTTCTGCAACACCCTTGGATGTATACCATCTGGTCCAGGTGATTTGCTACTTTTCAGTTTATCAAATAGTTGTAATACATCTTCCCGGTACATCGATATTTCTTTCAATTCTTCTACAGCATCATCTTTTAATACCATTTCAGTCATGGGAAACATCCCTACATCTTCCTCAGTAAAGACCGAAGCAAAGATTTCATTCAATCTCTCTGCTATGGCCTTTCCCCTATTAGTGCCTCTTTTGCCCCTCTATCATCTAATGGCCCAACTGACTCTCTCACAGGTCTTTTGCTACAAATATACTTGAAAAAGTTTTTATTATGTGTTTTTGCTTCCACAGCAAGCTTCTTCACAAATCCTTTATTTGCCTGCCTTATCAATGCTTTGAATCTAACTTAACAGTGGTTGTGTTGTTTCCAATTTTCATCATTTGGCTCCTTTTTCCATTTCCTGAAAGATGCTTTTTGGCAACAGCAGTCTCTATGACCTCACCTTTAAATCATGCTGGCAGCTTTTTGGGCTTCCTTCCACTTTTTTTAAAGCGTGAAACACAGCTGTTCTGGGCTTCCAAGATAGAATTTATAAACAGCACCCAAGCTTGATGTAAGTCTTTAACCTTTGCAACTTCTCCTTTTAGTTTTTTCTTAACTATTTTCCTCATTTTATCATAGTCTCCTTTTTAAAAGATAAAAGATAGTACAGTGGATTTCCTTACTCTCACTCCTCCATTTATTAAATCAAATGCAATCATGCTATGATCAGTATTGCCAAGTGCCCCCAACACCCTTATCTCTTGCACCAGATCTTGTGTTCCACTAAGGACTAGGTCCAAAGTGGCTTCCCCTCTGGTTGGTTCTTGAATCAGCTGCTCCAAGAAGCAGACATTTATTTCATCCAGAAACTTTATCTCCCTAGCATGTCCTACCATGACACTGACCCAGTCGATACCGGTGTAATTGAAATCACCCATTATTATTACTGTGTAGCTTTTGTTAGCTTCCCTGATTTCTTTGAGCATTTAATCATCCATTTGTTCATTCTGGCCATGCGGTCGATAGTACATCCTCACTGTCATCGCCTTCCCCTTTTGAATAGAATTTCAATCCATAGAGATTCTACTGTGAATTTGTTTTCCTGCAAAACTTTAATCCTTTGTGACTCAATGCCCTCTCTAACATAAAGCTCAATCCCTCCACCAATTTGATCTGCTCTATCATTACGATATAGTTTGTACCCAGGTATCACAGTGTTCCACTGGTTGTCCTCCTTCCACCATGTATCTGAGATACCAATCATATCTAACCTCTCATTTAGTGCTATATAGTCTAACTCTCCCATCTTATTTTTTAGACTTCTAGCATTTGCATACAAGCATTTTAGAGGATGTATTTTATTCATATTAATCTGGCTATCGGTAGGCAGAGGTAATTTGGAATCTTTAAACTCTGTCTGCTCTGTACTCAAGAGCATTTGGGCTACTTTTGTCTTTATTGGAACCTCTCTGCTGATATTCCCTAACTTCAGTCTTTTGCTAGTGTCCTTCAAGGATTCATTGTTTTGAACCATGCACTCTTGGGCAACTGTCAGCCTCTCCCCTATTATCTAGTTTAAAAGCTGCTCTATCTCTTTTTTAAAGGTTAATGCCAACAGCTTGGTTCTGTCCCGATTAAGGTAGAGCCCATCCCTTCGGAAGAGCCCCTCCTTTCCCCAGAATGTTCCCCAGTTCCTAACAAATCCAAAACCATCATCCTTGCACCATTGTCTCATCCACGCATTGAGACTCAGGAGCTCTGCCTGCCTTTTGGGTCCTGCAAGTGGAATGGGAAGCATTTTGGAGAATGCTACCCTGAAAGTTCCGGATTTCAACTTCCTACCTAAAAGCCTAAATTTAGCCTCCAGAACCTCCCTACGACACTTTCCTATGTCACTGATATCGACATGTACCAAGACAGCACACTCCTCCGCAGCACTATCTAAGACCTTGCTAGGTGGCACGTGAGGTACACTACCTTCGCACCAGGCAGGCATATTATCAGGTGATCCTCACGTCCACCAGCCACTCAGCTATCTACATGCGTAATGATCGAATCACCAACTACAATGGCTGTCCTCATGGGCACATGGCCCTGGAGAAACCTCCTCAGTGTGAGAGGGTTTTACATCACCTGGAGGACAGGTCCTAGCTACTGGCTCACTTCCTGCCATACCAGGGTGATGCTCTCCTGTCACGTGTCCTCTCTCCTCCATAGCAACAGGGATGCTCTCAGACTGTAGGTAGGACTTCAGTACTATATCCCTGTAGGCAATGTACTTAAAAGAATAGGCTATCCCTCTACACACCCATAAGGCCTCTAAGATCCACTCAAGAAGCATCCCCAACTGCACTCTTACCAAAAGAAATCACAAGATGTGACACCTGCCAACAAGCCTTCTTGGAAGCACTTTTGAACTCACTCCCAAAGGAGTTTCGCCTAACTCAAGATTAGCTCTACTTCAGGAAGCAGGTAAAAGTTTGGCTTTTCTCCGATGTCTTTGATGGCTGTGGCTGCTGACTAGCAAGTCACACATACTGATCCAGACTAGCTGCCACACTGTCTCTGAGATCAGTGGCACATGCCTTATTTGACTGTACATGCAATTTCCCTTCCATCTCTTCGTCCACTTTATTTGTCACAGTGCCTGTGTCTTACCCTTCTTATCTATTTGTCCCAACCCTACATGTCCCCTCTACTGACTATGAAAACATTTCATTTATTTATATTGTGCTGGTGGGAAAAGTAGTGTCGGGGCGGCGGGGGGGCTGTGCGTTCCTTTCACTCGGGGGCGGGCGGTGTGCAGCAGAAGGCGGGCGCGACGGGGGGCAGTGACGTGTGCTGGCGGTTCAACCGGTCCACCTGCCCGTTTCCCGACTGTAAATTCCAGCACACCTGTTCCTTGTCTGGAGGCCCGCATTCGGCCACCAGGTGCATTAAGAAAGGTGCCGCCAGCGTTGCCTGGCCCGCGCCTAAGGGACAGTGAGTGGTATGGGCGTGCGCCGTCCCCGATTCAGGTGGAGGCCTTATTGGGGTGGCTGAGTCGCTATCCTAGGAGGCGGGAGGCGGTGATTCTGTCGTTTGGTTTTCAGTTCGGTTTTGTTATTCCGGTGCAGAGTGCGGTGTCGGCGCCGAGTGCGCAGAACTCCCCGTCAGTGCGACGTTGGGCTGCGGTCGTTCGGGATAAGTTATTAGGGGAATTGCGGTTGGGGAGAGTGGCGGGTCCCTTCAAGGAGCCCCCGTTTCCCGACATGGTGATCTCTCCGTTGGGAATAGTCCCCAAGAAGGAACCGGGGAAGTTCCGGTTAATTCATAATTTGTCTTGTCCGATCGAGGCTTCCGTCAATGATCACATACCCCGTGAGTTTTGTACGGTCCGGTACGCGTCCTTTGATCGGGCGGCTCTGATGGTGAGGGCGGCCGGTCGGTCCGCCCTGATGGTGAAGGTTGACATTGAATCGGCGTTTCAATTGTTACCAGTACATCCGTCTGCTTTTCATTTGTTGGGCTTTTGCTTTCAAGAGGGGTATTATTTTGACAGGTGCATGCCGATGGGCTGTTCGGTCTCTTGTGCTTATTTTGAGATGTTTAGTACCTTTCTGCAGTGGGTGCTGGTGCAGAGGTCCAGCTTGCCGAATGTGGTGCATTACCTGGATGATTTTTTGTTTGTGGGTGCGGCTCAGTCGGCGGAATGCCAGGAGATGTTATCTGAGTTTGTGCGGCTAGCGCGGGAGTTCGGTGTACCATTGGTGGAGAGTAAGACGGAGGGTCTGACAACGCGGTTGACCTTTTTGGGGGTGGAGTTGGATTCTGGGGAAATGGCGCGTTTGCTGCAGGATAAGATTGCCTGCTTGCGGGTTTTGGTGGCTAACGTGCTGGCATCCCCCAAGATTTCCTTGAAAGAGCTGCAGGCACTGTTGGGGTCCTTAAATTTCGCGTGTAGAGTCATTCCGATGGGAAGGGTGTTTTCACGTTGGCTGGCATGTGCCACGGCTGGGGTGCAAAAGCCTCACCACCGGATTAGAGTCACGGGGGCGATGAGGGCAGATTTGAGGGTGTGGAGTCGTTTTTTGGAGGAATTCAATGGGACTTCCGTTTTGATGGAGTCCGAGGTGTCCAGTGATGCATTGCAGTTGTACACGGATGCGGCGGGGGGGCGGGGTTGGGGGTCTACTTCAGTGGGGCCTGGTGCGCAGCACGTTGTGGGGTTGACCAAGAACATCACCTTTTTGGAGCTCTTTCTGATTCGTGTGGTTTTGGAATTATGGCCGGATCGGCTTCGAAATCGTAGGGTACCCTGGTGGTGTGATAATGAGGCGGTGGTCAGTGTGGTCAGTCATATAGCAAAGGTTATTGATGAGTCTTTCACCGATCTTCACATCTTGGTTGTCTTCATGCGCTGAACAAATCATCAGAGAAGCAGGACCAAATGAAGACAACCAAGATGCGAAGATCTGTGGAAGACTCATCAATAACCTTTGCTATACTGACAATACCACATTGCTGGCTGAAAGTGAAGACAATCTGAAACATCTATTAAGATAAAGGAACATAAGGCCCAATATTGCATTGGGCTGGGCTAAGCACCGTAGCCATGTAGCCCTTCCTGCCAACCCCTTAACTCCGGATTTTCACTTCCGCGGTGACAGACGTGAAAATCCAGGGTTCGCCACACAGCCAGAAAGCCGCTGAGCCTAACCAGGCAGCAGCGATTTTCAGGTATATGAAAAGCTACTATTACTACTACTACTATTATTACTGAGCATTTGTATAGCGCTACAAGTCATATGCAGCGCTGCACAGACATGTGAGAGACAGTCCCTGCTCATCACAGCTTACAATCTAGTCAAGACAGACAACACAGAAGGTGTAGAAAGGGATAAAACAAGGGGGAAAGGTAAAGAAACAAGGAGATCAGGTGAGTCAAGATCCAAAAGCAGCAGCGAAGAGGTGAGTTTTCAGACTGGATTTGAAAAGGGTCAGAGAAGGTGCCTGGTATACAGATACAGGTAGTTTGTTCCAGGTGTAAGGTGCAGCAAGATGAAAGGAGTGAAGTTGGGAGTTAGTAGTAGAAGAGAAGGGCGCAGATAGAAGCAGTTTGCCAGAAGAGCGGAGTTCCAAGGGAGGGGGTAAGGAGAGATAAGAGAAGAGAGGTAGTGAGGAGCTGCAGAGTGAATGCACTTATAGGTCAGCAGGAGAAGTTTGAACTGGATGTGGAAATGGATAGGGAGCCAATGAAGTGACTTGAGAAGAGGAATAATATGGGCATGACGAGGCTGGTGGAAGATTAGCCGCGCAGCAGAGTGTTGAACAGATTGAAGGGAAGAGGGATGATTCAAAGGGAGACCAGCAAGGAGTAGGTTAAGAAGTCAAGATGGGAGGTGATTAAGGAGTGGATATGCATGAAGCCTTTTCATACACTTTGCCAATTTTAAACCATTCTGTTTCCCCTTGTTCCATTCAAACTGTTGTTTCTTGATCAATATAAGGGTTGTGCATGTTAGTGAACCTTAAATCAGATACTTAGGTGCACTTACATGTAAAGAGACTCTTACAAATCTTTATACAGTGGTCTCCTTTCTAGCTTCCACTGCTACTCTGGCAGTTTGTTACCAGCTGACTTAACCTTTCTCCTAATACCTTATTCTAATCAGAAGAATATCACTTTGAAGGAAATTGTCTGCTATCTAGGCTTCTGCTCTAGAGGTTAGCCCTGCACAATCATTGCTTTCTTTTGAGCTTCTAAAATTTCTCCACAATCCAACAGCATGGCTTTTCAGTACCTTCGTATCTCATAGGCCATTGAGGCCTAAGCATCTTATTCCACCTTCTTAATTTCCCCCTGAAGCCAGACTGCAGCCCCTTGTGCCACATCTTGATGTTCACTTCTCCCTTCTTTCTCAGTCCTCTTTTCTGGGCAAAATTGTGAGGTACGTGTATTTTTTTTCAGTTCAATAATTTTAATTAATTTTTAACCAAGAATTACCAAATGAAAAAAAGTACAAACTATCCCATCTCCACAAAGTAACATAAAGCAAACACTGGGACATTGGTCAAGCAATATACCAAACAACACAATCAAAATGGAAATGAATAACTGTACAATACCAGCAAAAGTGCAGAAGACATAGCAGGCTCCCCACACCCTTGTACCATACTATATAATCCAGACACAATCCACCTCACCCACATTTCAACCTAAAAGTATACAGTATATAAAAGGTTGAACAGTCTTAGGATCAGTAATTTACTCAGTGCCCACTTTAGTCACAGGTTTCCATATCTTACAAAACAGATCCAACCTTTCCATCTTATGAACAAAAATATTCTCATATTTACAGGCAAGACATACAGAACTCCACTAATAATGTACATCCAATGAAGTCACAGCTTTCTAGTTAGAAATCATAACTTTAAACCCAATTTTCATTAAAGTATCCTGTAATTTATGTTTAAATTTAACAATGTCACAGAGTAAGTGCAAAACTTAGGGGCATGTTTACTAAAGTCCGCAAATCTGCGCGCCGCAAAATAGCACACGGCAACGCGGCATTTAAACGCGCAGAAACGCGTTTAAACGCCCCGCACACGTGCGTGTCACCCCCGCACAGGTACGCGGCACACTAACGGGCCCCGTACAAGTGCGGGCCCGCAAATGTCCGATAGAGGCGTGGAACGGCTAAAAGAGGGCGGAGGAAGGCTCCGGAGGGGCGGAGGGACGGGGTCAATGGGTGGAGAGTGGGAGGGGAGAGGCTCCCCGCACAGTAGCGGGCCCGAATTTCCATGTAAAAATTAGCGCGAGTGAAACCCTCGCGGTAGAGGGCATGTAAAGGGAAGAGAAACCATTTACGTCAGCAATGTACAGGAACACCGGGGAAACCTAAAAAACCGTGAGCAGTGTGATATATGTGCACAGAACAAAATTGCAAATAGAACCTGAAAATGACCACAACAAAACTATTATAAATAATAATCCAGCTGGGGAACAGTTATAGTGATGGGCAAATATACAAAACACACCCAGCAAAGCTCCAGAAAAAAGAGATGAATATTGGAAGGGTCTACGGAGCGGAGACTCTTCCGAAAAACATTTCCGTTTTTGGAGCTTTCCTCGGAGTGTTTGCTATGGTTGCCCATTAATACCACTGTCGCCCAGCGTGGTGATATTTTGTCCCCCATTTTCCCGTGGTCATTTCTGGTGCACGTTTGTCACCAGACAGGGTGCATATGCCCACAGTAAAAATGAGTAGAGCAGGGTTTGTGACTCCATCCTGCCAGGCTTACTGCCTCCAGGGGCTGCACTGTCTCTGTGGCCAAAGTGTGGTACAGCGGACAGAGTCATTACCTCTAGGACCAGAGGGCAGAGGTTCAAAACCCAGCTGGGGCACCTGCCAGCCCAGTCCCCATATCTTACCCACCACTAAATAAAGATAGGGCAGACACCCCTGTAGTGCAGGGAACATAAGCATGGGGAAAACACCCATATTTTACCCAACACCGCACACACACCACAACAATGGGCATTACCTACAGCCAAGTCCCCCAAATGCAGTCCCGTACTGCCACATTGCAATCAGGTCAACTGCTTTTTCTGAGAGAAGTTCATGCCAGCATGTTGGCGGACAAGTACATGTGGTGCAGGGGGCAGTGGCTGCTAACCACAGAAGACAGAGGCCTAGCCATGTGCAGGCTGGCACAGTCCACTGCAACAGACAGGCCCTGCCGGATCCACAGTCATGGACAGTCCAGGGAATCCAACCACTCTGTGGCTACACAGTGGTGCAGTGCACACAGACAGTGCATGTAAGAACAGAAGGTCACAGGTTCAAAGCCCAGCTGGGGCTACTACCAATCCTGCCCACATATTTTTCCCACAACTAAACAGTGATAGTAAGGACACACCTTTCATGGCGGGGACATATTCAATGGTAAGACATCTATCTTTTACCCCACTGAGCACAGACACCATGAACAGGGGCAGTACCTAGAGCAGAATCACCCAAATGCAGTCCTGGTGGGCCACACACCAGTCAGGTTCCATGCTGACACTCATACAAATGCCTGTGCTGTATATCTATGCACCACCCCCATGGCATGTAGATGTAGCCCATGCATATTCATGAGGGATAGCAGGAAAACCCGAACAGTGTGATGCAAACCTGGACTGGAGTTGGGAATCTGTGCCGTAAAGCAGCAGCCATCAAGGGCAGACACACCCACACCCACAGGCCCCATTGGCCAATGTCTCCTGGAAAGGCAGAACATTGGACCGTGCATGCAGCACCCAAAACGAGCACTTGCATAACTTACCAATGTCACCCTACACCTGAGGTATACGGTACACAGCTCTGAGACGTTTGCTAGGAGCACAGGCAGGCAGATATCCATACGTTACGTACATACTGCTAGTTGACCCCATCCAAACAATCTGTTAGGTGTTTGTGGGGCATGCTCCAGGCCTGGCCTCTGACGGTGTTTACCACCCTGGGGAGTGACCACCAGCTGTAATGCGTACCATATCCATGCCTTGCTGTGCTCAGGACCGGTTTGGTGGGCAAGGCTACTTACCCCCTCAATCGTAGCACCATGATGGCAGAGGTGTGGAAGTGTGTGTCTGTCTATACAGTGGGTGTTGGCTGCAAGCCCCTTCAACAGCCCACACTGCCAGCACTGTTGCCAGTATTGGCCAGCCAATGTGCATAATGAGGTGCAAGGTACCATGGGTATAGCCAGGGCAGGGTGGCGTGGCCAGGATGCATCTGCACTGGGCATAGGGCCCTGGCAGGGACATTGGCTGGGATATTGTAGTGTCCGGCCACCACCTACACAGACAGGGTGGCCAAAGCATGTCCTTCTGGGGGATCACGCTCACCCTGACTGTGCAGTGACCACAGCATGGCTAGGCCCCCCCATAGTGCTGTATAGTAGTTCTCTCATGTGATAGATATGGGTTTCTCTTTGGGGCCCAGTCACTGATCTATCTGCTTGCTGTGTATGCAGACAGCACAGTTCTGGGTGCATGCATCTCCATTGGGAACATGCACTATGGACTAACCAGCAGACTGTTTGTAGCTGGTAAATGTCTTGCTATAATGGCTTGCAGGGTGCAGTGGCTGTTGGCTTGCTGCAGGGGAATATCTGGTGGTGGAGTGCAGCTTACCATACCCTGGGCTTATGTCTGTCTGGTATTGTGTTATGGCTGTGTATGGAGCTGCTTGGGGGGGGGGGTTGGTGTTCCTCAGCAGGACTGGGGTTGATGTTGCCCTCTACTGCCACCTTTGCAGGGAGGTAGAGTGTGGATCCTTTGATGGGGACCATGTTTGCCACTGGGGGGGTGTGCCCCCAATGGGGGCTGTGTCTGATAGCGGCAGACAGGGATATCCATGGTGTTTGTGCAGAAACTAGCTATCTTACACATTAACACTGCTTTGGAACGCCCGCTTGGCCTCCATCAGCCATGGCAGGTGTTGTTGACCTGGTCCTGGCCACCTCATTGCACACACAGGGTGAGCACAGTACCCGCACGATGTAACAGTGTGTGGCTACTCTGTGCCAGTAAAACACCCGGTCAGTGCCCCCTACTAGGCCAAGGTGCTGCGTGGGTGCACCCGGTCACTTCCCCCAACAGGGCCGAGGTGCTGTGGGGGTGCATTCCCCATCTTGTGTCCATCTGCGGACAGCTAATTTGCATGTGAAGTGCATCATGGGTACGGGTGGCCTAACCCTATCCTGTTGACACCAGCAGACTGTCTGTGAGGTGACGTGTAGGCTATCTGCAGCCAGCCAGGGGCGTGCTTACAGCTATGGAGCTGTAGCGCAATGGTTACATCACTGCCTGTGCAGCCAGAGGTCATGGGTTCAAACCCACAGTGGGGCCCTTTGGTAGGGCTGTCCACAGCTTTATTTTTATTTACTGTACATATGTCTATGCCGGCAAGACACCCTCAGCATACTATACCCATTAGGTGCCTCTGAGGGTGCTTCATGGGGCGCCCTGTAGGCCACCTTATGGTTGCCATCCCTATAGGGTGCACTATACATTATCCTGTGTCGCAACATACATGCTGCCCTATAGGGGACATTCAAGGGTGCCTTGGCGAACAGTGCACTGTAACATGTGCCTTATGGGCTGCCGTATGTTAATATGCTGGGAGAGTGCGTTTGCTAGTAGTGATAACAAAATAAAATTATACAGCCTCCTACAGCACTCCACAGCATAATACATACTGCCTCAGTAGGCATTTTTCACTGGGCATTGTGAGGAGTTGAACCCCTGATCCCTGCACCATTGGTCAGTGTTTTAACCATTGTGCTGTGGCTCTGTTCCTGTGCTTGTGCATCAGCGCGCCGCCTTGTGCCTATCAGCGCGCCGCCTTCTGCCGCACAAGGGGACCAGTGCGCCGCCTTCTGCTGCCCAAAAATAACTGTGCGCCGCCTTATGCCGCCCAAAAAGCACTGTGCGCTGCCTTATGCTGCCCAAACATAACTGTGCGCCGCCTTATGCCATTCCAAATTAATTTGCCTCCTAAAACAATTTTAATCATTACAGTTACTGCCTCAGCTGACCTTTGCCATTGCGCACACTGGGGGATTGAACCCATGGCCCCTGCACCATTGGTCAGTGTCTTCACCGTTGTACTACGGCTCTGTTGTTTTGTATACTCAGCAGCGCGCCACTTTGCCTTTCCACGCGCTAATGTCGACCCCCCCCCCCCCCGCACATTAGCGCGACGCGCACACATCCGGTTGCTTACTACCGTTTTTTTTTCTATTTTCTGCCTGAACCGCCCACTCCTTATATGGCACAGGCACACTAGCGCGGCCCCGCACGTTAGGAATGTTTAGTAAACATGCCCCTTAGTGGTCTTCTCCTTGAATGAATACTTCACAGTGTAAATCAATCTTGTTCATTCAATGTATCTCTTCAGTTCAATATTCCTATAAGCATTCAATTGTCTAATGCAGGTCTCAGATAAACGTTGGCACTAAAATTCTGGGTATTGTATGTCCCCAGTTGTGTGCCCGTTAACATCAACGACCTCTATAAATATCTCTCAAAAACTTAGCTGAATGTGTGCTATTATCACCATACAGCCAGATAATCAGTGCATCTCATTTCTCATCTTCTGTTCTTCTTAGAAGCTCCAACGCGATGTCTCTAGGCGCCCTCGCGTTTCTCTTACGGGGTTCCTCAGGAGACCTCGTAACAATTCCTATTTTCTACAAAAATAACTTATGTTGGTAACTGAACTTCTTATATCAATGTTTATTATAACGACTAACTTACTATTGCAATAAAACTATAAATACCTGAATGAATGATGCTGCCCATGTATTACTATTCAGGAACCTCCAACTCGGAACCGTCTAAAAACGCCGTGCATGCGGACTATCTCTCCTCCTGTCATTTTTAAACTGCTACTGCCGGCGATCTATTGGTCACCCTTTAAAGACATGCCCTCCCTAGTGGCCTAGGGTTCCTGAATAGTAATACTTGGGCAGCATCATTCATTCAGGTATTTATAGTTTTATTACAATAGTAAGTTAGTCGTTATAATTTATTTTATTTATTTATTTAGCATACATTTGTATACCGCTACTTCCAGCGATCAGTAGCGGGGTTGATTACATAATGGAAGCTGTCAAATCAGGACAGACAAATTAGCAGTATATACACGTTGATTCGTAGGGTAGGCATAACACACATAATTAAGTTCTTTTGTAGATGGGGGAAGAAATTTGCAATGCATATAATAAACATTGATATAAGAAGTTCAGTTACCAACATAAGTTATTTTTGTAGAAAATAGGAATTGTTACGAGGTCCCCTGAGGAACCCGGTTGGAGAAACGCAAGGATGCCTAGAGACATGGCGTTGGGGCTTGTAAGAAGAACAGAAGATGAGAAGTGAGATGCACTGATTATCTGGCTGTATGGTGATAATAGCACACATTCAGCTAAGTACTTCATTTATAGTTTTTGACAGATATTTATAGAGAGTGAGGAGCCTTGGGGAACACCTTGTCTTTGTTGAAACGGCTCGGAGGTCATGGAGCCCATTCATACCAGTTGCCATCTGTCTGTTAGGTATGACTTGCACCAGCTCCAGGCTGAACCGTGGATTCCCTTCTCATGGAGACGTGTCAGGAGCAGCTCGTGGTTGACGGAGTCGAACGCAGAGGCAATGTCCATGAAGATAAGAGCGTAACCACATCTGATGTTGTCAATCCCTGTGATTAAGGTACTGAGTAGTGTGGTGAGTAGCATCTCAATGCCATGAGATTCTCTGAAGCCATGCTGGCATGGGTCAAGAGGGGCAGTGGTCTCGATGTGATGCTGGATTTGACGTTGGACAACCTTCTCGATTATCTTGGCTAGCAGGGGAATGCTTGAGATTGGTTGATAGGATTCCGCCTTCTGGGGGTTCAGTTTGTTGTTTTTTAGAAGGGTCCGGATGGACGTCTGTTTTAGGCTTGATGGGAAGGCTCCTGTTGAGAAGGACAGATCCATGATATTGGCTTGGATTGGGCTGAGTTCTGCACACAGCAATCTTATCCAGAATGCTGGGCAGGGGTCATTTGGAGCTGTAGTGGTATTGATGGCCACGATGATGTCCTTGATGCATCTCTCGGATGGCAGTATGTATGAGGTGAGCGGCGTTAGCAGGTGTTGGTTGTGACCAGGTGTGGGCTTTGTGGCGGTATTGGCATGGCTGATTTTGGCTTGTAGGTAGTCTGCGAATTCCTGAGGGTGTAGTAGACTTAGTTGGGAGGGCGAAGGTTCTTTCATCAGGGTCTTCACTATATTGAAGAGGTCCTGAGGTTTGTTTAGAGAGTGTCACAGGAGTTCAGAGTGATGTTCTTTCATTTTCACTGAGATTGCTTCTCAGTGTACTTTTAAGTGGGAGGTGTAGGCTGTCTGGTCAACTGGAGACCGGGAGCATCTGTACTCCCCAGCTTTTCCCACCTTCCTTCCTTGCCTCTCAGTTCTACCTCTTTTTCATTCCTTCTCTCTCTATCCCGATCACTTATTTCTCTTCCTTCTCATCTCTCCTTCCTAGTTGCTACCTTGTTCTTCCTTCTTCCCATTACCACTCTTCATCTACTAGTTTTTTACTCCACTTTCTAGTCTCTCTTTCACTGTCCTTGACTTCTCTGCAATCTTTTCTTTTCTCTCTACGTCACATCGCCTTTCTAGTGTCCTCTCTTTCTCTCCAAGTAGCACATCTATCATCACTCTAATTCACAAACCCTTTTTACCTCTGCAATCCCTCCTTCAGTTGTTTCACTCACCACCATTCTCATCTTTCTCATGTCTATCTCAGCTCTTCATTTTTACCCTTTTCCAGGTCTTTCTCAGTCTTTAAAATCAATGGGGCATGTTTACTAAAAACCGCAAATGTGCGCGCCGCAAAATAGCGCACGGAAACGCGGCACTGAAACACTAATAAACGCGTTTAAATGCCCCGCACACGTGCGTGTCACCCCCGCAAAGGTGCGCGGCACACTAACGGGCCCCGTACAAGTGCAGGCCCGCAAATGTCCGATAGAGGCGTGGTACGGCTAAAAGAGGGCGGAGGAAGGCCCCGGAGGGGCGGAGGGACGGGGTCAATGGGTGGAGAGTGGGAGGGGAGAGGCTCCACGCACAGTAGCGGGCCCAAATTTCCTGGTGAAAAATAGCGCGAGTGAAGCACTCGCGGTAGAGGGCATCTAAAGGGAAGAGAAACCATTTCCGTCAGCAATGTACAGGAAAACTGGGGAAACCCACAAAACGTGAGCAGTGTGATACATGTGCACGGAACAAAATATCCAATAAGACGTGAAAATGAGCACAAGAAAATGATTAAAAATCATAATACAGCTGTGCAACAGTGATATCAATGGTCAACAATAAAAAGCACTTCCAGAAATGACCCCAAAAAAATAAATGTATCTTTGAAGGGTCTACGCTCCGTTGACCCTTTCAGAAAGCATTCCCTCTTATTGGAGCTTTCCTGAGAATGATTTGTAATGGTGTCCATTGATGTCATTGTTGGTCAGTATGGTTATGGGTTCATGGCATTTTGCCAAGATCATATCTGAGAGTAATCTTCCCTTTTTGCCCCATACAAGTTAAATGAGGGCAGATTACAGTAATGCAGAGCAGGGTCTGTGACTAGTCCTGCATTGTTTCCTATCTCCAGGGATGGCACTGCTTCAGTGGCCACATTGTGGTGCAGTGGACACAGGCATTCCCTGTAGGACCAGAGGGTCACAGGTTCAAATCCCAGTTGTGTCATCATCCAACACAATTCCCTTATTTTACACCTGAAGAAAACATGGCAGTGAAGACTGCCTGGTATTCCTGGGAACAGGGACATGCCGCAATTTTATATATCCAATAACAATGAACACAAACAACATAAAAGTGTGGTACTTAGAGCACAGTCTCCCAAAGGCAGCCCTGGAGGGCCTAACACCAGTCACGTTCCATGCTGCCCCAATAAAGATGCCAGTGCAATGTAAACAGCAATGTTTCCGAATAGCATGTTGCCATAGGGTGTCTGGTGGTGGAGGGGCCTTTGTGTGCTGCTCACAACAGGTGATGGTCCATCCCCGTCAAGTGGGTCATTGCAACCCAAAAGCCAGTCCCTGTCTGACAAACAGCCATGGACACCCCACAGAACACACTGTTGAGGTGCTAAGATGTTGTTGCAGCAGATGCAGCCAGTGCCTTATGGAGCAGAAAGTCACCAGTTCAAAGCCCATCTGGGGCACCTGCCATACCAGTACCCACATTTTACACTTTGAATAACACATGATACTAATGACTGACTCCCTTAATGTGGAGGACATAAGTGTGGGTGACACACTCATATCTTTCCTGACATTACAAGCCCCACATAAACATATGTATTTCCTACAGCTGAGTCCCCCAAATGCATTTCTGGAAGTCAAATAATCCCTCAGGTTGGATGCAGTCTCGAAGAAAGATGTGTGTTCTGCAATTGCAGGTCATGGCCCCATGGTATGCAGAGGTAGCAGAGACATATTCATCAGGGACGTCCTAAAAACCTGAACAGTGCTAGGCCCACCAGGACTGTATTTGGTAACCTCGGGCCTAAAGCAGCAGCCAACAGGGGTGGAAACTCCATCCCCTGCAGGCTCACTCACCCAACGTCAAATTCAGAGGCTTGACTTTGGGCCCTGTGTGTATATCCCAATATTAGCATCTGCATACATTAGCATTGCCACATTAATCACGTGTATACCTTACACAGATATGGCAAGGCTGTAATGATTCCTGGCACATAGAAATGGTAATGTTAACCACAATTGGCTCAATGAGTTGTATCAGCCAAATCTCTCTGATGTCTGTGGAATGTGCGTAAGGTCATGTGTCAGACAGAGTTCAGCACCCTGAAGCACGACAGCAATGTTTTGGATGAACATAGGCATGCCTGCACTGTGCCCAGTAATTGCGCGTTTGCCAGGGCTGCCAAACACCTCCTCAGATTCTCTTTGCTGCCATAGGTGTGGGGTGGGTGTGTGTGTGTGTGTGTGTGTGTGTGTTTGTCTATGCAGTGTATGGTGCTTGTCCAAACTATCTGCAGAACAAGCTGATAGTACGGTGCTATTATTGTTCTGCCAATGTGCATAATGAGGAGCAAGGCACTGTGGGTCTAAGTCATATAGGGTGCCATGAGCAGGATGCAACTGCACTGGGCACAGGGAAATGTCTGGGACATTGTACTGCGTGTCCACCACCTGCACAGACATGATGTCCACAGCATGTCTTGTTCTGAGGTCAATCTCTCCCTGACCCAGCAGTGACCACGGCATGGCTAGGTTCCGCCATTGCAGCATAGATTGGTTTGCTCATGTGATGTATATGCTCTCTGTCGGTCTGGGGCCCAATCACTGAGTTAACTGTCTGGTGGGTGCGTTCCCATCCTAGTCATGGGTGCACACATGTCCTGCCGTAGCATGCACAGTGGACTGGCTAGCCGACTGTCTGCAGTTAGTGTGTGTATGTCGGGGACACCTGGCAGGGTTATGCAGCTGGTGACCCACTGTGTGTGTTGGTGGGAAATGTGGGATGGTGTTGCAGTGTTGGGATATTCAAGGCCTAGTGGGTGTCTATGTTTGAAGTGTGTATGCGTACAGAACTGTAGAAGGTGCTCTGTTGCTCACTCCAACAGCAGGTGGACAGAGGTTGATGGGTCTGTGGTTCCCTCCCACCATTGCATGGATAGAGAATGTGGATTGGTTTTCAGGTGGATCATTGGGTGCAGAGGGTAGGTTCACTGGCCTGTCACACTCTGCCTAGGTGTCCATAAAGCACCATCACTCACACATATATCATGTGGCCATGTCACACACACAGGATATGCACTATTCCATGGCCACCCAAGTCCACCGGGTCCAGATGTGGCTGGATTACACAGATGGACAGAGGTTTACCATAGGAGTGTGTGTGATGGAAAAACCCATCAAACATTGGCACACATGCAACATGAAGTATAGTCCTTTCAGCAAGTAGAGGTGATGTGCACAACACCTCACCCTCACGGTGAGCACAGGCCACCCACACTGAGATGATCTGTAGCCACTCTGTAGCAGCAACTCAGAAGGTCTGTACACAGCACTAGGCCCAGGTGTTGTGGGGGTGCACACCCCACCTTTTGAAATGGTGTAGACTGCTGCTTTGCATGGGCAGTGCATTATGGATATGAGTGGAGTACCTCTATCCTGTTAAGCGCAACACACGTCATGCATACCTCATATGGTAGATAGGCATACCTAATTTTGCACATATAGAGCTGTAGCCCAGTGGTGAATGCAATGCCTAGGAAGCCAAAGATTGTTGGTTCAAATCCCTAGTGTAGTTAACCAGCAAACATTTTTAGTTTGACACATTGCTGTATATACTGTGTTAGTCCACATCAGTGCTGTTTACCTGGGCCGCACTGCCCAGACATAGATCAGGTCATATTTACATGCAGATAACTATTATACACGTTACATGGGAGATGCCTGGCCTAGTATGTCTGTAATGTCATGTATTACGTCCAACAGCCAAACCATCACAATGCTCTAACCATATTCAGCCCTATAAGGTGCCTTATGGGGCACCTGAGGCTTACAGCACTGTGAGGAGTTTAGAGCTGCCACCACCAATGTCCATTAACACATCTTTCTTTGTGTGCAACCCCACATTATTGTGCTGTGGACAGGAACACACATCCACTGACTCCACAGGCTGTGTGTTGAGTTGTGGGAGACAGCTCTATAGCTGTCCACAGATGTCTGGCTGGGTAAGGTGGAAAACATGCAGACTGTGTGCTCCGGTAATCACGGGTGCATTGATACAGTAGGAATAATGCTTCACTCCACATGACGTATGGGTGTTGCTCCTGCCAGTACATATGTCATGTGGAAAGGAAACTGATGCAAGTAACACAGTTGCACCGTAAGAAGATATAAGCAGCACGCTGTAGCAATGTACATTGAAAACACTGTGTAGAGATTTCCATTGCTGAAGAATAATGTGCGCTGACGGACACACCTAATCAACAGTCCCTCTGGATTATGGAACACATGCGCCCAGGTTTAACAGTCCATCTAACAACCATTAACCTATGTGCTACATATCTGCCACCAGCACTGTATGACAGCACACGTAGTAAACAATAACGTGCAATACGGTATCATGACCACCTACATCACCTCCTAATGGTCTGCACGCAAAATATTGTGCATGTGCAATGCTCAAATATGGAGCCTACCCCATCCCACCATGGCCAACACCACATCCCTGTAAGGGAAACATCGATATAGACGACTGAACATACTACAGAGGCACACACAACACCAAAATTCCCTGGGGTCTGTTTGACAACGCTGATGGTTTGTCATCACCTCTTTTCAGAGGTGTCATGCCAATAACTGCTATGTGACACACATAGCACACCTCATACGACAATGCACTAGCAATCAGTGAAGATGTGTCCATAGGTTCAAGGCCACACTGTGTAAACAACAATAAACCTGAATAATCAAATTGTATTTTTGAATATGAGAGATACATCGGTGGTATGTGTGGCTGCAGAGGTCAGTATACATACTGTTGTGCACACAGTACACAGTGTGTCGGCAAGCTGCGTGCATTCACAATGTCCATATCCCTGGCACGCAGCCATGCGGAAGGCTGTTGTGCGCCTATCACGTGTGCGTAGCCATGCGCCGCGCAGGTGCGTCACAGGATGTGCGCAAATACGGAAGTTGAGTTGTGTGTGTCACGGCCCTTCCACGTGCAGACAAGAAAATGGCGACCCGCACCAGGAAGCCTGCATTTAGCCGGAGAGAGTTGCGCCACCTGGCAATATTGATTGGGCCAAAGCAACAAAAGCTGTTCCCAGGGGCCTCCAGGGGAAGGGACACCGGAAAGGTGCTTAGGGCGTGGGAACACATCACCAGAAGCTTCAACCGTGTGGCTGCAAACAAACGTGAGGTAAGTGTATGGCAGCATGTCTAAATAGCCATATACAAACACATGGCTGATTGCAGCTATGGTTGCCAACTGCCTCCAGATGCGTCCAACAGGCTTGATCCAGTCCTGTGTTGACCCCATTGCATACAGGGACATGTAGTTCTTCGTCCATTCCACTCCATAAGAAAAGCAAGACTACAAATCCCTGCATGCAATGGGGTAAACACACGACTGGAACAAGTATGTCGTGCGTATCTGGAGCCAGTTGTCAACCCTAATTGCAGCTGTCCATGCTGCTGTGCGTAGGTGGCATACATCATTCAAGTTCAGCAGCTAAAGCCACATGTGCATATCCTTATGTATCACAGCTGAGTAGTTTTCCATGTACGCAGGTGTTGGCGGACGTGGTCACATAGGGCATGATGCCATCCTGTAGTCCTGGGATCTGCTTCTGTTGATGTGCAACAACATACTGTAAACCAGCCATGATATAGATCTTGCTAAGGAGGCTCTGCAAACCTCATGTGATGATGCTGGGGTCTGCATCTGCAGGGTGACACATATGCCCAATCATTAGGACCTGAGAAAACACCATCACATGGTCTGTCAGACACCATGGAGCTATGGGTATATGTGCCAATCGGGTTAGAGGTTACTCCCCTATTCCCAGGAGCCCTGAGTGGGCATCAGAGTGGGCCCTCAATCACCCTGCAGAGATGGGGTTCTCCAGAGCATGTGGTGTGACAGATCCCCCATAACAGCAGTGCACACATTCCATCAAAGTCGAGGCACAATCACCCTGCAGATCAGGTAATGTCACCTTATGTGTTGTAACACACCCCCTCTATCCCTAGGACTACAGATAGCCCTTCAAAGTGGGCCCTCTGTCAGCCTGCAGATCTGGGAATGTCTACTAATGTTGTTTAACATATCACCCCTATCCCCAGGACAACAGAGAGCCCTTCAAAGTGGGCCCTCTGTCAGCCTGCAGATCTGGGAATGTCTACTAATGTGTTTGAACACATCCCCCTATCCCCAGGACAAGACACAGCCCCTCAAAGTACACTCACAGTCAACCTGCAGATCTGGGAATGTCTACTAATGTGTTTGAACACATCCCCCTATCCCCAGGACAACAGAGAGCCCTTCAAAGTGGGCCCTCTGTCAGCCTGCAGATCTGGGAATGTCTACTAATGTGTTTGAACACATCCCCCTATCCCCAGGACAAGACACAGCCCCTCAAAGTACACTCACAGTCAACCTGCAGATCTGGGAATGTCTACTAATGTGTTTGAACACATCCCCCTATCCCCAGGACAACAGAGAGTCCTTCACAGTGGGCCCTCTGTCAGCCTGCAAATATGGGAATGTCTACTAATGTTGTTTAACACATCCCCCTATCCCCAGGACTAGACACAGCCCCTCAAAGTACACTCACACTCAACCTGCAGATCTGGGAATGTCTACTAATGTGTTTGAACACATCCCCCTATCCCCAGGACTAGACACAGCCCCTCAAAGTACACTCACAGTCAACCTGCAGATCTGGGAATGTCTACTAATGTGTTTGAACACATCACCCCTATCCCCAGGACAACACAGAGCCCTTCAAAGTGGGCCCTCTGTCAGCCTGCAGATCTGGGAATGTCTACCAATGTTGTTTAACACATCACCCCTATCCCCAGGACAACAGAGAGCCCTTCAAAGTGGGCCCTCTGTCAGCCTGCAGATCTGGGAATGTCTACTAATGTTGTTTAACACATCACCCCTATCCCCAGGACAACAGAGAGCCCTTCAAAGTGGGCTCTCTGTCAGCCTGCAGATCTGGGAATGTCTACTAATGTTGTTTAACACATCACCCCTATCCCCAGGACAACACAGAGCCCTTCAAAGTGGGCCCTCTGTCAGCCTGCAGATCTGGGAATGTCTACTAATGTTGTTTAACACATCACCCCTATCCCCAGGACAACAGAGAGCCCTTCAAAGTGGGCCCTCTGTCAGCCTGCAGATCTGGGAATGTCTACTAATGTTGTTTAACACATCACCCCTATCCCCAGGACAACAGAGAGCCCTTCAAAGTGGGCCCTCTGTCAGCCTGCAGATCTGGGAATGTCTACTAATGTTGTTTAACACATCACCCCTATCCCCAGGACAACAGAGAGCCCTTCAAAGTGGGCCCTCTGTCAGCCTGCAGATCTGGGAATGTCTACTAATGTTGTTTAACACATCACCCCTATCCCCAGGACAACAGAGAGCCCTTCAAAGTGGGCCCTCTGTCAGCCTGCAGATCTGGGAATGTCTACTAATGTTGTTTAACACATCACCCCTATCCCCAGGACAACACAGAGCCCATCAGAGTGGACCTCCAAACACCCTGGTGCTCTGTGTTTGTTTGGCAATGTTGTTGGATACATTCTCACCATATCCCCAGGAGTACCGAGAGGCCATCAGAGTGGGCCCTCAATCACCCTGGTGCTATGGGTCTGTTTGCTAATGTTGTTTCATAAATATCCCCCTATCCCCAGGAATACAGGGAGCCCATCAGAGTGGGCCCTCACACACCCTGTGGATATGGTGCTGTGTGCCTATGCTGTTGAATCCATTCTCCCCATCTGCAGGAGTCCCGATACCTGTGTATGGTTACCCTCCAAACACTATATTTATATGATGTATCTCGCTGGGAAAGTGCTGTAGGACACAGAACACCCATGGGCCCAAAGAACTGACTGTAATGGAGGGTATGTCTGTCATATATGTTCCAAAGCTATGTTGTCTAGGTTACAAATGATTCACAATCCATAGGGTTATGAGCTCCACACACACACACTATAGATGTACGTTGAAGATCACATAGCTGCAGATGTGGATGTGTCCAAACAACAACACAAACACCTCATATACAACTAGTTTTGTAATGTCTGTAACAGAGCCATGTCCCCAGCAATGCATGTTGAGTCACGTCAAACCTGTTGCCAGCCCCAAGACTGCTCCCACCTGATAGCAGATAAATCCCACCTATTTTGTGGAAATAATACATGCATCTGTCCATGTTGTACACCACTGATGGACTGCAAAACATTTGCAAAGGTGGCAATAGGTTAAGATATTACTCATCCACGTTGGCATGGAATGACCCTAGGTGGGGTATCAGAGCCAAGCTCTGCCTGGGAGGGAGGGGGTAGGATGTAAGTAGTTAGGGCAAGAAGAGAGGGGCGAGGGGGAGCAGGGGGATAGCAGTCAGGACTTGAGGTAGGATAGAGAACTCGAGGAATTGTAACAATAATATGTGATACACTAACCGGTGTGTAAGAAAGAGAGGGCGGGGATGAGGGAGGGTGGAGGGGTGGAACTCTGGGGGGGGGGGGGAGATGTGGGGCTAGTATAAACTAATGTGTATTAAACCGTAAGTTTTGGTAAGCTAAAGCTATGAGCACGTGTTTGTTGGAAACATATATGCTTATCAGTTGGCATTTGTTATTTACTAGAATGTTTGAATAAATAAATATTCACCAAAATGCAAAGAAAGGGGGAGGAGAAGGGCAAGGAGAGGAAGGGTAAGAGGTTAAAATGAAAATGGAACTAAAACTGTAGAAGAACATGGAATGTTACAGAGTTTAATTGTGTACCTTAGCACTTTCTTTGTACCATGTTTTATATGTTGGCTTATCTATTTCCTTTGAATGAATAAACAGTTTGAACATAAAAAAGGGTTCCAGGGATGATCCAGGAAAGTACAGACTGGTGAGCCTGACATCAGTATCAAGCAAAATGGTAAAAACTATTATAAAGAATAAAATTACTGAGCATGTAGATAATCATGGTTTAATGGGAGAAAACCAAAATAGATTTAGCAAAGGAAGGTCTTGTCTTACTAATCTGTTATATTTTTTTGAAGGTGTGAATAAACGGGTAGATAAAGGTAAGCTAATTGATACAGTGCATCTGGATTTTCAGAAAGCCTTTGACAAGGTCCCTCATGAGAGACTCCTGGGGAAATTAAAAAGTCATGGGATAGGAGGCTGTGCCTGTTTATGGACTGGGAACAGGTTAAAAGCAGAGAGTAGGGCTAAATGACCAGCTTTCTCAATGGACAAAGTGAATAGTGGAGTATCCCAGGGATCTGTACTGGCCTCGCTGCTTTTTAACATATTCATAAATGACCTGCATATTGGAATAAGGAATGAGGTGATCAAATTTGCAGGTGACACAAAATTATTCAAAACTCTTAAATACAAGAGGATTATGAAAAATTGCAAGAAGACTTTGATACATTGGAAGATTGGATGTCAAATGGCAGAAGACATTTAGGGGTATGTTTACTAAACGTGAGTAACGCGCGTAGTATGACGTTAACGACCGTAAGTGCAGTGTAACGCGCGTAAACACGCACCAACGACCGGTAACGTCGTACTACGCGCGGAAACCGCGCTTAACGATCGTAAAGCCCCGCGGCGCGTTAAAACAGCGCAGAAGGTGGAGAGTGGGCGGAGAGAAGGGGTCAATGGGCGGAGAGGGGGCGTGGAGAGGCTCCCCCTCGCTAACGCGCTGTAATTCAGAGCTCAATTCCAACGCGAATGAAAACCTGCCGTTAAAGGCTTTTAAAGGGAAGAGAAACCATTTCCGTCAGCAATGTACAGCAAAACCGGGGAAACACACAAAACGTGAGCAGTGTGATACATGTGCACTGAACAAAATAGCACATAAAACGTTAAAAATGACCACAGGAAACATTTTAAAAAGCATAATACAGCTTGGCAACAGTGATAGCAATGGGCAACAAGGAACAACACTGCCTGGAAAGCACCAAATAAAAAAGAAATGATGTGTGGAAGGGTCTACGCGTCACAGACCCTTTTAAATATCATTTCATTGTAATGGATTGTCCTGGGAGTGTTGTGTAATGTTTCCCAATGATATCATTGTTGCCCAGCTTGGTTATGGGTGTGTGCCCCTTTGTGAGATATTCTCTGAGGTTTATGTGCACCGTTGTCTGCATACAAGGTAAATGAGGTCACAATAAACCTGTTGCAGAGCAGGGTTTCTGACTTGTCAGGCCGGTTTAACTAACTCCAGGGACTGCACTGTCTCTGTGGCTACAGTGTGGTGCAACAGACACAGCCAGTGTCTGTAAAACCAGAGGGTCACAGGTTCAAATCCCAGCTGGGGGTCCTGCCAACCCAGTCCCCATAGCTTTACCCACCACTAAACATTGATAGTAAAGACACACCTTTATTGCAGAGAACATACACATGGCCTATATTTTACCACACCAGAAACAGGCACATTACCGTAAAGCAGAGTTTCGCAAATGTAGTCCTGGAGGGCCCCACAACATTCCGGTTTCATGCTGCCTCCAATAAAGATGCCTGTGCTGCATAGCTATGCACCACCCCCATGTTATGCAGATGTAGCTCATGCATATTTATGAGGGACAGCATGAAAACCCGAACAGTGTTTGGAACACCAGGACTGGAGTTGGGGAACTCTGCCGTAAAGCAGCAGCCAACAGGGCCACACACCCACCCACAGGCCCCATTGGCCAGTGCCACCTGGAGAGGCAAGAAATTGGGTCCTGCCTGTATCTCCCAATACTAGCAGTTGCATACCTTAGCAATGCCACCCTACACCTGGGTATATGGTACACAGCTATCAAACGTTTGCTATGAGAACTGGCAGATATCAATTCCTCTGTTAAGCACATTTTGCTCATTGAGCTCCACCATAACAATCATTCTGATGTCTGCGGTGTGTGCTGCAGGTCTGGTCTCTGACATTGTTCCCCACCCTGGGGAGTGACCCCCCAACAGTCTTGTGTACCATATCCATGCCTGTACTATGCCCAGGACTGGTGTGGTGTGTATGGCTGCTGACCACCACTATAGTAGCACAATGCTGACATCGGTGTGGGGGTGGTTGTCTGTCTATCCAGTGTGTGGTGGCTGCAAACACCTTCCACAGGCCACAATGCCAGCAATGTTGCCAGAATTGGGCTGCCAATGTGCATAATGAGGAGCAAGGTACCATGGGTAGAGGCCGGACAGGTTGGCCTGGCCAGGGCGCATCTGCACAGGGCATAGGGCAGTGACAGGCACATTGTAGTGGCCGGCCACCACCTACACAGACAGGGTGACCTCAGTATGTGCTGCTGAGAGATCACTCTCACCCTGACTGTGCAGTGACCACAGCATGGCTAGGCACCCCCATAGTGCTATCTAGTATTTTTCTCATGTGATATATATGGGTTGCCTTTTGGGGCCCTGTCACTGATTTAACTGTGTATGCTGACATCCCAGTTCTGGGTGCAGGCATCTCCACTGGGCACTAGCAGACTATTTGCAGCTGGTATGTGTTGTGATGGAGTGGCTTGCAGGGTGCAGTGGCTGATGGCTTGCACCAGGGGAATATCAGATAGTGGTGGGGTGCAGCATGCCATATCTAGGCCTAATGTCTGTCTGCTATTGTGTTCTGGATGTGTACAGAGCTGCATTGACTGCTCTGTGGGGTGTGTGTCCCTCAGCAGGACCGGGGTTGATGTTCCCCCTCTACGTCCACCTTGCAGGGAGGTCGATGTTGTATCGTTTGATAGGAGACCCTGTTTGCTGCCCTGGGGGAGGGGGTGGTGGTGGTGGTGGTGGTGCATGGGTCCATGGGGGCTACACCTGACTGATACAGACAGAGATGTCCAAGGTGTTTCTGCAGAAACTACCTCTCACACTATAACACTGCTGTGGACCTGCACCATGGCCTCTTTCAGCCAGGGACGATGCTGTGGACCTAGTGCTGGGCGCCTCACTGCACCCTCAGGGTGAGCACAGTACCCGCACAATGTGACGGTGTGTAGCTACTCTGTGCCAGTACAACACACGGTCGGTACCCCCTATCAGGCCGAGGTGCTGTGGGGGTGTATTCCCCATGGTGTGTATGTGTGGACAGCTGATTTGCATGTGCAGTGCATCATGGGTGTGACTGGCCCAATCCAACCCTGTGAAACACCAGCACCTGCTCACAGGCTCTGCTAAACCATAGGCCATCACACGTACATCTGTTAGCATACTGCATAGGTGCAGGACACCCTACAAAGTCTGTAATATAAGATGCCCACACTGGTAAAAACACACGTACCCACGCACGTAAACAAACACGTACCCACGCACGAATGTACGCACGCGGCTACGCACTTACCAATGCACGCACCAACGTACGTGGCTAGGCACACTCCGAGGGTGTTTTTCTGACACCAATACTCAGCGTAACGAAAAACATGCCTCCTCTTTCCTTCTGTAATGTACAGGATGATGCCTGAGACAGCCTTTTGCGTTAGGCACACTGGGGGCTCGAACCCATGCTGCCTGTAACAGAGGTCAGTACCGTAACCATTGTGCTACAGCTCTGTTTCAGTGCTTTGTGTCTGTACGTCTTCTTACGATTAACGCGCAGTAACGCGGCACGGCGCCCGGTAACGCTCGTTAATTTTTCTAACGCGCGGTAGTGGTAACGATGTACCGCCCATGTCCTTATTTGGGGTTTCTTTCACTACCGCGGCTCCTAACGCGAACTGCACTAACGCGATTTAGTAAACAGACCCCTTAATGTGGACAAGCGCAAATTTATGTACTTGGGGAAGAACAACCCAAACTATGGTTACACGGTGCAATGTTCCACATTAGGAACCACCACCCAGGAAAAGGATCTAGGCATCATTGTGGATAATATGTTGAAACCCTCTACCCAGGGTGCAGTGGCAGCCAAGAAAATGATGACTGAGGGGAGATATGATAGAGATCTATAAATTAATGAATGGAGTGGAATGGGTAAACATAGATCAATTGTTTACTCCATCAAAATGTAGGAAGATTAGGGGATATGCAATGAAACTACAGTGTAATCCATTTAAGTCTAAGAGGATGTGGTAAAAGCTGTTAGTGTAGCTAGGTATAAAAAAAGTTTGGACAAGTTCCTGGAGGAAAGGTCCATAAACCATTTTTAAGGAGGACCAGGGAAATCCACTGCTTACCCCAAGGTAAGCATCATAGAATCTGTGTACCTTTTTGGGAACCTGACAGATATTTGTGACCTGAATTGGCCACTGTTGGAAACAGGATACTGGGTTTGCTGGACTTTGGTCTGACCTAGTATGGCATTTCTTATGTTCTTATGCCCTTGTTGTGGTCAGTTGAGATGGTAAGGAAGAATTTGTGGGAGGACCTAAAGATCTACCTCCAATAGTTTGTGCACAATATTTGTCTCAAGGGAATGGTGGTATAAGATGGGGGTGGACAGAGATGAGGCCTGATTAAATTTCTGGAAGATTCCCTGGAGGTGGTAAATGAGAGGCCACCATGGTTGCATGCTTTATTTTGAACCAAAACACCGTTTTGCATTTGTACTGTACTCTAAGAATATGATTGAATTGTTTTAAGGTTCAAAGGTAAAATTTTCACAGATTTTTCTCAGGCAATACAGAAGGGGTGGAGGATTTTCTGGCATTCCAGTCAAGAGTCTTGGCACTTTGGTTATCTTTTCTCTTAAAATTTCCTTGTAGATGTTTTGTTTCATATAAGGATAAACAATTTATTTTCTCTGAACCTAAACAATTGATAGATTTTTTTTGTACTCTCAGGAGGATTCTAATAAGCCTTAGGGGTATGTTTACTAAACTCCGTCAATGTTACCCGTGTTAAATTCCCTGGTAATGTTACGGATGCCCATATAAAGTAAAGGAGTGGGCAGTGCATCAGTAAAGCAAGCCCTATCAGGTAACACGTGTTACAGTGCACCATGGACCCACCGCGTGTGAACACCACAGCCGACGGGAAGCAGCAGCGCGTCCGAAGGGGTTGCAATCTAAGGTGCGCTAACAGTAGAAGACGTGCTGAGGGATGTGCAGACATGGTGCCACATGAGAAACGGAGCCGTAGGTGTAAGGCCACAGACCACAGGCAGCTGATATCACAGTCTGTAATGGGGATGTGAGTCACAGTTAACACATGCACACACACTATGAAATGGTGTGTAGTGAACCCAGCATGCAGAGGAGTAAACAACGGTAGCGGAAAGGGTGCCAGGGGTGGGTCTGAAGGGCCGGCTGTGTGGATGGTGTGTGTATAAGGGCAAAATGGGCAGGGAATCCAAAAAGGAGTAAGAGGGAATTGAACAGGTACGCTGAAGAGCCCAAACACAGCTCACAGGTACCAATACCAAACCACTGAGACACTTGCCCATCTTGACAACCCAAAGAAAGGGAGCATATGTAACAGCTAGCATGTGACTGATAGGCTGCATGGAGGGGACACTGCAGTGTACAGTGAAGAGAAGGAAGTGTGTGTGGAGAAGCGACAAAGCCGGACCCATTGTATGGTAAGGACAGCAGAACAAACAAAAAGAAAGGAAAAGGAACCTAGGGGACCCAAACCCACAACCTAGGTTGGCTCCATATACGTCTGCAACCACTATCCCAAACAACCACAACAAGCACAATGCAAATATGTTCTACCAAGTGGCCATCGTGTCTGCTAGATTATCACGCAGTAGTGCATCCTACGTGCATTACGGAGAACACACGTAGCAGGGCGTCTGACACGCAGCGCGTACAATGATGCGTGTGACATTACAGATCTCTGTACGTGTCTTATGAGATATGTCTAGTCACCTTAGCATATGTGGTCAGATTATAGCGTGTAACAACATACATCCCAAACAGATATCACTGTGTTATTGTGCACGCTGTGCGTCTGACGCCCTGCTACACGCGTTCTCCACAACGCATGTACGATGCAATACTGCGCATTACAGTAGACTACCTGTGCATTGTCCTGCCCCTGTGCGCCCACCAGTTATAGGTCTACAGTTGTACCCAGCCCCCAACCATGGTCTCACATTCACCAGCAGCAAGCACGGTCAGACTGTACCTGCTGCACCACGCCAGGTGTCCCAGCCATGCACAAACTAACCATGGACACTCTGCTAGCCAGTCTATCCTCCATGTTCACAGTGGAACTAAGCACACCCAGACCTGGGCCGTATGGCACAGGCACCTGGCAGGTGCCCCAGTGAGTGGCCCTCCAGAACAGGGGGCACACATATATCACTTGAGACAGATACTATGGGGTATGGTTACTAAACTGCGGTAATGTTACAGACTGCACGTTAGGTAATGTTACCGCACCTTAGGTAACGTTAACGAGCAGCATGTAACGTTACCGTGCAGTAACGTTACAAACCGTTCGGAAGCGTTCCGTGGCACTGTACACACCGCAGAGGGAGGAGAGAGGGCAGAGAGCACGGGTCAATGGGCGGGGTGTGGGCGGGGAGAGGCTCCCTGAACACTAACGCGCTGAACTGAAGGGCTGAATCCTACCGTGAATGAAAACCTGCCGTTAGATGCACATTTGCAGGAGAGAGAAACCATTTCAGTGTCAGCAATGTACAGCATAAGGTAGGGAGCACAAGAAAAGTGATAGTAGTGCTCCATTTGCAGCAACACCATAGTGCCCAAATATGAAAGGCCACTATGGCAATGGTGTAAATGGGGCATAGGGGGCTGCAGGTGGCACATGTATTGGGGCAGCCGGGGCATAGGGTGGACCTGGGTGTCGCCCAGGTGGCACATAGGAACATAGAAACTGTAAGTCAGAAAGACAGCATCTGACAAAGGCCAAACACAATATACAAATACATTGACCACACTAGCCAATAGTTGCCAGGGCAAAGACAGGACATCCCTGCATCCATCCCACCACCATGTTGAAGGGACAGAATGCTGTTAGGTGGTGATGGGGGGGTGGGGGATGTCCATGTATGCCTTCCCATCCCAGATGCCGCACCGTAGGCACCTGCCTACCTGAACAGTGGATGGCCTGGGACGGCGCACAACAAGCACCAACAGCATATGGTTATGTCAACATAGCATGGGGGTGTGTGTCCGTGCTGGAGGGGGCTGTGGCACCTGTCTGCAGTGGACCTAGGCCATGCCCTGTACCAGTACGTGGTGTGCAGTGCAACAGAAAAAGTCTGGCTGAGGAGACATAAAGGTATGGCCCAGGAACTGCTATGCCTCTGTGATCTCACTGTGGTGCAGTACACACAACCAATGTGACTCAGAGCAAAGGGTCACAGGTTCAGGTCCCAGCTGTGGACCCTGCAGAACACATCCCAAACCTTTGCCCTACTATGTAGATACAACAGAAAAAGAGGAAATGTCTGGCTGAGGAGAAGTAAAGGTAGCTCCAGGGACTGCTGTGCCTCTGTGGCAACACCATGGTGCAGTACACACAGCCAGCATGTCCAGGAGCAGAGGGTAACAGGTACAGGTCTCAGTTGCTGGAACCTGCAGAACACATCTCAAAATTTTACCCTACTAAGTAGATACAACATCAAACCATGCAATCCCCACAGCAGCGGCCAACAGGGTTAGAAACACCCACTTACACAGGCTCCACTATCCAAATCATGCTGTACAGGCAGGCTGCTAGCCTCAGCACTGTGCTGCAGTTATCACCAGAGAACTACTACTACCTCCTGCACAGTTTATCAATGTCGGCACTGTGATCAGGACCAGTGTGGCGGGCAGGGTTACCAACCACCCCTATCTTTGCAGAATGCTGCCATAGGAGTGCGTGTGTGTGTATGTCTATTCATTGTTCTGTGGCTGCCCACACCTCACTGGGCCCACAATGTCCCATTGTTACCAGTGTTAGCCTGAATATGTGCATAACGAGGAGCAAGGTATTGTGGGTATGGCCCAGACAGGGTGGATTGGCCAGGATGCATCTTCACAGGGTGTGGGGCAATGGCTGGGACACTGTAGTGCCCAACCACCACCTGCATGGATAGGGTGGCCACAGCACGGCATGCTGGGAGGGCACTCACTCTGACCGAGCAGTGACCATGGCATGTCTAGGTTCCCACATAGCGCTCTACACTATCTACCTCCAGTGATACTTTTGTGTTCCTAGTGCTGGTGATTTAAGCACTGAGATACCTGTTTGGTGCACATAGTTTTTCTGTGAGCATGTACTATTGACTGGCTAGTGCAGGGGTGGGCAATTCTGGTCCTGAAGATCTGCAGGCCAGTCAGGTTTTCATGATGTTCCTAATGAATGTTCATGAGATCTATTTACATTCACTGCCTTCCATTGTATGGAAATAGGTCCATGAATATTTCTGAGGGACATCATGAAGACCTGACTGGTATGCAGTTTTCCAGGTCCGGAATTGCCCACCCTGGGCTAGTGGACTATCTGCAGTTAGACTGTGCATGGTTGGAACACTTATAAGGTACTGCAGGTGCAGTCTGACTATGCTGTCTGCTGGTGACTGACAGACAGTAGCGTGAGGCAGTTGGGGTTTTCCAGCCCTAACCCCAACATTACTGCTGGTCTGCCAGAGTCACAGGTATGGCTCTGGTCCACCAATCCTGGAGGGCTGTCTTATACCATCAGGATGGAGATTGCTTCACCGGGGCTCAGGCACCTGTTCTTTACCTATAAAAAGAGGTGATTGTGGGCCATTTGGGGTATATAGAGTATACCACTTTGACCTGTAAAGGCATTGCTATACAAACCTCATGCAAGTCTAGAAACCCCTCTGCCCCAATAACAGGTGCCCATGTCAGCCAGACCCTAACACTGGGTATGCACTAATCTTGGTGGTATCTGGTCCCAGAGGGCCACATGTGACTGCAGAACACAGATGGATACCAAATTACCTTTGGATGCACTACAAGGAACACCTATCACACACTGGTAGCGAGGGGCATATACAGCAGGACCTATCTCTAGCACCACATGTGCTGCGGACCTAGTGCTAGGCACCCATCCCATCCCTCAGGGTGAACACAGAACCTGCACAATGGCATGGTCTGAAGCTACTCTGTGCCAGTATCATGCAATGTCAGTTCGTCTTTCCAATCTGAGGTACTGGAGAGGTGCAGACCCCATTTGGTGATCAGCTGTAGACAACTATTCAGCATGTGCATTGCATCGTGAGTACTGGTGGGGTTACCCTATCTTGGCACTCAGAGCAGACAGTTTGTGCGGTGACCTGCAGTCCTCTGTTCCCAGCCATTGCTGTGAGATACACCACGGAGGTATAGCCTACTGGTTAGTACAATGCCATTCTCAGCAGTGTTCCTGGGTTTAATTCCTCTTTGTTCCCTCCTTGCATGCCTGTCCTACTCAAATAGTTTGTATGCCCATAACAGTCATATCTGTGCTGCCAGCCCATAATACCCTCACCACAATTGCCAACATTCCTTCGGTCTGTCTATCTGCGTCTGTCAGCTGTGTAGAATCCTGTCTGCCTGTACAGGCTGCCATCCCATGTCCTGAACTGCTACCATTTCCTGCATTGCGCCTCATCGTGCTTGCCTTGGCTGTGCCTGATCTGCATGGCATCACTGCTCTGTCCACCCATCATTGTAACTATCCTGCCACCTCCGCCTCCACTGGGGGATACGTATTCCCATCATCTGCCACCAACTGTCTTTCCAGTACTTTACATTGCCAACACCATGTGCTGTGGTGCAGTTGCCCCCACCATGTTTGTCAACAGTACTGGCAGCCACATGGGATGCCCGCATATATGGAAGGTCCAGCGGCTCCCAGCTCTCCCTCCTTCACTCGCCTGTTCATTGCCTTTCCTGAGTGCTCTATCTAGTGCAGTGGTTCTGAACCAGTCCTCCTTGAACCCCTAGGCCAGTCGGGTGTTCAGGATAACCCTAATGAATATGCATATGATATATATGCATTAGAGATATCCTGCCAACCTGACTGGTTCGTGGCCCTCTAGGGCTGGATTTGGAGACCCCTGCCTTACACCTCTGTCATTTAAGATTGTGAGTGGGCAAGGTGCAGATCTCCAAGACATCAAAAAGGTTAGATAGAATTTGTCACATGCCTCTTTGCTTCTCACCACCACCAAAATATTGTCTATTAGACAACCTTTTGGTGGTGGTGAGAATTGAGGAGGCTTGTGGCACATTCTATCTACCCTTTGATGTCTAGGACATCTGCACCTTGCCCACTCACAATCTTAAATGACAGAGGTCTCCAAATTCAGCCCTAGAGGGCCATGAACCAGTCAGGTTTGCAGGATATCTCATGCATATTCATTAGGGCTATCCTGAACACCCGACTGGCCTAGGGGTTCAAGGAGGACTGGTTCAGAACCACTGATCTAGTGTTAGGGCTACATCTGTCTCTGTGCCTCACAGGTCATGCATGTCATCCTGAAGCACCTTGCAGCCTTTAGGGCAGTGTTTCCCAACCCAGTCCTACGGGGCACACCGGCCAGTCAGGTTTTCGGGATATCCCTAATGACTATGCATGAGATATATATGCATTAGAGATATCCTGCCAACCTGACTGGTTTGTGGCCCTCCAGGGCTGGATTTGGAGACCCCTGCCTTACACCTCTGTCATTTAAGATTGTGAGTGGGCAAGGTGCAGATTTCCTAGACATCGAAAGGGTATATAGAATGTGACACATTCCTCCTCGATTCTCACCACCACCAAAAAGTTGTCTAATAGACAATATTTTGGTGGTGGTGAGAATTGAGGAGGAATGTGTCACATTCTATATACCCTTTCGATGTCTAGGACATCTGCACCTTGCCCACTCACAATCTTAAATGACAGAGGTGTAAGGCAGGGGTCTCCAAATCCAGCCCTGGAGGGCCACAAACCAGTCAGGTTGGCAGGATATCTCTAATGCATATATATCTCATGCATAGTCATTAGGGATATCCCGAAAACCTGACTGGCCGGTGTGCCCCGTAGGACTGGGTTGGGAAACACTGCTTTAGGGCACACTAACCTAGGCCTCTTTAACCTATGCTTCCATAGCCTAGGGCAGTGTTTCCCAACCCAGTCCTATGGGGCACACCGGCCAGTCAGGTTTTCGGGATATCCCTAATGACTATGCATGAGATATATATGCATTAGAGATATCCTGCCAACCTGACTGGTTTGTGGCCCTCCAGGGCTGGATTTGGAGACCCCTGCCTTACACCTCTGTCATTTAAGATTGTGAGTGGGCAAGGTGCAGATGTCCTAGACATCGAAAGGGTATATAGAATGTGACACATTCCTCCTCGATTCTCACCACCACCAAAAAGTTGTCTAATAGACAATATTTTGGTGGTGGTGAGAAGTGAGGAGGAATGTGACACATTCTATATACCTTTTTGATGTCTTGGACATCTGCACCTTGCCCACTCACAATCTTAGATGACAGAGGTGTTAGGCAGGGGTCTCCAAATCCAGCCCTGGAGGGCCACAAACCAGTCAGGTTGGCAGGATATCTCTAATGCATATATATCTCATGCATAGTCATTAGGGATATCCCGAAAACCTGACTGGCCGGTGTGCCCCATAGGACTGGGTTGGGAAACACTGGCCTAGGGTACCTTACAGGGCACCTCATACTAACCTAGGCCTCTTTAACCTATGTTTCCATAGCCTAGGTTACCTTACAGGGCACCTCATAACACGTGTTAGTTTAAGGGACTTGTTGCAACAATGCACCACCCACACCTTTATGTGGGCATCTGTACCTTTACCACAGAACCTAACACAGGTGACATTACTACAGTTTAGTAAATATACCCCTATGTAGCACTATGTGTGAACCTAGCCATGCCACAGTCACTGTTTGGTCAGTGTGAGAGTGCCCTAACAGCAAGATGTGCTGTGGCCACCTTGTCCATGCAGGTAGTAGTTGGGCACCACAATGTCCCAGCCATTGCCCCACACCCTCAGTTGATGCATCGTGCCCAGTCCGCCCTACCCGGGCCATACCCACAATGCCTTGCTCCTCATTATGCACATTTGCAGGCTAATGCTAGCAATAGTGGGACATTGTGGGCCCAGTGAGGTGTAGGCAGTCACAAAACAATGGATAGACATACACACACACACACACACACTCCTATTGCAGCATTGCACAAAGATAGGGGTGGTTGGCAGCCCTTCCCGCCACACTGGTCCTGATCACAATGCCAACATTGCCAGACTGTGCAGGAGGTAGTAGTAGTGCTCCGATGGTGACTGCGGTTCCGTGCTGGGGCCAACAGCCAGACTCTGCATGGAGCTTGGGATAGTGGAGCCTGTGTGAGTGGGTGTTTGTACCCCTGTTGGATGCTCATTTGGGGATCGCACATGTTGATGCTGTATCTGCATTGTAGGGTAAAATACAGGTTAACAATTGTTGGTGTGGTTATCTATCACAGAGTCTGAAGATGCAAATAATAGTAATTTCTGTGATTCTTCTATAGAAGCTTTTCATGTATCAAATTGAACTCTGGCTAATGAGGTCTCAGATACCATAGGTTGCCACTGTTTCATGAAACTTCAGTGGACTAATACCTAAAAATACATCAATGACCTCTGTCTTAAACATCTAGCCATATGAGTCCCCTTCTAATACAGTTTTCGTGACGTGAATTTTTTCAATGCTGATTTAGACGAACTTAATACTTAATGTTAAAGAATAAACCAGTGTTTAGCTGTACGATGGATTTCCCGACGCTGATTCATGCGCTATGAGGTGCGTTTCTCCTACCGGTTTCATCAGGGGAAAACGTTCACATCGTCACTACTGCTGCACCAGCCTGGTTTGATAGAGCTTCGTCAATGGTATGCTCTGCTAACAAAAATGCTGCGCATGTCCCTGTATTTTGGGTAAAATACAGGGACATGCTCTGCAGGATCCACAGCTAGGACCTGAACATGTGATCCTTTGCTCTGGGACACACTGGCTGTGTGTATTGTACCACACTGTTACCACAGAAGCTCAGCAATCCCTGGGTCTACCTTTACTCCTCCTCAGCCAGACCTCTTCTGTTGCTCTGCACACCACATACTGGTACATGGCATGGCCTGGGTGTATTGCAGGCAGGTGCCTCTGCCCCCTCCAGCACCAATACACACTCCCCTGCCATGCTGCCTGGCCATATGCTGTTGGTGCTGGTAGTGTGCAGTCCCAGGCCATCCACTGTGCAGGTAGGCGGTTGCCTAGGGAGCAGGGTCTGGGGCGGGGAGGCATACATGGACATCCACACTTCCCCTCCATCACCGCCTACCAATATTGTGTCCCTTCCACATGGGGGTAAGATGGCTGGGGTGATGTCAGGTCAGTGCCCTAGCAACTATTGGCTAGGGTGGACCAGGTAGATGTAGGTGGATTGTGTTTGGCCTTGGTCAGCTGCTGTCCTGCTCATTTCCAGTTTCTCCATTCCTACGTGCCACCTAGGTGAAAGCCTAGTCTGCCCTGTGCCCCAACTGTCCCCACTACATGTCCAGCCTGCAGCCCCCTATGCCCCATTTGTACCATCGCCATAGTGGCCTTTCATACTTGGGCACTATGCTGTTGCTGCAAATTTATCACTACTATCACTTTTCTTGGGCTCCCTGCCTATGTTGTACATTGCTGACGCTGAATGGTTTCACCCTCCTGCAAATGTGCTTCTAACGACAGGTTTTCAGTCCCGGTAATGTTCAACCCTTCAGTACCCCACATTAGTGCTGCGGGAGCTTCTCCCCGCCCACTCCCGACCCATTGACCTCCTCTCTCTGCCCTCTCTCCGCCCTCTGCGGGATTTACCGCGGACGGTGACGTTAATGCGCGTTAGGTACTCTTAACGCGTGTTAACGTTACTTAACGTGCGTTAATGTAGCTGCTGCTAAATTAACGCAGTTTAGTAAACATACCCCTTAATGTTACTCCCATAAAAGCTGAGTGCTGAGCTCATTCTCTTTTTTTTTTTTTTTAACTTTTATTTATAATTTCCAGCAACACAAACAACAACATAACAAAACCAACAGAAGACAACAACCCAACCCTCCCACCCCCTCCCCCCCACCCCGTCTCCAATAGTCAAACTTAAGTACCAGTTGCTACAGAGCATTAATACCACGTACACAATGAGGTCATCAGTTGACAAGTACAGTCCAATCAAGCTACAAAGTACAGCACCTGCCCTAAATAGGGATTCTAACCCCTGAAGGACACTCCTGCCGATGCCGCATAGTCATCTAGACTTTGCCATTTATTCTCCGAGCCTGAAGAACAAACAGCTTTTCCCTTCTGGCACCTCCGTCTTTGGTTACAATCCCATGCTTTTTCATAGCTGGCATAGAGAGAAACCAAATTCCACCAGTGGTTGCACTCCAGCTTACTGGCATCTTTCCAACAAATCAGAATAAGCTTCAGAGCGACTGCAACCAAAAAATTAAACAAAAAGTGCTGCTCTTTTTTCAGAGACAAAGTCGGACAAGCCGACCGGAGAAAAACCAGCTCCCACGACAGAGGTGCCCGAAAGGAGAGTATCCGCTGTATGAGAGCCCACACCTCCCGCCAAAACTGCTGCACACTAGGACACTCAAACATCATGTGTTGCAGGGTGCCTAGAGAAGTCGAACACGTCCAGCAACGAGCCTCTACTCCAGGAGCCCATCTTGAGAGTCTACTAGGCGTCAAATGCGCCCTATGGGAAAAAAATATAATGACTGGATAATGGCCGCGGCTCTGGCAGCTCTATTAACCTTCAGCCAGAGAGTAGCCCAAGAATGGGGCAATAGAGTTAAACGCAATTCAGCCTCCCAGCTCTTCTTCACACCGTTCAATGAAGCAGACCACTCATTTCTGAGAGCTGCATAAAGCTTGGAGGCTGTCCCCCTGTTTTCCAAAGAGGCAAGCAACAGCTGTTGCAACTCCCAATCAGCCGAGAGATTTGATACCACAATCTTTGCCTGCGTTAGACAGCTCTTTAGTTGGACCCATTGAAACCGACAGCTATCGGGAAGATCAAACTCTCTAACTAGCATCTCCCAGGTTTTCCAGCCCTGAAGATGGTCTATATGCCCCAACGTCCAAATACCTTTATCTTGCCAACGCCTCCAGGAGATCACTTTACCCCCGACCTTAAATCTAGGGTTATGCCAAATAGGAGTGTCCCGAGAGACAGGATTCCCGCTGCCCATTACCCCCGCTAGGCCAAGAGAAGCTTTCTGAGTGGCTAAAATCGCAGGGGAAACCAGACAGGTAGCAGGGAGTTTCATTGCAAGCAACAGCGGGAGAGGGACACATGAGACTATCCGCCTCTCCACTTCTAGCCACATTGGATTAAGCTCGTTGGTCTCCATCGCACACCAAGATGCACCCTGCTTCAGCAAAAAGGCCTGGTGATAGGCCCGGAAGTCGGGGAAGTTCACTCCCCCCTGCTCTCTACATGCCTTCAGCTTAATAGTCGCTATCCTGGGGGGCTTCCCCATCCATAAAAAGCCTATTAACTGGCGCTCCCAGGCTTTATATACTGTAGGAGGAAACTCCACCGGAAGCATCTCTAGGATATAATTAATCTTAGGAGAAAGGACCATCTTAATAGCCTCCATCCTGCCCCACCAAGACAGATAGAGGGGTGACCACTTTACCGTGAAAACACGGAGTATTTCCTCAATCGTTCGGCAGTTAACAGAGACCGTCTCCTCTTCAGTAAAGCAGTATTTAACTCCCAGATATTTAATAGGCCGGGTCTCCCAGACGAAAGGGTGCTCCCCTAAGGAAGAAGAAAAAGTCACATTGTTCATGGGAAATGCCACCGACTTCCCCCAATTTATTTTATATCCAGAAATAACGGAGTAGGCGCTCATAACTTGAAGGACTTCATCCACCTGAGTCGGTTGAACAAAGAGCAGCAGATCATCGGCATAGGCTGACAATTTTATCTGCAAATCCCCAACTTGGATACCCCGAATCCTCTCGGAGTGCCGGATGGCAATGGCCAAGGGCTCCAAAGCAAGATTGAACAACAGCGGGGAAAGGGGGCAACCCTGTCTAGTGCCACGCTGTAGCACAAAAGGTGCGGACAACGTACCATTCACTAAGATCCGGGCCTGGGGACTAGAATACAACACCCGCACCAGTTTAATAAACGAGTCCCCAAAGCCAAACCACTGCAACACCCGATACATAAAGGCCCACTCCAATCTATCAAAAGCCTTTTCGGCATCTAAGGAGAGCCCAACCATGGGGCAGTTCTGCGAGCGCGTCAAGGCAAACAGATCTATAAGGAGACGGGCATTATCCGCCGTCGATCTCCCAGGCAGGAAACCACATTGGTCCGGATGTATCAACCCGGGAGCTACCTTCGAAAGCCGCCGAGCTAGGACACTGGCAAAAATCTTGTAATCGGCGTTTAGGAGAGAAATCGGCCTATAGCTGCCTACCTCCAGAGGGTTCCTGCCTTCTTTAGCCAATCCACTATGGTCGCCTCATTGAAATTCCCTATCTGTGGGGATTGCTCAACAAGGAGCTGAAAGAAACAGGCCATCTGAGGGGCTAGTTCCTCCCGAAACGTTTGATAAAATTCCACAGGTAGCCCATCAGGGCCCGCTGCCTTGCCTGTCTTCGCAGCCCTAAGGGCGGCCTGGACTTCATCCCCCTCCACATGGAGACCAACCTCCTCAGCCTGTTGGACACTAAGAACGGGGTGAGGTAGCTCCCCTAAAAAATGGTGGCAGGCGGAGTCACTACAATCACCCATCGAAGAATACAACTCCTGGTAGAAGGACCTGAAACTCTCCCCGATTTCGCTGCTCTTAGTCAACAACCCCTGAGATTGCGAACCTATAGCCGCAATATGAGACTTTCCCCTGGGGGGGTAAGCGTGGCCGCCAACATCCCGCCAGCTTTATTTTGCTCGACATAGTATTTCGCCCCCTGCGCATGCTGGGTCTTCCGAACTTCCGAACTTAAGAGAGTGCTATATTGATACCTTAACTTCTGCAGGCGTAAAAGTACACAAGGCACCCGGCGGGCCCTCAAGAGCCTCTCCCCAGCTGAAATTTGAACTTCGAGCTCAGCCAGCACCGCCTTCCTCTGTTTAGAGAGACGGATCAAATAGCTAGTTATCCGTGCACGAATAGAGGCCATAAAGGCCTCCCACCAGGCCCAACCAGCAGTCTCCGAAGGGAGATTACTAGCAAAATATTCCTTGATCTCCGTCCGCACAAACTCACAGAAGGTCGGGTCAACCAACAACTCTCTGGGAAAGAACCATCCGGCCCCCCGAGAGGCCGGGTGCCCCAGCACCAAGGTTAGAAAAACAGCCGCGTGGTCCGACACCGCAGTGGCACAAATACCGGTCTCCGTTGTGAATTCCACTAAAGATCTAGATATCAAGAGGAAGTCAATGCACGAGTGCGAGTTGTGCGGAAGGGAATAAAAGGTATATTCCTTATCCGTAGGGTGTAGAGTACGCCAAATATCATAGAGGCCCAGATCCTGCATCAAGGACAAAAGAGTAGAAACTGCCCTACCAGGTTTGGAGGATCTAAACGGCTGTCGGTCTAACAATGGGTCCAGAACCAAGTTGAAGTCTCCGCCCAAGATCACAGGTAGGGACCCCACTTCATGAGCCACTTCCGCGATCTTCTGGAAAAAGGAGACATCATCGCAGTTAGGGCCGTAGATATTGAGCACAGCCAACTTCTCGCCATTGATATGTAATATAACTTTCGCCCACCTCCCTTGTGAGTCCGCCGATCCCAACTCGACTTGCGGCTGGAGGGCTTTCCGAACCAGTGTTATTACCCCATTCTTTCTACCAATTGCTGCCGCATGGACCGCAACCACATAGCACCCCGTACCCAGTTTCATTGCTTCTACGGAGGACAAGTGGGTCTCCTGGAGTAAAACTACGTCAGCACCCTGCTTAGTACAGTACAATAAAAATTTTTTTCGCTTGATCGGATTGGTAATCCCTTTCACATTCAGTGACAAAATCTTAAGGGACCCCATAAAGCAAAACAAGTGAAAGCACATCCACATTCGGACCCCAAGTACAAAGCATCAACCCCCAGCTCTGCACAATATCCCCAGCAAACCCCATTGGAGACAAGAACCCCCCCAACCAACCCCCCCACCCTGGGTGAACCATCGAACACAAGATTGCCCTCTGAAACCCAACTCCCCCCTTAAGACAGATCGTATACTACCCCCTCCCTCTCTGCAGAATGAAAACCTCCTAGCAACTCAAAAACATCCAGACTATCAGTCCCAGAAGCTCCATTTCTCACCCTCACCAGCCAGACGCCCCACCCTTCAAGCGAACATCCTTCCAACACACACACAGCACACACACATACACAAAAGCCATGCGCTCAATTCTAAGGAACTACTGAAAAGTGAGGGCCGGGGCTACAAAGCCCAGTTCTACAGCACAGCAGACCCGACACAGTCCTCATTCGGGCGCCCCATCTTGCGGAACGGCCGCCCCATCCCACGCACACGCATACACTCATCACCCCACCGCAGCCAAACACTAAATGAAGGCGTAGGAGACTACGAAGTTTATGTTAGCAGCTCAACAGACCCAGCTCTGCACTCAGCCATAAAACCCATCCCCTCCCCATACACTTATCAAAACCCATACACTGCACCCCAAACAAACAATATCAAGAATTAAACCAACGCTGCTAAGGACCACATCTGCAACCCAACAGGCCCTTGCCGGTCCGCACCCAAGGCCCCCAGCCTCAGCAATCTTCCAATCCACACACGCAGGCAGCAGCCACCCACCACCCACGTCCACGCACAGAAAATACAGGCCAAACTACATGTGAATGGCTGCATGTCAACAAGCCCTACTCAGTCCTTGCCAGACAGGCTCCGTGAAAGTCTCAGCGCATTACTGCAGCTTCCTGCTCCTCAATGTAAGCCAGCAAGGTCCGGGGGTCTTCAAAGGTCCGAGTCTGGTTGTGCAACGTGACACGGAGCCTTGCCGGGGCAAACAGTCCGTACCGAGCCTGAAGATGCTGCAGGCGCGGCCTGAACTCTAGCAGTTGCTTCCGCCGGGTCACAGTAGCCTTGTTGAAATCTGGAAAAAAGGCAACATTGACACCCTCAAATTTCACTGGTGCCAGGGTTCTGGCCGCCGACATAACCTGAACCACTTGCTGATGTCGCAGCAATTTCATGATGATAGGGCGCGGTCGAGACGGGTGAGGGCTTTGATGCGTGGGGACTCTGTGGGCCCTCTCTATCTCAAAAGGGTGTTCAAAGGTTATCCGCAGTAAAGTTGGGATGATTTTGTGAAGAAAACCCATTATATCTCGTCCTTCAGCCCCTTCAGATATCCCCACGAGCCGGATGTTATTCCGACGCGCTCTGTTGTTTAAGTCCTCAAGGTTGCGCTCCAAAGCTGAGATGCGCTTAGTGTTAGCAGCCACCTCCTTCATCCGCTCCTCATGCACCTCCACTTTGACAGAAAGTCCTTCCAGTTTATCAGAAAGCGCACTCAGCTGTACCTTCATATCCTTGAGTTCCGCTACGTCAGCCTGCACCTCGCTCTGCGTCTCGCCATTTGCAGTAACCAACTCTCGTATGGCCTTTATCTCAGCCAGGAGCTCTTGCAGGCCTTCCAAGCTCTCCTTCGCTCCCGCCGCCTTTAGCGGTGAGGGAGGGTCCGGTTTCAACCGCTTGGTTCCCCCTGCCACAGGCGAGTTAAAATCCAGCCTGGAGGGTTTACTGATCGACATAGTCACAGTCTGGCAGGCACTACAGACGCACAGGTCAGAATTCTCTACGGAGAGGCAGGATAATAGTCAGGATTCCGGGGAGAGAAAGGATCAAGCGGCCATCTTGCACCGTCGCAGGCTCCGCCCCCCTCTTTTTTTATGATTTTCCTAGTTCTTATTCCGCAATTGTGATAATTCATAATTCATTATTTTGAGAATGTGCTTGCCTGCATTTTCAGTGCTGAACTTCTTTTCATTCTTGTTTAGATTTCAGTGAAGCCTTTGACACCGTTCCACAGAGGTGACTTATAAACAAACTGAGCACACTATGGATGGAACCTAAAGTTACCGATTGGGTTAGAAATTGGTTGAATGGGAGGCGACAAGGGATACAGGTAAATGAAGTTCACTCTGAGGAGAAAGAGGTTACCAGTGGTGTGCCGCAGGGATCTGTCCTTGGTCAGATTCTTTTTAATGTCTTTGTTAGGGATATTACGGAAGGGCTGTTGGGTAAGGTTTGCCTCTTTGTAGATGATACCAGAATCGACTACTTAAGAACATACGTTCAAATAAGACAATAAAACTAACCGTTGTTGATTCACATTCATGGAAATCCTTATTCTATATTACATCTGAACTAGGGAAAAGAAAACATCAAAAGTGTAAAAACATCAAACGTATAAAACATCAAGGGGTATGTTTACTAAACTGCGTTAGTGCAATTCGCGTTAGGAGCCGCGGTAGTGACAGAAACCCCAAATAAGGACATGGGCGGTACATCGTTAACACTAACGCGCGTTCCAAAAACTAACGAACGTTACAGGGCGCCGTGGTGCATTACTGCGCGTTAATCGTAAGAAGGCGTACAGACACAAATCACTGAAACAGAGCTGTAGCACAATGGTTACTGTCCCCAGTGTGCCTAACGCAGAAGGCTGGCCCAGACATCACCCTGTACATTACATAAGGAATGAGGAGGCATGTTTTTCTTTACGTTGAGTAGTGGTGTCAGAAACACACCCTCGCAGTGTGCGTAGCCACGTACGTTGGTGCGTGCGTGGCTGCGTGCGTTGGTGCGTGCGTACAATCGTGCGTGGGTACGTGTGTTTTTACCAGCGTGGGCACCTTATATTAAAGACTCTTTAGGGCAGGGGTAGGGAACCCTGGTCCTGGAGAGCCGCAGACCAGTCAGGTTTTCGGGATATCCCTAATGAATATGCATGAGATATATATGTATTAAAGATATCCTGCCAACCTGACTGGTTTGTGGCCCTCCAGGGCTGGATTTGGAGACCCCTGCCTTACACCTCTGTAATTTAAGATTGTGAGTGAGCAAGGTGCAGATGTCCAAGACATCAAAAAGGTTACATAGAATGTGTCACATTCCTCCTCACTTCTCACCACCACCAAAATATTGTCTATTAGACAACTTTTTGGTGGTGGTGAGAAGAGAGGAGGAATGTGACACATTCTATATACCCTTTCGATGTCTAGGACATCTGCACCTTGCCCACTCACAATCTTAAATGACAGAGGTGTAAGGCAGGGGTCTCCAAATCCAGCCCTGGAGGGCCACAAACCAGTCAGGTTGGCATGATATCTCTAATGCATATATATCTCATGCATATTCATTAGGGATATCCCGAAAACCTGACTGGTCTGCGGCTCTCCAGGACCAGGGTTCCCTACCCCTGCTTTAGGTTGTCTTGCACCTATGCATTATGCCAGTGTTTCCCAACCCAGTCCTCGGGGAACGCCAGGCCAGTCAGGTTTTCAGGATATCCCTAATGAATTTGCATGAGATATATATGCATTAGAGATAGCTTGCCAACCTGACTGGTTTGTGGCCCTCCAGGGCTGGATTTGGAGACGCCTGCCATACACCTCTGTCATTTAAGATTGTGAGTGGGCAAGGTACAGATGTCCTAGACATCGAAAGGGTAGATAGAACGTGTCACATTCCTCCTCGATTCTCACCACCACCAAAGAGTTGTCTAATAGACAATATTTTGGTGGTGGTGAGAAGTCAGGAGGAATGGGACACGTTCTATTTACCCTTTCGATGTCTAGGACATCTGTACCTTGGCCACTCACAATCTTAAATGACAGAGGTGTAAGGCAGGGGTCTCTAAATCCAGCCCTGGAGGGCCACAAACCAGTCAGGTTGGCAGGCTATTTCTAATGCATATATATCTCATGCAAATTCATTAGGGATATCCTGAAAACCTGACTGGCCTGGCGTTCCCCGAGGACTGGGTTGGGAAACACTGCATTATGCTAACAGATGTACGTGTGATGGCCTATGGCAGGGGTGGGCAAACCTGGTCCTGGAGGGCCGCAGACCAGTCAGGTTTTCGGGATATCTCTAATGAATATGCATGAGATATATATGCATTAGAGATATCCTGCCAACCTGACTGGTTTGTGGCCCTCCAGGGCTGGATCTGGAGACCCCTGCCTTACACCTCTGTCATTTAAGATTGTGAGTGGGCAAGATACAGATGTCCAAGACATCAAAAAGGTTAGATAGAATTTGTCACAGTCCTCCTCACTTCTCACCACTACCAAAAATTGTCTATTAGACAACATTTTGGTGGTGGTGAGAATCGAGGAGGAATGTGACACATTCTATATACCCTTTCGATGTCTAGGACATCTGTACCTTGCCCACTCACGATCTTAAATGACAGAGGTGTAAGGCAGGGTCTCCAAATCCAGCTCTGGAGGGCCACAAACCAGTCAGGTTGGCAGGATATCTCTAATGCATATATATCTCATGCATGTCCATTAGGGATATCCCGAAAACCTGACTGGTCTGCGGCCCTCCAGGACCGGAGGTGCCCACCCCAGGCCTATGGCATAGGTGTCAAACCTGTCCTGGAGGGCCACAATCCTGCCAGGTTTTGGGATAGCCCTAATGAATATGCATGAGATATATATGCATTAGAGATAGCTTGCCAACCTGACTGGTTTGTGGCCCTCCAGGACTGGATTTGGAGACCCCTGCTTTACACCTCTGTCATTTAAGATTGTGAGTGGGCAAGGTGCAGATGTCCAAGACATCAAAAAGGTTAGATAGAATTTGTCACATTCCTCCCCACTTCTCACCACCACCAAAATATTGTCCATTAGACATCGGTTTGGTGGTGGTGAGAATCGAGGATGAATGTGACACATTCTAGCTACCCTTTTGATGTCTAGGACATCTGTACCTTGCCTACTCACCATCTTAAATGACAGAGGTGTAAAGCAGTGGTCTCCAAATCCAGTCCTGGAGGGCCACAAACCAGTCAGGTTGGCAGGCTATCACTAATGCATATATATCTCATGCATATTCATTAAGGCTATCCCAAAACCTGGCAGGATTGTGGCCCTCCAGGACAGGTTTGACACCTATGGCCTATGGTTTATCAGAGCCTGTGAGCAGGTGTTGGATTTTCCCAGGGTTGGATTGTGCCAGTCACACCCATGATGCACTTCACATGCAAATCAGCTGTCCACAGATACACACCATGGGGAATGCACCCCCATAGCACCTCGGCCTGGTAGGGGGAAGTGACCATGTGCACCCCCACAGCACCTCGGCCTGGTAGGGGGTACTGACCATGTGTTGTACTGGCACAGAGTAGCTACACACCGTCACATTGTGCGGGTACTGTGCTCACCCTGATGGTGCAGTGAGGCGCCCAGCACCAGGTCCAAAGCACCAGCCATGGCATAGGTCCAAAGCAGTGTTAATGTGTGAGATAGGTAGCTTCTGCAGAAACACCTTGGATATCTCTGTTTCTTTCAGTCAGGTGCAGCCCCCCATGGACCCCTAGGTGGCCCATGCACCACCACCTCCATGGACCAAGGGTGGCAAACAGGGTCTCCCAACAATAGATCCACATTCTACCTCCCTGCAAAGGTGGCAGTAGAGGAGAACAGCAACCCCAGTCCTGCTGAGGAACAGACACCCCACAGGGCAGTCAATACAGCTCTGTACACATCCATAACAGACAGACATTAGGCCTGGAGATGCTAAGCTGCACCCACCACCATCTGACATTCTTCTACTGCTAGCCATCAGCCACTGCACCCTGCAAGACACATACCAGCTGCAAACAGTCTGCTAGCTAGTCAATAGTACATGTGCTCAGTGGAGAAGCCTGCACCCAGAACTGGGATGTTAACATACACAGCAAGCAGATAAATCAGTGACTGCACCCCAAAAAGAAACCCATATCTATCACATGAAAAAAATACTATATAGCACTATGGGGGTGCCTAGCCATGCTGTGGTCACTGCACAGTCAGGGTGAGAGTGATCTCTCAACAGGACATACTGAGGTCACCCTGTCTGTGTAGGTGGTGGCCAGGCACTAAAATGTCCCAGTCAGTGTCCTATGCCCTGTGCAGATGCACCCTGGCCAGGCCACCCTGTCCGGCCTATACCCATGGTACCTTGCTCCTCATTATGCACATTGGCAGCCCAATACTGGCAACATTGCTGGCAGTGTGGGCTGTGGAAGGTGTTTGCAGCCACCACGCACTGGATAGACAGACAGCCACCCCCACACCTATGCCAGCATTGTGCTACTATAGAGGTGTTCAGCAGCCATACCCACCACACCAGTAATGGGGACAGTACAGGCATGGATATGGTACGCAATACTGTTGGGGGTCACTCCCCAGGGTGGTAAACACTATCAGAGACCAGACCTGCAGCACACACTGCAGACATCAGAATGATTGTTATGGTGGAGCTCAATGAGCAAAATGTGCTTAACGTAGGAATTGATATCTGTCAGTTATCAGAGGAAACGTTTGATAGCTGTGTACCATATACCCAGGTGTAGGGTGGCATTGCTAAGGTATGCAACTGCTAGTATTGGGAGATACAGGCAGGGCCCAATGTCCTACCTCTCCAGGAGGCATTGGCCAATGGGGCCTGTGGGTGTGGGTGTGTCTGCCCCTGTTGGCTGCTGCTTTACGGCAGAGTTTCCCAACTCCAGTCCTGGTGTTCCAAACACTGTTCGGGTTTTCATGCTGTCCCTCATAAATATGCATGAGCTACATCTGCATACCATGGGGGTGGTGCATAGATATGCAGCACAGGCATCTTTATTAGAGGCAGCATGGAACCTGAATGGTGTGGGGCCCTCCAGGACTGCATTTGCGAGACTCTGCTCTAGGTAATGCGCCTGTTTATGGTGTCTGTGTTTGGTGTGGTAAAATATAGGCGTATTAACCATGCGTATGTTCTCTGCAATAAAGGAGTGTCTTTACTATCACTGTTTAGTGGTGGGTAAAACTATGGGGACTGGGTTGGCTGGAGCCCCAGCTGGGGTTTGAACCTGTGACCCTTTGGTCTTACAAGCACTGGCTGTGTCCGTTGCACCACACTGTGGCCACAGAGACAGTGCAGTCCCTGGAGATAGGAAACTGGCCTGACGAGTCAGAAACCCTGCTCTGCACAATTTTACTGTGGGCTCATTTACCTTGTATGGAGACAAAAGTGCAAAGAAACCTCACAAAAAACCTCGAAAAAAAAAAGGGGCAAACACCCATAACCAAGCTGGGCAACAATGATATCACTGGGCAACATTGAAAAACACTCCCAGGAAAGCTCCAATAAAATGAAATGATTTTTGAAAGGGTCTACGGAGCGTAGAACCTTCCAAACATCATTTCTTTTTTTTTGGAGCTTTCCTGGGAGTGTTTTTTATTGTTGCCCATTGCTATCACTGTTGCCCAGCTGAATTTTAATTTTTACCATTTTTCTTGTGGTCATTTTAATGTTTTCGTTGATATTTTGTTCTGTGCACACGTATCACACTGCTCATGTTTTGTAGGTTTCCTCGATTTTGCTGTACATTGCTGACGGAAATGGTTTCTCTTCCCTTTAATATGCCTTTAACGACAGGTTTTCATTCGCGTTGGAATTGAGCTCTGAAATTCAGCGCGTTAGTGTGAGGGGAGCCTCTCCCCACCCACTCTCCGCCCATTGACCCCTTCTCTCCGCCCACTCTCCGCCTTCTGTGCTGTTTTAACGCGCCGCGGGGGTTTACGATCGTTAAATGCGGTTAACGCGCGTAATGTACGGTTAACGATCGTTCGCACGTCAGAATGTGCATTATGACGTGCGAACGATCTTTAATCGTACATTACGTGCGTTATTCACGATTACCGCGGTTTAGTAAACATACCCCCAAAACATCAAAAGTGTTTTATACTTTTGATGTCTTGATGTTTTATACTTATAATGTTATACTTTTGATGTTTCTTTCCCCTAGTTCAGATGTAATATGGAATAAGGATTTCCCTGAATGTGAATCAACAACTGTTGGCTGTACTGTTTTATTTGCACCTAAGTAGTTGTTTATGTCACATTATCTAAGTTAGGTCTTAATATTATTTATTTATTTATATTATTTATATTGTTTTACTTACTCTTATCTAAAGATGTTTTTATTGTTCATGAGCGGCATGGTTTCATGAGTGTTTATGTTGGGTGTAAAACCTTTTAAGTCAGAATTTATTTATTTTATTCATTTTATATGTTTTATAAATCTTAATAATCATTGATATTCATGTTTTTAGAGTGCCAGATAACCCCTGAGGAAGGCATCGCTGAAACACGGCCATGTCAGGTTTTGTTCTTATTACCCCAAATTGCTGAATCCCTTAAATAAAGGGGTATGTTTACTAAACTGCGGTAACGTTACATAACGCGCGTTATGTAATGTTAACGCGCGTTACATAACGCTAACGATCGTTGATGTTCCGTGGCGCGGTAAACACCACAGAAGGTGGAGAGAGGGTGGAGAGAAGGGGTCAATGGGTGGAGTGTGAGCGGGGAGAGGCTCCTTTCACACTAACGCGCTGATCTGAAGAGCTGAATCCTAACGCGATTGAAAACCTGCCGTTAGATGCACATTTGCAGGGGAGAGAAACCATTTTAAGTGTCAGCAATGTACAGCATAGGCAGGGAAACCGACAAAAAGTGATAAGTGTGATACATGTGCACAGAACCAAAGGTCACATAAACACTGAAAATGACCTCAACAAACTGGAAAAAAACATAACCAAGCTGGCCAATAGTGATATTAATGGGAAACACCAAACCCCCCTCCCCCGAGAAAGCTCCAAAAAAAAGATCTTAATCGTGGAAGGGTCTATGCTCCGTCCCCATACAAGGTGAATGAGCCCACAGTGAAATAGCGCTGATCAGGGCTTTCCCTTGTTATTGGACAGATGTCCTATGGCATGCACATGTCCCGCAACAGCAGGGTGGGCATGTCGGAATGGGCAACTGGACAGATGCCGGAAAAGGGGATACAGAGGGCCGCAGGCGGCACATGCTGTGGTGCAACTGGGCCACAGTGCGGACTAGGGTGATGCCTAGGTGGCCCATACGAATGCTGAAACAGCAGAGCAGCCATACAGCAACTGCTGAAGGCCAAACATGGGCACGACTGTGTTTCCCACAGTGTCACAGGGGATAGTACCGAGCAGCTACCCCCAAGGGCACGGAACATTGGCAGGCGGTGCTGGGGGGAAGCGTGGACACCTATGCAGGCACCCTTACCCCAGAATCCACACCATAGGCAGCCGCCTACCCACACACTGGATGGTCTGAGACTGCACTCCACCAGCATCACCAGCAGAAGGGCATGTCAGCATGGTGGCAGAGGGATACTGGTGGTGGAGGGGGCAGTGGCAGCTGCCCAGAGCAGACCGTGGCCTAGCCCTGTGTAGGTGGGTGCCATGCACTGCAACAGACAGGCCCTGTCTGACGAACAGCCATGGTATCACCAAGGAATGCATTGACTCTGTGACAACACGGTGGTGCAGTGCACAAAACCAGTGTATTCAGAAGCAGAAAGTCACAAGTTCAAGTCCCAGTTGTGGTTCCTGCCAACACAGTCCCCATGTTTTACCCACTACTAAAACGTGCTAATACAGACAGAACCTTTATTGCAGATGACATAAACATGCCCAAAACACCTACATTTTACCCTACAGAGCACAAACACCATAAACATGCGCATTACCTAGAGCAGAGTCTCCCAAATGCAGTCCTGGAGGGCCCAACACCATCCAGGTTCCATGCTGCCTCTAATAAAGATGCCTGTGCTGCATTTCTATGTGCCCTCCCCATGGTATGCAGATGTATCTCATGCATATTCATGAGAGACAGCATGAAAACCCGAACAGTGTTTGGCCCACCAGGACTGGAGTTGGGAACCTCTGCCCTAAAGCAGTGGCCAACAGGGGCAGACACACCCACAACCACACCCACAGGCTCCATTATCCAATGCCTCCTGGAGTGGCAGGATGTTGGGCCCTGCATGCATCTCCCAATACTAGCACTTGCAAACCTTGGCAATGCCACCCTAAACCTGGGAATACGGTAAACATCTGTCAAACAGTTGCTATGATTACTGGCAGATAGCAATTCCAAAGTTAAGCACAATTTGCTGATTGAGCTGCATCATAGCAACCTTTCTCATGTCTGTGGAGTGTGTTACAGGTCTTGTGTCTGACAGTGTTTACCACCCTGGGGAGTGACCCCAACAGTATTGTGTACCATAGCCATGCCTGCACTGTGCCCAGGACTGGTGCGGTGGCCAGGGCTGCCAAACACCTCTATAGTTGCACAATGCTGGCATAGGTGTGGGGGTATGTGTCTGTCTATCCAGTGTGTGGTGGCTGCAAACACCCTCCAAAGCCCACACTGCTAGCACTGTTGCCAGTATTGGCTTGCCAATGTGCATAATGAGGAGCAAGGTACTGTGGGAGTAGCCAGGATAGGATGGCCTGGCCTGGATCCATCTGTACATAGCATAGGGCAATAGCTCGGACATTGTAGTGGCCGGCCACCACCTGCATGGACAGGGTGGCCACAGCATGTCCTGCTGGGAGGTCACTCTCACCCTGACTGGGCAGTGACCACGGCATGGCTAGGTTCCCCCATAGTGCTGTATAGTATTTTTCTCATGTGATATTTATGGGTTCTTTTTTGGGGCCCAATCACTGACTTATCTGCTTGGTGTGTATGCTGATATCCCAGTTCTGGGTATATGTATCTTCGCCAGGAACATGCACTATGGACTAGTTAGCAGACTGTCTGTAGTTAGTATGTGTCTTGCTGGAACACTTTGCAGGGTGCAGCAGCTGGAGGCTTGCTGCTGGAGAATGTCAGATGGTGGTGTGGGGAGGCTGTGCATTTCCAGGCCTACTGTCTGCTATTGCTTTATGGCAGTGTAGGGTGTATGTTACCCAGATGGGGTGATGGTCCACTCTACTGCCACCATTGCAGGGGGGTAGAATGTGGTTCTATTGGTGGAAGATCCTGTCCCCCACCCTGAGCCACAGAGAGTGGTGGTACATAATCCGCCTGTGGGTCCAAACACCCCCCTTCACTTAAATCATGTGACCATGGCACCCACACAGGGTATGCACTTTTCTGGGTGCATCATAGTCCACAAGGGCTAGATGTGAAATACAGATGGACACAGGCATATCTTAGAGGTGCTTGCAAGGACTACTTATCACACATTGGCACTGATGGGGACCTGCAGCATAGTCGATCTCAGCAAAGCCAGGTGCTGGGCACCCCACCTCACCCTCAGGGTGAGCACAGGACCCACACACTGTGACGGTCTGTAGCTACTCTGTGCCACTAACACACACCATCGGCACCCCCTACCAGGCTGAGGTGCTGTGGGGTGCATACCCCATCTTGTGATCATCTGTAGACTGCTGATTTGCATGTGCTGTGCATCCTGGGTACGGGTGGGTTGACCCTATCCTGGTAACCACAGCATAATGTTTGTGTGGTTCCATACAGTCCCCCTGCAGCCAGCCAGGGGTTTGTTAGCAGGGCCGGCCCATCCATTGAGCGAGAATGTTTTTTGCACAGGGCCCCGTGCTTCAGGGGGCCCCGCGCAAAAAACATTCTGATTCAAAAGTAAAATTAAAAAAAAAAAAAGCTGTCTGCTGCCGCTGCCGGGGCCGCCGCGGCAGAATCGAGTGTGCCGCGGGGCCCCCCCTGCCCAGCAGAGCCTGCCCTCCCCTTTATCACCTCTCTCTTTACAGCTGCAGTCACAAGTGCCGGCTTTCAGAGCGCGAGGGGAGAGTTTCTCCCTCGCTGTTCTGTTAAGCCCACGGGGGCTGATGGGAAGTTCCCATCAGCCCCCGCGGGCTTAACAGAGCTGCGAAAGGGAAACTAGTTCCTTCGCGCTCTGAAAGCCGGCGCGTGTGACTGCAGCTGCAAAGAGAGAGGTGATACAGGGGAGGGCAGGCTCTGCTGGGCAGGGGGGGCCCCGCGGCACACTCAATTCTGCCGCGGCGGCCCCAGCTGCGGCAGCAGACAGCTTTTTTTAAAAAAAAATTCCCTAGGCTAGGCTTGGCTGGGCTGGGCTGGGCGGGGGGGGGGTAGGAGTGGTGATGGGCGGGGGGGGGTTAGGAGTGGTGATGGGCGGGGGTGGGTTAGGAGTGGTGATGGGTGGGGGGGTTAGGAGTGGTGCTGGGCTATGGGGGAGCTAAGTCTGTATATGGGCTGATGGGATTAGGACTGGAAGTGGGTTGATGGGGGGTTAGGACTGGTAATGGGCTATGGGGGGCTTAAACTAAAAACTGGGTGATGGGGGATAAGGACTGGAAATGGGCTGGTGGGATTAGGACTGTGAGTGGGCTGAGGGGGAGGTTAGGACTGGTAATGGGGTATGGGGGGGCTTAAACTGAAAATTGGGTGATGGGGGATTAGGACTTGAAATGGGCTGGTGGGATTAGGACTGAGAGTGGGCTATGGGGGGCTAGGACTGGAAATGGGCTGGGGGGTTGCTAGGACTGGAAATGGGCTGGGGGATTAAGACTGGAGGTGGGATGATGGGGTTAGTAATGGTAATGGGCTGAGGGATGTAAGCAGTTGGAGGGTTAGGACTGGTAATGGGCTATGGGGGGCTAGGACAGGAAATGGGATGATGGGGAGGGGTTAGGATTTGAGGTGGGCTGTTGGGTGGGGTTAGGACTGGTAATGGGCTATGGGGGGCTAGGACTGTAAATGGGATGATGGGGGGTTAATACTGGATGTGGGCTTAAGGGGTTAGGACAGGTAATGGGCTGTGGACTGTTGGGGGGGTTAGGACTGGAAATGGGCTATGGGGCGCTAGGACGAAATGGGCTGATGGGGGGGTTAACACTGGAGGTGGGCTGATGGGGTTAGGACTGGTAATGGGCTGTTGGCTGATGGGGGCTGTCTGGTAATGTGCTATGGGGGGGTTAGGACTGACAATGGGCTATGGGGGGGCTAGGACAGGAAATGGGCTGATGGGGAGGGGTTAGGACTTGAGGTGGGCTGATGGGGTTAGGACTGGTAATGGGCTGTGGGCTGATGGGGGGGTTAGGACTGGCAATGGGCTATGGGGCCTGACTGGAAATGGGTTGATGGGGGTTAGGACTGGAAGTGGGCTAATGGGGGAGTTAGGACTGGTAATGGGTTATAGGGGGGGGCTTAAACTGAAAATGGGGTGATGGGGGGTTAGGACTGGAAATGGGTTGATGGGGGGGCTAGGACTGGTATGGGGTTGGGGGGTTGCTAGGACTGGAAATGGGCTGATGGGGGGCTAGGACTGGAAATGGGCTGATGCAGGGACTAGAAGGGAATGGATGCTGGGTGAGGCTGGAACTAGAAGGGAGCTGATGTTGGGGGAGGATTAGAATGGGATGGGGCTGGGAGAGTAAAATGGAGAGGGGAAAATATTTTGTGTGGGAGGGATAAAAAATCTACAATTGGCCGGGTATTGGGAGAGTAAGTGGGGATTGAGGATGGAGGGGTAAAATTTGAGTGGATGAAATAGGAATGAGGAAAGAGCAAAAGGAGAAAGATTAGTATGTTAAAGCAGATGTAGAGAGAGAATGGAAAAAAACTAGAAGAGAGAAGAAAGGACAAATGGACAGCAGACGATGGAGAGTTAGCAGAAGACACGAAGAAACCACAAGAAAGTGGCTGGAGCAATTGCAACTGAAAAAAAATGCACAAAAGGTAGAAAAATATCTCTTTATTTTGAATTTATTAATTGGAATATGTCAGCTCTGGTAAATGTGCATCATTAACGTCTGCGCTTTGTTTAGTACAAGAGCAAATTAATGTATAGTTTTATTTCTACAGTGTTGTACATTCCAAGTTTGGCTTTTGGGATTCCCAGTTTAATTATTGTCTTCCTGTTTCTAAATTGTGATTCCTTGTTTGGTGATGGTCTATGTTCTGCATGTGTAACTGAGCTGAGGTATTCTGTTTATGTAATTCCTATTTGACATTGCCACTTGTTCTCTTTCCCCAGTAGGTCATGTATTGTTGTTCTCTGAAATGTATTGGTTTAATATTTGCATGTTTCCTTTTGATAGGTAGGGTATGGTGCTTTGTGAGTCCTGGTAGTGCTGTTAGGATACGGCGGGTTTGCTATGGGTTCTAAATGGGCAGTGTTTGTAGTAGTTCCTAATGTGTCTGGTGGTTGGCACTGGATTATAGTAATGTAGAAATCTTTTAGTCTTTCTTTATCCATACACTCATTAAGAGGCATATTTACTAAAAGTTAGTATATGGTAACATTATGCAAATATTTATGCAAATGAGGTCCCTTATGCAAATGAGGCCCCGCACTGAGTCTCCGCACATGGCTCCGCACCCCCCTTGGGCCGCCCCTGTTTGTTAGCAGCTGTATTCCACTGGTTACTTCATTGCCGGTGGAGCCAGAGGTCATGGGTTCATAAACCCACAGTGGGATTCATTGATAGGGCTGTCTTAGGCATTGTCTATTTTTATTGTATATTAGTGCTGCCAGCAGACAAACCCTCAGAGTACTGTCACCTTAGGGTGCCTCATAGGGCGCTTTATATGGCACCCTATGAAGCGCCTTATAAGGTGCCTTATAAGGTGTCCTATAGGGGACATTATAGGGTGCCTTGGCAGATAGCGCACTTTATAATGTGCCCTATGGAGTGCCTTCTAGGGTGCCTTATGCGGCACCTTAGGCTACGCCACTGTGAGGGTGTGTTTGCTGGCAGCACTAATTAAAGTAAAACTAAAATTCCTCACAACCCAATACTTAACCCTTTCCAGGCGAAGCCCAAAACTCTCAGGATCCAAAATTCTGACTAAATATTCCTATCAAATTGTATATAATACATGACCATAGCAGAAGGAAAATCACTATTAGAACATATTGAATAAGACGGGTACAATTTTCCTGAAATATGCAAAAATTAACCCGGCTGCAGAATGTGGATTAAAATTTTAAAGTAGGCCTTCAAAGGGTTAAACATAATGCCTCAGCCAGCCTTATTCATTAGGCACACTGGTGAACCAAACCCATGACCCCTGTACCATCAGTCAGTGTAGTAACCATTGTGCTACAGCTCTATTTTTGTGTTTGCATGTCTGTGCACCTTCTTAAGATTAGCGCGCGGTAACGTGCCACGGCTCCCTCTAACGCTCGTTAATTTATGGCGCCTTGTAACGCGCGTTATCGGTAATGATGTACCGCCCATGTCCTTATTTGGGTATTTCTGCCTCTACCGCGGATCCTAATGCGAATGGCATTACCGCAGTTTAGTATACATACCCCAAAGTGTGTTTTTTAATTACCACGCTTTGGACTGGGTTACTTTTGGGAATCTGACAGATACTTGTGACCTGGATCGGTCACTATTGGAAACAGGATACGCGGCTTGCTAGACCCTTGGTCTGACCCATTACGGCATATCTTATGTTCTTACCCAAACCATGTTTTGCTTCTCAAGGCTCAAGCTGACCCACAATCATAATTTCCTGCTATCCAAATCACTGCATGGAGGGTAACTTTAGAACAGAGTGCCTATGTTCTTTATTACATACTAGCACACAACCTACCGAAATTGCATCTAGACTAAAGATATGGATATTACGCCTGCTCTGGAGCAGGAATAAATATTAGTTCATACTTCTTACATATATATTTTAACAAATACATGCATACATCATGACCCAGACTCTTCTCCTGAGTCCCTGACTCTACAGTATGTGCCTGCTTGCACTGCATCTACTTTTAGGCATGTCCTAATTTTTTTTAAAAGCCCTTTTGTGGGCCTAAAATTATCTCAGACATTAAAAAGGTTTATAAAAGTACTAATGCTTGGTTTCTATCCCTTTCATGATGATACCTTAAAAAAGCATTTAAATGTTATGGACAAATTGCATTGCCAGTTCTGTAAATGAATCAGTGTTCTGTGGATACTAGGATCTGATATGCTAAGTGTTTTCTGTCATGTTGAATCTATGGGAAACACGTTTAAAACATTTGGTTCCAAGTGTGAAGAATTCCATGTTGTGATCATGCTTTCATATTTACTTCCCTAGAACTTGGAAAGTACTATGCACAGAAGACTTTGATTCTTGCCTGTTGCTTTGTTTTCTAGCTGTCTTGCCGATTTAACTGCCAAGGAGAAAGGATATAGACCAGTTTATTTGTAAGTCTATTTCATAGGAAGTGTGAATGTTTTTAGATAAATCAGACAAAATCTGCCACTTCCTAAGCGAAGAAGAGAACAGTTTGGCCAAATGTTTCTGTTTCTCTGCTGGGAGATTAAAAACATTTGATTTGGCCTGAAATAAAAGCACCCGCTTCACACATATTTCTAACCAGCCCCAATGTAGTCTTTGAATTTGAACATAGCTTACAGGAAGCCGTTTAGGCCTGGAATGCATGCCTACTAAGTCCAAAAAAAACATTTTCTCATTGCTGATCGGCTATCAAAAAAAGTTGAGGGTGCAAAGGTTTAATTTATGTGTAGAACCCTGTTTCTGTTTTCATTTTATTTTCCTCAGTGTCAACTGTGTTTTATTAGCCCAGAAAAACAGAAATTATAGGAAATACATTTTCCTTTTCTTCTTTTCTTTATTTACCCAGCTGTGTATGCCACCTCCGTTTATATAGTTCATACCTAAAGAAGTCAGATTGCAAATGGTGGGAGAGGAGGAAAAGAATGAATGAAATGGATGTTTAGTTGCTGCAAAAAAGGGCAAAAAGCTACATAGATACAATTATTCTCCTGTGTGGCTATGAAGGACTATGTGTTCTCAAACATTCACACCAAGATTACACCATTGAAGGATTAAACAGAAAGACACATGCAAATCTTTAGAATAAACTTATCTGATATTGTACAGCTGGCTTTGAATGGCTGTTGTATTGAGCTTCACAGAAACAGAAAGTGTTCCAAGCTGTGTAAGGATTAAATTGTGTTGCCATGTTGGGGAAGAGATCATAGATGAAAATGTCTAAAATGAACAAAAGGTTATACCTACCAAATCTGTGCCTTCTTTTACTAAACATTCAACAAACCCTAGATTCAAGTTCAAACCCCCAGTTCTGCTCTGTTGGGTTTTATTCAACTAATTCACCCTTCAGTAGTTTTCTCTGTAAGCCAGCTTTCTTTGTAAAATGTGTCTTCGCTTAGAAGTAGTGGAGATGATAAAATGACAGGAATGTTGCCATTAGGCTCTGAGATGGACAAGGACAGAATGTTCCCTTTTTATTTTAAAATAGAACCAGCGCTGGACAAAAGGAGTTAAGCTTTTCTAGTCAAAATCAGCATTACATGGAAGTCTAAGGGCCAGATTTAAGAAGAGCAAAAGTGGCCAAAACTCCATAGATTAAAAAATTCTGAAGCCTATTTATTTTGCCTAGCACCCTTAAGGCCTAATTCTGAGAAAAACATGCCGGTCGGAGGCGAACGCACAGTGTGTGTACATCCCCAACAAAGACGGGATTCTGTGCCCAAATGCAACAATGTGCAGCATTGTACAGAATATGGGAATAGCTGTCTAGGGCTCTAGGCCATTAGATGTGCGGCGTGTGCTGAACGTGGCATAGTGCCCACATGTAACTCGCATGTTCAAGAACCATGCCAAAATCCGAAAATGTGCCCACCTGCACTGTCTCCCACGTGTGACAGGAAACAATATGCAGTAAGTACCCCCCTATCCATCGCAAGACACATATAACACCTCAGAAAATGGCAACTCGCCAGGTCAAGTTTTCGGAGGCAGAGACCCACCTGCTCTGCAGATTGATGATAGAGAATGAGCATGCCCTGCTCCCCATGGCACACAGCCAGTCAGCCTCAGCAGCAGCACGCAGGGACTGGGAGCGAATCAGGACCACCCTAGCACAGTAAGTAGGACAAAGCAGGAAAGGGGGGGGGGGTAAGGGAAAGGCATGTGGTGGGACAACAACATTGCAAAGAGTCAGGAAGTAGCCGCAAAGTAAAAGTGCAAAAGGAGCAAGGGATAGGTGGACCCACCACACCACCAAATGAGTGTAAACACAAAAACTGGCCATGCACAGGAAACAAGCAATCAGAAACACAATGACCAAGAGAAAGGCATGGTGGTAATGCAAGCAGAAAGAACTAAAGGGAAAGCACATATGGAAAGGAAACATGAACACACTGAAACACACCTACTGTGAGTAGCAGTCAGCAACATGGCCTGATACTACCATCCAAAATGCAGCACAGTGGAAACACAGAAACAGGATGATAGTAAAAGAACACACAGCTGAACTAGGCTGCCCCCCAATAACAACCACCACAACAGTCCCCTGAGAGAACCTTGTGTCTGCCCCATCCGCGTGTCTAAAACTGTCCACAGCACCACCACCTCCAATGGGAAACTATCCCATGCAGCCACCACTGTGTCTACAAAGAAACAGCCCTGCATATGACACCTGAGTCTATCCACCTCCACCCCCAATCAATGACACCATGCAGCAGAGCATGCTGTCAATTGAAGGAGGCCCCAACCTGTGCATACATGCCATGGAGGTATACAAATGTTGCAATCAGAGCACTGCCAACCTTCTGTCCCGTCAATGTATACCCCAAAAGATCCATAGGTCGGTCTGCAGATGGCCAAAATCTAGACCACCAACCATATTCATAGCCACCATCTGTAACAACCCCAACCTGTGATCAATCGTCTGAAGGGGCACCAGAATTGCATAGAAAACTACAAATGAGGAAGCAGTGAAAACCTATACTGGCCTGCTAAAGTAGTCATCCCCTTGGTGCCAGTCCAGTTATGTCGCCTGATGTACAACCTGGAATGAAGATGGGGGCCAGTTGTATGCTAGGTAAGGGACCTTATAGTGCAGCCAAAAATAGTGATGTGAAAGGATAACACAATACCCCATATACACAAAGAAACAAGTAAAACCAGAAATGGTGTGAGTGCATATGTCTCCAACACTGTCCATAAAAACCCAAAGAGGAACATGTCCAACCAAAGAACAATTGATGGCACATAATGAGGGCAGCAGGGTCCACCTATGAGCAAACAATGTCACATGATCTGCCACATGATGATTCCACAAATATACCAGTAACAAAAGACCCAGATACCGCAACACTACTGAGCAAGCAACAGGACGACCTAGGAGCACTCCAGATAGGTCAGAGACAATATCCCAAAGATGCAATGAAGCACCATGAACCCACCAAAACAGTATATAAAGAACATGTCACCACAACAAACCCGACAATAGAAGGCTGCCCACTGAAACTTGCAGGCTAGGCAAGGGGTGCAAAAAGCAGAGATATCACAAGGACATCAAGGAGAGCACTGAAGGAGTTGCAATGATCCACAGTGGAAAAGGGAGCATCTGTCCACAATTCACAATGCGATAAAACAGGATAAACACAGAGGGGAAGACCACCTTTGCAATGCACTGTACACAGAGGCGTTATTACTACCTGACCTCTGTTGTACATACCGCACCCAATGCACCCAGGCATCCCAGTACCATATGCTGTTGCTTGGCCCACCAACCAGCCCTGGCAAGAGCAGCAGACACAATCATGGCCAGGTCCCACACCTGAAATGCGTACAGAGATACCACACCACACACGATAGCACCCCGCTGGACTGCCACAACCCAAATTGATGCTCCACAACTGGAGAACAAGACATTTTAGTGGCCAGGTATGAAACGAGCATGCAAGGCCCACAATGTGCACCACAGGGCAGGCAGCAAATTCAGCAGGGTCCCAGAAAAACTTAGCAGGCAGCACTGTCCCTGTGGCCCCCTCAGCCCATGGCCTGGCCAGTCAGCAATGAAGGCACACAGGATGGAGGAGGCCCAGGGGACCAAGGCAAGCCCCAGACTGGAGTGAGGTAGAACTGGATATGAGGCAGCATGATATGACAGGGTCCAGTGTATGCAGGCATTGGTATGGCAGGCAGGCAGCTGAGGTGACAGACCCGGGGAGAGAAAGAAACATGCATAACTAAGATATCACCTTCATGCCTCCACAGACGTTTCCACATCCTGCGTGAGACGGAGGCCTACCGGGTGTACTTCTGGGCCATATGCTGCATGCATCCACAGATATTGGTGAGACTCCGGCAGCAGCTGCAGTGGAAGCAAGGTGAGTGAGGAGGTATGGCACAAGAATGGGGCCATGACATGCAACATGGCACAGGGCTGGAGTGGCTGGGCATTACATGGGAAACAGCAGACAGAGCATGGGCAGGTGCTGGACAATGGGGACATGTAGCTGGGCACTCCCACCCACTGTAACTAATAGCCACCTCTGCATCCCTTACACAGCCATCCTGGTTGAGGATTCACCCTCCCTGTGGTGGAGAAGGAGGAGGACGAGGAAGACGAAGAAGGGGAGGAGGCAGAGGATGAGGAGGCAGAGGAGGGGGACAAGCAGCAGTCAGCAACAGCCAGCCCCATAGTGCTATCCAGCACCTCCCCATCAGGGGAGATTGGGGAAGAGTTATACATCTTCACCCTCATGGAGGTGCCCCATTCCCCTGATGGAGAGGGACAGGATGGTACCATGGGTTCTGGGCAGGGCACACCATAGTGGGAGGCCCTGGCCACAGAGGGAGACACATCAGGGGCTGAGGGTGGGGAGGCAGGGTACACATGGGGGAGTGACCCTGAGGAGAAGGGGGAGGTGGATGAGGAGTCCCTGGAGGAGGGGGAGATCAGGGACATGCCACCTAGGGACACCAAGTGGGTGGAGGAGGGAGGAGCATGGAGGGGGGATGGGAGGCAGAAGCAGGTTTGGAAGCAGGCAGGGGGTGGAGTGTGGGGATATGAGAGAACAGGGGGTGGAGGGAGGTGAATGGAACAGGCAGGGGTGAAGGGCATGGATGTGAGGGGGTAAGGGGCAGTGGGAGAGGATGGGAGCAGGAAGGCGGTGGAGGGAGGGGATGGGGGGAGCATGGAGCAGGGGCTGGGGACTAGCGTGGCGACAGCAAGTTGGAGCCAGATGAGCCTCTGTGTACTTTGGCAGTTGCTGGGGAGGTATGGGCTGCCACACCACAGCATAGTATGGGCACCATGGGGCGGAGCAGATCCCTGCAGCAGTGGGGCCCCTGGAATACATAGCAGAGCACCTACAGGGCATCAGGGGTGACCTCCAGGCCCTCACTGAGGCAGTTCACCCAGGCCAATGGGATGAGGGGCTGGAACTAGGTGTCCAGAAGTGAGGGGTAACTGAATCAGCACATGGCCAGTGATGTCTCTGTATGCCGCTGTGCCATAAATAAAACCCAAGAAAAATAGATCACTGTGTTTGTGTGTGTATCCACATAAGAACATAAGATATGCCATACTGGGTCAGACCAAGGTCCATCAAACCCAGTATCCTGTTTCCAACAGTGGCCAATCTAGGCCAATGTAGCAATTGGAAGCCTGACTGGCAGGGATGGATGCCATGTTGGGACATCTATCCCCACCATTCGGCCCCCACTGCCAACCCAGACTTGCATCCCAGTACATACAAGGTGTTTGTATAAGGAGGCAAGCCAGGGGTGTGAAAGAAGTGGGGCAATGGCAGAGCTAGGTCAGGCTGTGGACAGTCCATGACCTTGGACATAGAGTGCTGATATGGATGTGGGCCCTGTATGTTTGGGGCCAGCAGGCTGTACAGGGGACCTCTTCCAACCCTGAGGTGGAAGACATCCCCTGAGATGGCAGGGGACAGGTGGCATGGGCAGCCATAAAGGTAGGTGGGGTTGCAGGTGCCTCCCTGCAAATGGCCAGGGCTGGACAGGGTGTGTATACTGGTGATGCATGGGGGCAGGAGGTGCAAGACCACCAGTGTGGGTGTTTGGTGGAACACGCACTGGGCTGTGCCAGGGTGCCTGCATGGGGTTATGGGTACACCCTGTGTTGGGGCACATGTATGGCTGGGTGTGGTGGGAGAGCCATGCACCCAGGACTGGAAAGCACACATTGGCAGATGGAGGGGTGGGGTAGGGATTGGCTGCAGTAGCTGGACAGGCTCACAGGACAGCGGACCGCGGTATGTGCACATGGGGCCTGCCTGCCAATGCCCAGTCCTGCCACCCACCCCCCAGTTCCTCCAGCACAAGCAGCCTACCTCACACAAAGTGTATCTCCATGAGGGATCTCCACGTCACCACTGCACATCAGTGGGAGATAGCATGTGATAACTGGGGGGCCTCCATCTTATCCACCTTACCTTCGGAATTGCCAACTGCTGCATCTGGCGCGGGCTGCCTCCGCTGCAGGGCGTAATTGTGCAGCAACACAAGATCATAGCCATATTTGTGAGTACCAATGAGGAGGGGGCCAGATCGGGGCATTGGCAGGGGTGCGGTAGCAATTGGGGGACAGAGCTTGTACACAATCACTACCTGTCCTCTCCTTGGACCTACCATGGAGAACCTCAATATCTTCATTGACAGGCACTGCGGGACTTCCCATGATACCTGCCAATATAGGTATCATGGGGTCTACACAATAAGTCCAACACATCTGCAATATCTCTGAAGATAACATAGGGATTTGGGACTTACCACGGTTTAGAAGACATTCCCCTATGTGTTCTATACTTAACAAGTGGGAAAAACATGCAGAATATGGCTTATGGAATCATTCCAACCCCTCTGTGTGTGTGTGTGTGTGTGTGTGAGTGTGTGAGTGTGTGAGTGTGCATGCGGGCATGCACACACCAGTCTCTATATGCCTTGCCTGTGTGCATGTTCATGTATATGTTGTCTTGCAAAATGTAGTGTCTGTATGAATGTGAGAATGAGAGAGTGTGTGCGTGTGTGTGTGTGTATGCATCTTTCTTTGTTGGTATGTCTGTGCGTATTTGTATGACCATGCATGTGTTTGACTATCACTATGTATGCACTTGTAAGTGTGTCTGTGCATTCTGGCATGTGTGTGTGTGTGTGTGTGTGTGTGTGTGTGTGTGCCTGTGCCTGTGATCAGGAGAGGAGAAAGCTGTTTGACAGGTACAATTGCATAATTTCTATGTTACTGAATCACTATTAGTATCCTACTGCTGTTGGGACTGCTTTTCCTATAGAAATACATTGAAGCATTTTGGGGAAGAGTGAGGGCTTCACTTCTCTTTCATCTCTCATCACAGACAGAAACTAAGTTTGACAGGGCAGGGACTTCCATCAGCTCACTCGTGCCTTCCTGTGAATTAAGCAGCATTCCAGTGCCCCACCCCCACAGTCTTCCCAGAGAACTGTAGATACTACTGCCACTACTTATCATTTATCACTACTTATCAAGGCATATGCAGCACTGTACACATACATGTAAGAGACAGTCCCTTCTCTATAGAGCTTACAATCAAATCAAGAGGTAAAGGCAGTTTAGCCTTGTTTTTGGTTTTGGGGCATTAATGTAAAAATCAGTAGAATCATGAAAAAAGTCATACAGTTGTCAATCTTAATTCTGAGTGCTGAGCATAACTGACAGCACTCCCCCCCCCCCCCCCTTAAACTTTGGAGCCTAGGTATGTTCCTAGTTTGTTAGTTCCTTAATTTTGGCTTGCCTATGGCAACAGATACTAGCTGGCAGTACAGATAACAACCAATAAGAAAGCAGTACAATTCAGTCACTAGCTTTCACAGTAGAAATAGCAGCAAAGAAAATATGTGAAAATGTAAATAATTTAAAATACCGTACATTGCAGCTAGGGAATTATTTGTAATTTCTGTGTGTGTGTGTGTGTGTGTGTGTGTGTGTGTGAGTCATGTTTTTGTGTGTTGTTATTTTATGTTTTTTAAATATTTTTAGTGGTGATTTTTATGTATGCTTTTATGAATGTTTGTATGTAAATTGCTCTGGGGTGTTTTGTAAGGGCAGTTAAAATATCCAGATAAATGAAATGAAATATTAGTGTTCAGCTGACAACTCACCTAAATTTAGGAGCTGAAAGTTATGCTCCTAAATTTTGGCCTGTCTCTCATTTGCCTAGATTTATGAACCTGGTGATGAAAATCAGTGCTAAGCTCCTAACTTTCGTCTTTACCCCACATCCACTCACTTTTTACATATGCTCCTAAATTTAGGAGTTTAGTGAAATCTTGAGTATAAATTTAGGAACATAACTCCCAAAGGTAGGAGCATAAATCCTTTGAGTATTAGGGGTATGTTTACTAAAACCCCGTTAGGTGTGCGGCACGCTAGTGTGCAGGATGCCATATAAGGAGTGGGCGTGTCAGCAAACCGGGAGTAATAATGCGCTAATGTGCGCGGCGCCCTGATGTGCGCCGCGCACATTAGCGCTTGAGAAACACGCACGGGAAGCATAAGCAGGCACGCTGATGTGCAAGCAGAGGCACAGAGCCACAGTACAATGGTTAAGACACTAACAAATGGTGCAGGGATCATGGGTTCAATCCCCCACTGTGCCCAATGAATAAGGCTGGCTGAGGCATTACCTATTATGGGTAAGATTGCTTTAGGAGGCATTTTATTTATATTTTAATTACTTCTACTAGCAAACGCACTCTCAAAGTGTGTTAACATAAGGCGCCCCATAAGGCACATTTTAAAGTGCACTGTCCACCAATGTTGCTGAAAGGGTGGCCAAAGGGCGGCATATAGGGTGCCCAATGAGGCACGGCAAGGCTACTGTGATGGCAGCACTGCACATGTTAAGGTGTGGTAAGCTGACATAGGTGTGCTGACATGCAAACAGCAACAGCAGTGTAGCACAATGGTTAAGACACTGACTGATGGTGCAAGGTCATGGGTTCAACCCCCCACTGTGCCCAATGAATAAGGCTGGCTGAGGCATTACCTATTATGGGGAATATTGCTGTAGGAGGCATTTTATTTTTTATATTAATTAGTGCTGCCAGCAAACACACCCTCAAAGTATGGTAACATAAGGTGCTGCATAAGGCGCCTCCTAAGGTACCCCGGAGGTCACATTTTAAAGTGCACTGTCTGCGGTGGCACCCTATAATGTTGCCCATAGGAAGCCTTAGAAGGTGCTGTATGGGGCGCCCTATGAGGCACCGATAGGTTACAGTACTGCTTGTGCTGGCAGCACTGCGCATGTGAACGCATGGAAACCTGACGTAGGTGCGCTGACCTGCAAACATTGCAACAGAGGTATAGCACAATTGGTAATACATGGATTGTTGAAACAGGGGTCATGAGTTCAATCCCCCAGGGGGGTCAATTATTACCTGTCTCAGGCATTACACATTATTATACAGCAGTGCTGAGTGAGGCATAGTGCTTTTAATGTACATCAGTGCTGTGTGAGGCATATGTCTTCTTACGTTACAACAGTGTTACCTGAGGCAGTCTCCTTTCTACATTACAGCAGTGCTGCCAGGAGAAACACCCTCACAGTGCTGTAATCTTCCGGTGCCCCATAAGGCACCTTATAAGGCACCTTAAGGTCACAGCACTGTGAGGGTGTTTCTGCTGGCCATACTACTTGAAAGTACACACAAACTGGCCCAGACAGCACCCCATGTACCCTGTAAAATACCTATCCCCAAGTTATAATGCCCTGTTCAATGTATGTCCAGTTTGTACAATGTAAACCGCAATGGTGCAGAATAGCGCAGTACATGGGGGAATTTAAATAATTAAGGTAAATAAAATACATAAACCCACTGTGGATTCGAGCCACCAACCTCTGGCTCCACAGGCAGTGCAGTCACCAGTGGGCTACAGCTCTATAACTGTAAAGAGATGTCTGGCTGGCTACAAAATAACGTCTGCAGACTGTGTGCTGTGGTTACCAGGGTAGGGTTAGTCCTCTCACACCCATGATGCACTGCACATGCAAAGAAGCAGTCTACAGGTGATCTGCAGATGGGGTATGCACCCCCACAGCACCTAGGCCTGGTAGGGGGAACTGACCGTGTGTGGTACTGGCACAGAGTAGCTACATAAAGTCACATTGTGCGGGTACTATGCTCGCTCTGAAGGTGCAGTGGGGCAGCCAGCACCTGGTCCACAGCACCTCCCATGGTAGAAACAGGCCATGCTGCAGGTCCCCAGCAGTGCTAGTGTGTGAGATAGGTAGTTCCTGCAGACACACCTTGGATACATCTGTATTTCCCAGTCAGGTTTAGCCCTTATGGACACATAGGGGGATTATGCACCACCATCCAACCCACCCCACCCCCCCCGGGGCTGACGGTGGGAAACAGGGTCTCCCACCAACAGATCCACATTCTATCTCCCTGAAATGTTGGCAGTAGAGAAGACCATCAACACCGGTCCTGCTGTGGAACAGACACCCTACAGGGCAGGCAATACGTATCTGTAACCACCCATAAAGCAATAGCAGACAGACAGTAGGCCTTGAAATACCAAGCTGCCACCCCCCCCCCATCACTATCTGGCATTCACCAGCAGCAGCACCCTGCAAGGTGTTCCAGCAAAACACATACCAGCTGCAGACAGTCTGCAAGCTAGTCCATAGTGCATGTTTCTGGAGAAGATGTGTGCACGCAGAACTGGGCTGCCAGCATACACACCAAGCAGAGAAGTCAGTGATTGGGTTCCAAAAGGGAACCCATAAATATCACCCAAGAAAAATACTAAATAGTTCTATGGGGGAACCTAGCCATGCCGTGGTCACTGCTCAGTCAGGGTGAGAGTGATCTCCCAACACGACATGCTGTGGCCATCCTGTCTGTGTAGGTGGTGGCCGGGCACTAATATGTTCTAGTCAGTGCCCTATGCCCTGTGCAGATGCACCCTGGCCAGGCCACCCTGTCCAGCCTCTACCCATGGTACCTTGCTCCTCATTATGCACATTGGCAGCCCAATACTGGCAACATTGCTGGCAGTGTGGGCTGTGGAAGGTGTTTGCAGCCACCACACACTGGATAGGCAGACAGCCACCCCCACACCTATGCCAGCATTGTGCTACTATAGAGGAGTCCAGCAGCCATACCCACCACACCAGTCCTGGGCACAGTACAGGCATGGATATGATACGCACTACTGTTGGGGGTCACTCCCCAGGGTGGTAAACACTGTCAGAGACCAGACCTGCAGCGCACACCGCAGACATCACAATGATTGTTATGGTGGAGATCAATGAGCAACATGTGCTTAACGTAGGAATTGATATCTGCCAGTTATCATGGGCAACGTTTGATAGCTGTGTACCATATACCCAGGTGTAGGGTGGCAGTGCTAAGGTATGCAACTGCTAGTATTGGGGGATACAGGCAGGGCCCAATGTCCTGCCTCTCTAGGAGGCATTGGCCAATGGGGCCTGTTGGGGGGGGGGGGGGTCTGGCCCTGTTGACTGCTGCTTTACGGCAGAGTGTCCCAACTCCAGTCCTGGTGTTCCAACCACTGTTCGGGTTTTCATGCTGTCCCTCAGAAATATGCATGAGCTACATCAGCATACCATGGGGGTGGTGCATAGATATGCAGCACATGCATCTTTAGCAGAGGCAGCATGGATCCTGAATGGTGTGGGGCTCTCCAGGACTGCATTTGGGAGACTCTGCTCTGGGTAATGTGGCTGTTTATGGCGTCTGTGTTTGGTGTGGTAAAATATAGGCGTGTGAACCATGCGTATGTTCTCAGCAATAAAGGTTTCTCCTTACTATCACGGTTTAGTTGTAGGAAAAATATGTGGACTGGATTGGCGGTAGCCCCAGCTGGGCTTTGAACCTGTGACCCTCTCGTCCTACAGGCACTGGCTGTGTCTGCTGAACCATACTGTGGCCACAGAGACAGGGCAGTCTCTGGAGATAGGAATCCTGGCCGCACGAGTCAGGCACCCTGCTCTGCACAATTTTACTGTGGGCTCGTTTACCTTGTATGGGGACAGGAGTGCAATTAAACCTCAAAAATGACCTCCAAAAAAAAAGGAAAAAACCAAAACCAAGCTAGGCAACAGTGATATCAATGGGCAACATGAAAAACACTCCCAGGAAAGCTCCATTAAAATGCAGTGATTTTTGAACGAGTCTACGGAGTGGCGACCCTTCCAAAAATCTTTTTTTTTTTTTGGAGCTTTCCTTGGAGTGTTTTTTATGGTTGCCCATTAATTTCACTGTTGCCCAGCTGGATTATAATTTATTTGAAATTTGTTGTGGTCATTTTCAAGTTTTATTTGCTGTTTTGTTCTGTGCACATGTATCACACTGCTCACGTTTTGCAGGTTTCCCCGGTTTTGCTGTACATTGCTGACGGAAATGGTTTCTCTTCCCTTTAAATCGGCTCTAACGCGAGGGTTTCACTCGCGGTATTTTTAATGCCGAATTCAGCCCCGCTCCTGTGCGGTGAGCCTCTCCCCTCCCACTCTCCACACATTGACCCCGTCCCCCCGCCCCTCGGGAGCCTTCCTCCTCCCTCCGTAAGCGTTTCCCCGCCTCTATCGCACATCAGCGCCCCGCACACGTGCACTGGCCCGTTAATGTGACGCGCACGCACGCATCCGCTCTTGTGCGCCACATACATGTGCGCGGTTTTGTAAACATACCCCTTAGTCTCACTATTTATATTCTTTGAATGCAAGTTCGTTGTACTCATGACCATAACATGTCACATCGTCTTCATTTATTTACCTAACTCATACCACCAAAATGTGAAAATCCTTATAGAATATCTTCCCCACTGTAAGCAAAATGCATAACATCACTATAACAGGAAAGAACCAGTCCAGAAATATGGCAGTGAGTGGGCAACAAACTTTATTAATCCTTAATCAAGGAGGTAGCCAGAAAACCCAACACAGGCTGTGTTTCATATAATAGTTCTTCAGGGGTGATATGGATCACTACAACCATAAAAACATCACATTAATATAGTAAAATATCATATATTAAATTATAATTAATCATTTAAAACAATAATTAAAAACATACCAATTAATATAAAATAACCAACATAGAATAAGTGTTCAACCATATATAAATAATTATATAATAACATAATAAAAATGTAATAAAGAATACATGAAAATTAAGAACATATACATCATATAATAACATATATTAAAAATGTGACAAAAAGTGCATGCAAATTTAAGAACATATAGATAAAAAAATGAAACCGTGAAAAAGATATACAGACAGTATCTATTAGAACCTTGCTATTGTAAACAAAGAATAATCGTGAGGGATGAAGACCTAGGGGGAAAGAGCAAAGCAGGAGTGAACCGTAGGGAACTATTTGTATTTAAAAGAAGCCAATGGGAACCCACATATCAGAAACTACCAATAATTATACTTCAAACCTAAGGGGGTAATACACTTAGCACATAAGGATAATCTAAGAAAGACTAATGTGACATTCAAAGAAGGTTACCAAAGAACATCTATGAATTAGCAAAGTTGATCAATAACTAATGTAAAAACTAAGGGGTATGTTTACTAAACCTTCTTAACGTGCGCGCTGTGCAATTAGCTCGCGCTAAGGTACCTTAGCACGCGCTAATGACGCTTTACGGGGCAAAAGTGCGCTTTAGTGCGCGCTCACGCGTGCAGCGGCGCAAACGAGCGCTGAAGGCGTGGAAAGGCTCCCGGAGGGCGGAGGAAGGCTCCCCAGGGGCGGAGAGAAGGGGTCAATGGGTGGAGAGTGGGAGGGGAGAGGCTCCCCGCACACTAACAATGTGAAATTCGAGGCCAAAAATAACGCAATTGAAAACCTCGTGTTAGAGCTGATTTAAAGGGAAAAGAAACCATTTCTGTCAGCAATGTAAAGCAAAACCAGGGAAAACTACAAAAAAGTGATAAGTGTGATACATGTGCACGGAACAAAAGTGCAAATAAACACTGAAAATGACCCCAACAAAATAAAAAAAGCATAATCAAGCTGGGCAATAGTGATAGTATTGGGAAACATCAAAAAACACTCCCAAAAAAGCCGCAAAAAATAAATATGAATTTTAGAAGGGTCTACGCTGCGTCCCCATACAAGGTAAATGATCCCACAGTGAAATAGCACTGATCAGGGTTTCCCTCTCCATTGGACAGGTTACCTATGGCATGCACATTTTCCACAACAGCAGGGCGGGCATGTCGGAATGGGCAACTGGACAGATGCTGGAAAAGGGGATACAGAGGGCTGCAGGCGGCACATGCTGTGGTGCAGCTGGGGCACAGTGCGCACTAGGCAGATGCCTAGGTGGCACTTAGGGATGCTGAAACTGAACAGCAGCCAGACAGCAACTGATGAAGGCACAACATGGGCATGAGAGTGTTTATCACAGTGTCACAGGGGATAGTACCCAGCAGGTACCCCCAAGGGCACAGAACATTGGCAGGCGGTGTTGGGGGGAAGCGTGGACGCCTATGCAGGTACCCCTACCCCAGAACACGCACCATAGGCAGCCGCCTACCTGCACACTGGATGGCTTGAGACTGCACACCACCAGCACCACCAGCAGAAGGGCATGTCAGCATGGTGGCAGAGGGGTACTGGTGGTGGAGGGGGGCAGTGGCATCTGCCCAGAGCAGACCATGGCCTAGCCCTGTGTAGGTGGGTGCCATGCACTGCAAAAGACAGGCCCTGCCGGACAAATAGTCATGGTATCACCAGGGAATGCACTGTCTCTGTGGCAACATGGTGGTGCAGTGCACACAATCAGTGTGTTTGGAGGCAGAAGGTCACAGGTTCAAGTCCCAGCTATGGTGCCTGCCAACACAGTCCCCATATTTTACCCACTACTACAACATGCTAATACAGACAGAACGTTTATTGCAGATGACATAAACATGCCCAAAACACCTACATTTTACCCTACAGAGCAAAGACACCATAAACAGGCACATTACCTAGAGCAGAGTCTCCCAAATGCAGTCCTGGAGGTCCAAACACCATTCAGGTTCCTTGCTGCCTCTAATAAAGTTGCCTGTGCTGCATATCTATGCACCACCCCCATGGTATGCAGATGTATCTCATGCATATTCATGAGGGACAGCATGAAAACCCGAACAGTTTTTTGCACACCAGGACTGGAGTTGGGAACCTCTGCCGTACAGCAGCAGCCAACAGGGGCAGACAAACCCACACTCACAGGTTCCATTAGCCCAGAGCTACTCAATTCCAGTCCTGGTGGCCCACAACCCTACAGGTTTTTGGGATATCCCTAATGATATGCATGAGATATATATGCATTAGAGATAGCCTGCCAACTTGACTGGTGTTTAGCCCTCCAGGGCTGGATTTGGAGACCCCTGCCTTACACCTCTGTCATTTAAGATTGTAAGTGAGCAAGGTGCAGATGTCCAAGACATCAAAGAGGTTAGAATTTGTCACATTCCTCCTTGCTTCTCACCACCACCAAAATATTGTCTATTAGACAACTTTTTGGTGGTGTTGAGAATCTAGGAGGAATGTGACACATTCTATCTACCCTTTTGATGTCTAGAACATCTGTACCTTGCCCACTCACATTCTTAAATGACAGAGGTGTAAGGCAGGAGTCTCCAAATCCAGCCCTGGAGGGCCACAAACCAGTCAGGTTGGCAGGCTATCTCTAATGCATATATATCTCATGCATATCATTAGGGATATCCCAAAAACCTGCAGGGTTGCGGGCCACCAGGACTGGAATTGAGTAGCTCTGCATTAGCCAATGCCTCCTGGAGAGGCAGGACATTGGGCCCTGCGTGCATCTCCCAATACTAGCACTTGCATACCTTAGCAATGCCACCCTACACCTGGGAATACGGTACACAGCTATCAAACGTTTGCTATGATTAGTGGCAGATAGCAATTCCTATGTTAAGCACAGTTTGCTGATTGAGCTCCATCATAACAACCTTTCTGATGTCTGTGGAGTGTGCTTCAGGTCTGGTCTCTGACAGTGTTTACCACCCTGGGGAGTGATCCCCAACAGTATTGCGTACCATATCCATGACTGCACTGTGCCCAGGACTGGTGTGGTGGCCAGGGCTGCTAAACTCCTCTATAGTAGCACAATGCTGGCATAGGTGTGGGAGTGTGTGTCTGTCTATCCAGTGTGTGGTGGCTGCAAACACCCTCCACAGCCCACACTGCCAGCACTGTTGCCAGTATTGGCCTGCCAATGTGCATAATGAGGAGCAAGGTACCATGGGTATAGCCCGGACAGGGTGGCCTGGCCAGGATGCATCTGCACAGGGCATAGGGCACTTGCTGGGACATTGTAGTGCCTGTCCACCACCTGCACAGACAGGGTGGCCACAGCATGTCCTGCTGGGAGATCACTCTCACCCTGACTGTGCAGTGACCACAGCATGGCTAGGTACCCCCATAGTGCTATATTGTATTTTTATCATGTGATATTTATGGGTTTCCTTTTGTGGCTCAGTCACTGACTTATCTGCTTGTTGAGTATGTTGACATCCCAGTTCTTGGTGCACGTGTTTCCACCAGGAACATGCACTATGGACTAGCTAGCAGACTGTCTGCAGCTAGTATGTGTCTTGATGGAGTGCCTTGCAGAGTGCAGCGGCTGAAGGCTTGCTGCAGGAGGATATCAGATAGTGGTGGGGTGCAGCTTAGCATATCCAGGTCTAATGTCTGTCTGCTATTGCATTATGGATGTGTACAGAGCTGCATTGACTGCTCTGTAGGGTGTCTGTTCCCCAGCAGGACTGGGGTTGATGGTCCCCTCTTCTACCCCCATTGCAGGGAGGTAGAATGTGGATCTGTTGGTGGGAGACCCTGTTTACCACCCTCAGCCCTGGAGGAGGAGGGTGGTACATAATCCTCCTCGTGGTCCATAGGGGCTATACCAGACTGAGACATACAGATATATTCAAAGTGTGGCTGCAGAAACTACCTATCACACACATTAGCACTGCTGGGGACCTGCAGCATGGCCTATCTCTGCTGTGGACCTGGTGCTGGGCACCCAACCTCACCCTCAGGGTGAGTGCAGTACCTGCATAATGTGACGGTGTGTAGCTACTCTGTGCCAGTACCACACGGTCAGTTCCCCCTACCAGGCCGAGGTGCTGTGGGGGTGCATACCCCATCTTGTGATCATCTGTAGACTGCTGATTTGCATGTGCTGTGCATCATGGGTATGGGTGGGTTAACCCTATCCTGGTGACCACAGCAGACTGTTTGTGTGGTGACTTGCAGTCCTTCTGCAGCCAGCCAGGGGTTTGCTAGCAGCTGTAGCCCACTTGTTACTTCACTGCCAGTGGAGCCAGAGGTCATGGGTTCAAACCCACAGTGGGGTTATTTGATAGGGCTGTCCAAAGCATTATCTATTTTTAATGTACATTAGTGCTGTCAGCAAAAACACCCTCAGCGTACTGTACCCATAAGGTGTCTCAGAGGGCGCTTTATAGGGCGCCCTATAGGGCACCTTATGGTTACCGTCCATCTAAGGTGCACTATACAGTATCCTATGGAGCAACTGATAGGGTGCCCTATAGGGGACATTATAGGGTGCCGTGGCGGATAGTGCACTTTATAATGTGCCCTATGGAGTGCCTTATAGGGTGCCTTATGCGGCACCTTAGGTTATGGCACATGAGGGTGTGTTTGCTAGCAGCAATTAATAAAATATAAATAAAGTGCCACAGGAAACAATACTTACATGTCAAAGCTGATGTCTCAGCCAGCCTTACGTATTAGGCACACTGGGGATCAAACTCATGACCCCTGTATTATCAGTCAGTGCCTTAACCATTGTGCTCCACTTCTGTTCCTCTTTGTGTGTCAGCGCACCTACTTAAGATTTTCATGCGTTTAAATGCACAGTGCTGCCATCAAAAACAGTGCTATGACCTTGCTGTGCCTCATAGGGCACCCTATATGGCACCCTATAGGCCACCCTTTAAGCAACATTGTAGGGTGCCATAGCGAACAGTGCACTTTAAAATGTGCCCTCTGGGGTACCTTCTGGGGTGTCTTATGCAGCACCTTATGTTACAGCACTTTGAGAGTGCATTTGCTAGCAGCAGTAATGAAAATAAAATTTAAAAGCCTCATAATGCAATATTGCACATAAATGGTAGTGCCTCAGCCAGCCTTATTCATTGGGCACAGTGGGGGATTGAACCCATGACTCCTGCACCATCTGTCAGTGTCTTTACCATTGTACTGTAGGCCTGTTCTTCAATTTGCACATCTGCGCGCCTGCTTATGCTTCCTACGTGCGTTACTCGTGCGCTACTGTGCGCGGTGCACAAGAGCGCGCAGCACACGCTAGTCCCGTTTTGCTATTTTTGACCGGACCACCCACTCCTTTTATGGCATCCTGCAGACTACCGCGGCGCGCACGTTAAGAGGGTTTAGTAAAACATACCCCTATATCTACTTGATATATGTATAAAAGAGGGCATCTATGGAAACTGGCATTTATACAGTGACTAAACTGTCAATGTCCATACACAAATACTAGTATCTGAAACATAAATCAAAGGGCATTGCCGACTAAAAAAACATACCATGTAGGTTAAGCACATTCATAAACAAAAAAACACAGACACTAAGAAATTAAAAAAGGGGTTGTAAACCTGAAATTATCTTCTCTTGCGTGCGAGGTCTGCCATCAGGCTGAAACTCACTGCAGGTAATGAAAGATGCCAGCGCGTGTGCCGTATTAATACATTCTTCAAAAGCGGGAAAAACGACTTTGGCTATTATCGGAAAATCAGACTTAAAAACATAAAGGATGTTCCAATCTGTTTGATATACAATAAACAACATATTTTAAATTGTTACTTCTAGTCTGTTATGATTGCATACTAATTTGTAACAAATAGCGTGATCTTGTTTCTGTGTGTAGCCACATTGTTCATTCCATAATGCTATAGGCACAGAAGATTTTAAGCCACATAGAAATCACCATCAGGCAAAGTACACTTATCCTGCTTCCAAAAAACTTCCAAATGGAACAGTATTATCAACCATAAAAATTCTTATCTATTGTGTCAAATGGTAACAAAATAAATAAATAAATAAAACCCCATTTTTGTCAATAACCCTGTATACACAACTATCTGTTAAAAACAAGTAACATTATAAAAACCTTGTACCACAATCCAACAACAAAATTTCCTACTTAAAATAGAAAACCTAATAAAATGTAAATTGAATGAATAAACCAATAAATAAATAAACATTAAAAACAGAGACGTAACATGCATATATAACAAATTATGAAAAGTAAAACCAAAAACACAAACACAGAATGTAATGTTATAAATCAAAACATGCAAAATATTATGGTAAAAAAACTTAAAAAAGAACGTTACAGGAAAACAGAAAAATCTTTATCTACTAACTTTCTTTTTATGCAATTCTTATGTTCAATAATACGTACACGTATGCTGCGTATAGTCTTGCCAACATAAAGTTTATTGCATGGACACAGAATGACATAAATAACATGTGATGTGTCACAATTCGAAAAATCTTCAATGAAAAACTTTTTTTGCACGGTGGGATGAATAAAAACATTCCATACAGGCAGTGTATGTAGGCAAACTGAACAGTGTCCACACTGAAATTGTCCTTTGTACTTGGATAACATTTTCCGTTCCGTTAAGGCTGAAGGAACTAATAGATTCCAGAGATTGACATTACGTTTATGGGCTATTATAAGAGAAGTGTCTTGAAAACCAGGAATGGCCTGTATGAGATGGCATTCTTTCTCAAGTATTTTTATAATATTGTGAGACTGCAATGAGTATAAAACAGGACACACTATGGGGCATGCTTACTAAAAACCGCTAATTTGCGCGCCGCAAAATAGCACACTAAAAGCGGTACTTAAGAGCGCTTAAACGCCCCGCAAACGTGCGATGAAGCCCGGCACACTTGCGTGGCACAGTAACGGGTGCCGCACAAGTACGGGCCCGCAAATGTCCGATAGAGGCATGGAAAGGCTAACGGAGGGCGGAGGAAGGCCCCGGAGGGGCGGAGAGAAGGGGTTAATGGGCGGGGAAGGGGAGGGGAGAGGCGCCCCGCACATTATCGGTGCTGAATTTCCAAAAAAAAATAGCGCGAGTGAATCACTCGCGGTAGAATGCATTTAAAGGGAAGAGAAACCATTTACGTCAGCAATGTACAGCAAAACCGGGGAAACCTGCAAAACGTGAGCAGTGTGATACATGTGCACAGCCCAAAAGTGGAAATAAAAATAGAAAAGGACCACAACAAAAATTGTAAAAATAGTAATTCAGCTGGGGAACAGTTATAGTAATGGGCAAAACCAACAAACACACCCAGGAAAGCTCCAGCAAAAAGAAATGTTTTTGGAAAGGTGTACGGAGCGGAGACTCTTCCAAAAACATTTCCTTTTTGTTGGAGCTTTCCTGGGAGTGTCTTCTATGGCTGCCCATTAATATCACTGTTGCCCAGCGTGGTGATATTGTGTCCCCCATTTGCCGTGGTCATTTCAGGGGTTTATGTGCACGTTTGTCACCAGACAGGGTGCATGTGCCCACAGTAGAAATGCATAGAGCAGGGTTTGTGACTCCACCCTGCCAGGTTTACTACCTCCAGGGGCTGCACTATCTCTGTGCCCATAGTGTGGTGCAGCGGACAGAGCCATTACCTCTAGGACTAGAGGGCCAGAGGTTCAAATCCCAGCTGGGGCATTTGCCAGCCCAATCCCTATATTTTACCCACCACTAAACAAAGATAGCGCAGACACCCCTGTATTGCAGGGAACATAAGCACGGGGGAAACACCCATATTTTACCCAACACCGCACACACACCACAACAATGGGCATTACCTACAGCCAAGTCCCCCAAATGCAGTCCGGTACTGCCACAGTGCAATCAGGTCATCTGCTTTGTCTGAGAGATGCTCATGCAAAGCATGTTGGCGGACGAGTACATGTGGTGCAGGGGGCAGTGGCTGCTAGCCACAGAAGACAGAGGCCTAGCCATGTGCAGGCTGGCACAGTCCACTGCAACAGACAGGCCCTGCCGGATCCACAGGCATGGATGTTCCAGGGAATCCAGCCAATCTGTGGCTACACGGTGGTGGAGTGCACACAGACAGTGCATGCAAGAACAGAAGGTCACAGGTTCAAAGCCCAGCTGGGGCTACCACCAATCCTGCCCACATATTTTTCCCACAACTACACAGTGATAGTAAGGACAAACCTTTCGTGGCGAGGACATATACAATGGTACTACGTCTATCTTTTACCCCACTGAGCACAGACACCATGTACAGGGGCAGTACCTAGAGCAGAATCTCCCAAATGCAGTCCTGGTGGGCCACACACCAGTCAGGTTCCATGCTGCCACTCATACAAATGCCTGTGCTGTATATCTATGCACCACCCCCATGGCATGTAGATGTAGCTCATGCATATTCATGAGGAACAGCAGGAAAACCCGAACAGTGTGATGGAAACCTGGACTGGAGTTGGGAATCTCTGCCGTAAAGCAGCAGCCAACAGGGCCAGACACACCACACACACACCCACAGGCCCCATTGGCCAATGTCTCCTGGAGAGGCAGAACATTAGACCCTGCGTGCATCTCCCAATACTAGCACCTGCATACCTTAGCAATGTCACCCTACACCTGAGGTATATGGTACACAGCTCTGAGATGCTTGCTAGGAGTACTGGCAGATAGATATCCATACGTTACGCACATACTGCTAGTTGACCCCATCCGAACAATCTGTTCGGTGTTTGCGGTGCATGCTCCAGCCCTTGCCACTGACGGTGTTTACCACCCTGGGGAGTGACCCCCAGCAGTACTGCGTAGCATATCCATGCCTTGCCGTGCCCAGCACTGGTTTGGTGGCCAAGGCTAATTACCTCCTCAATAGTAGCACCATGATGGCATAGGTGTGGAATTGTGTGTCTGTCTATACAGTGGGTGTTGGCTGCAAGCCCCTTCCACAGCCCACACTGCCAACACTGTTGCCAGTATTGGCCTGCCAATGTGCATAATGAGTAGCAAGGGACCATGGGTATATCTCAGACAGAGTGGACTGACCAGGATGCAGCTGCACAGGGCATAGGGCACTGGCAGGGGCATGGTAGTGCCCGGCCACCACCTACACAGACAGGGTGACCTCTGTATGTGCTGCTGGGGGATCACTCTCACCCTGAGTGTGCAGTGACGGCAGCATGGCTAGGCAACCCCATAGTGCTATATTGTGATTCTCCCATGTGATATGTATGGGTGTCCTGTGGGGGCCTCTTCATGGACTTATCTGCCTGTGTGTGCTGCCACCCCAGTTGTGGGTGCATGCATGTCCATCAGGACCAGCCAGTAGACTGTTCACAGCTGGTATGTGTTGTGATGGAGTGCCTTGCAGGGTGCAGTGGCTGATGGCTTGCTGCAGGTGAATATCAGATAGTGGTGGGGTGCATCTGTGAATATTCAGGCCTAATGTCTGTCTGATATTGTGTTATGGATGTGTGGAGCTGCTTGGACTGCCCTGTAGGGTGTCTGTTCCCTAGCAGGACTGGGGTTGATGGTCCACTCTACTGCCATCAGTGCAGGGGTGGGGATCTGTTGAGGGGAAGCCCTGTTTTGTCCACTGGGGGGGGGGCCCCCACTAACTGAGCCAGACAGAGATCTCCAAATTTATGCAGTACCTATCTATTCCACAGGTTATTGGTGCTTTGGAGCTCTGACATGGCCGCGTTCAGCCATGGCTGGTGTTGTGGACCTGGTCCTGAGCGCAGCATCTCACACTCAGGGTGAACACAGTAACCGCACAATGTGATGGTGTTTAGCTACTCTTTGCCGTTTGTCCACCCACTCAGGACACCCTACCAGGCCAAGGTGCTGTGTGGGTGCACACGGACACTTCCCCCTACCAGGCCGGGGAGCTTTAGGGGTGCATTTCCCATCCTGTGTTCAATCATGGACAGCTGATTTGCATGTGCAGTGCATCATGGGTATGGGTGGTTCACAACAGCAGACTGTCAGTGAGGTGACATACAGGCTATCTGCAGCCAGCCAGGGGCTGCTTACAGCTGTAGCCCAATGGTTATGTCACTGCCTGTGCAGCCAGATGCCATGGGTTCAAATCCACAATGGGGTTCTGTGTTAGGGGTATCCAAAGAGTTATTTTAATTTACTGTACATATGTTGCTGCCAGCAATAACACCCTCAGCGTACTGTACCCATAAGGTGCCTCTGAGGGTGCTTTATGGGGCGCCCTATAGGGCACGTTATGGTTGCCAGCCATATAGGGTGCACTATACATTATCCTGTGTCGCAACATACATGCTGCCCTATAGAGGACATTCTAGGGTGCCTTGGCGGACGGTGCACTGTAACATGTGCCTTATGGGCCGCCTTATATTAATATGCTGTGAGAGTGCATTTGCTAGTAGTTATCACAAAATAAAATTAAAAAGCCTCCTACAGCACTCCACAACATATAACATACTGCCTCAGCTAGCCTTTTTCACTGGCCATTGTGAGGGATTGAACCCCTGGTCCCTGCACGAGTGGTCAGTATCTTAGCCATTGTGCTATGGCTCCATTCCTGTTATTTGTAAATCAGCGCGCCACTTATCCCACCCACTAATGGGCTGCCCCCTCACACATCAGCGCGCCGCCTTCTGCCCACTGGCTCGCTGCCTTCTGTTGCCCAATTTTATCAGCGCGCCGCTCTCTGCCGCCAAACCTTAACAGCGCGCCGCCATCTGCCGCCCACAATGAACAGTGCGCCGCCTCATGCCGTATAAAAAAAGAGTGCGCCGCCTTCTGCCGCCCATACTCAATATGCCTCCTACACCACTTTTGCCCATAAAAGTTGATGCCTCAGCTGGTCTTTTTTGTTGAGTGCAATGGGGGTTTGAACCCATGGCCCCTGCACAATAGGTCAGTGTCTTCACCGTTGTACTATGGCTCTGCTGTTTGATTATGCAGCATCGCCCCACTTAGCCTTCCCACGTGCTAATGTGGGCCCCGCACATTAGTGCGACGCACACACGTACGGTCGGGTTTTTTTCTTTTTTCTGCCTGAACCGCCCACTCCTTATATGGCACACGCACACTAACGGGGACCCGCACAGCAACGGAGTTTAGTAAACATACCCCTATGTTTGTTTGTGCTTTTCTACTCTGTGGCTTCAACAATGCATTGCGGGATGAATCTAGGGCTCTTATATAAGCATTTTCAATGTAACATTTTGGGTACTGTCGTATTCTGAACCTTTCTTTCATATATGCAGCCTATTGTTCAAAGTCATCCATGGTCGTACAAACCCTCTTCACTCTCAGAAATTGTCCCACCGGTAAATTTTTTTTTTTTTTTTAATTTTGATATTTTATTTTCCACCACAGCAATACAATGCTACATACATTTTTATTTATTTATTTATTTATTTGTAAGTCTTTTATATACCGCCACTTCCCAAGATCAGTGGCGGTTTACATCAAACAACAAGAAATACATAGAACAGTTTAGAAATAATTAGGTACATTAAACGGTAATTAGAACTATAAACATTAAGTATAAGCATATCTTGAAACTATTTACAAGCTTTTTACAAGCTTTTACAGTATTTATATATACATATGTACATCGGGTTTCATCGTGTGTTCAGTTTTGAGAGTAGTGTTGTGGCTATCAGAGCAGGTGAGAGCCTTGGTAATACATAATACAATGTTAACAACTCCCTAATCCCTCTCCCTACCCCTTCTTCCCTCCTTCTTGTTCCCATCTCCCCTCCCTCCCAGCCTCCCTACCTGTTCTTCCCCCCTACCCCGTCTCCTTGAAGGTTCCTGTTAACTACCACTAATACACAGTATTGTCCTGTCAACTTACTCCTCTAATCAGTATAATTTATTCTGGCTAGTGCAGTGAACTCATCCAGGTATTGCCATTTTAGATCTTCAGAGTTGATATTCCTATTTTCACATTCTTGAATTCCACGTGATCCTGTTTTCAGTTTTTGTCGATCCCTTTTACTCTGTTCTTTCTCATAACCTGCATATAGACATATTAAATTCCACCAATGATGTCCGTCCAATTTTGTTGAGTCCTTCCAGCAATTCACTATCATTTTGATGGAGATTGCCATCATGAAATTAAACAAAAATACTTTTGCTTTAGTTAATGGTATGTCACGATCTATAAAACGCAAAATTACTGCCTTCCAGGATAACTGTCCCTGAAAACGTAAAATATCTTGTATCTTGTCCCATGTTTTCTGCCAAAATATCTGAACGTGCGGGCAATCAAATAACATATGTTTTAAAGTACCTGGGGTATGACCACAGGTCCAACATTTGTTTCCTGATTTGGGGTCCCACTTAGTAAGTTTTACTGGCGTTACATAAGCTCTAGGGGGTATGTTTACTAAAACCTCGGTAAAGTGCGGGCCCCGGTAGTGTGCGGGTGCCATATAAGGAGTGGGCGTTCCGTCCTGAAAAGGAAAAGCCGGAATTTACATATGCACTAAGGTGCGTGGCGCCCATGTGCGCCCCGCACCTTAGCGCATGAGATAGCTGTGTGGGAGGCATAAGTGGCGCACTGAAGTGCAAGCAAAAGAGCAGAGCTACAGCACAATGGTTAAGACACTGACCAACAGTGCAGGGATCAGGGGTTCAATCCCCCACAGGGCCCAATGAAAACAGCTGGCTGAGGCATTAATTTATGAGGCACAGAAATACTGGGAGTCATAAGGCGGCATGCTGATGTTTATGGAGGCATTATAATACTGGACGGTATAAGTGGCGCACTGATGTGCAGGAAGAAAAGCAGAGCCACAGCACAATGGTTAAGGCACTTACCAATGGTGCAGGAATCAGGGGTTCAATCCCCCACAGTGCCCAATGGAGACAGCTGGCTGAGGCATTCTTTTAGGAGGCATTTAAATGATGGGCGGTATGAGGCGGCGCGCTGATGGGCATAAGTCGGTGCGCTAATGTTTTAGGTGGCTTTTTATTACTGAGCGGCATAAGGTGGCGCGCTGATGTGCAATCACAGGAACAGAGCCACAGCACAATGGTTAAGACACTGACCAATGGAGCAGGGATCAGGGGTTCAATCCCCCAAAGTGCCCAATGAACAAGGCTGGCTGAGGAATAACATATTAAGGGGAAGATTGCTTTAGGAGGCATTTTATTCATATTTTAATTATCACTACTAGCAAATGCACTCCCAAAACGTGTTAACATAAGGTGCCCTATAAGGCACATTTTAAAGTGCACTGTCAGCCAAGGCACCCTAGAATGTTGCTTATAGGGCGCTTTAGAGGGTGCCATATGAGGTACCGCAAGGTCAGTGTACTGTTTTTTATGGCAGCACTGTGCAGATTAAGGAATGAAAAGCATAAGTAGGTGCGCTGACAGGTAAGGAGGAGCAGCAGTGGAGCACAATGGTTAAGGCACTGACTGCTGATACAGGGGTCAAGAGTTTGCTCCCCAGTGTGCCTAATATGTAAGGCTGGCTGTGGCATCAGCTTTGCATTGTACATATTTTGTCCTGCAGCACTTTAATTTTATGTTATTAATTGCTGCCAGCAAACACGCCCTCACGTGCCGTAATGGAAGGTGCCGTATAAGGCACCCTATAAGGCACTCCATAGGGCACATTAGAAATTGCACTGTCCGCCACAGCACCCTAAAATGTCCCCTATAGGGCACCCTATAGGTTGCGTCACAGGATATTGTATAGTGCACCGTATATGGACGGGAACCATAAGGTGCCCTATAGGGCGCCCTATAAAGCACCCTCAGAGGCACCTTATGGGTACAGTACGCTGAGGGTGTTTTTGCTGGCATCAAAATATGTACATTAAATAAAATGTGTTGGATAACCCTATCAAATAACCCCACTGTGGGTTTGAACCCATGACCTCTGGCTTCAGAGGCAGTGAAGTAACCATTGGGCTATAGTTCTATAGCTGCTAATGAGCCCCTGGCTGGCTGCAGAGAGCATGCATGTCACACAGACAGTCTGCTGTGGTCACCAGGATAGGGTTAGCCCACCCATACCCATGATGCACTGCACATGCAAATCAGCTGTCCACAGATTAACACAAGATGGGCAATGCACCCCCACAGCACCTCGGCCCGGTAGAGGGAAGTGACCATGTGCACCCACACACCACCTCGGCCTGGTAGGGGGTACTGACCGTGTGTTTTACTGGCACAGAGTAGCTACACACCGTCACATTGTGCGGGTACTGTGCTCACCCTGAGGGTGCAATGAGGCGCCCAGGACCAGGTCCACAACACCTTCCATGGCAAACACTTTGGGTACCTCTGTTTGTTTCAGTCAGGTGTAGCCCTTGTGGACCCCTAGGTGGACCATGCCTGAAATGGTATTTAAAGCTGATGCAGCAAAATAATTGAAAGAAATATTGATAAACCAGGAAGATGTATTACAATTAATTGATAGATTGAAGAGTAGCAAATCCCTTGGACTGAATGGTATATATCCAAGGGTGCTGAAAGAACTGAAATAGAGATTACAGACCTACTATTACTAATCTGTGAACTATCATTAAAATCATCAGTAATACCTGGAGGATAGCCAATGTAAACCAATTTTTAAAAAGGGTTCCAGGAGTGATCCAGGAAACTACAGACCGGTGAGCCTGATGTCAGTACCAGAAAAAATGGCTAGAAACTATTATTAGCAAATGGAGTGGAGGAGTGGCCTAGTGGTTGGGGCAGGTTACCTCAGGCCATAAGGTCAGGGGTTCAAATCCCACTAGAGAACAGCAACCTTGGGCTGGAAGGACTGGGGTTTCCAGTCCCACAGGTGCTCCTTGTGGTCTTGGGCAAGCCACATAGCCCATGTTCCCTGTAAAATAGTTATCTCCAAGTTATAATGCCCTGTTCAATATAATTTCAGTTTGTTCAATGTAAACCACCTTGATATCATAAAAGGTGGTATATAAGAAATGTTAAAATAAATAAATAGATGTAGATAGTCATGGTTTAAGCCAACATGGCTTCAGCCAGGTAAGGTCTTGTCTTACTAATCTGTTATATTTTTTTGAAGGTGTAAATAAGCATGTAGACAAAGGTGGGACAGTCGATGTAGTATATCTGGATTTTAAGAAAGCCTTTGACAAGCTTCCGCATGAGAGACTTGGTGAAATTAAAACATCATGGAATAGGAGGCAGTGTATTATTGTGGATCAGGAACTGGTTAAAAGATAGAAAGCAGAGGGTAGGGCTAAATGACCAATTTTCCCAATGGAGAAAGGTGAATAGTGGAGTACCCCAGGGATCTGTGCTAGGTCTGCTGCTTTTTAACATATTCGTAAATGACCTGGAAATGGGAATAATGAGTGAGGTAATCAAATTTGCAGATGACACAAAATTATTCAAAGTTGTTAAAACCCAAGAGGATTGTGAAAAATTACAAAAGGACCTTAATAAATTGGAAGATTGGACATTCAAATGGCAGATGAAATTGAATGTGGACAAGTGCAATGTTATGCACCATGGGAAGAACAACCTAAACTATGGTTACACGATGCAAGGTTTCACATTAGAAACCACCACATAGGAAAAATATTTAGGCATCATCACGGATAACACTTTGAAACCCCCTGCCGAGTTTGCAGTGGTTAGCAAGAAAGCAAACAGAATGCTAGGAATCATAAGGAAAAGAGTGGAGAATAAAACAAAGGATATTATAATGCCTCTATATCATTCCATGGTGTGACTGCACCTTGAATATTGTGTGCAATTCTGGTCACTGTATCTTAAAAAGCATATAGCGGAATTAGAAAAGGTACAGAGAAGAGCCACCGAAATGGTAGGATACCACTATGAGGAGAGGCTAAAAAGGTTAGGGCTCTTCAACCTGAAAAAATTTGGCAGAGGGGAGATATGATAGAGATCTATAAATTAATGAATGGAGTGGAACGGGTAAACATAGATCGATTGTTTATGCCATCAAAACGTAGAAAGACTAAGGGACATGCAATGAAGCTACATTGTAAACCATATAAGACTAATAAGAGAAAATATTTTTTCACTCAACACATAATCAAACTGTAGATTTCGTTAGCGGAGGATGCAGTAAAAGTTGTTAGTGCATACTAGCTGGATTGAAAAAAGGTTTGGAGAAGTTCCTGGAGCAAAAGTCCATAAACCATTATTAAAGGGGACCCGGGAAATCCACTGCTTGTCCCAATACAAGCAATGTGGAACCTGTGTCTTTTAGGAAAACTGCTAGGTATGTGTGACCTAGATTGGGCACTGTTAGAAACAGGATACTGGGCTTGATGGGCCTTGGTCTGACCCAGTATGACATATCTTATGTTCTTATGAATCTTACTTTTTGGGAACCCGACAGTTATTTGTGACCTGGCTTGGTCACTGTTGTAAACAGGATTCTGGGCTTGATAGATCTTTGGTCTGATCTAGTATAGCAAATCTTATGGAGGAAATATTTCAAGCTATTTACATGGTTTCCAGACCTGCAAATCATGTAAATGCCACTGAGCTGGATATTCAGCGGCACTAACATAGTTAGTATCAAGGCATTCTGGGGCCGAGTGGAAGCAGCACCCATCGCCACTGCCTGGTTAGTGATACATGGTAAAAGCCAGGCACAGGAAATCTTGGCCTAACTTTCATCGCATATCTTTAACTGGGCAGTTGCTCAATATCGCTGCTGCCCAGTTAGATAGCGGCAAATGCGGCTAATCCTGATATTCAATGCCGGGACCAGGTATTTATTTATTTATTTTATTTATTTAAAGTCTTTTCTATACCGCGCTCTTCAAATCAGCTCGTTTTACAGATAACAGAAATTTTGTCCATGAGTAAGGAGAAACCATACTGGACTTACATAAAACAGGGTAGAAGAACTTGGGTTGAACTGGGGAAACTATCTACATACTCTAGGCTAAGGCAGGATACCGTCTTAGCTTGCTATCTGTATGACGTCCACATTGAATATCCATGTTTAGATTTCAGCGCTGTCAACTAGCTGCGTTAGGAGGACTAGCCGCTGGCGCTGAATATCCACCCCCCCCCCCACATGTTCTTATGCTTAACAAAAAAAGTAGCTACATTTTTTTGTTCTTTCAAAGGGAATATTAAAAGCAAATAAAAAGCACAACAGTGGAAACTCCAGATGTGGATCATTTATTTGCTGAAAAGTTTAAGAAAATCTTATGTAACAATGAATAGTTTATTAACTGGTATGGCCTGGAAACACTTTACAGTTGCAGTTCTTTGTTGATTGATGACACAAGTTCATAGGAACATCCTTTGCAATTTACAGTGCTCATTGCTCCCAAAGCATTCAACCATTTGTGCATGATAGTATATTTTGAACTATGCAGTTGGACAATCTAACAGCTTAAAGAGAGATAGCCAAATCTTACATATTTATGAAGTACCTGAATGTTACTCACCTTGATCTCCCCCTGGAAAGACGTGAGCTAAACAACTACAAATAAAAAAAAATTAAAAAGGGTGATGATGAGAACTATGTCAAAATCTATGACAATATATAAATGCAACCTTCGTTATCTGGGTCTCTGTTTCTCAAATATTCCTTTCTCTGTATTCCAACCCCCCCTCCCCCCCAACATAAACACACACACAACACATACTTCTTAGATAGAGTTTAGCTATCCTCCTTCTTTCCACCATACTCCCTAACTCCCTCCTCCAAATGCAATGCACCCTACTCCCGAACATTAGCGTCGCCTTTAAAATCTCTGGCCTAGTAATTTTGTCAATGTTGGTCTGTGTGAATGGGACGTAGGAACCAAATGGCAGGAGTGATGAGAATTTGGCACAATAAGCATTGCCGCTCATAGATTTCATTTTTTTGTGACATCAGTGTACAAAAGACATAAGGCAGCAACATTTATTTATTTACATTCTCTTATATACCGTGCTATTCTGCATCAGTGCGGTTTACATTGAACAAGCTGAAATTACATTGAACAGGGCATTATAACTTGGAGATAACTATTTTACAGGGAACATGGGCTATAGAAGGTTAAGTGGTTTGCCCAAGACCACAAGGAGCACCTGTGGGACTAGAAACCTCAGTCCTTCCAACCCAAGGTTGCTGTCCTATAGTGGGATTTGAACCCCCAACCTTCTGGCCTGAAGTACCTTGCCCCAACCACTAGGCCACTCCTCCATCAACAGCTCTGCTAGACAGCTCTGAGTAGTGCAGAAGTCCTCCACTGAGGTTCCTGCTGGTGAGGGATGGTGAATCACAAGGGTGGGGTTGAGGGTAATGTATAGGGGAGCTTCCGGGGGTTATTCTTGCCACAGGGTGGTTTGGTGAAATTCTTTTTTCAGGGGATGGAGGGGGAATCAGATGTAAGAAGGAGTATGCTGACTTGGGAGGGTAAGGGAAATTGCCTCAGGAATGTTGAGGGGGATCAAATACTCTAAAGGATTTAGTTGGGGGGGGGGTGACTGGGATTGCAGTCAGATTCAGAGGGTGATCAGCAGGAGAGGGGGAGGAGACATCAGCACCAACAGCTGTCCCTTCCAGCAGGCACTTAGGACGATCCTTGGAGTAGGTGTCTACATTTTTCCCTATTTATTTATTTATTATTATTTATTACAGTTGCTTATATACCGCACTATTCGGCATCAGCGCGGTTTACAGTATAACAAAATGACCAAAACACACATTCTGTTTGGTTTTACATAGAACAAGGGTATGAACTTGGATAACAGGGGGGGGATGAACTATATACATGAATTATATACATGAGATAGGTTACATGCATGACGCAAAAGTCCTGTAACATGGTTGAGTTGAACAATATGTAATGAGTCCGTTTCGAATACAAGAGACATTGTGAGAATGGGCTGTAAAAAGGCAGTGTTTCTTAGGTGGTGTTATCTAGAATCATCGCTGGCTGGGTAGTATTGGAGGAAGAGGTGATGTTTGATAGCCTTCCTGAATTGGGTCAGGTCAGCAATGGCTCGAATGTTTGGTGGGAGTGTATTCCAATATTTGGGGACGTAAAGACTGAAGGCCCTATTCGCTGTCGTGTTATTGCATTTAGTCAAGGTCTTCGGGGTTGTTAATAGATTTAGGGCTGTTGACCTCCTGGCTCTGTTGGGGGGCACTGTATGAATGAGATCAGTAAGTGCTGCAGAGGATAGGCGCTTGATGGCCTTGAATGAGAGGATTAATGTTTTGAAGATAATCCTTCCGTGTATAGGTAGCCAATGAAGCTGTTTTAGAATCGGAGTCACATGATCACTTCTGGTGGCTCCATGGAGAATCCTTGCTGCAGCATTCATGGCTAGTTGTAGTGGGTTTATTGTGGCTTGCGGGAGACCTTGTAGGATGGAGTTGGCAAAGTCAAAGTGCGGTAGGATCAGAGCTTGGAATATGGTCCGGAAATCATCTGGTTCCAGCAGGGAACGCAGATGCCTGAGTGAACGGATTTTAAAATAGACCGTTTTAACAATGTTGCCTATATGGCATTTCATGTCCAGATGTTTGTCTAAGGTGACTCCCAGGTATTTTATTGTTTCTTTGGTTTGTAATTCTGCTTCCTTGACCTTTATATGTGTTGGTGGGGTAAAGTCTGGGTCTCTGGCGATGAACAGTACCTCCGTTTTCTTATGCTGGATGCGTAGATTTTGTGCTTGTAGCCAGTCCGATATGGCATTGAAACATTCTATAATAGGTGTGAGGTCCATTTGAACGGTTGAAAAAGGCATATATAGGAGGATGTCGTCCGCATATATCATACAGCTCACGTTAAATGCTCTAATGATGTTGCAAATGGGCTGCATGTATATGTTGAATAGTAGAGATGACAATGAGGATCCTTGCGGCACACCCTGTGTTTGATGGAATTGTTTGGACTCTTCTGCTCCGGATTTCACATATTGACATCGTCCATTTAGATAAGAGCTGCACCAATCGAGTGCAGTATTGCAGATTCCCTTTTCTTTCAGTCGCCCGAGGAGAATCTCATGATGAACCGAGTCAAAGGCTGCAGCGATGTCTAAAAAGATTAACACAAAGCCTTGTCGGATGTTGTCAATGCCTGTGAATATGTTATTGAATAAGAAGGTGAGGAGTGTCTCTACTCCATGGTACTCTCTAAACCCGTGTTGGCAATAATCTAAGGGAGCTGTGGAGTCTATATGATCCTGAATTTGCCTTTGGACCTCTTTCTCCAATATCTTTGCTAGTATGGGAATACTAGCTATTGGTCTGTACGAATCGGCTTGTTGAGGATCAAGTTTAGGGTTCTTCATTAATGGCCTGATCGATGTTTGCTTGAGGGTTGTTGGGAAGGAACCGGTAGTAAAGGAAAGTTCTGTCAGTTTTGCGATGAATGGACTGACTTCCTTGCGTAGCTCCTTGATCCAAAAGGCCGGGCAAGGGTCTGTTTGTGCTGTGGAGGTATTGAGGGAAGCTATTGTATCTTCAATGCTTTTTCTAGATGGTGTGGAAAATTTGCATAAAGGGGTTATGCCGGTAGGGTCTTGGAATGCAGCTGTTGATATTTTGTTGGTCTGTATGATCTTTGACTGAAGGTAGTCAGCGAATTTTTGTGGGTGGATATCCACTTGTTGTTCTGGAGTTGGTTCCTTAGAAAGAGTTTGAACCAAGTTGAAAAGATCCCGTGGTTTGTTCAGAGATCTTTTCAAAGTGTCAGTGTGGTGTTGTTTCATTTTTAATGAGATTGCTTCCCTGTGCCTTGTTAGGTGAAGTTGGTAGGCTGTCAAATCTTGTGCGGAGAGTGATCGGCGCCATTTTTTCTCTAGTTTGCGTAGTTGTGTTAGAGAAGCTCTCAATTCTTGGGAGAACCATGGGGCTGTGTTTCTTATTCTCTTGGTTGTGTTGTTGCTTTGTGGACGTTGTGCGATAGCTGTGAGGTTGTGATTCCATGCGGCGACTAGTTCTTCTGGGTCAGATGTGGTTATGGTGAGGAGGGGGTTAGTTTGCGAGAGTATTAACTCTCTGTCAAATGCGCGGAAGTTTCTAGATGATGCTTGAGTCGTGCTGTTACATTTTCGGGTGATATACCGCTGGCTGTCCATGGTGGGTATTTGAAAAGTGATGAGTTTATGGTCAGACCAGGGGACGTCAATGATGGACAGCATCGTGTTGTTGTTTTGCTCAAGGGCTGCATGTGGTGCGAACACCATGTCCAGGATATTGCCCTTTTCGTGTGTGGGTTTATCGATGATTTGTGTAAAGCCCAGATTCTCAATGGCTTCGAGGAATGCCGTTGCATGGCTGTGATGAAGTGTAGGGAGGTTAAAGTCTCCCATGATCCAATTAGGTGAGTTGGGGTTGTGACCATTAGCAGCAAGGTTCAGAATTGTGGGGAGGTCCTCAGGTGATGAAGAAGGAGATCTGTATATTAGATTGATGGAGCATTGCTTGTTTTTGATGGAGAGAGAGTCCAGGTTACATGTACTGGAGGCTTCAGTGATATGGAAATGAAGATCTGATTTGGCGAGGATAAGTACTCCCCCTCCTTTTTTAGTTTCTCTGTGTCTTATATGTACGGAGAAGTTGGGAGGTAAGAGTTGGTTGATGATGACGTTATCCTCTGATGATAGCCAGGTTTCCGTGATTAAAAGTAGGTCCAGGTTATAGAGGGAGATCATATCTAAGACCACGGGCCATTTCTTGCGTATGGAACGTGCATTTATCATGGCACACTTTAGGTTGTGGTGGTACTTTAGTTTCTTGTGATTAGGTGTTGTAGAAGGTTGGAGCGTAATGTGTATAAGGTGAGTGCGACGTGTGTCGCCACTTGGGTGGGGTCCAGACCATCTTTTTCCATGGCTGCTCAAGATGGGGATATGGTTTTGGGATTGAGATAGTGCATTGGATGTTCCTAGCCAATTTGTAAGGAGGTACAGGCTGGCAAGGGCCAGGAAGTGTGAGGCCATATTGTGTGAGAAGGAGTGAGTGATTGCGATATGGGGAGGTTTTTACTGCAGATTATACAGCAATAGTGGGGAAAATAAAGTATCAATAAGGAGTATAAAGTAATAGGTACTGAAAACAGTGAGTATCTGTGTGGCACTCGTGACATCAGCTATTATTTGCTAGGTACTGGCAACAGTAAGTAGCTATGTGGTAAATGGTAACAGTAGTTTGTTAGTTGCAACAATTCCTAGATACTAATAACAGTAGCTGAGCATAATGTAAACATTGCTGGATACTGACTACAGTAAGAAGCTGAGATGTAACTAGAACCGTAGTATTTGGGAGCTTGGTATTAGGAACAGTAATAGCATGTGTTTAAGGCTGCTGATAATAACAACTAAATATGTAGTGTAGCAGTAAAGGCAATTCAAAATTGTCTATAACATCAGTTCTGATTGCATTAGATTTAGTGTTATAACAACATATCAAAATAGAGTATGAATAGGGTATATTCGTAATGGTTGTGCTATTAGAGCAGACAAATATTTCGACAACCGTATGATTGAAGAGATTGATAAACACAGCAATGTACTTCTTTAGTATAAATTACTAGCAATGGAGGAAATTACAAAGATTATTGTTATATGCATTCATAAATTGTGAGATACAGGCGAAAATATAGCATTAATGCACATAGGTTGTAATTTGTTATGTTTGTGAGTTGGATTAATGTGGAGGAATTAAACAAATCTAAAGTACACAACTCAGATGTTGGGAAGGTCTGTTTAAGTGCTTGTGGCAGTTATACTTGCGGTTGAGTGGTTGAAGTTACGTGAAGTTGTGGTATGTGAGCTCGACCCTACGGGAGCTCGGCTTTTCCCTTTGATGGTTGTTGGTGTCGATGTGGATTTTCTTTCTTCTACACCTAGATGTCAGACAGAGTGGATTCCCGTTTGGCGGTGGAGCAGTTTACACTTCAGTTGAGGCTGGTGTTGCAGTAGTAGTGTGCTGCGTCAGGATCAAAGAGCTAGATTTCGTCTCGGTTGGCAAATTAGTTGTTGCTCTTTTCTGCGGGAGCCTTCGGTGGCGCCACGACCTAAGGGCCACGCCAAAGGGCCCTCTGACGAGGCCCTCAGGCGCGGGCCCGACAGGCGCGGGCGCCTGATCAGCGCTCGCTTTTCAAGCTCCCCGGCTGACCCGATTGGTCAGCACGTGCACCGGAGGTGGGCCGATGCTCCAGCTGGCTCAATCCTCCGACTGAGGAGAGCAGATGGCCGCCCGAAGCTGGAAGAGCACAGAGAGGGATGCGCTCGATCAGCGCTCGCTTTTCAAGCTCCCCGGCTGACCCGATTGGTCAGCACGTGCACCGGAGGTGGGCCGATGCTCCAGCTGGCTCAATCCTCCGACTGAGGAGAGCAGATGGCCGCCCGAAGCTGGAAGAGCACAGAGAGGGATGCGCTCGATCAGCGCTCGCTTTTCAAGCTCCCCGGCTGACCCGATTGGTCAGCACGTGCACCGGAGGTGGGCCGATGCTCCAGCTGGCTCAATCCTCCGACTGAGGAGAGCAGATGGCCGCCCGAAGCTGGAAGAGCACAGAGATATGGATTCTCAGTGTAATATGGGGAATCCACATCTATATTGTAGGCCCATCCAAACCACTCATTCTCCTCCCCCCCCCCACTCATGCCCTCTTGAATCTAACAATCACTATCAATAAATGCACCTTCAGGCACTAACCAAAAATTCACCCTAGGTTGCGGTGAAAAAGAGATTTTTTTATTCATTATTAGTTATTATTACTACTACTTATCATTTGAGTAGTATACAGCACTGTACAGAGACATATAAGAGACAATCCCTGTTCATCAGAGCTTACAATCTAGTCAAGGCAGACAACACAACAGCTGGGGACTAGGATATGTCGAAGGGAATGGTAAGGAAACACATAGCAGGTGAGCAGGCGGCTGAGAGGATCAGGATCCAAAAGAGGTGAGTTTTTGGCCTGGATTTTTATGGCCAGAGATGGATTCTGATGTACCAACTCAGGTACTGTTTTCTATGCATATGGAGCAGCAAGATGGAATGAACAAAGTCTGAAGCTGGCAATGGCAGAGAAGGACACATAAAAAAAGGGATTTTCCAAAACAGCGGCGTTCCTGAGAAATTGTGTAGGGAAAGATAAGAGATGAAAGGTACTGAGGAGCAGCTGAATGAAGGCACTTGAAAGTCAGTAGTAGAAATCTGAATGAAAAGTGGAAACTGATAGGGAACCAATGAAGTGACTTGAGAAGAAGGGTGACTGGAGGAAGATTAGCCATGCAGCTGAGTTTTGAACAGATTGATTAGAGGAAGACCAGTAAGAAAGAGGTTGCAGTAATCTAGAAGGGAGGTGACTAGAGAATGGCTGAGTCTTAGTAGTGTGTTCAGAAAGGAAGGGAAAGAAACGGCAGGTTTTAGCTATCTTTTGGATGTGTGTGGAGAAGGAGAAGGAGGAGTCAAAGATGAAACCAAGGTTGCGAACCGAGGAAACAGGGAGGAATAGCAATAGTGGAGGATCCAGAGCCAGCCCAACCATTAGGAAAACTAGCAATCACCTAGGGTGATTGCTTCTGGCAAGCAGCAAAGACCAGGACATTCAAAGCTAAACAATAGATTCTGATAGCCAGCAGGGTGTACAACTTAAAGTTTGTTTAGGCTCCAACACCTTGAACCAACTCTTGGGTTGGCCCTGGGAGGATCCACCAGAACATACACTAAGGGCTCGATTCCAAAGGGGGAATGTCCTGCCTACCTGGATATCCAGGAACTGGATGGGTCTAGTCCTCGATTCTGAGCCCGCAGGAGCTAGTCGTTCCCTCGGTATCAGAATCGAGTCTAGACAGCCGGCCCGTGCCTGGACAGGCAGGCCATCCCCTGATTCTGTGCCAACAGACATCCAATAGTTTCTCCGCAAAGGCTTGCCCTGGCTCCTGAATGGAGCCGTGGTGCCATGGTGTCCTGTTGCCATGGTACTACGACTCCATTAAGGAGCTGCGATTCCCGGCTGCCGCCACAATGTTCATTCCCCACAGCCTGACCCCCAATGCGGCTTTCCAAAGGCAGGGTCGGGCTGCGGGGAAGCTCCTGCACCCCTTTGCCTCACTGACCTGGCCCTGCACCACAGGCCCCGATGTCCAGGGGGACTTATTCCATCTCTGAGATAGACTAAGTCGCCTTTCCATGTTGGCAACCCCGGACGTACAGGGCTAACCTCAGAATCGGCCTTGTATGTCTGGAGTTGCATTCCCACCCACCACCTGTTCTTGTTCCTCCCTCAGCCCACCCTCTCCCACCCTTGTCCAGAGCTCCCCTTATATCTCCTATATATGTGCGGGGAGCTTTGGGCAGGAGATACAGTTCCGGATTTTGGTGGGGATGGACATCTGACCCGGATGTCGATCCCCGCTAAATGCAGTTCAGAATGACCCCATAAGGTGATCTATTCTGAACCTCATTTAGAGGTAAAAGTGTGGCCTGCATCGGGGGAACAGAGCTCCCGCACTGTGCGGGGAGTTCTGTTTGTGAGTGGGAGGGGATGGACCGCAGGAAGAGCGAAGGCAGGCTGAGGGCAGCACCATGACCCCAGATGTACAGGGCTGATTCCAAGGTCGACCCTGTACATCCGGCGTCAGCCATTTGTATGGGGGGACTTATTCCACCTTTAACCCCCATGGGATCAGAATCAGGTGCACTGGAGCACATCCCGATTCTGACTGGACGGACAGGTGGGGGACGCACACAATGGAATTGGCCTCCACAAGTGCAGTGGGAGAGATAAGAAGAAAACCAGGACAGAATAGAGCTCCTAAATCCAAGGGAGGACAGAGTATCAAGGAGAAGGTGGTTATCAACAATGTCCAAAGCAGCAGATAGGTGAAGAAGGATAAGGATCAAGCAAAAGCCCTTGGATTTGACAATGAACAAGTCATTGGAGATTTTGGCAAGGGCCGTTTCAATAGAATGTAGAGGACGAAAGCCAGATTGCAAAGGATCCTAAAGGGCTTGAGAGGAGAGAAAGTCAAGACAATGGTGGTGAACTGCATGTTCATGTAGTTTAGAAATGAAGGGGGAGGAGGGAGATGGGCCAACAATTACAGGGACAGGTAGGGTCTAGTGAGGGCTCCTTGAGGACAGGTGTAACCACAACATGCTTGAAGGCTGAAGGGTCAGTTGCAGTGGAAAGAAATAGGTTGAGGATATGACAGATGGAAGGGTTAACACTCAATGATTCGAAAATATTATAAAAATGAGGGAGGGACCATCAGATGAAGCCACAAAAGACTTCCTTTATCCATCATCGGTCCCGTTATCCCTCATTCAAGTCCTTTATTAAACATATTTTTTATCTATTTTTTCAATCCTTTAAAAAGCGTGAAAGTGCTATACAACAAATAATCTGATTTCCACTCTCCACCATAACTATAACAGACTCAAATAGTCCTTTATTGCAGCACAAAACCGTGTCAAAAATGCTTGAAAATAAGTCAGTTATCAGTGCTCTATCTCTCCATTGGACGTTATTCCACTTCAAGTCAGCAAAGTAGTTCACACCACCTCCACAACAGTAGTATTCGCCTTAGAACATAAGAACATAAGCTATGCCATACTGGGTCAGACCAAGGTCCATCAAGCCCAGTATCCTGTTTCCTACAGTGGCCAATCTAGCAGTTTCCCCAAAAGACACAGGTTCCACAATGCTTGAATTAGGGCAAGCAGTGGATATTCTGGGTCCACTTTAATAATGGTTTATGGACTTTTCCTCCAGGAACTTGTCCAAACCTTTTTTAAACCTGGCTACACTAACAGCTTTTACTACATCCTCCAGTAGCAAATTCCAGAGTTTGATTACACATTGAGTGAAAAAATATTTTCTCTTATTAATCTTAAGTAGGTTACCCTGTAGCTTCATTGCATGCCCCCTAGTTTTTCTAGGTCTGACCTTGACTTGGCCTAGAAGGTTATGTCTTCTGCATCAGGGGTACACAAATTGCTGAACCAAACTCAAAATTTCATAAGTTAATGCTATGGCAACAATTTCAGAGTAAACATGAAGACATCCTCTACTGTGTTCCCTGCAGCCTAGGTGAACAGCCATCCTTGTTGCTTCAGAGTAAGGGAGTCCATACATGGCCTCCTGCATCTCCATATGCCACATTTGCACCCTACCACCTACAGTTTGAGACACAGCACATGTTCCCTGCATGTGTTTGCTTTCTGACTTCCTGGGGGTTATCTTTGACTCCTCTCTCTCCTTCTCCACACATACCCAGCTCGTAGCTAAGACCTGCCGCTTCTTTCTCTACAATATTAGCAAAATCCGCCCCTTCCTTTCTGAACACACCACCAAGACGCTTATCCACTCGTTGATCTCCTCCCACCTCTACTACTTCAACCTACTCCTTTCTGGTCTTCCCGTGAGCCACCTCCTTTCCCTTCAATTTATACAAAATTATGCTGCTTGACTAATCTTCCGCCAACCTCGCCATGCTCACATTACCCCCCTCCTTAAGTCGCTTCACTGGCTCCCTATCCAATTCCGCATCCAGTTCAAACTTCTCTTGCTGACCTATAAATGCATTCACTCCTCGGCCCCTCAATACCTCTCTTCTCTTATTTCTCCCTACACCCCCCCCCCTCGGGATCTTCGCTCAGCTAACAAATTACTTCTATCTATGCCCTTCACTCGCACCGCCAACTCCCAACTTCGCTCCTTTCACCTTGCTGCACCTCACGCCTGGAACAACTTACCTCTGTCTGTGCACCAAGCACCTTCCCTGGCCCTCTTCAAATCCATATTGAAGACCCACCTCTTCACTGTCGCCTGATCTCCATCCTTATCTCAACCTGACTCCCACCAAATTTCATGACCGAATTGTACAGACCATACCTTGCTTTGCACCGAATTGACTAATGCTTAATATTGTCTTTATATTGTCTCAACTAGATTGTAAGCTCTGATGAGCATGACTCTGATGAGCTGACCTGTACAGCGCTGCGTGCGTGGCGCTATATAAGTTCTCAATAATAGTAGTAGTAGTGATTTGCATGCCCCACCTTCTTGTACTTAGCCCCTGTCCTCTGAGTTGTTGTGACTGTTCTGCCCACTCCCGGTCTTCACTCTTTCCTGACCGGCCGGTTGTTTCTTTCCTGAATGGGTGCTAGGGGCACAGTTCTTACTGTCCACAGTGAATCCAAGGCCACAGATGGCCCAATATTGCGTTTGTAGCATTTTATTTTCTGATACATGTGGAAATCACAGGCAGTGCACATGTGCTGGGTCATGCGTTCGCTACTACTGTGCTAGTGCTACAGCTAATGCGGCAATAGCATACCATGGCCACGCCCCTGTTTTTACCACCGCCTCTGAGCTCCAACATAGTACTAACCCACAAATTCCACACATTAACTCCACTCTCCCTACCACACTTTAGTAAATATGCCCCAAAGTTAAGAAGCTATGCACACTTTCCAAAACAAGCTTAACCCACCTCCCTTCAGTATCTGACATTTGAGAATGTATCTTCACTGGCAGAGATCTCTTAAGCACAATAGTGACTCCCATTTTTCCCAGTGCCACAGTGAATGTTTTAACCTTACAGTGATGATTAATGATTCAAACACTCTATAGCTGAGGTGTATCTCTTCAATGAAAACAATATCTGGATTTCCATGACATAAATACAAAAATATTTGTTTTCTTCTTAATTGGATTATTCAGTCCCTTAACATTCAAAGAAAGCATTTTTCAAGAATCAGTTATAACCACATCTCAGCATAATAATGCTTTCAAGCATGGCCACCAAAAGCATAATAAAACCCTGAGGTGGGATGATTCTCCAAAAAACTGAAACACAAAATCCATCTGTCAATCTTATAAACATAAAACTTCGGCATTCATTGCACCAAAAGAATGCTCAAGAAAAAGCATGAACCCAACTGCAATCCAAAGCAGAACCAGTCCCCAATAGGATTACTGTGGGACAGTGCACATCTTCAAAACTATCCAGAGGAGGAACCGAATAGACCTCATCCCCCAAACCCAATAATAACTAACAACCAATCAACCCACTGTCATCCATCTGACCTAAACACTGATCTAGAACAGGCCTTGACAAAGTTTGTACTGATTTAGGAGCCAGGCCACAATCTTAGGAACCAGCACTCGTGACCTCCTTATTTCCCTCTTCCCCCTGGTCCTGTCACACTGTTCTCATGTTCAAGTTTCATGAAATCAGTGCCAGAGTTCCTACAACATGCATCTTCTTTAGATAACAATAGCTGTAGCTTCAGATAACAAGTATCTGTGTGGGTGTGCGGCACAATGGTGGTGTGCCAGTCTGTGCATGGGATGTGGTGGTAGATGCCTTTGTGTAGGTGGTATGCAGGGCTGCAGTGCATGTGTGTATGTGATGCAGAACTGGGGAGCTTCTGTGTGTGTAGTGCAGAAGTGAGGTTCCTGTGTGTGCACATGCAGCACCATACCTAGCCCTGTGTGAGCGGTGCAGCCGCACAAGGAGCAACAAAATAGAGGAGTATTTAGTGCTGCTGGCCTCGGCTCCCCCCTATGCTGCCTGCCTTTGCCCTGCCGCCGATCTTCATTTTTCCTTGGTGGCAGCGGTGGTGGTGGTACCATACTCCAATAGATGTTCATACTCCACCAAAAAAGCTATACCAAAAGCTCATCAAGCTTTCAGAGACCATACTATCTTGCCCCCCACACACCATAATACTCAAGATGACACTATCCACACATCTCTAAGAAATATATCATTGTCAGGGCCAGTGCTACCTTTTTGCTGTGCTGTGCGAGCAATTACTATGCTACATCTCTTCCTCCACAGATTCCAAAAGAGCCCTTCACAAGCCTCTTTTTGTCCCAACAATGATTTAGGGACATGTTTGCTAAACATTAACATGCACTGAGTGCTACTAAACCTATAGAAATAAATGAGTGCTGCTGAACTTAGCACGTATTAACATTTGTTAATGTGCTTTAATCTTTAGTAAGCGTGCCCCTTAATGAGTGCATGAGTGTCTGAATACCATTTGCCGGTACAGTGAGAATAATAAAAGGCTCCAATATTTCTATATTACCATCCTCCAGTGCTAACTGCCAAGTTCATTAGGAAGTACTACAAAACCCTGCTCATTGAGAACCCATAGCAAGCCTACCATACCATAACAGCACTACTAGGACTAACACAGCACCAGACTCTACCTATCAAAAGAAAATATTAAATTAATACATCTCCTACTGAGAAAGTGGACAAGCTGAACTGCTACACAGAAACTACATGAACAGAATACCATAGCCTGGCCACACACAAAACACAGACACACCATCACCAAATATAGTGCAAAGGATCACAATGTAGACATATGAAGACAATAATTGAACTGGGAACACCAAGAAGCCGAACTTGGCATGTACCACAGCACTGGAGAAATAAAACTAGAAATTAATTTCCTCTGGTACTGAACAAAACACAAATATGACAGTGATGCACAGTCCAAAGCTGGTATATTCTAGTTAATACATTCAAAATGAAATACTTTTTTCTAAAATGTTTTGTTTGGTGATTTTACTTTTCTACTGCAATTGCCAGTCTCTCTCTTATGCTTCCCTTGTCTGTTCTCTTTCCAGTATTTGCTGTCCATTTGTCCTTTTCTTCTCTCTCCTCCTGTCTTTTTCCATTCTCTCCCTATATCTGCCATGACGTATTTATCTTTCCATTTTTGTTCTTTGCTCCATTTCTTTCTTTCCTTCCTCTCGACATCCACTAAAATTTCATTGTTCTGTCATCAATCCCCTTTTCACTTTTTACCTACCCACCTCCTCCTCTGACCTCTTTTCTGAGTCAGCAGCAGCAGCAGCAGCCAGTGCTGCCTATATCATTCACTTCTGGTGCACAATTCAATGATCCTGGGAATGGTACTGCACAATGCGCGATCTTTCTGCCATCGGGATTGCATGGAAAAGCCGTGTCCATAAACCCTCACCCAGGGGCAGCTCAAGAAAATCTACTGCCTGAAGCAAGAGACGTGCTGGTGCCCCCACTCACCACCTCATAGCCTAAATGTAGGGGCCTCCCCAGAGCTCTAGTCAGGTACCTCTCACTCAGAGCACCAGTTAGATGGTTGCCACAAGAATAAAGAATTAGGTCACTTACTGAACGTGTTTCAAGTAACAAAAATTCTGATACGTTCAACTGTAACACAGTGAGAAAAATAGATCTACTGATCAATGAAGACAACTGCACTCTCGATTTTATACAGTAAGCAAAACAAAGGTCTCAGACTTGTGTGGCACTCAATCTAGACTTTCGTCTATTCATGTGGTGCCTTATTGCATCAATGACCTTTATAATAAATAACTTTCGCCACTGTTAACATTGTGCTTATTGAATGTGTTTGTGCTACAGTGCAACTGCTAATTCCAAATGTCTCTTTTCATGATCAAAAAAAAACTCATCAAAAAACCACCAACTCAAGTTTTTTTAAAAACTCAGCAGATGTTATATATTCTTAGTAGAGATATGTGATTATTTGTTGAGATATACAAGTACTTAGCTGCACTGCAATATTGAACCTTCACCATCGTTCAATGAAGATCTCAACGCACTCTCTGGGCGCCATGCAGGCGTTTCACAATCAAAGTTTCATCAGGAGATCTGTTATAACCACCATTCCCGTGTTTCTAAATAGATGCTGCCCACGTCTTCACTCGTATATTGAAATCAACATCCGTATACCAAACCAAGTTCTCGCAATGCTTGCATAGACGCCGCGCAAGGTCATTGATGCAAAAAGGCACCACATGAATAGACGAAAGTCTAGATTGAGTGCCACACAAGTCTGAGACCTTTGTTTCGCTTACCGTATAAAATCGAGAGTGCAGTTGTCTTCATTGATCAGTAGATCTACTTTTCTCACTGTGTTACAGTTGAACGTATCAGAATTTTTGTTACAAGAATAAAGAAAGCAATATATTTCCAGACTATCTACGGGTTTGTTTGTTTTTAACTTTGCAATGCTGTTTTTATGCAGCTTAATTATATAGCAGGAGTGGAGGGGTAGCTTATTGGTTACAGCAATGACCTGGTAATCAAAAGACCAGCATTCAAATCCCAGTGGCATTCCTTGTGGCTGTGGACAAGTCACTTTACCCTCCATTGCCTCAGAAGAAAGGCCTGACAATTTACTTCTGGTCAAACCTCACCAAGAAAACCCAGGGGCTGTTGGGTTGCCAGGAGTCAGCACTGACTCAATGGCACACATTGTATTTGCAGTTATATAGCATCGGAATGTTAAAGATACCAATCTATGATAAAGCACCCTCGATGGCATGCTATCAAATGTAACTATGTAGTACTACTACTGAGCATTTGTACAGAGCTACATGTTGTACACAGTGCTGCACAGACATTTAAGAAACAGTCCCTGCTCATCAAAGCTTATAATCTAGTCAAGACAGACAGCACAGGAGGTGTAGAGAGGGATAAAACAGGGGAGAAAGGTAAAGAAACAAGGAGATCAGGTGAGTCAAGATCCAAAAGCAGCAGCGAAGAGGTGAGTTTTCAGCCTGGATTTGAAAAGGGTCAGAGAAGGTGCCTGACATACAGACTCAGGTAGTTTGTTCCAGGCGTAAGATGCAGCAAGATGAAAGGAGCGAAGTCTGGCGTTAGCAATAGAAGAGAAGGGCACAGATAGAAGCAGTTTGCCAGAAGAGCGGAGGTCCAAGGGGGGGTGTAAGGAGAGATAAGAGAAGAGAGGTAGTGAGGAGCTGCAGAGTGAATGCATTTATAGGTCAGCAGGAGAAGTTTGAACTGGATGCGGAAACGGATAGGGAGCCAATAAAGTGTCTTGAGAAGAGGGGTAATATGGGCATGATGAGGCTGGTGGAAGATTAGCTGCGCAGCAGCATATTGAACAGATTGAAGGGGAGAGAGATGATTCAAAGGGAGACCAGCAAGGAGTAGGTTACAGAAGTCAAGACGGGAGGTGATTAAGGAGTGGATAAGCATCTTAGTAGTGTGTTCAGAAAGGAATGGGTGGATTTTGTTGATGTTATAGAGAAAGAAATGGCAGGTCTTGGCTATCAGATGAATGTGTGTGGAGAAGTAGAGAGAGGAGTCAAAGACAACCCCAAGATTGCGAGCCGAGGAAAACAAAGGAGATGCCAGGTGATCATACACCAAAGAGCAAAATGAAAAAGCAAGAGCCACAGCAAACTTTATTTTGGTGTTATAAATTGAGCTGTATTTATCGTCTTTTATTTTTGAACATATATTCTACAGCCAAAGAAATCTTCTCCCAACAATGAGTGCAGAGGGCATTTCCCATAGAACTCAACCAGTGTTCTCCCCAGATATTTTTACCAGCCAGATGGCATGAAGGAGTAGCTGGATAGGCTGCACTATAAGCTGGCTGGCAGCAGACAATGTAGTAGTCATTCATGTTTCCATTCCTGCTTATTATATTATCATGTCAATTCATCAGATAAAGTTATGTGGCATGGAGGAGTGGCCTAGTGGTTGGGGCAAGGTACTTCAGGCCAGAAGGTTGGGGGTTCAAATCCCACTAGAGGACAGCAACCTTGGGCTGGAAGGACTGGGGTTTCTAGTCCCACAGGTGCTCCTTGTGGTCTTGGGCAAGCCACTTAACCCTCCATAGCCCATGTTCCCTGTAAAATAGTTTTCTCCAAGTTATAATGCAATTTCAGTTTGTTCAATGTAAACCGCACTGATGCAGAATAGCGCGGTATATAAGAGAATATAAATAAAAAAATGTGGGTGGTTGGCCTTAGCAACGCCCTGTCATTTGGTCTCTAGCTTATCTTTTTCCGCAGGCTGCTCTTTTTGCTTGCTTCTCTTTTTACCTTGTTATTAATTAATGGTTAAAAGGAAAGAGAAATCACTTCTTCTGTTGTCAGAGACTCACCAGACCTCAATTCTTCCATTCCTTGTGAAGTGGTATTCCCTAGGGGATAGCACAAGATCATCAGGTGCAGCCAGCTCTCGACAGCTTTCACACCCAGATTAAATCTGGTCCCCAGTCCTGAGTTGGTTCAGGCAATGAAGCTTTTGCATACCAGAGGCAGTACAAATTCAGAGTCTGCACTGAGCTCCCCAGCATTGGCTATAGTGCTGATTGGTTGTTCCAAGTCAAACAAAGAACTTTTTATGGCTACCCAATTGTGTGAGAGAGGGGAGCCATGTTCTTTGGCATCTGTGAAGCTTTCAATGGAAGACAAACTCTCATGTTTATCCGATCCTTTTGGAGATTCTGGTAGGCCTTCTTTGGCTTCTGAGATTCTGCCCCCCCCCCCCTTCTCTGCTTGTATTCAAGGCTTAAAATCATTGCATCGAGCAACTTCACAGAGCAAATCTTTTTTTTTAAATTTTATTTATTGAATTTTGTACAATAAATCAAGACATAATCTCGAAAAGAAAAGAAATACAATGACACAAATATCAAAGAACATAAAGGAGAAACTTAAGAAACAAACATCCACGATCTCTTGTAGTCCACATGATGAGAGGGGTGAAGATGAATTAAGACCTAAGGCCGGAGAACCCCAGGCACCAAGAAAATAAACAAAAAATACAAGTAAAGGCAAAAACCAAGAATTGGCATAACATTTCTCAAGACCATCATAATATAGAGAGAGTTATTGAACATCTAACCCTCGTACAGACTTATTTGATAATTTACCATTAATAAAGGCAGCAAGATCGGCAAGTTTAGAAAAAACATCTCTAACGTATTTCTATATCACCAAACATTTACAGGGAAATCTCAAGTAAAAAGAACCCCCAATCTGCAACACCCCTGCTTATGGAGGAGAAACAACTTCCTCCTCTTTTGCATCTCTTTTGCGATATCAGGAAACATAGAAATTGTAAAGCCACAAAAAATTTTCCATTCTTTTCTTGAAGAACATTTTGAGAAGCCAATCTTTATCTGAAACCAGTGCAAAAGAAAACAACAGAGTAGCAAGAATATAATTCTCTCCAACAGTACCTTCGAGTAACTCAGACACATTCAAAACTTCCAAATCAGAATCTTCTCTTGAAGTCACCGGTTCTTTCTTCCCCATAGGGGGCTAATATACCTTTGTTAAAGGTGGAATTAAGTCTGGAGGGACTTTCAGGACTTCAGTTAAATAATGCTTAAACATATCCAAAGCCATAACACTCTTCAACTAAGAAAAGTTCAAAACCCTGAGGTTCATAGCTGGTGCTGCATTATCCAACACTTCCAGCTAATACCGCAACGTAACATTATCTTTAACTAGATCAGCGTTCATTTGAGATAATCTTACCAGCAGGCTTGCATGGTCTTCCATCTGCAATTTAACAGTTTCTAAAGTCCTCACATTGGAATCTATTCTAACAGAGTTCTCCTGAATCTTGGAGGAGAGAACCGATGTTTGCTTGGTCACTGCGTCAGAAACTGATACAATGGCTTTCCAGATAGCTTCCAAGGTAAAATCCTGTGGACAAGAAAGCAAAAGAGGCACCGGTGTAGAAATTACAGCAATGGGGGACCAAGATAATAATCCTTCAGATACAAAGTTGCTGGCCAGGAGAGGTTCTTCTTGCTGAAAAATGCCTGAATCCTCCCTGGTCACAACGGGGGACACCAGAGCCAAACCGAAAGTTCTATCCCCTTGGAAGGCGTCAGTCCTACCATCGACAAGTGTGGAAGGCGGCGCTTAACTCACAGCGGCAAGACTCAGGCAGTCGGGCAATGTGGCTGCGTTCTCTCTGCAGGAGACAAAGAGATCTCAAGGTCCAAAAGCGGTGGCATTCCCTCCTCCAAAGCCACAGCCAAGTCAGCACGAATCTCCTGCTTTTGCTCTTGAGAAATCTCAATAAAACGATGCATCGGACTACAGATGGACCATAAGGGCTCCAAGGGAAAAACCCTCGCTTTCCCCCTTCTGTTTAGGCATCTGGTAAGCGACACAGTGCAACAGCCATTTTGGTTAGCCACTCCCTCTTTTCCAGCCCCACAGAGCAAATCTTTATCACTTCATGAGGAGTCATCCTCTGGAGAAACTGCAAGTATTTTAGTGGATTCTACTAATGCTTTAGTTTCTGATTCCGATGCTTATTCTCAGTTACCAGAGACTTCTATTTCTAAGGCCGAAGACCATAAGTTACTTATATTGGCGGTTCCAGTCCAGCAAAGCTTACCCTCCTCCTCTCAAAATGACTCGGCCCATCTTATATTACAAGCTTTTGCACATCTTGAGTCAGTTGTGCCTGCAAAAATTGAACTACAGCACAACGTTGTTAAATTTGAGGAGAGGATTGGGCACTGTGAGAGAGCAGTAGAGCAAGTTGAAAGTAAGGTGATGGTACTTGAATCCACTGTTTCCTAGGTTCAAGAAAACTGTCTTCGGTTTGCTAAAGCTGAGCTGGCTGTGAATCAAAATATTGAAAATACTGAAAATCTGGTTAGAAGGAAAATTGTGAGACTGCCTAATTTTCCTAGCTAACAAATATTACTCCAAATGATATGTTTTGAAATTATTTGAACGAGACCTTGTGGTTCCAGACTTGGCTATAACTCCTGTTGTATCAGCCTGTGATTTGCCAGCCAGGAATCACCACCCTGAGAGAGGATCTGAGTTGGTTAGTCAGAGAAGCAGGAAGGGGGAGAAGATGACAGTGTTGGATGAATCCTCAACCTTATTGTCTGAAAGTTTAGAATTTGCTACTTATTGTTTCTTTTCTGATAGAATCTGATTGTGACTGGTTATTTAAAATCTTTTTTCCTAAATGTGATTGTAAATTTTTTGGCCAAATTGTTTGAATTTATCCTGATTTAGCATGGAAAAGTCAAAATCGTAGGAAAACATTTCTTGCATTAAAGTTCCAGGTTCTAGGGTTGGAAGCTGTTTTTACACTCCAATATCCTTGTAGATATAGAGTGACCTTTCAAGAGAAAACTTATATTTTATTGAGAGAAAAGACGAAAGAGGCAATGAGCTATGAAAAGGGTGAGAAACAAAGAAAAGGAGGTGAGAGAGGGGGAACAATGGGGAAATTAAAGGGGGAATGGGAGCCAAGATAAGTGGGTAAGACATAAGAGTGGGACTGGAGATGGAGAGGGGATGAGTGATTGGGAAGGAACTGGGGCTGATGAGACGATTAGAAAAAGAGGTAGATGAGGCTCGGAAGGGCATGAGTACAGAGAATGGAAATGAGAAACTAGAAAGTGGCTAAAAGAAGGGACTAGGAAGCAGATAAAGGAATGAGAGACACATGTGGAAATGGGAGGACTAGAGATTTAAACGTAGGTAGGGGAGTCTATGGAACCAGGAAATGAACACTTGCTTTTGTTTGGTCAGTGGGAAACACACTGGAAATCATACCCATGACACTTGGGAGTGGAGGCTAAATATTTGCAGCTGAAGTTATAGGAGCTGAATCATCAAGACATAAATCAACGAATGGCTATCTTCTGAGTAGCAGAAGGAGGGACAACCCCCAGGAAAAATCCATTGGACCAGCATTTGATCCCTAAACAAAGACATGCTCCAAGCAAAGACTTTTTCAGGTGCCTAGAATAGGTCTAAATTGAGAAGTAAGGCCGGATTCCATGACGTTTCTGAGGTCAGGTGGGGGCCTCCAGCTTCCTGGGAATGCCCCAGCCATGCCGACACCATGCCCCTGTTCAGACTTTGGTGTCCCTAGAGCCAGCTTCTAAAATGGTTCTGGAGACTTCTCTACGCCTGTTTTCGAACGTCCAAAGCACAAATAGGGTTTCTAAAATGACCCACATAGACAGTGCCACTGAATATACAAATAAAATTCCACCACCAATGCTTTATGTTATCCAGTGGCTGCCACCACTGAATATGTATCAGGACTTCTGTGGTTTAGACTGTACTCCTCATTTTATTGGCTAATCGATCTTACCAGTTTCACTGTAATATGCTTCTCCTTCATCATCTCTTTGCTCATCTACAGAGTTGCTATCCTGACATCAACAGTTTCTGAAATGTACATTGGAAATGCTCTGAGTATGCTATGGTGACAGAGATCTGGGGCAACTGCCTTTCATGACCATGAGGGCAGATCCCAGTGCATGCGGGCACTTAGCTGAAACTGGATAACATCGGGCCACCTGGATTCTGGCAGTTTCTGTATGTAAAAGAAGGCATGGACTTTATTCGGTAATGCAAACATTATTAAGCTTTAGGGATGCACATAAGAAGAAATATTCAGTTTATTTTGAATTTGTTTCTCACCTTTGTGTTAATAAATGTTTTTCAACCTATATTACAACTTTTTAATGCAAGGAAATCAATGGTATGCACATTGATTCATAGTTGGTGCACATTAAATCAATTTTGCATGCATTAAAATGTTTAAGGCGCCTTAACAAACTGAATGCACACTAATAAATGCACCTAGCCATTGAGTTGAGGTTTACTCTTTGTTTACACCATTAGGCCTTACTTTCTTTATGCTATTTTGTAAGTCTCTCTACTCTGAAGAATAATGATCATAACTTTAATCATATATGCTACATAGTGCCATGTTTCAGGCCGTTGACATTCTCTCAGCCCTTCTTCAGGCTAGCCAAGGCTGGTCCTCACTTGCTTCTATAGGGAAACTTCATATGACATCATAAAGATCCATAGCCAATTGAAAGCTCTTAAAACGGAAGTCAGAGCAAACTCCACCAATATGAAGTTACCAATTCGATTGCCTAATCACTTCATTTTGTCTTTATTAAAATTGGTTTTGGAACATAGCTATTTCAGGTATGAGTCCTGTTTTTATTTGCAGATATTTGGGGTCCCTATGGGAGCCACAGTAGCACCATCGGTGGCTACCCTATATTAGGTGGCCCAAAAAAAGTGAGAACATCTCGTAGCATATAAGTTATTTAAAAATTCAAAAAGACAGATGTAAACGATTGACAAATTTAAAAAAATAGATGGCGACCGGAAATTGTCAAAATAAAGACGTTATATAACTAAAAAAGGTAAATAAGGAAACTATTTAAGCTTTTAATTTACGAGATGTTCTCACTTTTTTTGGGCCACGCTGTATATGGCACACTATGAAGAAAAATATATTTATCCCTCACAATGGTTTAAATATATTTTATTATGGACCAGGTTTTTGGATGATATTTTTTTCCTATGGTCAGGAACAATATCCTAGCTACAAGAATTTTTCTTGTGGCTGAATTCTATTAAGTCCAATATTCAATTTGTTCCGGAATTTCATCCTACACAGATTAATTTTTTGGACCTCACGGTATATAAACAAGGTGATAAATTGCTTACTACACTGTATTGAAAATCAGTTCAAAGAAACACTCTACTTCAGTATCATAGCCATCATCCAGGCCCACTGTGCCGTGGGCTTCCAGTGGAAACTTTTTTTCGCATTCGCTGATTATGCACTACACTGTCTGAATTTCATAGGCATACGGAGGATCTTTCTCAACACCTCTTGACTAGAGGTTATCCAGCTGATCTAGTCCGCAGAGCCTATAAAAGAGCACAATTTAACCATCCTGAATGGTGGCAACAAATTAACAAAGTAGATTCGGACACTGATTTAACCCCTATTGTTGGGATTTTACCTATATGCATTTTACAGAATAAGTTAGTCATACAGTATATTTAGGAAGCATTGGCACATATTAGGTGTTCATTAATGTTTTCAACGCCATTTATGGTGGCTTATCGGCATGGCCATAATATTGCGAATTACGTGACACATCGAGGGAGATGGGACAGTTCCAAGGACACATCTATTAATGGGCATAATCTGTGTGGATGTTGCAATTTTTGTGCTTTAACTATCCCCGGTCTGCAGTGGACAGACCAAATATCAAACATCACATACGCGGCTTATCATCAGACCACATGTATATCTTCATATGTAGTATATATGCTGATATTTCCTTGTTTGCTTAAATATATTGGAAGTGGCCTAGTGGTTAGGACAAGGTACCTCAGGCCGGAGGGCCAGGGGTTCAATTCCCACCTGGGGACAGCAATCTCAGGCCTGAGGGACTGGGGTTTCTAGTCCTATAGGCACTCCCTGTGACCTTGGGCAAGCCACTTAACCCTCCATTGCCTCAGGTACACATAGATTTTGTGAGCCATTTGGGGACAAGGGAATGTATCCAGTACCTGCTTATAGTGATTGTAAACCGCTCTGATGCCCTTCAGCCTGGGCGGTATATCAAGAAAGTGCATAAACATAAACATAAGTACAACCAGACCTATGAAATTATGTTTACAGGAACATCATTCCCGGCTCCATACTAAGACATTGACAGCTCCCATAATATTGCCAATAATAATTATTTTCAAGATTATTCTTGGTGAATCATACACCAAGATCCCCTATCTTTTCGGGGAGGAGAAAGGATACAGCATTTACAATACCTGGAACAACAGTGGATTTTTAGAATGCGGATGGTAACACCTCACGGCCTTAATCTTGAAATGAATTAGTGGAGTTTGCTCTGACTTCTGTTTTGGGAAGCTTTCAATTGGCTATGGATCTTTATGACGTCATATGAAGTTTCCCTATAGAAGCAAGTGAGGACCAGGACATGCCATTCAGCCTTGGTTAGCCTGAAGAAGGGCCGAGAGAATGTCAACAGCCTGAAACATGGTGCTATGTAGCATATATGATTAAAGTTATGATCATTATTCTTCACCGTAGAGAAATAAGCAAGTTCTTGTCCATGAAGACTCCCCATGGACAAAATTACTTATATTAACCACTTATACCCTCGTTTTGTTTGTTTCTGTGTAATCAGTTGAAATATACTGCTGTGTTATGTTCTCTGTAAACCGTCTTGAATTGTAGAAAGACAGTATATAAAAACTGTTAAATAAATAAATAAATAAATAAAATATAACCACTTGATGAGATGATTTGATGATGATGAAGTAAGGAAGTCTCACTGAATCCTGCTGAAAGCTGCTTATTGGACTTCGCCTTGAAAGTTAAGTTGGCGTTTCTTAATCAGAATTGGGAGGGGATTGCATGATGTGAGTTCCCTTAATTTTCACTTGATTGGTGAAATTTGAGCATGTTTATAGCTCATTAAAGCAAATAAAAGGAAAATTTGCTTCAGGAGGGTTTTCCCTCAAGGCAAATAGTCCGACAAATATAGCATTTCATAGTTTTGATTAGAAGGGATTTTAACAAGGGATTGTTGGATATACAGTGGTTGATCTCCCTTGAGTGTTTTTTTTTTGTGGTTAGTATTTTGCAATCTGTGGCATCAGAGCACTGATATGTAATTAGCTGTGCTTTTTGGCAGACTTGGTGCAAGCTGGTCACCTTGATTGTAAGCTGATGTAAGATTTGTAACCCTTATGATGGTTTACTGAGCCAAACGGTGATGTATTTGCTAACAAGTATATTCTCCTAGCAAATTATTTTAGTGTTTAAAATGAATGCGTTGCCAAGTTTTTTGTTGCAGTAAACTATATTTGTTTTTGGATCATGTTAAGCCTTTTAAATATAGGTTATTAATTCAAATGAAAAAAATTCTCTTTTGTAGTTTTCAAATACATTTGAAACTCAGACAAGGCTAAATTGCACACCTTCTGATCAGATCAGATATATATGTGAAAAGAACCACCTGAGATTTGGATGTCAAGAAATCTGCATGGGACTGATGAGTTACAAACACTCAGCAGGCTGCATACTGGCCCTGCCTAGCCTTTTTTGAGCTGTAGTATTACACTCATTATACATCACCCAATTTCAATTTCTAAAAGCTAACCGTTCCTAGCACATACTCTTCCTTTAGTAATTGAATGCCAGGATCATCCTAGAAAGATTTTATTTGAACTCTGACTGAAAAACATTGCAAGAAAGTACTAGTGTAGCAAAAATGATTTTCCTGTTCAGTTAAATCTGATTTCAATATGCTTCGCACTCCTAAATACATAATTTATTTTAATTAATGTGTGACAGTGGATCTTTTTTTTTTTTTTTTACTTTGCTTCTGTCATGAAAAACAGATGAATTATTTTTTCTAGTACGCAAATTATCTCTTTGAAAGCAGCTAAGAAAAAAGATGATACATTTTTACAGACTAAGCATGTCCTGTACATAATGGGCTTCTAAAGCAGAAAATCTGTTACTAATTGTTGTAACTCCAGCTGCCCAGAAGATTGCTACTGTTGGAAAAACTTCACTGATACTGTTTGATAGAGGCTAAGGTAATAATATACTCTAAGAACTTGCTAACATAAAGTCTATCAAAGCATTGGCAGGATTATACAAGTTTCTAGGAAAATTATATATACAAGTCATACTTACATTAACTACTATTAGGCCAATTTGCTAAAGGTCACTAACAGTGCACAAGCTAAAACCGTTTAGACCTGAATTTTAAAAGGGACTGGCACTATTGCAAGTATAACTTGTGCCGCTAAACATATAAATTTCTCTCTACGTAGTAACCAAGGTATCCAGATGCCCAACCCTGGCTTAAGCCCAAAACCTCTACCCCCCACCACCCCTCCACACTTGAACAAAACACGCCGGCATCGGATATTGGTGCAAATTGCTTGGTCGCAGCTTTATTAACAGTATTAGAACACCGGCCCAACATGGGCCAACTCAACAATCACAACTAGAACAAAAGACCCCCCCCCCCACGTCATCTGGATGATGCCCCCCACCAGCCATTTCTAGCAAAGTGGTGCATCATCCACCCCCCCCATTCCCCCCTCCCGCCCGACTCGCCATGTTATTAGCAAAGGCCGGCTCAAGGTTGCCTTTTACCGGGCAGAGACCCCAGCCGGGACGACTCCCCCAACCTAAGGAGCAGTGCCGCTCCCGTGGAAAGCGGCATCAGCCTGAAATGCCCCGCCGGGTCAGCGAACACCAGCTCGCCACCCCACACCACTGGCCCTGATCAATGCCCCCCCCACCAGCTGCAACGCCCTCCTCCACACCAGCCTAAAAGACAAGGGAGGGAGGGAAGGGAAACCTGAATGCAGCGCGAGCAAGGAGGAAGAGGGAAACCGCCAGCCGGCGATTACCCTTGCTCGCACTGCCCCGCCCCCCCGGCTGCATGCGCGGTCCAATCGCCGGGCTCCACGTCACCAGCATGGAGCCCCTGTGCGGATGCCATGCCTCCCGCCTGGCCGAGGCCCCCTCCCCCCCACAACGAAGGATGCACACTGCAGGTTCGGGCCCCAGGGACCCGGTTACTAGGCCGGCCGCGGGACCGGGCCCTGCGGCGCAGCCAGGACAAGTAGCAATTTTAGAAGAGACATTGCTTAAATGTAGAACCTACATGGCATTCATTTTTTGACATCCGAGGAGGAGACATGTTTGGGACGTTCCTTGCAAATATATGTGGTTCACATATTTTGTATAGACTTTACATGCACAAGCCTTTCAGTCTAAATGTTGCCATTTACATCTACAATAAATCAAACACAAACCCCCATGAATTTGTTTTTCTGGTTTTTAGGACCTGCTGCTTGGTGAGGTGTTTGTTGGAGAAGATTTGTTTCTACTGTATCTCCTGACTGTCATCTCATCTTTTCCTATACCCTTAAAATCCTTCCTCCCTTTTCCTCCCCTCTATCTCTAGCTTTCTTTGTCCTTACACATTTTTCTACCTGTTTCTGTTCTGTTTGTCTGTCTGTCGGTCTGTCTGTCTGGGTTTCTTTCTGTAGCTGTGTATCTGTATATGACTGTGGCACTAGTGATACGGACTGGGTGTTGCTGGTGGCAAAGACTGGGAGTGTTAGTGATGGGTATTTGGCACAGAATGGATGGTTTATATCGGCAAACAACCCAATCTGTGCATGGTAAACAAACTACACTTTAATGGGTTTATCTTTACCAGGGGTAACATTCAGTTCATTTATTTCATATTTATTGGTTTGTTTATTTATTATCTATTTAATGATTTTTCATTTTATATTGTTTATATCAGTTTTATTTGTATTTATTTATTTAGCAATCTTTTATACCACCTTATCTTATCAAGGCAGTTTACATTGTAACTTCAATTTTACAGAGAACTTGCGATAAATACAGCTAACAATTTAAACCATTACCGGACAACTTTCATAGCATGCAAAGGGAGGGGAGGGGGGAACTTGGAGTGCTAAAACATGACTTATGTACAAGGTAACATATATGCAATTGATCGTGTGGAGTGGGCACGAGATCCGAGTAATGCTGTGGAGTTAGGGGTGTTCATTGAAGTGCTCGATGAAGAGGAGAGTCTTGAGTTGTTTCCAAAAGTCCTTTATGTCTGAGGTTGTTCTTAGTTTTTCCGGGAGAGAGTTCCAGATAGATGGGGGAGGCAAGTGCCCAGTTAACATTTGGGCATAGGATAGCGGGTTTTAAATTTCGTTTCACATTGTTTTAAGTTGTTTTAAGTTTGTCTTTTTATGTGTGAGCTGTTTTAATATGCTTATATTTATTTATTTATTAATTTATTTTATGGTTTTAGAATGCCAAAGAACCCCTGAAGAAGGCATAGTCGAAACACGGACGTGTCAGGTTTGGCTGAAGGTTACCCCGGCAGGGTTGACCAATTTCACCCCTGGTAAAGATTAACCCATTAAAGTTAATCTCTAGAGGGGGGTTGAAGGTTGGCAAATAACAGCTGAAATCACCACAGTACAATAGATCCTCAAAGCCACAACATCCATTTTTACCGACAGGAAGGGTGGCAGTTTTGGTTTTTGGAAATTTCACACATTACTGTACATATATGTGCATGTGTGTGTGTGGGGGGAGGTATGTTTGTGCAGTGGGTACTTCAGAAATGTGTCCTTTCTATCCACAGTGAGGAACATTCTGGAGTCCTTGCTCCTAAACCGAACCCAGCTTGCAATACAATGTAATAGAGTCTGGGCAGGAGGAGTCCTCTCTAAATTGGAGGGAAGATTTTTATTTATTTATTTATTTAACTGTATTTATATCCCGCTTTTCACCGGGTCAAAGTGGATCCTGTGTCTTCCTTCAAACAAATAGTCTGGGTCAATAGGAAAGGCTTCTGAGCCCACCACTAGGGCCTAGCACAGCCAGAATGCTACATCTGATATGTCCAGCTTGTTTTGGAGGTTTCTTCTAAGTTGGACATCATTGCCTCATGGCTACACTCTAATGCTCTTAAGTTGAAAATTGGGAAATCTGAGATTCTTGTTTTTTCAGTCTGCTACCCTATTGGATCCGACTTTGCTCCCTACTATTTCTTTAATCCTATTTGCTTTCAAGGATTCAGTGAAGGTTTGGGGTGTTTTTCTTGGCAGGGAATTTGTATTTGTACCACAGATTTCAAATGTTTGCATAAAAGTTTTTTTCATTTATCCCACCTGCATTCTCTCCAGTCTCTTTTGGATTGCTCATCACTTCATACTCTTTTCTTGGATCTGGTTCTTCCTCAAATAGATAATTGTAATTCTTTGTATTATGGTACACCACAGAAACTTATTTAGTGTCTTCAACTGGCTCAGGATTCTGTGGTTAAGCGCCTTTATGGGGCTAGGAGGTCTGATCATGTGACTCCATTATTATTCCATGAACATAGGTTACCGCTCCTAATTATTCATCAGGTTTATTATACTGGTTCTCCTTTTTTTCTTTCTTCTATCTTGGTGTCTTATTTGCATTTGGAACTTGTGTTCTTCTCAGCATAATTTGCTAGTTGTCCCTTCCTGTTCTGAGGTTCATTTGCAGTGCTGTTGTCAGTCCTGTGAAACCTGCCCACTACGCCTTCTACATTACTCACAATTATATATTTTCCCCTTTGGATCCCTTTTCCCCCCTCCCCACCCCCTTACATAGCATCCCCTTCCCTAATTATCATTTTGTAAACATTATTTGATGTATATTATCTTACCATAACTCCAAATTCAATTACCTGTTCAATGTAAAGTTCTAAATGTTACTATGTCGTATGTAAACTGCTTTGAATGTAAGAAAGGTGGTATATAAAACTTGTTAAATAAATAAATAAAATAAAATCTTGTTTTTGCTATTGTTGGCCCTTCACAGTAGAATGTACTGCCTCTTCCAATTCATTTCGAGTCTTTTTTTTTGTAAATTTAAGGTTGCTCTTAAGACGTTTTATTTAACATAGTAACATAGTAAATGATGACAGATAAAGACCAGCATGGTCCATCTAGTCGGCCCAGCAAGATGGCAAGAGTAGGTGCACCTATCACTCTGTGCAGGCCACCCCTCCCCATGTCTTTGTTTACTCCATGTAGGACACCCCTATTTGTTGAGACGTTAGATGGTTCAGAAGTTAGATGATACCATTTATTTTGTTTTTATCCTGTTGCTGTAAAGGGATCCACTATGTTTGTCCCATGCTGTTTGAATTCTGTCACCATGTTTGCCTCACCACTTCCGTCAGGAGGGCATTCCAAGCCATCCACAACCCTTTCAGTGAAAAAAAAATTCCTGACATTGCCCTTCAATTTACCACCTTGCAGCTTCTAGTTTTACAGCTTCCCCGTCTTTGGAAGAGATTTGTTTGTTCATCATTTCTCTTTAAGTATTTAAAGGTCTGAATCATATCTCCCCTGTCCCTCCTCTCTTCCAAAGTGTACATATTTAGGTCTTCAATTCTCTTCTCATAAGGCTTCTGATGCAGGCTCCAAATCATTTTGATCACCTTCCTCTGAACAGTTTCCAATCTTTTTACATCTTTTGCAAGATATGGTCTCCAAAACTGAACACAGTATTCCAAGCGAGGCCTCACCATTGACTTGTACATTGGCATAAGTACCTCTTCCTTTCTGCTGGTAATCCCTCTTTGTATGCAGCCCAACATCCTCCTGGCTTTTGCCACCGCCTTGTCGCACTGTTTTGCCACCTTGAGATCATCAGAGATAATCACACCAAGGTCTTTCTCCTGAACCGTGCACACCAACCTCTCGCCACCTATGGCGTATATTTCCCTTGGATTTCTGCTACCAAAGTGCATGACACTGCACTTTTTCACATTAAATCATAGTTGCCAAGCATTAGACCATTCTTCCAGCTTTCATAGATCTTTCCTCATGTTAACTATTCCCTTGGGGGAGTCCACTCTGTTGCAAATTTTTGTGTCATCTGCAAAAAGACAGACTTTTCCATTTAGTCCTTCAGCAATATCACTCACAAATACATTGAACAGTGCCGGGCCCAGGACCGAACCCTGGGGCACCTCGCTAATCACCTTCCTTTCATCCGAGTGAGCTTCATGTACCATCAACTTCTGTTGTCTGTCAGTCAGCCAATTTCTAATCCAGTTTACTATCTTGGGATCCATCCCCAAGCTACTGAGTTTATTGACAAGCCTCCTATGAGGAACAGTATCAAAGGCTTTGCTGAAATCCAGGTAGATTTTGTGCAGACTTTTCCGTCTGGCTAATCTATAAGGTAAATTTTTCATTTAACTGTTGGCAAAGTTTTGTTTTCCTTTTCCTTGATTGTCTTTTGTTGCCTATTGTAATTTTCATTTGTTTTTTCCTTCCCTTGTAGTATTATGGTTTATTGCCCCTTATATTTGCTTTCGCTATTGTAAACTGCATAGATCATTGATATTTGATTTGCGGTATATCGAATAAATAAACTGTAAAGTATGAACCTACTCAGCTACTTCAAAAGGACAGCAGTTCACCCACAAGACAGCTAGGCCTAACTGAGCTTCAGGCTGGCACAAAGCAAGAAGGAAGACACAGATCAATGGAGGTTTATTGGGAGAGAGACCAGCTACAGAGGAGACGGTGGTGCCAAGTGAAGAGGTAATGGTCTAATCATCTGTTGTGATAAGAGACAAAAGAGGAGAATAGACTCAAGGTTGTAATCAGGACTGTATAAACATAATAGAGGTGTGAATATTGATAGAAGTCTCATCAACAAATTTTGCTATGCTGAGAATATCACATTACTGGATAGAAGTAAAGATGATCTAAAACATTTGCTTATCAAGATCAAAAAAACATAATGTTACGTAAAATGGGCCTGCACCTTAACATGAAAAAGACAAAGATCCTGACAACTGGAAAAATCAAAAATTTCATCCTTGATGTAGAAGAAATAGAAATAGTAGACAACTTTAACCTGTTTGGATCAATTATCAATAAAGAAATAACAAGCAATTAAGAAATCTGACCACACATTGCTCTTCACAGAACAGCTATGAAGAACCTAGACAAGATTCTCAAGTGCACAGATGAATCTCTGCACTCAAAGATTCAACTTGTCCAAACCATGGTATTTTCAATAATGTCATATGGATATGAAAGTTGGACAGTGAAGAAAATTGATAACAAAGAATACTGGAACTGATATTCAACTGGGACGGCTATTGCCACTACGGCGAATAGCCGTCACCGCCAGCCTCTAACCCTAGATATTCAATGTCGGGGTCATATGTGGCTCCGGATAGTCAAAGCTGGATCATGTGCAGCCCTGGATATTCAATGCCGGGGTCATATGTGGCCCTGGCATTGAGCATTCGGGGTCACCACACTGCCTCTAATGCTACAGAAGCTAACAGGGTAGCAGGAGCTACCTGGTTAGCTCCTGTGGGTAAAACTAGGTCAGCTTTTTCATTGCTTAGTTTTATCCACAGAGTGCTAACCAGGTAGCAGTGCAAAATCACTGCTACCTGGTTAACGACTGTTGCTGCCCATGACACGCCCGGAACACCCACGACATACGCCAATGCTAAGCAGTTAGCATCAGGGAGTATAGCTACGTTAGTTGGGGCTATTCAGTAGCACTAACCATGTTAGCTTTCCTTAGAAGCTCAGATGACAAGACTTTGACTTTCATACTTTGGACACATCATGCAAAGAGAGAGATCATTGTAGAAAGACATAATGTTTGGCAAGGTAGAAGATCACCGTAAAAGAGGAAGGCCGGCAATGAGATGGAGCGATACAATAACAGCAGCTATGGATACCACTCTATCAACAATGAGCTGCTTGGCTGAAGACCAAACAAAGTTTAGGTCAATTATCCAGAGGGTCGCCAGGAGTAGACACTGACTCGACGGCACTTAACAACAACAGAATTGGCATCTCAGAGACCTGGTTGAAGGAGGACATATAATGGGACACTGTGATACCTGCGTACAAACTATATTTCAATGATAGGGTAGATTAAATTGGTGGAAGGGTTCCACTCTGTGTTAAAGAGGGCATAGAGTCACACAGGATTAAAGTTTTGCAGGAAATAAAACACACTGTAGAATCTATATGGATAGAAATTGCATGAAAAAGTAGAAGGCCTAGCCAGAATGAACAGATGGATGATGAAATGCTAAAAGAAATCAGGGAAGCTAACAAAAATTACAACTATTTCTGGAATCCTACTTGCTTTCAGGGATTCAGTGAAGATTCGGGGTGTTTGGCAGGGAATTTGTATTTGTACCACAGATTTGAAATGTTATGCATAAAATGGGTGATTTCAATTACCCCGGTATCGACTGGATCAGTGTCACAGCAGGACATGCTAGGGAGATAGTTTCTAGATGAAATAAATGACTGCTTCTTGGAGCAGCTGGTTCATGAACCTACAAGAGGAGATGTTATTTTGGACCTAGTCCTTAGTGGAATATAGGATCTGGTGAAAGAGATAACAGTATTAGGACCACTTGGCAATAGTGATCATAGCATGTTTGCATTTAATTTAATAAATGCAGAGAGGATGGCAAGGAAATCCAGAGTACTATCTTTTAACTTTCAAAAGGGAGACTATGATAAAATGAAAAGAGTTAAGAAAAAACTAAAAGGAGCCGCTGCAAATGTTAAAAGTTTACATCAAGCAAGGGAGTTGTTTAAAAATACTACTCGTATCTTGGAAGCCCAGACTAGATGTATTCTATACTTTAAGAAAAGTGGAAGGAATGCAAAAAACCTGCCAGCATGATTTAAAGATGAAGTAAGAGAGGCTGTTGCAGACAGAAAACATCATGCAGTAAATGGAAAAAGGAGTAAAATGACGAAAACAGAAAACAACATAAGCATTCGCAAGTTAGATGCAAGGCATTGATAAGGCAAGCAAAGAGGAAATTTGAAAAAAACTTGTCGTAGAATCAAAAATTCATAGCAAAAACTTTTTCAAGTACATTCATAGCAAAAATCTGTGAGAGAGTCAGTTGGACCATTAGATGATTGTTATAGTTATAGTTACTTTTATTTAATATACTGCCTATTATGTACCATGTCTAAGCAGTTAGCAATTCTATACAGTCTGGTACATAGAAGGGTAAAAGGGGCACTAAGGGAGGATGAGGCCATAACAGAGAGAGTGAATGAATTTTTTGCTTTGGTCTTTACTGAAGAAAATGTAAGGAAGTTACCCATGCCTGAAATGGTATTTAAAGGCGATGTATTAGAAGAACTGAAAGAAATATTGATAAACCGTGAAGATATATTCCAACTATTTTATAAACTGAAGAGTAGCAAATCACCTGGACTGGACTGTATGAATCCAAGAGTGTTAAAAGAACTGAAATATGAGATTGCAGACCTACTATTAGTAATCTGTGAATATCATTAAAATGATTTGTAGTACCTGAAGATTAAACAATGGCCTATGTAACACCACTTTATAAAGTAGAGTGGAGTGGAGCTGTGGCCTAGTGGTTGGGGCAAGGTACTTCAGGCCAGAAGGTCAGGGGTTCAAATCCCACTAGAGGACAGACACCTTGGGCCAGAAGGACTGGGGTTTTTAGTCCCACAGGTGCTCCTTGTGGTCTTGGGCAAGCCACTTAACCCTCCATAGCCCATGTTCCCTGTAAAATAGTTATCTCCAAGTTATAATGCCCTGTTCAATGTAATTTCAGTTTGTTCAATGTAAACTGCACTGATGCAGAATAGCACAGTATATACAAGAATGTAAATAAATAAAAAGGGTTCCAGGGGTGGTCTGGGAAACTACAGACTGGTGAGCCTGATGTCAGTATCAGGCAAATGGTAGAAACCATTATAAAGAATAAAATTACTGAACATTTATATTGTCATGGTTTAATGGGAGAAAGCCAACATGGATTTAGCCAAGGACAGCTGGTTGATATAGTATATCTAGATTTTCAGAAAGCCTTTGACAAGATCCCTCATGAGAGACTCTTGGCAAAATTAAAAAGTCATGAGATAGCAGGCAGTGTACTATTCTGGATCAGGAAATAGTTAAAATACAGAAAGCAGAAAGTAGGGCTAAATGGGCAATTTTCCCAATGGAGAAAGATGAATAGTGAAGTACCCCAGGGATCTGTGCTGAGCCCAATGTTTTTAACATCTTCATAAATGACCTGGAAATAGGAATAACGAGTGAGATGATCAAATCTGCAGATAACACAAAAATATTCAAAGTTTTAAAACACAAAAAGATTGTGAAAAATTGCAAAAGGACCTTGATACATTGGAAAACTGGTCGTCCAAATGGCAGATGAAATTTAATGTGGACAAGTGCAAAGTTATGCACCTAGGAAAGAATAATCCAAACGTGTTGCACAGAGATGCACAAAGCATGTAAATGTGTGGTCTTTGTAGAGCCAGATGGCCAGTGTGCTGCCACCTGAACAAAGGTTGGTGCAAACACTTTCACCAGCCATGTATCATGCCCCTGGCCAGATAGTGGTGCCACAGGTGGGCGTATGGAAAGGGGATGGGGGGGGGGATGAAGACATCGGCAGAACATGGGAGCCAGAGTCACAACAGGGGGGATGTGGCACTGACTTGGGGATAGAGGGGAGTTCATGGAACATGCGGCTTTGGCCAGGTGGCTGTGGTGTGTGTGTAACCTGGGGCAGATGCTGGAGGTGTCCTAGTGGATGTGCCACACAAGAGAAGCACAGGCACATGGCCTTGCAGCCTGAATGGGCTGCCCACTATGCACAAGCAGGGTATGTGAATGCACAATATGTGACCTGGGAATGTACTACGGACCCAAGATGGACCTTAACCTCGTGTTCACAGTGACCATGGTGTCCAATGCACCATGGAGGCCCTAAAGTGCCGCTTCCAGACAATACGCTACCCGCGTCCGTGCCTCATGCAGCACCTCTGACACCAGTTGGCAGCAGACGCAGGTCAGTGAGACACACAGTGGACCCCAGTAGCCACAGTGAACACCAGTCATTGCAGATCGTGAAGCACAGGCAGACCAGCTGCTGGGGAACTGTCCACAGTGTAGGACAGAGCTTCCATGGCAGTAGGACCAAACACCTATCCTGAGGCGACACACCAATGTGTCTTGTCTTCTGCCTCCCTCAGAGGGTCAGGCCTAAGACCAAGTACAAATATAAATAAGGGTGACATCGAAATGCATTGCGGTGTCACTTCAAGAAAGGTGTTTGATCCTACTGCCATCGCCTTCCTGCTGTGATGTGCATGTGACTCCCTGCAAGAGTCTCTGTCTATCATATAGGACACAGCGTAGTATAGGATAGCACAGGGTGGTGCACAGTCACACCACAGTACACCAATGTATGCAGTGCACCGGCAGGCCCTGACTGCACCCTGATGGAAACACCTCAGACAGTGCCACATCATGGACCAGCTGTACAGGGGTGCACACAATAAGCAGTGAGCTCAGATGCTGGGGAGGGGGCCCACCAATCACAGTAGGGCACATGTGGGTGATAGGAGTGCAGGCTGCAAGTGGGCACAGAGAATGGTCTGCAGGGGGCACTGGAGGGTGGCACACCCTGTGGGTCATATGTGGACATACGTGTGGCCCCAGTGCTGTCCCAGACTTAACCCCTGGCCAATGTGCAGGAACACATGCAACCCACTCCCACCCCTCTCTCCAGAGGCCAAGCTGGTGAAGCCCCAGATGTGACAGGGCCAATGTGAGTGCCACCAGTAAGTGGTCATGCCACCCCGGAACAGCAGGGACAACAGGCTGCCTCCAGCAGCTTATCTTCCAGTGGTGAGGAGAAGGGGTCCAGCACAAAAAGTAGGAGGACAACTCCATGGAGGGGGTGGCATCTTTTGTCCAAGCCACACTGATGGAGGTGGGGGTGGCAGTGGCTGACAGGTGAGCCAGAGGTAGAGTGGGCTGAGGGGGCAAGGATCCCTGATCTGGAAGTGGCAGTGATGCACGAGGCAGTGGCTGTAGGTGTGGAGTGGATAGTTTCAGAGGCACCTGCAGAGGCCATGGAGGGGCTGGGTATACTGCAGGGTCCTGACAAGGCAGGTGTGTCAGGGGTAGGGGAACTGTCAGAGGGTCTGGGCCAATCATGGGAGTCAGAGGAGGAGATGGAGGGTTCCAGTAGTGGTGACCAGTCAGGGGAATAAGAGGAGGAGGGGGAGGGTTCCAGCAGTGGTGACCAGTCAAGGGGGGTCAGGGGAGGAGCAGGGGGAGGGTTCCAGCAGTGGTGACCAGTCAGTGGGGTCAGGAGAGGAGGGGGAGGGTTCCAGCAGTGGTGACCAGTCAGAGGGGTTCAGGGGAGGAAGGAGTCCAGAGGTCCAAGGATGAAGAGCAGCCAGGGGGTTTTGGGAGGGAGGAGGGGTTAGAGGGGGAGGGTCATGCATGCCCAGAGCCTGAGGGGGTGGCAGGGGGATGCAGGCCCCAGCCACCAGGCAACCCACGACTGGGATAGCAGACAAACTGTGAGCCACTATGCTGATGAAGGTGCAGCTATTGGAGGACCAGAAGGTGTCTGTGGTGCACCACACATCCCAGTCGAGTATGCCCAGTCCACAGGCCAGACCCCAAACACATGGGCTGTCCCAGCTTTGGTGCAAGGCACCATAGCCCCTGCGGCCCCATTCTGCAACCATGGACCTCCTATGCTACCACTGGACCCAGGGGCGCACTATGTACATCCAATGCCAAGCCGGAGACCACAACTGCCTCTACAGGCAACTGGTGACAGGCCCATGGCCACCCTCGCTGCAGAGGTACGCCTCATCAGGGAGGAGGACCATGCTGCAGCACAGGCCATCTACAGGCACCTGGACACAATGATAGCTGTCCTCTTGCACCACAGCCAGGACCACCCAGTGCCATAGGCCCCCCATAGTGCAACATAGGCATTTGTGGGTCACCGACTAGCAGCCAGCTCCTCCTTGGTTATGGGTGTGTGCAGGCACAGCAGGGGTGGGAGCAGCATTGCGTAGATCCGGGCACCATGGACTGGCCACAATGTGAGAGCATGTTAGCCATTGTTGTACAGTCCGCTGCTATTGCAGCCAATGCTGTGTAGTTTGCTACTGCTGTAGCCAATGTTGTATTTGTATGTGACTGTGTTCCTGAATAAAAGATCTGCTTTGCCAGCTGACTGTGTTGTCATTGTAGCCAGGGACAGGGCTGTGTATATGCCATGGTGATGGTGGTGGGGACCCTAGGGGACAGAGAGTGCACCATAGCCATATCAGAGGTCCACCAACAATGCTGCCACAGTGCACGGGTACCGTGATGCCAAGCCAGGGTGCCCATGACTGCATCGTGCACTTCACAGGTACCATGACATGGTAGCATGGCACCCAGTGAAATGTGTAGCGCAGTAAATGGGCATGCTAGCATGCCATCACAGTACCTGTGCTTACAGAGTTGCCACTACGTAATGTACCCAGGCAACATGCCGTGACACATGGGCAACACAACATGGCGGCGAGGTAAGCATGCATATATAGCTAGTGTGCTTCAGCACTTGTGACTTACCCTGGTAGGGCTGTCTCCGTCTATTAAACTCCCTCATTGACAAGGTGTACGGAAATGGATTTTCGAAAGTGCAGCAGATAAAATGCTGCACGGGTAGTGGATATGGTTTTGGATGGGGCATGGTCTGCCTGGGCATCATAATCAAAAAACAGGCATGCCCAAAGGGCACCATGAAGCCCAACTTCATACCCTCAGAGACCTCCATGGCCCTGGGATTCATAATTCAGTGGCAGGCCACCCTCTTTGCTGCAGAGGATGTCAGCATACAGCAGCTGGCCTGGAGGGACATAACCAGGAGAGTGAATGCCATCCACCACCACAACAGGGATGTGGAGGATATCAATAAAAAGTGGCGGGAGGTACGGCAGACTGCAAAGTAGAAAAGGGCCAACAACAGGAAGCTGCCACCAGAGCACGAGGTGCACTCTGCCCCCTTGAGGAAAAGGTCCTTCAGTTCATGGATGAGGTCTCCATCACTGTGGCCCTGTAAAGCTGGGTCATGGTTCCCCCGCCACCCCCCTCACATTCACACCCATGTCAGGGCTCAGGGTCACTTGTGTGTATTACTGTGATTGTTGGTGCACTTCCAGCCCTGTCCACTGTATATCTGCTATTGCACTGCTAGACTGTCCATGGCAGTTGTGTTGGTGGTACAGTGACAGGGGCACTGTACATCCAGCATGACCATGGCAGATGGTATGGCTTACCTGCACAGGGAGAGAAGGGGGAGAACATTAGTGAGTGCCCCACACAGTTTGGGGAACATAGTGTTGTGTGTGTGTGTTACAGCTGGCATCAACAGCAGGCCCACCCACCATCTGTGGGTAACCTGGTCCTGTCACCTGTCATGTTCCCTGGGGTGCACATGCGGTGCAGTGGTACACCCCCTGCAATGTCTTGGATTGGGGGCACCCTGGTTGGTGGCCAGATGACATCCTGTGTTTGACCTGGGGGGCTATGGAAACTGGTTAGGTCCCCAACCTTTGCGATCTATGCACTGTTCAAGAGTGTGTGTGTGTGTGTGTGTATGTGTGTGTGCTTACACCATGGTTCCATCCATGCAGGGACTGTCTGTCTGTCTGTTCATTTGGTTGAGGGGTGAGGAACGATCACCCTCAGGGGTCCCCCTGCCCACTGCCCACTGCAGTGCCCTAACCTATATCTCCCTTGCAGTCCTACAGACTAACCCATGGCCGAACCCTGCTACCCAGGGACAGATGAGGTGGGGGAGAATTGCCAACCCACGCTGATGACCCCACTGTGCAGCCAGGCTGCATCACAGCCACAGAGGCCGATATGGCTGAGGGTGTGGATGATCTGGGAACGGTCGAATCACCACTTTCAGAGCTGGAGTTACACATACTGGACGAGCTGGGAGACAGAGGACATGGTGATGTGTACCAGGAGTTGCTACAATAGGGGGCATGGTTGCTAGCCTGTACTGATGGCATCCAGTCTGAGCTGTACAGCATACAGCAGGAGCTTCAGGCTGCATCCCAGGAGAGTCAGGCAGAGCTCCAGGAATTGTGCGACCACTGACAGAGTCTACAACGCCACCAGGAGGCGCAACTGTGGCTGATGCGGGAGATGATGACCTACCAGGCCATAACCGCTGGTGCCTTTTGTCAGTTGGTGGCCCTCATACGGGACTGGGGGTGTTTGGGGGTGGGGAACACAGCACTAGAGCACTACAGTGGCCCAGACATCTGTGAGGTGAAAAGTCTCCTGGGGGAGGGGGATGTTGCCAGTACCACATCTGACACTGCTCCATTGCGTCGCAATACCTGTGTTGCCAAACGGCCATGGAGTGATATGGAGCTAGGGGGAGGGGATAGCAGTGGGGCCACCTAAACTCTGTGCATGTTATGATGTCACATTGCCACTTATCAGTGGGTGCTACAGGTCCCCACAGCCAGTAGAATGTCTCCCAGATGAGGCATGCCTGCTTCACCTGTACCTGGGCCTGCTGCTGGCTTGCCAGGTGTGGTCCATCCCCCTCCACTGCCTCTATGGCCTCCGGATCCTCTGGTGCATCAGGATCAGGGTTGGGTATGTTGTGGAGAATGCAGCATGCAGCAAATATCTGGCATACCCACTCCGGGCTATAGAGCAGCTTGCCTCCACTCCGGTCCAGGCAGGGAACATGCTTTTTAGTACCCCAATGGCTCTCTCCATAACCACCTTAGTCTTCTGGTGTGCAGTGTTGTACTGCTCCTCCTGTGAGGTCTGGGGGTTCCGCAGTGAGGGCAACATGGGTGTGGTCTCTGTAGGCTGCTGCCACGTGGCGGGGCATCCTGGGGACAGCTACAGCTGTACATCTGCTCCAGGCAGATGTGTGTCTCCAGGATGCCTCACCCATGCGCTATTTGCCACCACCATCATGTATCTGCAACAACATAGCACATGTGCCCACAATGTTAATCAGCATCACCTCCCACCTACCCACCTCCATGTTTGCCCCCAGCTGTGCATATTTTAACATCTATTGTGGGTTGGGTGCCTGTTTGGGGGCTCACAGCTGTCTACACTCACCTAGCAGCCAGGCATCGCCGAAGTGTCCACCAGCTGCTGCTTTCCCCAGGCCAGACTGACCAAGTATGTAGGCATTATGGCAGTCACCTGGGTAATGTGCACACATATCCCTGAACATCATGTTGGCATCCTTCACCTGCATATTCATAGAGGTGTAATTGTGCCGGTTTCTGGCAGGCCATCTTATCTTGCCTAGGCACCCTCAAGGCCACATGTGTGCAGTCAATGATGCCCAGCCCTGATGGGAAACCAGCCAGGTCATAGGCCTACATCATCTCCTGCCACTCCAGCATGGTCCAGGGATAGGCTATGAGGTGGCCCATGTGACGCAGCAGTGCTCCAGTGATGGCATGTATGAATTGGCTTGCTGTGGACTGCATGATGCCAGTGGTTGCTCCAGCAACATGCTGGATGCTCCCTGTGGCCACCTTCACAGCCACTGGCAGTGCCTGGCTTCTTGCGGTGGCTGACTCCAGGTCCCCACTGAGTCTGGTGCACAGTTCCACGATGGTGCCTCCATCCAGCTGGTACTGCTAGTACACCTCCTCTTTGGTCAGCTGCAGGTAGCTTACCCTGGGCCTGTGCACCTGGAGGGCATGGTACCTGCATCTGGGGTGCTAGATCACTGTCTGCTGCTGTCTCCCTGCAGCTAGCTGCATTCTCCTCTGTGCCCAGGCACGATGGAGCGTTTCCACCTCTGGAGGAGTCTGTGGAATGCCCACATGGTATCCTCGACTGTCTTGCATGGGTTTGTGTGCTCTACGGGTTGGAAAACCTCTCCAATAGCACCTCTCTCTTGCTTAGATTTGCTTCACTACATGCATACAGTGGTCCACGGGTAGCATTGCGGTGTCCTAGGCATCAAAACCCCTCACCTAGCCTTACGCAGTTTATAACATCTTCCGGCACTGCACTTGAATATCCGAGTTATGTGGGTATGACAGGGCCATGCCTCAGCCACACCCCATTATGCCCTCGCAGCTCAGCAGTTGCCATTACCTGGTTATGGTGGACTTTTGAAACAAGCCATCTTGTTGAATATTTGGTATACATGTTTATGGAATCCTTCCACGGGTAAGTCCCTCATTTCAGCATCCAGTTTACGCCTAGCTCTTCGAATATCGGGCCCTAAGAGACTAAAGGCAAGTGGTATTTTATTGTCAAGGCATAAATACACCAAAGGTGCCTAAACTAGGTATCTGAAGCTGATGCTGAAGACTCTTCAAGGAGATCTTCTGCTTAAAGGAAAGTGAGGAGGAATGTGATTATAGCGTGCACTTTTGTAAGTACACATTCAGTTTGTTTAGATGCCTAAAAATGTCATGGGTGCATTTGATTTTATGCTTAAAAATTTCTTCTATGCATTGAATGCATGTCAAAGAAGTGATTACATGTATAAGGGGTCCCTTATCCTGTGACAGCCATTAACCCCAAAGGCCCACCATAGAGTACATTTTTGTCCCAGTCCTCTCCTTTCCTTTTGTTCAGCACACTTACACTTTTCCCCAAGAGGATAGGTTCTCCCAGGGCTGGATGGGGGAAACGATTTTCCTTCAAGTCCTAGGCACAAATGTAGCAACTAATCCACAAAATACTCAAGAATTGAATTGGGGTTCTCCAATTGACTTTACTGTTTTTGTTCTATCCAACCCAATGAAGTTGGAAAGAATTATACAAAAGGGGTTGAGACATCCTGTGTATCTGTCTGTCCATCCAAGGAAAAAATAACCCTCCAAAACTTTAACAGAAGGGCTAAAAAATTTGGCATCTTGGAAAAACTGGTAAAAAGACACATTGAGCTCGAAATGAGCCAAATTTGAACAGTCCCAGACAAACAGGCCTCCCAATGTATTTCTATGAGTGAAAGAGTTCCAAAGCAGTTAGGGAATTGCTCCTTTGAAACTCCCTCTCACTGTTCTCTACTCTCCCATCCTCCCTACTATCAAAAAGTGCCCCCTTAAAATTGTTCCACCAGCCCGTACACTGCCCAACCCCTACAATATAATTCCTTGTAACTTCCCTACCAACCCCCAAAATACTTCCACCACAAAAAATAGCCCCACAAGTGCATTACAATCCTGCAAACTGTTCCACCCTCAAACACTACGCCCCTCACAACTTCAGCATCATACAACAAACAGCCCCATCCAAACAAGAAATTTCCCACAACTACTCGACCATAGCTGGCTTAAGAGGTGAGCCAGTAAGGTACTGGCTCAGGGTGCACCTCAATAGGGGTGCAGGAAGCCTCTTCACTGTCTCACTTCCAGCCTGCCCTCTGCCCTCCCCAGCCACGAGACAGTAACAGTTAAACATTAACACAGCTGAAGGAGCAAAAGCCAATCTCCCCCGGCTATATCGAACATTAACACAATCATGGGAGCATTGGCTTTTGTTCCGCAGTTGTCTAGTTCTTTCAGCAAAGATCCATGTAGTTTGTAAAGTTCTTTCAACAACGTGTTCTATGTAAAGTTAAAATTCATTGTTCCACTTGTTCCTTGTAAACCGCTGTGACTAGCAGATACGGCGATATAAAAGAATTGTTAAATAAAATTAATTAATTAACAAACTATAAGAACACATGCTGGGGTAAGAAGGACAAAAGAAGGAAACAAAAGGAAGGATTTCTCTGTGAACAAACAGATGCAGATGTAGACAAAAAAACATGGTTTACAGGCCTATGAATATCAGGCCCCTAATCTTTAATTGATGATGGTCTGTGTTTTCCATATGCAGTTGAGATATGGGATTCTCTTAAAATGTGGGTTCACTCTAAGAATATGTAATAGTTCAGCCTGTTCTCTTTTCCAGCTGCGGATTATTGGTGTTCTAGAATATTTGAAGTGCTGATTTTCCATAGGTAGGGTTGGTGCAATTTGAGTTCTTGATGCTGGTGACAAGTAACCATTTGTCAGGTTTTGTGTTATGATGCATAGTGTCTAGCTGTGGAGGTAGTTAGTGGTATTGTTACTCATGTGAAACTAGAATTTGAATAAAAAAATTTTGTATTTTGAGTTCAAAAGTGAAACACCCTACTTCTGTTCTACATCTGTTATTGGGAGAGTTTTATTGAGTCTGGGAGTGTTCCAGATAAATTAATAATTATGCAGTATCAGAGTGACATTCGAAGGCAATTAGGTATTTGCTGACAAATACATAATTAGCCTAACCGTGTATTTTGAAAAAATATACAGATAGTTTCAGGCTTTTAAATTTTAGAATGGCCAGATATTATCTGTATATCTCTGGGGCATGTTAGGAGAGGAGCAAGGGTAAGCCAGAAATTTATCATAGTGGCAATATCCAACCAGTATTTAGATAAATTATATTTACCTTACTGTACCTGGGAGCTTTCTTCACCCATCCCCAAAAAATCGAGTTTAAAGCCCTCTGCAGTAGGTTAGCTAGGCTGCTACTGAAGACATGTCAACCCTTCTTGGACAGATGGACGCCATTTCTGGTCTGCAGCCCTTGGAATATCATCCCATGCTTCAGGAAACCATCCACTCTGCTATGCATTCATCTCCAGGATGCGAGCTTCTCTGCCTTGGCCTTCACCCTCAACAGGAAGGATTGAAGAGAACACCACCTGCACCCCCATCTGCTTCATCCTCTGTCCCAGAGCCATGAAATCACTCTTGATACACTCAGAAGGATACCTGGCAGTATCATTTGTGCCGACATAGATGAGCAATATCGCTTGATGAGTCTCAGCAAATTCTCCATAACATCTTGGATTTTGACACCTGCCAGACAGCACAGCTCTTTGGACATCAAGTCTGGTCGGCAGATGGACATCTCAGTATCTTTCAGAAGAGAGTCACCAACCGCCACTACCCTTCGCTTGCTAGTGTTCACTGATTCTGCAACTTTGGGGTGTTCGAGCTCTGGTTTTTCCATTTCCTGGGATGCCTCCACCTCCTCCACTTCCAGGGCTGCATGTAACAGGAGATATAAAAATAGTGAAGTCATCCCCCCCCCCCCCAAAAAAAGTCTCAATTAATTTCTCTTAGGAAAACAATTCCAAGAGCTGCAGTATACTAACGCTGTTTCATTGTAAAAGCAATTATGCAATTTTACCTGTCTAAACAGCCCTCCCCTCTTATCTGCTGTCATGATCACAGACACACACAGAACTTACATACCATATGCACAGACACATACATGAAAGCATTCAGACAAAGATGCAAGAATGCACAGACACACATACAAGAACATATACAGTAACCAGAAACACATATGTAAAAAGTGAAAGTGTATGCCATGCACATATGTAGTGACATACAAACACATGCAAGTTCCTACAGACACACACAGACATGCCATAAAAATACACACACACACACACACACAAACAAAATAGAGATACACACAAAAAAAAACAGATAGTAAACATACAATGTAAAAAAGAAACATGACTGCAGAAAAAGACCACATAGACTATCTAGTCTGCCCTTTCATATCAAATATTAAAGTCCCTTCTTTTCCTTTAGAGATCTGTGTTTGTTTCATGCTTTTTTGAATTCAGATACTGTCTTTGTCTCTACTACCTCCACAGGGAGACTATTCCACGCATCTACTACTCTTTCCGTAAAGAAATATTTCTGCATATTACTCCTGAATCTATCCCCTTTCACCTCATCATATGTCCCCTCATAGCAGATCTTGCTTTCAATCAAAAGAGGCTCTCCGCTTGTGTATTTATGCCACCGAGGTATTTAAATGTTTCTATCATATCTACTATATCCCGCCTTTCCTCTAACATATACATATTAAGATATTTAAGTTTGTCCTCATATGCTTTATAACAAAGACCGCTAACCAGTTTAGTAGCCACTCTCTGTACCAACTCCATCTTATTTATGTCCTTTTGAAGGTGCGGTCTCCAGAATTGCACTCAATACTACAAATGAAATTGCGCCAGAGACTTATACAGAGGCACTATCGCCTCCTTTTTCCTGCTAGCTATTCCACTCGCTATGCTTCCAAACATTCTTCTGGTGACACACACATATGCGCACATGTGCACATTCATACAGACACCATATTCACAAGACACACACACAAGCAATGCAGATGCAAACAGACTGATATGTGCATGCACACACACACATATACAGGGTTATTCTGAGCCATTAATAGCGGAGATGGATGTCCAAATGGGACGTCCATCCCCACTATTCGTTGCTTCTCCTGCTCCCGAATAACTTCCCCGCCGGTTGTGCGTGGAAGTTAGATGGGGGCGGGGAATGGGTGGAATCTGGGCGGGCAGTGGGCAGTCGCCAGCCCTGGACATACAGGGCCGATTCTAATGTCGGCCTTGTATGTCCAGGGCCAGCGACAGGTTCGGGGAAGTTATTCCATCTCTGAGGTGGAATAACTTCCCTGTATGTTTAGTTTTGCAGCTGTCGGAGCATGGATGGGGCAGGGGGGGCCAGGGGACATTCTCTGCATCCCGACCCAGGCTTTAGGGGGCCAGATCAGGGGTCAGGCTGCAGGGAATTATTTATTTATTTATTTATTTATTTATTTATTTAATTGGATTTTTATACCGCCTTATCATACAATCAAAGCGGTTTAACAAAAGAGAAAATTAGTAATAGTGAAAAAATCTGTGATAATATATACATAGTTTGTAAATATATGATTAAATGTTATTGGAAAAGGTGCACTATATATATTGTGAGCTATACTATAAAGTGAGCTATTGTACAATGTATATATAAATAATTGCTTTCTTAAAAATTAATTAGTTGATTGCATGACCGTAGTGCTCCGTAAACAAAACTGTTTTCAGTTGTTTTCTAAAGTCTTTGATGTCCTGAGCTGCTCTCAGATCATTAGGTAGGGAGTTCCAGATGGAAGTCGCAGCAAACGAGAAAGCTCTCTCAGAGGTCTCCTTGCGTGTTTTTCTGATGTCATTTGAGGAGCTGATTCTATTTTCAGATACACTTCTCCTAGGTCTGTTGCTAATATCTGACCGGATAAGATACGTCAGACTTTTTGCAGAACATTGTTGCTTTATCTTGAAAATATAAATTACTGTTTTGTATTTAATACGAGATGATATTGGTAACCAATGAAGCTCCTTTAAGATAGGAGTTATATGCTCTTTACTTGATAGACCAAAAATTATACGAGCAGCGGTGTTTTGCGCTAACTGTAAAGGCTTCAGTGACTGCTTAGCTAGACCCAGATATATTGGATTGCAGAAGTCAAGTAATGGTGTAATTAGAGCATGACAAACATTGCGGAAGTGAACAGTTTCCAGAAGCGGCCTTAGTCTTCTGATGATTTTCATTCTATAATAAGCGCTTCTAATTGTCTTGTTTATGTGTGATCTGAGATTTAATTCCTTGTCTAGAGTAACTCCAAGATATTTCACTTCTGATTTAATAGGAATAATTGAATTATCTATCTTGATGACAGGTGGATGTGCAAAATTTTGGTTACGAGATACAAATAATGCCTCTGTCTTGCTAAAATTAATTTGCATATTGTTGGTTTTACACCAGGTGGACATTTGTGATAGACAATCTGTGATGCTGGAAAAATCAGGTTTCTCGATGGAGATAGTTGTGAAAATCATAATATCGTCAGCATAAATTGTATACTTTATGCCACTTTTTAATGGAATATTGCAAATTGGCTGCAAATAAATGTTGAAGAGAAGCGAAGAAAGAGTGGAACCTTGTGGCACACCTTGTAATACTCTTATGGGCAGAGAAGTTTTTTGTCCAATCTTTACTTGTAAAAATCTCTCTGTCAGATATGATTGAAACCATTTTAATGTGACCCCATGTAGACCAATCTCCTCTAATCTATGTAATAACCTATTGTGATCTACAGAATCGAATGCAGCCGAAATGTCTATAAAAATCATTATAATACCCTTTTTAATGTCATCAATGGTACGGAGAACGTAATCAAAAAGATAAATCATTAAGGTTTCAACTCCATGGTTTGGGCGAAAACCATGTTGGTTATCGTCTAAAGGCGCATGAATATCAATGTGTTCTTGGAGTTGAAGTTGCACTGTCTTTTCAATGATTTTCGCTAAAAAGGGTATGCTGGAAATAGGCCGGTAGGCAGCTGGGTTATTCTTGTCTAACGTTGTCTTCTTCGGGATTGGTCTAACAGTTGCAAGCTTTAAGTGCTTTGGTAAATTACCTTGAGAGAGGGAATTATGCACAATGTTTTGTATTATGTGAATAAAATTTGACTTTGTGGACTTTATCCAAGATACAGGACATGGATCGGTTGGAGAAGTGCATGTGTTTATGGAAGAGATAATGTGCGAGAGTTGCTCTTTAGAAGGAAAAGAGAATGTATTCCAGACCCTGAAATTTGAGACCAAATTCAAGTTGAGACTAAATATATCTTTTACCTTAGAGTGGAATTTTTCCTTAATATAATCTGCATACTTCTGCGGTTCAATTTCAGCTTCACCTTCTGTTTTTTGCTCTTTTGTTAAACTCTTTACAATTTCAAAAAGCTCTCTAGGTTTGTTGATGGAGTTATTTATTATATTTGTATGGTATTCTTTCTTTGAGACTTTAATACGTTCGTCGTATAGCTTTTGTTTTGTTAAATATATCTGCTTTAATTCTGAAACCTTATTCCTTCTCCATTTACGCTCTATTCTTCTGAGATCTCTTTTCATCAGACGTATAGCATTAGAATACCATGGCTTGTGATGTAGCTTATTGATCCTTGATTTCCTTGGACTTGTGTCTGTCATTCTAGCTGCATTAGAAATTATGTAATTCCATTTGTTTACTTGTGTCTCTATTGCAGGCAGCTAGCATTGTGGTTTTTAAATGAAGCCGCAGTGAAAGATATTCGGGGGGCGGAGCCTGATGTCCAGCGGGATGGTCGCATAACGCTGAGGCTCCCGAGAGGCCTACTCAGAATCCTGAATTAACACCTCCTATACCTGGAACTTCTACTCTGATCTTGCCGGGGCACATTGGTGAGATGGCGGGGACCAAACCAACGCGCCTGGAATTTGGGTCTCCAGCGGCGTCTCACGGTAAACGTTCCAAAACTGAACCTCCGTCCCCGCAGAAGGGGCCGGCCTTGTGCGAGGGCCCCGAAATGCAGCAGGAAATCCTCGTAGAGATTAGAGGGGTCAAAAACCTTGTGCAGGCAAACGGGGAAGCACTCCGAGCGCTGCGGGACGATTTTGGTGTGCTGCAAAGCAAGCTAGAAGGGCTTTCTTCGCGTCAAGACAAAATGGAGAGCATATTGGACTCCCATGCGGCCCGGTTGTCCCAACTCGACAAAGTTGAACGACAGGTGCAGGCCTTGCAGAAAGAGGTGGAAGATGGCAATAATAGAGCACGCCGTAACAACATACGACTCGTGGGCATCCCGGAGGGAGCGGAATCGGGAGACATGAAAGAGTTTTTATGCAAAATCCTCCCTTCCCTGCTCCAAATCACCTTTACCAAAGATTTGGAGATTGATCGCGCTCATCGTGTACCCACAAGCATAACGCTCAACAGGAAGACCCCGCGGCCTATCATTTTTTGACTATTGAGATATCAACACGTGGAGCAAATTCTAAGTGCTTCTCGGGCAAAGGGCCATATGGAGTTTGAGAGCCACAAGATCTCCTTCTATCCCGACTTGTCTAAACCCACAGTCGACCGCCGAAAGCGCTTTCTGGAATTCCGGCCGAGGCTTCAACAACTACAAGCACGCTATGGCCTGATGTACCCGGCCAAGCTCCGAGTCACGCTTCACAATCAGACAAGAACATTCGAGGACCCTGATCTACTAGCGAAGTTTTTGGATTCCAAAGAAGCCGACTTGATGCGCTGATTTCCAGAATATTCCTGCAAGCCTCCTCATACCCGCTGTATCTGCCATATTGGATCTGCCGCAGCCTAGCAAAGAGTCTGGCGTGGGCAGTCTGTTGCCTTACTCTTGATGGTATCTGTGACCCGACTCCATCTACCCACAGTAGCCTCGATGAGTATCAGAGACAGTGTTATTATGGACTCTGGTGTTTCTTTTCCTTTTTTACATGTCTTCTATTTCCTCTCTAGGGCCTCCTCCCGCAGACACATGGTCGCCATATTCTTTGGGGGTTTGCTTCTTCTCTAAGATACGTTGGTACATACTTTTCAATATGGGGTGTATTAGCCAGAATACTCGGTGATTATGACATTGTTGTACAGATTCTGCTTATGTTCTATGTTATCAAGCGCCCTTCCCTAAAATGTCTATTACCGATTGATGGCACCATGTAAGATTTTTTCATTGAACGTAAAAGGCATCAATAATCCGATAAAACGGAAGAAAATCCTAAGCTACCTCAGTCAGGAAGCAGCGGACCTGATTTTTCTCCAAGAAACGCATTTAAATTCGAAGGAAACTCTTAAACTCAATATTAAACCTTACATGGTGGCCGCTTATTCCCCAGCCGTTTCTAAGAAATGTGGGGTTGCCATACTGGTTAGGAAATCTTTGCATGCTACTGTTATTGCGACTAGCTCAGATACAGAAGGTAGATGGTCTAGAGTTCACCTCAAGATAGGTAGCCTAGAAGTTACATGTATATGCCTTTACGCTCCTAATGTTGATGACCCTGCCTTTTTTGCTACCATTGCTCAGGTTGCGCAGGCTTCTGCTAATACTTCATTGATCATTGGGGGGGATTTCAATTTAGTCCTTGATCCCCTGATTGATAAACAGCCGCCTAGGACGAGTGGTCCCCCCAAGAGTCACGCCACGCTTACCTCCCTGATCAAGGATCTTGCTTTAGTTGATCTATGGAGGTTACTACACCCCAATGAGCTTGACTTCACCTTCTTCTCCTCCCCTCATAAATCTCAGTCTCGCATAGACTTCTTTCTAGTCTCAAAACTGTTATAATCTGCTCATTGCTCCAACATGCCTGTATAATGTGCACTCATCATGTTTTCGATCACCGTTAGGTTTTGTAATACAATAATGTAAGTACACGCCCGCTTCGGGTATGCTTAGTTTTCTAGAGAAGAAGCAGGGGGGAGGGGGGTGGTAGGGGTTTACTTTGGTGTATGTATTACACGTTATGTATTTGTCTTTTAGCTGTATGTCTTCCTTTCCTTTGTTGTTATAAAACGAAAATAAAGAATTAAAAAAAAAAAAAATGGAGCCGCAGTGCCATGGCAACAGAATGCCATGGCGCCACGGCTCCATTTAAAAGCCCTGACTGCGTTAGTTGGGCTGTGCATGTACGTGCAGGCCAGACTGAATCACACAGTTCCAGCCTGCATGTACATGCCTGATTACAATTCTGATCACGTGGGGCTAGACGTGCCCCACAGGATCAGAATCGCTATCCCCTCTGTACGTCCAGCTCAGACCAGACGTATAGAGGGTATCTACATATGGGATGGAATTGGGCTGATAGAGTGTTGGAAAGAATTCCCTGTTTGCAAAGCACAACACAAGTATAGTCTGAGCAACAGTCCTTCCTTCTGATGGCTTCTTAGCACTTACTGATCAAATTCCCACCTCTCATACATAGTAACATAGTAACATGATGGCAGATAAAAACCAGTATAGTCCATCTAGTCCGCCCAGCAAGGAGGCAAGAGCAGGTGCACTTGCTGCTCCGTGCAGGTCATCCCTCCCCATGCCTTTGTTTAGGGGTATATCCACTGCTCCGTGTAGGTCACCCCTATTTGCTGAGATATAAGAGATAGTAATGTTTATTTTAATTTTATCCTGTTGCTATAAAGGGATCCACGGTGTCTGTCCCACGCCATTTTGAATTCTGTCACTGTATTTGCCCCACCACTTCCATTGGGAGGTCATTCCAAGCATCCACCACCTTTTCAGTGAAAAGTGTTTCCGCGCATTGCCTTTCAGTGTACCCCCTTGCAGCTTCATCTTTGGAAGAGGTTTGTTTGTTCATTAATATTCTTTAAGTATTTAAAGGTCTGAATCATATTTCTCCTATCCCTCCTGTCCTCCAGAGTGTACATATTTAGGTCTTCAAATTTCTTCTCATAAGTCTTCTGACGTAGGCTCCAAATCATTTTGGTTGCCTTCCTCTGAACTGTTTCCAGTCTTTTTATATCCTTTGCAAGATATGGTCTCCAAAACTGAACACAGTATTCCAAGTGAGGCCTCATCAGCGACTTGTACAGTGGCATTAGTACCTCTTCCTTTCTGCTGGTAATTCCTCTCTGTATGCAACCCAGCATCCTTCTGGCTTTTGCCACCACCTTGTCACACTGTTTCACAACCTTGAGATCCTCAGAAACAATCACTTCAAGGTCCTTCTCCACATCAACCTCTCGCCCCCTATCGCATACAATTCCCTTCGATTTCTGCTTCCTACTTCTCCACTATTTGTGTCTGTGATCCCATTTCCCACGGCCTGCATTTCTGCAAGAGGCAGGGGCGTTCTCAATATAGGGGCACCTATTCACATGCTTAACAGAACAGAACAGTCTCTTCCCTCCTCATCAGTGTCCTCTTCCAATGCAGAAGGAATTCTCACAAAATACCTTCTGCTGTAGGCAACGCTCCAGTTTGGGGCTTCACTTTCCTCTCCAACATGTTTGTAGATGCAGTCTTTCTTCCAGCAGTATAGCTAATAACAAAATAGTTAATGACATACATTTGAGACACTTCAGCAGTAATGTCCAATGGCAAGTTGCCAGAGGCACATAGTTATCAAGAAGCCATGAACCTTAAATCCAGGTACTCTCACTACTTAGTTATGTGCACTAATGTTATGTGGTAGCTGGTACTCTCCCTGCTTAGTGGTGATGCACAACGCACCACTCCATGGACCTCTTCCTCTCTTTGATCCTGTAGAGATTAAAAATGTTAGAGACCTGTATTTCCTGTTTTCTCCAACAAACTCCTCCCAAAATATTCTTTCTCTTAAGACAAGCACATTCCAAGGTTACCTGGCCAGCAACAGGAAGCTATAAACAATTACACATTTATGCATTTATATGTATTTAGCTCACATCTTTCCCATAGGCAAGTTACATTAATGCACACAGCTCTCCCTTGCATCTTATAGTAGAACAATACACATAACTTCACACGAATGTCAGTATGTACAGACCTTGGAGGGGAATGCACATCGGCAAGTCTCACATTCCTTCTATTGAACCCACACCCTTGGTTAACATCATTCATTAGCACTATCACAAAGACTGAGACATCCACACCCCAGCCAAATGTACTTCCTAAATTATGAAGTGTATTACACTGAAGCTATCATATTAATAGCCCTCTTTCTACTTCAGCTCTCTGGAATACATCCTGGGTTAGGAATATTCCATCCTCAAGACAATCACAAATCCTGTAAAATCCTTCTCCCATGGTTTCTAATCACTCCTGTCCCCTTCTGCTCCTCTCGCCCCTGTGCCTACCGAGTCTTAATGCTTAACTCTCCCCTCCTTCATCTACCTCCATGACCTGGCTACACTTTTTCACTTCCTCCTCCATTTCTACCCTCTCTAATCACTTCCTCCCTAGTCCTTCTCCCTTCATCAGCCCTGTTTTCTTCCATGTCAGTTATTCTCTCCCTGCTTTCAGTCCCTTTATGCCAGGGGTCTCAAACTCAAATTGCTTTGAGGGCCAAATGAGGACTTGTAAAATAACCCGGGGGCCGCATGAGACGTGGGACCTCATTTGCATAAGGGACCTCATTTGCATAAATATTTGCATAATGTTACCATACCCTAACTTTTAGTAAACATGCCTCTTAATGAGTGCATGAATAAAGAAAGACTAAAAGATTTCTACATTACTATAATCCAGTGGCAACCGCCAGGCACATTAGGAACTACTACAAACAAACACTGCCCATTTAGAACCCATAGCAAACCCGCCATATCCTAACAGCACTACCAGGACTCACAAAGCACCATACCCTACCTATCAAAAGGCAACACTGCAAATATTAAATCAATACATTTCAGAGAATAACAATACATGACCTACTGGGGACAGAGAACAAGTAGCAATGTCAAATAGGAATTACATAAACAGAATACCTCAGCTCAGTTACACATGCAGAATACACCATCACCAAACAAGGAATCAAAATTTAGAAACAAGACAATTTAAACTGGGACCCCCCAAAAGCCAAACTTGGAATGTACAACAACACTGTAGAAATAAAACTATAAATTAATTTCCTCTTGTACTAAACAAAGCACAGACGTTATTGATGCACATTTCCCAGAACTGACATATTCCAGTTAATAAATTCAAAATAAAGATATTTTTCTACCTTTTGTGCATTTTTTTTCAGTTCCAGCCACTTTCTTCTGGTTTCTTCGTGCCTTCTGCTAACTCTCCATCGTCTGCTGTCCATTTGTCCTTCTCTCTTCTAGCTTTTTCCATTCTCCCTCTACATCTGCTTTAACATATTAATCTTTCTCCTTTTGCTCTTTCCTCATTCCTATTTTCATCCACTCAAATTTTACCCCTCCATCCTCAATCCCCACTTACCTGGCCAATTGTAGATTTGTCTTCCCTCCCACACAAAATATTTTCCCCTCTCCATTTCACTCTCCCAGCTCCATCCCATTCTGATCCTCCCCCAACATCAGCTCCCTTCTAGTTCCAGTCCCACACAGCACCCCCTCCCTTCTAGTCACTGCATCAGCCCATTTTCAGTCCTAGCCCCCCATCAGCCCATTTCCAATCGTAGCTCCCCCCCATCAGCCCATTTCCAGTGCTAGCTCCCTCCCCTCACAGCCCATTTCCATTCCAAGCCCCCCTCCCCATCAGCCATTTGCAGTTCAAGCCCCCCTTCCACTCAGCCCATTTCCAGTCCTAGCAGACCCCCCAGCCTATTATCAGTCCTAGCCCCCCCATAGCCGATTACCAGTCCTAACCCCCCATAGCCCACTTCCAGTCTTACCCCTCATAGCCCATTACCAGTCCTAACTCCCCCCCATCACCTCATTTTCAGTGTTACCCCCATCACCCCATTTTCAGTTACCCCCTCATAGGCCATTACCAGTACTAACCCCCCAACACCCCATTTTCAGTGTTACCCCCATCACCCCAATTTTAGTTACCCCCACATAGGCCATTACCAGTAATAACCCCCCCATCACCTCATTTTCAGTGTTACCCCCATCACCCCATTTTCAGTTACCCCCTCATAGGCCATTACCAGTACTAACCCCCCAACACCCCATTTTCAGTGTTACCCCCATCACCCCATTTTCAGTTACCCCCTCATAGGCCATTACCAGTCCTAAACTCCCCCCCCCCCCCATTTTCAGTGTTACCCCCATCACCCCATTTTCAGTTACCCCCCCATAGCCCATTACCAGTCCTAGCCCCCCCCCCATAGCCCATTACCAGTCCTAACCCCCCTCCCACCATCAGCCAAATTAGATGAAAAAAAAATGTATATTTGCTGCTGCTGCAGTATTAAGCGTCCCGCGGGCCCCTCTGCCTGGTCCTCTCCTCCCTGCAGCATTCAGCTCCAAAAGCGGCGGCTTTCAGAGCCGCGAAGAGAGAGAGAGTTTCTCTCACGCGGTTCTGAAGACTCTCGCGCTGCTCTTCAGAACCGCGCGAGAGAAACTCTCTCTCTTCGCGGCTCTGAAAGCCGCCGCTTTTGGAGCTGATACTGCAGGGAGGAGAGGACCAGGCAGAGGGGTCCGCGGGACGCTTAATACTGCGGCGGCAAGTTTGGAATTTTTTTTTTTTTTACTCGCCGGTAGTTCGCGGGCCGCGTGTTTGAGACCCCTGCTTTATGCTGTCTTTTAACCCCACCCGGTCTCCATTTACGTGCACTCATTCTGCTGCCTTGTACTACCATTCCCTTCTTATCTCTCCCTACACCCCTCCCCGTGAACACTGTTTTTCTGTCAGATTGCTTCTATCTGTGCCTTTCCCTTCTACTGACAAATCCAGACATCACTCCCTTCACCTTGCTGCTCCATATCCCTGGAACAAACTACCTGAGTCTGTATGTCAGGCTTTGTCCCTGGCCCCTCTTAAATCCAGGCTGAGTGCTCACCTCATCAGTGCCGCTGTTGGATTAGAGCCGCCTAAGCTACCTTGTGTGTCCTCACCATTCCCCCTGGATGTATCATGCTCACAGCTACTGTGTTGTCTGTCCCATCTAGACTGTTAGCTCAGCTGAGCAGGGACCATCGGTTACGTGTGTCTGTGCAGCGCTGCGTACTACCTTGTAGTGCTATGCAAATGATCAGTAGTAGTTGTAGTAGGGTCTTCTGGGTATGGCTTCTGAGGCCCATCTATCCCTGTACTGGCATTTCTCACAGCAGCTACATCTGTCCCATCTGGCGTGCATCATTCTGTATACCTCCACTATCTGTGAGGCTATCCTGTCTGCCTTCCCCCAACCAGCTTTGTGGCACTGTTCCCCTGGTCAGGGCTGTGTGGGCATGGGAGGGGAGATCCCCTGTGCCATCACACCAAGTAGCCAGACTCCAGATATATCACCACTCTTGCAGCTCTAATTGATCCTTGGATTTTTGAAACTTATATAGATAGTATTAGGCAGAAGCAGTGGAACGTATTTTTAGCTGGGAGTCGGAGCAAACAAATCATCCTCCTCTTCTCCTCCTCGGGTTTCCTAGTTGCTAATGCTGTGTGGGGCAAAAAATTGGTCAGACTTTGACCCTGGTGGCCCACCTTGTTCTACTCACTATAATATCAGGACAAATATCAGACTAAATGGCATAATAATACCCATATAAAAAGGGTCTGAGTTGGGAGCAGAGAGAGGGCAGTTAAAAAATTATGTGGATACTCATGATATTCAGTCATTATCCAGATCACTTAAGGGGGTCATTTTGGAAGCCCTAGTCATGCTTTGAACCTCCAAAAACAGGCATAAAGATGTCTCTAGAGCCATTTTAGAACCAACTCTGAGGATGTTCCCAGCATGGAGATGTCCAAGTCTGAATAAGGGGCATTCCCAGAAACCTGGACGTCCCCACCTGATCTCAGAAACATCATGGACATCTGACATTGTGTCTACGTTTAGACCTGCTCCATGCATGAATAGTGCTTGTTTTGGCTGAAAAACATCTAGAGGATGGAGAGAAGATAGCATTCCATCATCCCCAGTTCTCAGCACAATTTCAACAATAGCTGTAGTGGGATTTGAACCCTGGCTGCCCTATTTTTAGCCCACTACTCTAATCATTAGGCTGTCCTAGACATCCCAGGCCTGGAAAGCACAGTTACTTACCTGTAACAGGTGATCTCTGGGAACAGCAGGAATAAGTCTTCACATATGGGTATCGTCGGTACCGACGGAGCCTGCGCGGGAACACTCCCCAGCGTCCAATAAGAAAGCTTTTGGGAGCATCCCACGGCACCTGCGTGCTGCCTTTCCACCTTTCCCAACCGCCTCTCTCCAGTTCAAGTTTTAAAGCTGAGACAAAGAGAGAGAGAGAGAGAGGGAAGGAAAGATAGATAGAGAGATACAACTCCTAGGGGAGGTGGGTGGGTTGTGAAGACTTATTCCTGCTGTTCCCAGAGATCACCTGTTACAGGTAAGTAACTGTGCTATCTCCAGGAACAAGCAGGAATGAGTCTTCACATATGGGGACTCCCTAGCTACAGATGCCAGGGAGAAACCCCAGAGTTGTGTGTCCTTGAAAAGGGCTCTACCTCCCCCCATGGATCTCTGGCATCCAATCAGGGTAGATGGGTAGGAGTTGATTAAGAATGGAACAGATGTTTGAGAACAGCCTGACCAAACGAGGCATCCCGGCGGGAGTCCTTGTCCAAACAGTAATGGGCTGTGAAGGTATGAACCGAGGCCCAGGTGGCCGCTCGACAGATTTGGTCGATGGACACAGAGTTTAGATGAGCCATTGAGGCTGCCATGGCCCTCACATTGTGTGCTGTGACATGGCCCTCCAGAGAAAGGTTCCTACTCTGGTAGGCGAAAGAAATACACTGAGCAATCCAGTTGGACAGTGTTCTCTTAGAAACTGGAAGTCCTAAATGAGAAGGATCAAAAGCAACAAAGAGTTGAGAAGACTTTCTATGTTGCTGTGTTCTTTGTAAGTAAAAGGCGAGAGCTCTTTTACAATCCAAAGTATGAAGATTCCTCTCTGCACTTGATGCATGAGGTCCTGGAAAAAAGACAGGTAAGTATACCTCTTGGTTCAGATGAAAAGGCGAGACCACTTTGGGCATAAAGTGTGGATTGGTCCTGAGGACTACCTTATCATGATGGAACCTTGTATAAGGTGGATTAGCCACCAAGGTTTGCAATTCACTGATGTGGCGTGCTGAGGTGACTGCAATGAGAAAGATAACCTTCCAAGAAAGAAATTTCAAGGAGGTGGTGGCCAAGAACCAGATTTAAATCCCATGCCACTGGAGGTGGTCTAATGGGAGGTTTAGTTAAAAGAAGGCCTCTCATGAATCTTGCTATAAGAGGATGAGAGGAAATAGGCTGTCCATTGAGAGGCTTAAGGGACGCTGCAATAGCACTCAAATGGACTCTTACTGAATTCGTTTTAAGGCCTGCATGGGAAAGATGCAGAAGATACTCCAGTAAAGAATTCAAAGGTATTGCAAGAGGGTTAAGACCCTTTTCTGAACACCAAATGGTAAATCTTTTCCATTTGAAAGCATAGGAACGTCTAGTGGAAAGCTTTCTGGAAGCATGAAGAATATCTCTGACTTGCTGAGAGAGATGAAAAACTTGAAGGTCTAGGCCTTCAGCAACCAGGCCCTGAGATGGAGAGACTGGGTGTTTGGGTGCCACAACGTTCCGTCTTCCTGGGATAGAAGATCTGATGCAGAGTCCAGGTCCAGGGAAGGAGCTTGAGAGAGATGCAGAAGCAGAGGGTACCACACTTGGCGTGGCCAATGCGGGGCTATGAGGATCATGGAACCTCGGTCTCTCTGAAGCTTGAAAAGTGTTTTGGGAATTAGGGGAATGGGTGGAAAGGCATAAAGGAAGTCTTGACCCCAGTGAAGAAGGAAGGCATCCTTGGCCTGAACTCCCTGACACGGGATTCTGGAACAGAATCGGGGAAGTTTGGCATTCCACGGACTTGCAAAGAGGTCTATGTCCGGGGTTCCCCAAATTCGAAAAATTCTGGCTACCTGGTCCATGTGAAGGGACCACTCGTGTGGAAGCAGAACTCGACTGAGTCTGTCTGCCCAAGAGTTTTGAACGCCTGGATCTGATGCTCTCTGGCGAAGGCCCACAGTCGCAAAGCTTCGTTGCAAAGCAACAGAGAGCCAGTCCCTCCCTGCTTGTTCACATAGAACATGGCTACTTGGTTGTCCGTGTGGATAAGGACTGTCCTGTAGCTGAGCAGGGAGTGGAAAACTCTGAGAGCTAAGAATATTGCTCTGAGTTCCAAGAGATTGATGTGTAGAGAAATCTCCTGTGGAGACCAGATGCCCTGGGTGGAGAGATCTTGCAGATGAGCTCCCCAACCCATTGGAGAGGCATCTGTTGTAAGGGTTGCTTGGGGTAGTGGCTGCTGAAAAGGGGACCCCAGCAACAGGTTTTGAGAGGACTTCCACCACTGGAGAGACCAAAAAAGGCGACTGGAGTTTGCTATTTTGTCTGACAGGCAACCTGATGCCTGAGTCCATTGGGTGGACAAAGTCCATTGAGCTGCCCTCATGTGAAGGCGAACATATGGAACCACATGCACGGTGGATGCCATGTGGCCTAAGAGTTGTAACATTTCTCGAGCAGTTAAATGGGACTTTAACTGTATTTGGGAGGCTAACTGCACCAAGCATAGGCAACGAGCCTGAGGGAGATAGGCCCTTGCAGTTGTGGTATCTAGCAGAGCCCCTATAAACTCCAGAGACTGAGTAGGGGTGAGATTGGATTTTGGGATGTTTATTACCAGTCCCAAATACTGAAGGACACGCATTGTGCAGGTTAGAAAATTTTTGCCCTCTGACTGAGAGGGAGCTCGAATGAGCCAGTCGTCTAGATATGGGAAAACAAATATTCCTAGAGTGCGCAGAAATGCAGCTACTACTGCCATGCATTTCGTGAACACCCTTGGTGCAGAGGCCAGACCGAAAGGAAGCACCCTGTTTTGGTAGTGCTTTTCTCCAAAAAGGAACCGAAGGAACCTTCTGTGTGTTGGATGGATGAGGACATGGGTGTATGCATTCTTGAGATCTAGAGAACAAAGCCAGTCCTGACTCTGAAGGTATGGAAGCAGAGCACCAAGAGAAATCATCTTGAATTTCTCCTTGAATAGAAATTTGTTCAATTCTCTGAGATCTAAGATGGGTCTGTAGCCCCCTGTTTTCTTTGGGATAAGAAAATAAGGGGAGTAGAACCCTGTGCCCTTTTGAAGAAGAGGCACTTCTTCTATTGCCCCTTGGGCAAGAAGGGTGGCAATCTCCTGACCCAGAAGGTTGAGGAGAGATGTTGGAGAATTGAAGTGTTTCACTATGGTGTGAGGGGGGAAGGCTTAAGAAATGAAGCTTGTACCCTTCTCTTATGATAGAGAGTGTCCATTATTAAGAAGGGACCCAGGATATCAATGCTTGAACCAATACAAGCATTGTGGAACCTGTGTCCCTTGGGGAAACTGCTAGGTACGTATGACCTAGATTGGCCACTGTTGGAAACAGAATACTGGGCTTGATGGACCTTGGTCTGACCCAGTATGGCATATCTTATGTTCTTATGTTCTTATGGGAGCAAAGTAAGTCAACCTTCCTGGAATGGTAAGGGGCTCTGGTTCCCCCAGAGCCAGAAAGGCTAAGTTCTCTAGCTGCAAGTCAAAGGCCCTGAGGGGGCTGAGGCTGCTGGGTCGTGGAAGGCCTAGCAGCCTTTGATTTGGTTTGTTTAGGTGGTTGCTGACGCTTTGCAGCAAAACGACCTGCAGAAGATGCCTGCTGACCATAAGCAGGATAGTATCTTCCCTTTTTGGAAAAAGATGTCTTTTTGAACAATCTTTTCTTAACAGGAGCAGAGGTAGACTTTGAAAGTCGATCCAAAGCAGAGTTTTCAGCATCCATCTGATTGGCCTTTGCTTGCCAATCCTTACCAAAAAGGTTTTTACCTGTACAAGGGATATTCCCTAATTCATCTTGTACCCAGAGCTCCAAATCAGAAGCTTGTAGCCAAGCAATTCTGCGTGCCCCTATGGCAATAGCCGAAGCTCTGCTTACACACTCAAAAGAGTCAAAGGCTGCACGGTTGGAAAATTTGGAGGCATCTTGGGCATGTTTGAGCCAAGTGAGAAACTCCTGCCTTTTATCCTCTGAAATGAAAGGGGTTAAAGTCTGCAGATGATCTGTGACTTCTTTTAGAAACATTCCTATATAGAGACTATAGGAGTTGATCCTGGCAGCTAGCATAGAAGCTTGGAAAACCCTTCAGCCAAAAGCATCTAGGGTCCTGCATTCACGCCCTGGAGGATTAGATGAGTGTCTTTTTGCACTCTTTATCTTTCTCATGGCAGACTCTACCACAACAGAGTGGTGAGGAAGCTGAGTCTTGTGGAAGCCAGGACAAGGAGGGACACGATACATAGTGTCTAACCTGCAAGAATGAGGAGAGGTGGTAAGAGGTGTCTCCCACATCCTCAACATGAGATCATACAGAATCTCATGGATAGGCAAGGTAGCTGCCTCCTTAGGAGTTTTAGGATATTGTAAAATATCCAATTCCTTGGCTCTGGGTTCTGACTCAGGGGCCACTGTGATGGAGAGGCCCCTAGTCACTTCCCTGATGAAGTCTTGAAAAGACAAGTCTTCTGGAGGAGACATTCTTCGTTTAGGAGAAGAAGACTCCTGAGGAAGAAGTATGGATGCCTTGACAGAACCCTCAGACTCATCAGAGTCTTCAGAGGAATCGAAGTATCGCCTGTCTGGATGCTCCTGTAACGCCTGATAACCGTACCGAGTAGGATCGGTATCGGGAGTAACCGGTACCGGTTCGGTACCAATGGGCATCATAGGACAGGGTACCGCTGCAGCCGACACCGAAGCCGATGTCGATGCGATCGGTACCGGCACCGGGAGTGATGTCGGTGCCGGAGCAGGTACCGACAACGGGGATTGTTGCAGTACCAAAGGCGTCGCAGCCTGTATGAATGCCGCTAGGGTGCGCTGCATGGTCAGAATCTTTTGATCCATCGACGCCACCAATGTCTGGATGTCGGTACCAGTGGGAGCCACTGGTACCCCAGAACATGGCAACAGGTGATCTATCGAGACCGAGCCATCGATGTCAACCTGTGACCCCATAGACAATGCTTTGGAAGCCGGAGCTTCCCGCCGGGGTAATTTTGCCAGTGTGGAATCCTCGAGGGCAAGCCCGGAGGCATCTCGATGCTTGGAAGGAGATCTACCCTTCGAGGACCGGCCAGATTTATGCTTGGTTACCTGAGATCCATGGGAGGAAGAAGAAGCCCTGGAAGACGTCGAAGCCACCGAAGCTGCATCAGAGGGAAACAGGGTACTGAGCTTGGCTGCTCGATTCTGCCGACCTCTTTTAGACATCATGGTACAGGACATACAATCCGTAATGGAATGGTCAGGCCCCAAACATTTTAGACACCAGTCATGGGTGTCGGTGACAGAAATAGTACCGCCACATTTTGTGCACTTTTTAAACCCGGAGGCGAGCTTCTCCAAGAGGAAAATATTTTTAGGCCTAAGGCCCAAAAACTGAAAATGCACAGTGAAGAAAAGTTTTTTTTTTTTTTAAAGAAAGAAAGAAAAGAAAAGACCGGCGGTACCGGTCCGACATTGAAGAAGGCAGACGCGACACAAAAGAATAGGAAAAAATAAAGAACTTCTTCTGCGGTGACAGGAACACGACCTGCTGGCTCCGCAGAAAAGAAGAACTGGAGAGAGGCGGTTGGGAAAGGCGGGAAGGCAGCACGCAGGTGCCGTGGGATGCTCCCAAAAGCATTCTTATTGGACGCTGGGGAGCGTTCCCGCGCAGGCTCCGTCGGTACCGACGATACCCATATGTGAAGACTCATTCCTGCTTGTTCCTGGAGATTATAGTTTTGAGGATGTCTGTGCAGATGTTCCCACATAAGTCCATATCGGCATGTCCACATTTGCGAAATCGTATCTGCTTCTAGAGTGCCTTTTTTCAGATTTCTGGCTTAGATATCCCAGATTGCACTTGGACGTCCCTTTTAAAATTCCCCTCTACATGTATAATTTCAGCCTGCTAAATAGCAAGCCTAAACTTAATGGATAGTGCCAACACAATAATAACACTATCCATATATTTAGTGCTGGTGTTTAACTTAGAATGGGTTGATAATAACCAATGATTAGCCTTATTGAAAGTGTTTTTTTGGTTGGATATTTTAGGCCATGTGCAGGGATTCATTTGTAAACAAAAAGGAAGTGGAACTGGGAGGGGGCGATAAGGAGGGCAGGGAGGGGCCAGGGTTGGAAGTGAACTCTTCCAAACACACACAATACTTAATTTGTGGATTTGAATATGCCCAGAGAGGTTATAACTGAACTAGAAATCAAACTCACTATATTGTAGGTGATTCTAAGTAGTTTAAATAGCTGCTTAATTCCTATCTAGATGCCAACTGTTGGCTGAGTCTCATCACTATGAAAGGTTCAAGACCCTAATCTCCATTGTTAGGGTTATTTACCATGCATTTTGGGAGTGGATAGCAGGGCGGCCCAACCACTAGGCAAACAAGCGATTGCCTAAGGCAGCAACTTACAGAGGGCAGCAAAAGCAGGGCATTCAAAGCTAAATAATAGATTTTGTCAGCGAGAGGGGGTGTAAAGCTTGAGGTTTTCCTAGGGCACCAGCACTTTGAACCAACTCTAGGGCTGGCCCTGGTGAGTAGGATGGGATGCATGGGTGGAGAGTAGGTTGACTGTGGGAGCTGTAGAAAGAGAGGTGGGAAGAAATCTACAAGTCTGTAGTTAAGGTCTGTGTGTGCATATTCCTGAGAGAATGCAAGTCTGTGTGTGTCAGTGAGCGGATTTGCGTGGGGATGTATGTGACTGTATGAGCTGTGGCTGAATGTGATGTGTTTAAGAGGGTGGGGTATATTGTAGGTGTGACTGGATGTAGTGAGGGGCATTTTGACTAAGCAGAGGATGTCTAAATGTATATATTTGGGGTTAGTGTGTGCTTGTGGTGAGTGGGTGTGAATGAATAAATAGGGCTGGGTGTCTGTGTCTGAGTGGATTTGAGGGGATAGGGATGCATGTATGTGATTGTATGTGTAGTGACTGAGAGGGTGTGTTGTGTTCAAGAGGGAGAAATATTTGAGTCTCCCCCTTCTCTGTCTCACTTCCTCTTCCTTTCTATCTGATCTTACCATCACTCCCTTTCCCTCACATTATAACCTTGGCTCCCCTCCCTTTCTCCGTCCCTCAAATTAAAACCAAAGCGCCTCGCTCACTCCCCTTCCCCTCATATTATAACTCTGGCTTTTCCCCCTTCTATTCCCCTTTCCTTTTCCTTTTCTCTTACATCATAACCCAGAGCTCCCTTCCCTTTCTATCCATGACATTATAATTTGATAACCTAGGCTCCTTCCCTCTCTCCCTGCACTAGGTTACAATGCTTCTTTCTTCTGTAGTTTTGAGAATTTTGGTGTAGTATTGGAGAGCTGAGATTTCATTCTTGCTGTCAAGGTGGAAGAAAGGTACTGGGTTTGGTAGGGGAGCTACTACCATCCATGGCACCATCAGATGACATCAACAGGTGTGGCTGACTCATCCTGCTTGTCCTAGGACAGGGGTGGGCAAGTCCGGTCCTGGAGAGCCGCAGACCAGTCAGGTTTTCATGATGTCCCTAATGAATATTCATGGACCTATTTCCATACAATGGAAGGCAGTGGATGCAAATAGATCTCATGAATATTCATTAGGGACATCATGAAAACCTGACTGGTCTGCGGCTCTCCAGGTCCGGACTTGCCCACCCCTGTCCTAGAAGAACCTCTCCCTGCACTAGGTTACAAAGCTTGCCAACAGAGTGACGCAATTGTGGTGTATCAGCTCCTCCTCTTCTGTCACACTGTCCAGGGGCAGGTGAGCCAGTTTTCTGCATCTATGCATTATCACTAACTAGGTACTGAGAATGTGCAGAGACACCAACAATAATGAGCTGAAGAGAAATTAATGTTGAAGTGGTGCTTGGATAAGAACAGACTCTGGCTCCTTCTGACCAGTACAGGGATTGGCTGAGGCAAGGACAGAGCTCTTGCTCCAAGCAAGGGTAGGTCCTTTATTTGGCAGCATGAACCCTAGTGAAAGTACTGTGAGACTACTTCTAGGGGTCAACCAGAATTATTTTGAACCCCGGGATCCCACCATTACCCACCAAGAAAACCCCCATGAGTTACTTGGGATGGGATCAGAGCGGTGGGGTTATAATTTATTCTCGGGAGGTTTGGAGAATGAGCTGGAGGTTTCTGTGCTCTTGTGGAGATCAGGGGGTAGGGAAGCAGATTATTCAAGGGGATGTGGGTCTTTGCTATTGGGGAGAATCAGCAAAGTGGGGTAGCAGTTTCAATGTGTTGAGAGCAGCAATTTTGAAAAGCTACAGCAATGTACACTGGTAAGAGCAGGGTTCTCTTTGTCTCCCACATGCAATTTTTTTTAAATTGTTGTTTCCTCTGAATATACTGGCAAATGCCCTTGTATTTGTTGACATCTTTCTAATTATTTTACAAAAGGCTATGGGGTATGTTTACTAAACCATGCTAATGTTACCAGCGCTAGGTGCAGCGCTAACGTGAGCAATGCTATAATAAGGAAGTGGGTGTACCGGCGTTGAAGTAGCAATGGCGAGTAACGCGCAATAGAGGGCGCCTTGGCTCGTTAACGTGTGGTAACCTTAATTTCATGCCAGTGGTGTATCAGAAGCTATAGAGGTGTAGCCCACTGGTTAATACAATGACTACTGAGCCAGAGATCATGGGTTCAATCCCTCAGCGATCTCATCTAACAAGGCTGTTTGAGGCAATCCCTTTTCCTGCCTGTAACACTCAGACACATCTCTACAATCTGTGCTGCCAGCAAAAACATCCTCACCTCAGTGCCATAACCTAAGGCGCCCCATAGGGCACAGTATAAAGTGCCCTGTCTGCCAAAGCACCTTATAATGTGCCCTATAGGGTGCTTTGTAGGGCTCCTTATACAGCGCCCTGGCGGACAGGGCACTTTATAATGTGCCCTATAGGTTACAGCACTGAGGTGAGGGTGTTTTTGGCTGGCAACATAGATTGTAGAGATGTGTCTGACTGTTACAGGAATTAAAAGGAAATGCCTCATTAAATAACACCACTGCAGGACCAAACTCATGACCTCTGCCTCAGCAGTGTATTAACCAGTGGGCTACACCTCTATAGCATTTATCACAGCGCTGGCTGGCTACAGAAAACTGCAGGTCACCGCACAAACTGTCTGCTGTGGTTACCGGGATAGGATAAACTTACCAATACCCATGATGTACTGCACATGCAGAACAGCAGTCTACGTCTGATCACAGCATGGAGTATGCGTCTCCACAGCACCTCAGCCTGGTAGGGGGAACTGACCGTGTGTGTTACTGGCACAGAGTAGCTACAGATTGTGACATTGTGCGTGTCCTGTGCTCACCCTGAGGGTGAGGTGGGTCGCCCAGCACCAGGTCCACAGTACCCGGGTTGGCTGAGATAGCCTTTGCTGCAGGTCCCCATCAGTGCCAGTGTGTGGCAGATATTCCTTGCAGACACACCTAGGATGATCCTGTGTCCATCTGCATTCCCCAGTCATGTTTAGCCCTTGTGGACCATGATGCACCTGGAATAGTGCATATCCAGTGTGGTGGGCATGGTCACCTGTTGTAAGAGCAGGGGAGTGTCTGGACTCACATGTGGATTATGTAGCACCACGTATCATACTCTCTAGGTCAAGGAGTTGGACAGGATCTGCCCCCAACAGACCCACACTCTACATCTTTGCAATGAAGGCAGTAGAGGGACATGATGAAGGGCTGTGGGACCAGCAACCTCAGTCCAGTTGGTGAATGGACACCGTCCATGGCAGGTGATGCAGAACTGTACTTATCACATAGGGCAGTGGTAGACAGGCAGTAGGCCTGGGAAAGCTCAGCTGCCCCCACCACAATCTGACATTCACCAGCAGAGGGCACAGTCAGTCTGCACTCTGCAAGGTGTTCCAGCCATACACATGCTAACTGCAGACAGTCTGCTAGCCAGTACATGTTCCCAGAGAAACTATGTGCACCAAGACATGGGATGTAAGCACACACACCAAGCAGGTATGTCAGTGATTGGGCCCCAGAAAAGAGAACTCACAGATATCACTGGAGAGAAACACTGTATAGCACTATGAGGGAACCTAGAAATACCATGGTCACTGCTTAGTCAGAGTCAGAGTGACCTCCCAGCATGACATGCTGTGGCCACCCTGTCCGTGCAGGTGGTGGTCAGCCACTACAATAGCCCATTCATTGCCCTATGCACTGTGCAGATGCATCCTTCCCAGACCGCCCTGTCCGGCCCATACTCACAATACCTTGCTCCTCATTATGCACATTGGCAGGCTAACACTGGAAACTGTGCAAGCATTATGAACTCTGTAAGGTGTAGGCAGCCACAAAACACTGGATAGACATACACACACTCCCACACCTATTTCAGCATTGTGCAAAGATAGAGGTGGTTGGCAGCCCTGGCCACAGTGCAGGCATTGCTAAGGTACTCAATACTGTTAGGGTCACTCTCCGGGATGGTAAACACTGTCAGAGAACAGAAAAGAGGAAACATATTCCACATATATCAGAAAGGTTACTATGATGAATCTCTGTTAACAAATTGTGCTTAATTTAGGATTTGTTATCTGAAATTAATCATAGCAACCTTTTGATATATATGGAGCGTGTTTCCATGTTTATGACGGCATTGCTAAGGTATGCAGGTGCTAGTCGTGGTAGCTGCTGCTCTGCGCAGGGCCCAATAGCCTGACTCTCCATGAAGCTTTGGATAGTGGAGCCTGTGGGTGTGGGTGTTTGTGCCCCTGTTGGCCGATGCTCTAGGGCAGAGGTTCCCAACTCCGGTCCTGGGGGGCCAAACACCATTCAGGTTTTCAGGCTGTCCCTAATGAATATGCATGAGATACATTTGCATACAATGGGGCAGTGCATACAAATGCATCTCATGCATACTTATTTGGGACAGCTTGAAAACCTGAATGGTGTTTGGCCCTCCAGGACTGCAGTTTGGAACCTCTGCTCTAGGGAGTGCACATGTTTATGGTGTATGTGCTCTGTAGGGTAAAATATAGGGACATGGTCTGCAGGAGCCACAGCTGGGACTTGAACCTGTGACCTTCTGCCCCTGAACACACTGGCTATGTGTACTGCACCAAACTGTTGCCACAGAGGCAGATCATTCCCTGGGGATACCATGACTGTTCTTCAGACAGACCTTGTCTGTTGCACTGCACGCCACCCACCTAAACAAGGCTTTGCCTTAGTCTGCTGTGGGCAGATACCACTGCCCCCTCCACCACCAGCAGCCCTCCCCCACCATGCTGACATGCCCTTATGCTGGTGGTGCTAGTGGTGTGCAGTCCGAGGCCATCCAGTGTGCCGGTAGGCGGCTGCCTATGGTGTGGGGTCTGGGGTAGGGGTGCCTACATAGACATCCATGCTCCCCCCCCCCCCGGCACTGCCTGCCGATGTTATGTGCCCTTTGGGGTACTTGCTGGGTAATGTCCATTGGGACACTGTGGGACACACACTCGTGGACATGTTTGCCATTGGTCAGTTGCTGTCTTGCTGATTTTCTGTTTCTGCCTTCCTATGTGGCACCTAGGCATCTGCCTAGCCCACCCTGTGCCCCAGCTGCCCCACTGCATGTCCCGCCTGCAGCCCCCTGTACCCCATTTGCAGCCTCACCATAGTGCCCGTTCGTACTTGGGCACTATGCTGTTGCAGCACATGTAGCACTACTATCACTTTTCTGGGTCTCCCTGCCTTTGCTGTACATTGCTGACTGAAATGGTTTCTCTCTCCTGCAATTGTGCCTCTAACACGAGGTTTTCAATCACGGTAATGTTCTGCCCTACATTTCACAGTGTTAGAGTGCCTGGAGCCTCTCACCACCCACTCTCCGCCCATTGACCCCTTCTATCCGCCCTCTGGAAAGACTTACTCCACCCTCTGTGCGCCTTAATGCCGCCGGAGACGTTATTACTACTACTACTACTACTACTATTCAGCACTTATAAAGCGCCACGCACGCAGCGCTGCACAGCCAACATACAAGAGGCAGTCCCTGCCCATCAGAGTCATGCTCATAGGATTACAATCTAGTTAAAAGAAACAGTACAGAGCATTAGTCAGTTCTGCGCAAGGTACGGTGTGGTACAGTTTGGTCTATAGTTTGGTCATAAACGTTGATGGGTGTTAGGGTAAAATGAGGATGAGTCAGGATCTGAATGCAACAGTGAAGAGGTGGGTCTTCAACTTGGATTTGAAGAGGGCCAGGGAGGATGCCTGGCGCACAGGCGCAGGTAGGCTGTTCGAGGCATATGGTGCTGCAAGGTGAAAGGAGCGCAGTCGGGATTTCACGGTGCAGGTGAAAGGCATTGATAGCAGTAATTTGTTAGCGGATCGCAAATTATGAGAGGGGACATAGGGGGAGATAAGAGGTATTGAGGGGCCATAAAGTGAATGCATTTATAGGTCAGTAGGAGAAGCTTGAATTGGATGCGGAATTGGACAGGGAGCCAGTGAAGCGACTTGAGAAGAGGAGTAATGTGGGCATGGCGAGGCTGGCAGAAGATTAGTCGAGCAGAGTGATTTTGTATGCATTGAAGGGGGAGGAGGTGGCTTACGGGGAGACGAGCGAGGAGTAGGTTGCAGTAATCAAGGCGAGAGGAGATTAAGGAGTGGATAAGCATTTTGGTAGTGTGTTCAGAGAGGAAGGGAAAGATTTTGCTGATGTAGAGAAAGAAGTGGCAGGTCTTAGCTACAAGCTGGATATGAGCGGAGAAGGAGAGAGAGGTGTCAGATAACCCCTAGATTGTGGGCCAAGGGAACAGGAAGGATAGTAGATACATCCACATGGACTGAGAGAGAGGGAAGTGGGGGGGAGGAGTTGGGTGGAAAGACAAGGAGTTCAGTCTTGGCCATGTTTAATTTCAATTGGCGATGAGACATCCAGGCAGCGATGTCCGAAAGACAGGCAGAGATCTTGGACTGGGTTGCCAGAGAAATATCAGGTGTAGAGAGGTAGATCTGGGAGTCATCGGCATAGAGATGGTACTGAAAACCATGGGAGGAGATAAGCGCGCCAAGGCCTCTGGTATAGAGAGAGAAGAGGAGGGGGCCAAAGACAGATCCCTGGGGTACACCTACATGTAGCGGGGTAAGGGAGGAAGAGGAGTCACAAGAGCATACACTAAATGAGCAATGGGAGAGGTAGGAGGAGAACCAGGATAGTACAGAGTCCCTGAAGCCAAGCAAGGAGAGGGTGGTGAGGAGAAGGTTGTGGTCAATGGTATCAAAGGCTGCAGAGAGGTCAAGAAGGATGAGGATGGAATAGAGCCCCTTAGATTTAGCCAGGAACAGGTCATTGGTGACTTTTGTGGGTGTCATTTCAGTGGAGTGTAGAGGATGGAAGCCTGGATTGTAATGGGTCCAGGAGGGCCTGGGAGGTGAGGAAGTCGAGGCAGCGATGGTGGACTGCTCATTCTAATAGTTTGGATAAGAAGGGAAGGAGGGAGATGGGTCAATAGTTAGAAGGGCATGTGGGATCAAGTGAGGGCTTCTTGAGGAAAGGTGTGACCACAGCATGTTTGAAGTCGATGGGGACAGTTGCCGTGGAGAGTGACAGGTTGAGGATATGAGTGATGGAGGGGACAATGGTGAGGGAGATGGAAAATAGGAGATGGGTGGGGATAGGGTCTGATGAACAGGTGGTGGGTTTGGAGGAGGAAAGAAGGAGTGTGGTTTCTTCTTCAGAGATTGGAGGGAAGGAGGAGAGGGTAGCAGGGGGAGTATGGATGGGGGAGGAGAATTGGGGAGGAGGGGAGGTAGATGAGGGGGTAGGGATTTGGAGGGTAATCTTGTGGATCTTGTCATGGAAGTAGTCGGCTAGGGTTTGGGCAGAAAGGGAGGGCAGGATAGGGGGTGGGGGGGACCTTGAGGAGAGAATTGACGGTATTAAAGAGGCGGTGAGGATCAGAGGCAAGGGAGTTGGTCAGATGGACGTAGTAATCTTATTTGGCAAGTGCTAAGGCTGATTGGAAGGATCCAAGCATGAATTTGAAGCGTAGAAGGTCTTCCGGGGAGCAGGATTTGGACTAGGTTTGTTCGGCAGAATGGGCACAGGTGCATAGGTAACGGATTGTGGGTGAAAGCCAGGGTTGGGGAGTAGATCGTTTGACAGGACGTGGGGTGGGAGGGGTAAGAGTGTCAAGGGCTGAGAATAGTGTAGCATTGTATGAAGATAATGCCCCGTCGATGGACTTGGAGGATAAAATGGAGGAGAGAGATGGAGAAATGGTGGAAGAGAGAGTCATGGGATCAATATTATGAAGGTTTCTAAATAGGTCAGAGGAGACAGGACGAGGTTGGGACGGTGGAAGCTGAAGAGTAAATGTTAAGAGGTGATGGTCAAATGAGGGGAGGATTGATTCGTGGAAGTTTGAGGGAGAGGAATTGGAGAAGAGTATTAGGTCAAGGCAGCGGCCGTGTAGATGTGTGGGGGCAGTGGAACAAAGTTTGAGGTCGAACGAGGAGGTAAGAGCGAGGAACTTTAAGGCATGGGGGTTGGAGGGGTTGTCGATGTGAATGTTGAAATCACCAAGAATAAGAGTGGGGGAGGAGGGGTCCATAAAGGCAGAGAGCCAGGAGCCGAAGTCGGTGAGGAAGTTTGATTTGGATTTGTCGGGTGGGTGATAAATAACAGCTACTCGGAGGGGAAGTGGTGTAAGGAGGCGAATGGGGTGGACTTCGAAGGAGAGGGGGGAGTGTGATTGGGGTGGTAGGAGGGGTTGGAATTGGCAGGAGGGAGAGAGTAGGAGGCCAACACCACCACCGCGACCAGTAGATCGAGGTGTATGGGAGAACTGGTAGCCCTCATAGCAGAGCGAGGCAATGGATGCAGTGTCGTCTGCGGAGAGCCAGGTCTCGGTCAAGGCAAGAAGGTGAAGGGCATTAGAGATAAAAAAAATCGGGAATAAAAGGGTTTTTTTTAATGACCGAGCATGCGTTCCATAGGGCGCATGAGAACGGGAGAGCGGAGGGGGGGAGGAGAGGGATATGGATAAGGTTGGATAAGGTACGTGTGGATTTCTTATTAGAGTAGTGTGGGGGTCTATTTCTAGGGTAATACCGAGATTTAGAGGGGGAAGGGTGTGGGTGGGTATGTCTGGGTGTGTGTGCTCTCAAAGAGGGACATAAGGGAGGGGAAATGAGGGGTAAGTTGTCGGTATCAGGTAGGTTATGTGAGGGATTATTTTTGGGGGTAAGGTTGGAGTTGATATCTATGGATGAGTGATTGTGGGATGAATGAGGGAGGGCGAAAGGAGGGAGGAATGGGATGTGGATGAGATTAGATAGGATAGGAGAGGAACGTTTATTAGTGTGAGAAGGAAATCGGGGGGGGGGGGCAGGGTTGGGGCTGATATTACCTGATGAGAGAAGGAGAATGAGTATTAGAGAGCGAGGTAAAGTGGAGATAGTACGGCAGAAGTGAGGGTGGGGTTGCCTTAAAGAGAGGGGGGCTGGTTGAATGCAGGGGATGGTGTGAAGAAGCTCAAGAGCAGGTGCTAGGCTAGGGGGCAGAATGGAGGGAGAAGTGAGGAAGGTAGGGAGGGAGGCTGGTTGAGTGCGGGGGATGGTGTGAAGAGGCTCAAGAGCAGATGCTAGGCTAGGGGGCAGAGTGGAGGGAGAAGTGAGGAGGGTAGGGGGAGGGTAGGGGAAGAGGAGGGTAGGGGGAAGAGGAGGGTGGGTGGTGGTAGGAGGGGAGGTAGATGGGGAGGATGAGGAAGAGAAGGACAATGAGATGTGGGGCCATGGTAGTGGGCAGCAGGCTCTGAGCAAGCAATGGGTAGCAAGTTCTAGGCAAGCAAAGGGTGGCAAGTAATAGGCAAACAAGCAGGCGCTGGGTAGCAGTTCTATGCAAACAATAGGTAGCAGTTCTATGCAAACATTGGGTATCAACAGTATGCGGACAATGGGTAGCAACACTGTAAGCAATGGATAAGCAATGGATAACAGTTCTATGCAACAATGGGTGACAGTTCTATGCAACAATGGGTAGCAGTTCTATGCAACAATGGGTAGCAACAGTATGCAGACAATAGGTAGCATCACTCTGTAAGCAATGAATTAGCAATGGGTAGCAGTTCTCTGCAACAATGGGTAGCAACACACTGCAAACAATGGCTAGCAGTACTAAGCAAAACAAGGGATAGCAAGCAATGGAAAGCAGTGTATAACAGTTCTATGCAACACTGGGTAGCAGTTCTATGCCCAGTAATGGGTAGCAGTACAGTGCAGGCAGTGGGTAGCAAGTTCAAGGTGTGTAATGATCAATGCCAGCAGTGGGAGGCAAGATAGGAGAGTTAGTTGAAAGAACCGTGGTGGAGCATGTGAGATGGTTAGGTCAGGAGTTGATGTCTGGAGGAGCGATCGAGGCTGGTCGACCTGGCAGCTACGGAGCACTGGAGCGCCCCCGGGCCCTCAGGCATGGGTGCCCTGGGAGGCGCTTCCTCTTTCACGCTGCTGCAGGGAGGGAGGAGCGTCTCTTCTCGCTCAGCTCCTAGACGCTGCAGCGGCTTCTGGGTGCTCTGCTGGTGCTGCGTTGGTCAGATTGAGCCAGAAGCACCTGTGGTCCCCGCCTAAGGGCCTCACCCAAGGGCCCTCTGGCGAGGCCCTCAGGTGTGGGCCCGCCAGGCGTGGCCGCGCCCACCGGGGCTTTAGATTTAAACAGTGCCTGCCAGCTCCTGATTGGCCTTGGGTGCGGTGTTTGGGGAGGAGCCGACTTCCCGCTCTCTCACCCGATGCCGATCAGGGCCTGTGCAGGGCTTCAGCGGCGCTGGGGATCCTTGCTTCTGTTCTTGCCCACCGGGGCTTTAAATTAAAACAGTGCCTGCCGGCTCCTGATTGGCCTTGGGTGCGGTGTTCGGGGAGGAGCCGACTTCCCGCTCTCTCACCTGATGCTGATCAGGGCCTGTGCAGGGCTTCAGCGGCACTGGGGATCCTTGCTTCTGTTCTTGCCTGCTGGGGCTTTAAATTTAAACAGTGCCTGCCGGCTCCTGATTGGCCTTGGTTGCGGTGTTCGGGGAGGAGCAGGCTTCCCGCTCTCTCACCCGATGCCGATCAGGGCCTGTGCAGGGCTTCAGCAGCACTGGGGATCCTTGCTTCTCTTCTCGCCCACTGATAACATTATGTATCGCACGATAACATCGCCACTGCAACGTTATCACTGTTTAGTAAACATACCCCTATGTATTCATCGGAGCATTTGTAAAATACCAGGAGAAACGAGTATATCCCAATCTGGATTTCTCAATTCCCATCTCAATGCAATATCTAAAATGGGCCTTTTAGCTTATTACTTTGGTTAACCTCTTCGAAAATGCATAATACTGAAAGCATATGAGTCATCAAAAACAGACTAATTGTAAATAGTTTTCTGGCATTCAAATCATGTACAGGGTGGCCCAAAAAAAGTGAGAAAATCTCGTAGCATAAAAGTTATTTAAAAATTCAAAAAGATAGATGTAAACGATTGACAAATTTAAAAAAAAAGATGGCGACCGGAAATTTTTGAAATAAAGACGTTATATAGCTAAAAAAGGTAAATAAGTAAACTATTTAAGCTTTTAATTTACGACATGTTCTCATTTTTTTTTTTGGGCCACCCTGTATATATCTCTGATTGTTAGTTATATGTCATCACTACCTCGTTCAATGTAATTCAGTTGTTTTATGTAAACCACTATGTTTCTTGATATGGTGGTATAAAAATCACATAAATAAATAAATATACCTAAAAATCTCATCATATGGATATGCTGAGATGCATGTACTGTGACCAACCTCTGGTAAACAAGTGGTCAGTAAATTGATGAAGTTTCTTTCCCTTGTATCCCTAAGGAAATTCATATTGCTCAAGGTATCAATTTCATGTCAACCCTCATGAGAGAAATTTTAAAGAGCCTTAAGAGGTGATTCGTTAGATGGCTATTACTAACATTATGTAGCTTTGATTCTTAATGATACAGCAGAAGACTCTACCAAGTGTTTTGCTTCCTTCTTGTGAATTTTGCTTTGAAAATGATTGAAAGGAAAGGTAAAATCCGTCTTTCCTTCTGAAGATCTACCTACATCAAATACTCTGTTCCAATATCTTATTCCTCATCTACAATTGAGACAATTGTCTCACTTCCAGAGACAATGAACACAGCATTGACCTCCAACAGTGATTCAGGTACACAGAGCCTGAGATTCTGAAAATGCTGTACTCTTTATAATAGACATCTTCTTCAAAAGCCTAACTTAGGTGCCTATTTTCACCAGAATTTAGACAAAGAAATCAACATTCAGTAGTGCACTACTATTTTACTTTTATTTATTTATTTATTTGGTTTTATATATCGCGCTCTTTGAAATCAGTGTGGTTTACATATAACGAAAACAGTAAAACACTTTACATAGAACAGTTTGTATAGAACAGTTTACATTGAACTAGAAACAAGTAACAGTAAGTAACAAGTAATAACAGGCGGCTACATTAGATGTAAACGTATAGCTGACTTGAACAGGTAAAGAAACATACCCTCTATGTCCTTGAACAGCGATGAGGCTGTGGGGGCATGTGAAATCATGGATTCAGTTTCTATGAGAGATGGATAATAATTCACTTGTCTTCTAGAGAAGGAGCAAAAACAGGTGACATAGTTGCTAGTGCAGATAACACCCCCTTTATGAATCCAAAGAGGATTAGGAAAAAAGCTCAGGACTTTTATTGGACTGTCTCCTTCCCGCATCCAGTTGAGTCCACATGTCTGTTAGATCCTGTGAAAGAGGTTTGCTATTGTCAGTTAAGATGACAGAGAGGCTGGATGAGCTCCCGTGTCTGGTTGACATCTCTACAGTCTTCAGTTGGATGTCACATGGGAAGCCCCTGGGCATTGAATTGCAAACAGAATTGTTCAGTCCCGGCTGCTCTGGAGACAAGGAGACTTCCAGTCTCTTGCTATAGCAATAGCATAGTAATGACCCTTTTACCTAAGAAGAGGGGGGGGGGGGGGCAGGGAGACCCATGATAAAAAATAACTGGTGCCTCATCTCGCTGTTCTCTACAGACAGCAAGATACTGGCCAAAGCACCATCATAGCAGTTAGCCACTGTTCTGGCAGAAGTGATACACCCTGAGTAATCCCAGGCAGGACTATTTTGGATTATAACTTTTTGTTCTGAATGTAATTCGATACGAAGATAAGACTGTCCTGTTGGTGATCATGTTATCTTTGTACTAGAAGAAGGCCTTCAAAAGAGTGGATCATAGCTAACTCATAGGTACTTGCAGGTATTTGAGTTAGGCCCCCATTTAACGTGTCTTCTGTGCCTCCTACATTCACATACAGAATGTCTAGTCAAGGTTACCAAGGCCTTGGTGCACTAATAGAATTTGGCAGGGGTGTCTACTGTCAGGGAAACAGTATATGCTGACCATTGAACTGTTTCTGTGCCTTTTATGCAGGTGTTTCACTGGACTATTACTGCAGGAGCCTGACATTTGGACAGGGCTAGTCCCAAAGGTTTCTGCTGCCCCAGCCAAAAGCCGCCTCCACCTCCCCCCCATCCATCTTCTCATTAATAAGGTAACAAAAAGCCATTTACTGTACAATAAAATTCAGACTCTCCAACATCTGTGACCCCTCCTCGAGACAAAGGATTTCAAAACTGTCTACCAGGCTATTATATCCCCCATATGGATTACTGTAATGCAATCCTCCATGGTATAACCAAAAGTCATTTACATTCACTAAAATTGGCCCTGCATGCAGCTGCAAGAATCCTCATTGGTGCACCCAGAAACAGCCACATCACTCCCATTCTGAAAGAGCTCCACTGGCTACCGCTGTTTAGCAGAATAAAATACAAAAACATGATGACCATCTTTAACCTCAATGACATGGTCTCCACTTGGAACGACACTCTAATGCAGTATGCTCACCAACCTCCATTGAACAACCACGCCAAACCCAAGATCAACGCTACCAAAAGGCGAACAGCCCCCTCGTTCTCTCCTGAGCTAAAGAAATCCCTACATCACCTGAGAAAACTTGAGAGAAACTGGAGGCACACCCATAGTACAGACGATCAAGCCACCTATCTAGCCTACTTGAAAACCCACCGAGAAGAAATTTGGAAACAGGAGGAAAGAATTCCACTCAGATCTCCTCAGTCGTTCGCTAAACAAGCCACACAAGCTCTTCAACTTGGTAAAATCCCTAACCAAAGAACCTTCCCCGCCACAGGTTGAGCAAATACAACCCCAAGCATATGCCAACTATATGCAATCTAAGACCATCAAAGCAATTAATGACACCTGTACAGAACACCTCAACCTTCCCTACTTCTACAACCACTCGTCAAGTTCTCTCCCCCTTCAGCCTCCAACATCAAAGACATTATTGCTAGCATCAATACCACCACAGCACCAAATGACCCCTGCCCAGCACACTGGATTAAAGCAATGCGATCAGAACTCAGCCCAATCATAGCAGAAATCGCACATCAATCCTTCATAACAGGAACGTTCCCAACAACACTCAAGCAGACTTCCATTCGACCACTGTTGAAGAACAACCAGCTTGACCCAGAGAAGGTGGAGTCCTACCGGCCAATTTCCAGCATCCCGCTACTAGCTAAAATCCTAGAGAAAGCAGCCCTGATTCAAATCCAACAACATATAGACACCACATCCCCCCTAGACCCCTGACAACATGGGTATAGAGAAGCCCACGGCGTTGAAACACTCCTGACTTCACTAATCAACACCCTCGTCTGTGGCTTAGACAACATCAAATCTGGCTTTGTTCTGATTTTCCTGGACATTGCAGCAGCATTTGATTCAGTCGACCATGCACAACTACTAGCTCGGCTCCACGATAAGGGGATTCATGGTCTAGCCTGGGAGTGGTGCAGATCTTATCTGGAAGACCGATGGCAGCAAGTCAGGATTGGATCTAATACATCAGACCTGTTCCACCAACAGCAGGGAGTACCCCAAGGTTCCTCCCTCTCCGCGCTTCTCTTCAACATTTACATGCAGCCAATTTGCGAAATCACCCGTGCCTTCGGAATATCATGCCTTATCTACGCAGATGACGTTCTGATGTATTCACCTTTCAACGTCACACTCCCAGATTACACTAACCTAGTCGATTGCTTCAATGCAGTAACTGACTGGCTCCTCAACCAGAACCTAAGGATAAACTTAAAAAAAACAGAGGTCCTAACCATCACAAGAAACAAAAACTTCTCTCCTCCCACATCCCTAACTGTGAGAGACATGGAGCTACCAGTCAAATCAGCTATATGCTATTTGGGAGTAATACTCGATCAGCAGCTAAACTTTAACGAACACATAAGCCGCACAGTAAAATCTGTCTATTACAAGATCAAAACCCTTCGCTACCTCAGACCCATGCTAGATCCCGACAGCTTCTGAACAATATTTCAAGCTCTTGTCATACCCCATTTTGACTACGCTAACATTGTACTCCAAGGCCTCCCCAAAATCACACTTAACCCTCTTCAATTAGCGATGAATGCCGCTGCCCGGGTATTAGTTGGGACATCAAGAAGTGATCACATATCCCCCGTCCTAAGAGATCTACAATGGCTACCGATAAATTGTAGGATCTCCTTCAAGGTTCTACTAACCACATTTAAGACCATAAACAACATAGCGCCCCCATCAATCTCCAGGCTTATCTCCCAACCCACCAACAACAGATCCAAGAGGTTGCATTACACTAACACACTCTTAACGCCAAAAGACTCCACAAAGTGGGCTCAATCAACCAACAAACGGGCATTTGTATCCTACGCACCCAGTTCTTGGAACAACCTCCCACATAATATCAGAGCAATCAAGGACATCACTCAATTTAGAAAGGCCCTCAAGCACCACTTGTTCATCACGCACTTTCACAATGCACCAACTCCCCCAGCGCTGCACAGCATCACAAACATCATCCCACAACCTGTGATAAGGAAGCTTATCATAGCTCAGGAAGGAGCTATAGTAAAGGTGAAGTGACTCTGAACAAGCAACCTGTCAGTTCTGGTAGAAATAAGAAAACAGAATTTTTCTATAAAAGACTACCAGTCCCAGAATGCACCAGGTTTCCAACAGCCATTAGAGGAGCTGAAGTGGGGAAATGTGTGTTCAATCAGGAGGGCTATGAGGTAATCCCCAAGCACTCATCTCAAAGGGCAGGGCCTGATTCAGCAAAGCAGAATAAAGGTAGAGTTTATTCTACAGAGAATTATCCTCATCCTCAGATTCAGCTTGGAGATCCTCAGCTTGGACATCTTCATCATCTGGAGGATCATCAGAAGCAGAAGCCAGTGCGGACGGACAGAGAGGGCAAGAAACCCTTTGGAAGAAAGAAGAGAAAAGCATTTGGGAGGTCTAAAGTAGTCCATAGCAGTACGTATACTGGAAGGCATTCAAAAGGCAAGCATATACCATTGGACTGGGGAAAGCCAGAGGAATGGTGCTGCAGGGCTAGGAATCTCCAGACGGTACCTGTGAGGGAGACGGCTGCACGTGGAAGGGACCCTAAGACCCGTGCCAGAAGGTATGTGAAGAGAGATCCAGTGTCCAGGGATCTGGATTGGAAGGCTGGACATAAGAACTGGACTACATACTGGCCAGGCTATTTAGAGAGGAACTCTAACAGCAATGGAAGCTCAGGTATGAACACTGATCTATGCCCTAGCTATAACCTTGAAAGACAGCAGGGAAACAAGTATTCTCCTGAAAGTGCTCCATTGAGAAATTCCTCTGTGCCAATCCCTGATATTGAACCCATGATTGTTGAAGAAGGGAAAGGAGCGGTCTTAGATACAGGCTGTGAATATATGGATTGCTCTCTGTCTAAACTCCTTTGGTAATTTTCTGTTACAAAGTACAGCAACCATCACAAAGAAATACAAACTTGTTATTTAATCTACTCAGAAAAGCTCCTGAAGTAGGATTTGAGCCACGCAGTAGAAAGCCAGCCAGCTAAGGGGTTTCAGCTGGGTAACTGCTAGCAATTGAGCCTTACCTAATTGCTTGTGAGCTCTGAGGGAATCACTTCTGAATCTATGTGTGAAGATATAAGAAGTTAACCTGAAAAGAACATTTTTCCCTTCTTTGTGGGGTTTGCTTGTTGTTTGAAACACTGCTAAGAAAATATTAGCTAAAGCCTACAGAAAAGACCAGTTTGTTACCAACCAGGTCTTTATTCTTTTCATTTGATTGCCTGACAAGTTCAACTGTTGTTTTCCTGATTTTGTTTTTCTAAGTTTAACACTGAAAGCAAGTATCCTGTTTTATGTGCTACCAAGCATATCTGTGTTGGGAGAAATAACCCCATAAATAAATATCTTATTGGCTTTACACTCAAGCACAACTAATTATTGTGAGCAGCTGTGTCTGGTGTGAATGGACTGCATTTCCCACAATCCCTTGCAAATCATATTGATATATGCTTTTGCCAAGACTGTGAACATTCTCACCCAGGCAGCCGTCTGACAAATGGCGTAGTTTTTCGGATTGCTTTTGTGCAAAGGGATTTACTTGCTAAGGATTACAACTCAAGTCTGAAGGAAAAGACAGTTCAAGCTTAAAAGATGAAAGAAAAGATTTTTCCTCAACTGCACTTTGGAGGAGAAGTGGATGTTCCAGGCAGCTGTCCCAGGAGGAAAAGACCCTGTGCAGAGCTGGATTCATCACTGACACAAGGTAATAAGTACCTGGGCATGTCTAGTGGTGGATGGGAGTAAGGCACAGGGGTAATTGAAAAAAGAAAAAGTAGAAAAAAACCACCTGTTTGGAAGGTGGTGCACTGTGGGGGTTTTTTTGTGTCTTCCTGCAGGGATCAAGATGGATCCAAGGGAACTAGCTGATTGGATGGCAGCTCAGTTTAGCAGGCAACAGGAGCTAGCACAGCAGGCTCAGGACACTGCTATGAAAGCCTTAATGGACCAGCAGAGGCCAGTGCTTGATCTGGTGCAAGCCCTAGTTAAACTGCAGAACCAAAATGGACCAGATGCAAGACCAGCAGTAAATACTGGTACACCACATGTGGAAAGTGTGGGACTCAATCAGGGAATTGGGGCATTTAGTTTTGGGAAGCTAACTCCAGATGATAATGTTGATGATTTTCTAGAGTCTTTTGAAAGAGTGGCACAAGCATTAGCATGGCCAGAGACCCAGTGGGCAGTAAGGCTGGCAGCCTCATTAACTGGAGAGGTGCTTGCAGCTTACAGAGCAATGCCAGCAGCCCAGGCTTTGAATTATAAGGATGTAAAAGCTGCTATTAGAGATCGCCTAGGGTTGTCTATTTCAGAGTATAGGCGAATGTTTAGAGCTACTACATTGAGAGTGGGTCAAACACCCAGGGCTCTGAGTCAGAGAATCAGAGGTTTAGCTGTAAAATGGTTGGAGCCTGAGCAAAAGACGGTTGAAATGTTATTATACATTATTATGCTTGAACAATTTATGTCTGCGGTGCCTAAAGATTTGCACGCTTTCCTTATACAGCAAAATTGCCAAAATCTTGGAGAGGCAACCATGCTAGCAGAGAGATTCTTGGAAGCCACACAGGCTTGCCATAGAATGGGTGGCCCTCTGAAGATGGGTGCTGAGGCAAGCTGTGCTGTATCAGAAAAGAAAATAATTAAAAATGTTTCTGAAAATAAATGTACTGTGCCAAAGCAGATGACACAGTGGAGTGAAAAGAAATGTTTCAAGTGTGGAAAATGGGGACATTTAGAAAAGGGATGTCAGACACACACTAGCTTAGTGGGTGTGGATTTAAAACAGCCCAAAGAAGGATTTCTTTTGATGGTTGATGTGCAAGGAATTACCACAAATGCTTTGTTAGACTCTGGGGCAGACCAGAGTATGATGTCAAAAAGGCTTTGGAAGAGAATAGAGGCCCAAGAAGGATTTGTGCCTAGAACCCCTGAAAGCCAAGTTCACATCAGATGCATTCATGGTGCTGCAACATCATATCCCACCTATAGGCTAAAGGTTAAGTGCCTGGGGAAACAAGAGGAAGTCCTGTTAGCAGTGGTGCCTAGGCTACCCTTTGATTTGGTTCTAGGAAGAGACTGGCCAAGATTTAAGCAGGGTCTAGTGGAAGGACTAGGAAAGAAGGAGGGAGAAGGATTAATGGTAATAGCTCCCGGGCCTTTATTTGGAAGTCCTCAGACCCCAGCTAAAAAGATGGTTAAGCGTCCAGAAGATCAAGCTACCCCAAAGCAGACATTCGTCTTAAAGTACCATAGGGTCACAGAGAAGGCCCAAGCTCCTAAGCGGGCAACCCCTCGAGCTGCTGGGTTTGACCTGTGCAGTATAGAAAATGTGACTGTACCTAGCCAAGGGAGAGCCCTGGTTGACACCGGTCTCCAAGTGGAAATACCTATTGGATGCTATGGGAGAGTAGCCCCAAGGTCCGGATTAGCCCTTAAATATTTCATGGATGTGGGTGCGGGAGTAATTGATCCCGATTACAGGGGCAATATTAAAGTTCTGTTATTTAATTTTGGACAGAATGATTATCACGTGAAGACAGGAGACAGAATTGCCCAATTGATCTGTTAGAGGCTGGGTTTTCCACCTGTGGAGGAGGTCACATCCCTGGAAAATTCTGAGCGTGGTACCAAAGGCTTTGGTTCTACTGACGTCAAAGGGGTTAAATGCCTAGCTGCCACCTGTGCCCGAGAGAGGGAGGTGAATGAAGAGGAAGATTTGGGACCCCAGGTATCTGATTGTAAAGAAAAATCAGAGCCCCAAATAGGTGAGGACCTGACAGTGGTACAACAGGAAGAAATTAGGAAATTGCTTAAAGAATTCCCAGATGTGTTGACACCCATACCTGGGGAGACACATTTGGTTGCCCATGAAATAATAACTCCACCTGGGAAATTAGTTCGTCAAAGGCCATACCGCTTGCCTGAAGCCAAGAGACAGGAAGTTGTGGCACAAGTCCAGGAGATGTTGGACATGGGAGTAATAGAGGAGTCAAAGAGTCCCTGGAATAGCCCCATAGTCCTGGTGCCGAAGCCTGATGGATCTTTAAGATTTTGTATTGACTTCCGGCAGGTAAACGCAATATCAATTTTTGATGCATATCCAATGCCAAGAATTGAAGAGCTGTTGGACCAGCTTGGACAAGCTCAATACTTAACCACCCTTGATATGACAAAAGGATATTGGCAAATCCCTCTAACCAGGGAGTCGAAGCCGAAGACTGCGTTCAGCACCCCCGTTGGCCTTTTCCAGTTCAAGAGGATGCCTTTTGGACTGCATGGAGCGGCAGCTACCTGCCAAAGGTTAGTGGATCAGGTATTTCGACCCCACCAAAATTATGCTTTTGCATATATGGATGATGTCATAATCCATAGTAACACCTGGGCGGAGCATCTAAAGAGGATCAGGGCAGTCCTGTGCTCCATGAAGCAAGCAGGAATCACTTTAAACCCAAAGAAGTGTGCCTTTGCAAATACGGAGGTAAAATACCTGGGCCACCTAGTGGGAAGAGGAAAAATTAAACCTCTAATGAGTAAGGTAGATAGCATCAGGAATTTTCCTCCTCCAACAACAAAGAAACAACTAAGAAGTTTCTTGGGACTTATTGGATACTACCGCAGATTTATACCGCAATTTGCAGAGAAAAGTGCAATTTTCACGGATATGCTGCGGAAGAATTGTCCAAACCAGCTAAAGTGGACACCTGAAGCTGAAAAAGCATTTTCAGTCCTAAACGGAAAATTGTGTACAGGACCGGTACTGAAAGGGGTGGACTTCAGGAAACCCTTTCTGGTTCAAACAGATGCATCGGATGTAGGGCTAGGAGCGGTTCCATCCCAGTGTCATGAAGGGGAGGAGCATCCTGTGATGTACCTGAGCAGGAAGTTGTCACCGGCTGAACAAAAGTATTCCACAATAGAAAAAGAATGTTTAGCTATTAAGTGGTCAGTGGAGGCGTTAAGGTTTTACCTTACAGGGAGAAAGTTCCAGTTGGTCACAGACCATGCCCCACTTAAGTGGTTGCAGCAAATGAAGAACCACAATGCCAGGTTGACACGCTGGTACATGGCCTTACAGGCATTTGATTTTCAAGTGGATCATCGTGCTGGGAAGTTACACAAGAATGCGGATGCCCTTTCCCGTATTACGGACTGTAGAGAAGAAGTTTCACCAGTTACACCAGTCCGTAATAACTTAAGCAGGGGGGTATGTGATAAGGAAGCTTATCATAGCTCAGGAAGGAGCTATAGTAAAGGTGAAGTGACTCTGAACAAGCAACCTGTCAGTTCTGGTAGAAATAAGAAAACAGAATTTTTCTATAAAGACTACCAGTCCCAGAATGCACCAGGTTTCCAACAGCCATTAGAGGAGCTGAAGTGGGGAAACGTGTGTTCAATCAGGAGGGCTATGAGGTAATCCCCAAGCACTCATCTCAAAGGGCAGGGCCTGATTCAGCACAGCTGTGCTGTGCTAAGGTGGAGCACTCATCAAAGCAGAATAAAGGTAGAGTTTATTCTACAGAGAATTATCCTCATCCTCAGATTCAGCTTGGAGATCCTCAGCTTGGACATCTTCATCATCTGGAGGATCATCAGAAGCAGAAGCCAGTGCGGATGGACAGAGAGGGCAAGAAACCCTTTGGAAGAAAGAAGAGAAAAGCATTTGGGAGGTCTAAAGTAGTCCATAGCAGTACGTATACTGGAAGGCATTCAAAAGGCAAGCATACACCATTGGACTGGGGAAAGCCAGAGGAATGGTGCTGCAGGGCTAGGAATCTCCAGACGGTACCTGTGAGGGAGACGGCTGCACGTGGAAGGGACCCTAAGACCCGTGCCAGAAGGTATGTGAAGAGAGATCCAGTGTCCAGGGATCTGGATTGGAAGGCTGGACATAAGAACTGGACTACATACTGGCCAGGCTATTTAGAGAGGAACTCTAACAGCAATGGAAGCTCAGGTATGAACACTGATCTATGCCCTAGCTATAACCTTGAAAGACAGCAGGGAAACAAGTATTCTCCTGAAAGAGCTCCATTGAGAAATTCCTCTGTGCCAATCCCTGATATTGAACCCATGATTGTTGAAGAAGGGAAAGGAGCGGTCTTAGATACAGGCTGTGAATATATGGATTGCTCTCTGTCTAAACTCCTTTGGTAATTTTCTGTTACAAAGTACAGCAACCATCACAAAGAAATACAAACTTGTTATTTAATCTACTCAGAAAAGCTCCTGATGTAGGATTTGAGCCACGCAGTAGAAAGCAAGCCAGCTAAGGGGTTTCAGCTGGGTAACTGCTAGCAATTGAGCCTTACCTAATTACTTGTGAGCTCTGAGGGAATCACTTCTGAATCTATGTGTGAAGATATAAGAAGTTAACCTGAAAAGAACATTTTTTCCCTTCTTTGTGGGTTTTGCTTGTTGTTTGAAACACTGCTAAGAAAATATTAGCTAAAGCCTACAGAAAAGACCAGTTTGTTACCAACCAGGTCTTTATTCTTTTCATTTGATTGCCTGACAAGTTTAACTGTTGTTTTCCTGATTTTGTTTTTCTAAGTTTAACACTGAAAGCAAGTATCCTGTTTTATGTGCTACCAAGCATATCTGTGTTGGGAGAAATAACCCCATAAATAAATATCTTATTGGCTTTACACTCAAGCACAACTAATTATTGTGAGCAGCTGTGTCTGGTGTGAATGGACTGCATTTCCCACAATCCCTTACAAATCATATTGATATATGCTTTTGCCAAGACTGTGAACATTCTCACCCAGGCAGCCGTCTGACAAACCTTACAAGTTAAAAGCTTACACTAGTTAAGTAAGAGGAAGTTGTCAGAAAATTGAATTCACACATAATCTCAATCCCTGCTCCACCCGTGTAATATTACTGTCACTTCTGTATATAATCTGTACATAGTTTTCCCCGTTCTCTCTCCAAGTTGTCCTCCCTGTTTGATGTAAACTCGAGAGTGCCCTGTGGTCCTCGAGTCGTTCTGTTAATTGTAAACCGCACTGATGATAAAGAGCGCGGTATAAAAGAAATGTTAAATAAATAAATAAATAAAATAAATTTAAAATCTATAATGAGTGATCCTTGCATTACCTGCAATCTATTATACTGAGAAAACTGAATAATCATCACAGAAGAAGCCCTGCACAACATCTTATCGCACCTCCAACAGACTTCACCAAATTCAACCAGACAACCAGTTTGCATACATTCTTCTTATACATTTCCAACTTTTGAAACACCCTATCTATGCATATAAGAGCTATTATTATACTGATATTATAACTTTCTGAAAGTCATTAAAAACTCTCCTCTTTACAGAGGACTTTTGAGGCATTACTTAGTCACCCACTCAGCCATAAGCTTCATGTGTAGTGAGTTCAGTACTGCTCACCAATTGCATGCTGACCACCTAAATTCCTATATGACTTTATTACCCAAGTCCTCATCTCCCTGTCCTCCTAATTATAACTAAGTCACATGGTTGAACATATCTGTCCCAGATGTAGATCCCCTCTGTGCATCCATTCTGAACTGGACACACAGAGGGGATCGCGATTCTGATCCCGTGGGGCACATCTAGCCCTCCAGGATCAGGATCAGAATCGAGAACATGCAGGCCAGGACAATGATTCTCTCTGGCCTGCACATGCAGGACTGCACCCAGCTAACTCAGTCAGGGCTTTTAAATGGACCCACGGCACCATGGTGTCATGTTGCCATGGCACCGCAGCTCCATTTAAAAGCCACGATGCCGGCCGCCCTGTTAAAGTCTTTATTCCCCGCAGCCCGACCCCCAATCCAGTCACCAGGGTCGGGCTGAGGGGAATAAACCCTGCCCCCCCCACCCCATCTGTGCCCCAGCAGCTTAAAAAAATGTCCAGGGAAGTTATTCCACCTCATAGGTGGAATAACTTTCCCGGACATTTCACCAACATCTGGACGTTCAGAGCCAACATTAGAATTGTTCCTGTATGTCCAGGGCTGGCGACCGCCCACTGCCCGCCCACTCTCTGCCCCCATGCTGTCCATTTCCCGCTTCCATCTAACTTCCCCGCACAAGCATCGGGAAGTTATTCGGGGGCAGGAGAAGCCACGGATAGTGGGGATGAATGTCCCGTTTGACCATCCATCCCCTCTATTCGTGGCTCAGAATAGTCCTCTAAGAGTTGAATGTAAATGTTAAATGTTAGGTTGAAAATACCTATGTTAGAACATGTTCCCTCTAATGTTATGTTATGTTTTATGTAAACCTCCTCGATCATTGGAAATGTGGTATATAAGCCTTTCAAATAAACAAATAAATTCATCTTGTGGCAGCGGTGGCATACACACTGCTGTTGCAGCTTTCAAAATAGAGTCATGCCACCCACCAGGGTCAGCCGCCCTAGATGGCTGTCTAGTCCACCTAGTGGATGGGCCAGCCCTGCATGTAGATCACTCTATCGGCCTATGTCAATGATGTCCTCATCGTTCAGGTCTTGGAAGATCTAGAGAGGGTGTGGCCTGCAATACGTTTATTCAACTACTTTCTCTGCCAAGATCAACTGGTAAATATGCTCCCTACCCAGTTTGGGCCAAATGTTCTGGTAGGGGTGCAACTAGTAAATATGCTCCCTACCCAGTTTGGGAAATTTTCGGAGAACAGAGAGACCCTAAGTATTTAGGGGTTCACTATTCTGTCATAAAAGTCATCGCCTGCTTTAGCTGGCAAGAGCTGGTGAAGGAAGAATCCCTCCTGAGGTTGTGATCAGATCTGCTGTGACTAATATGCTCCTGGAGAAGAGTCTTGGTGGTGAATCATCTGAAGGCATACCAGCTAATCTCCTTCCCAAGTTCTTCCAAATTCTTCTCTCAGACTCAGAGGAAACCTCTGGACTTCTTCTGGACCAGCAGCAGACACTTGAGTCCTTGTGGGAAATATGAGTCTCCCTTTAAGGAAGAACGCACAAGAAATCATGTTCCAAGGAGTTAGGAATCACCCACTATTGAATCAGTACAGGAATGATAATTCCACAAGTGACAATACTAAATCCTATATAGAAAATTGCTCACTAAAAATAGTTCTGATATAGAACCAATTCCAACAATCGGAGAACAAAAGATTTGGGCAAACGAGAAGATAAATTTTCTTGCCAGTCCAAAGATGCTAATACAGCCAATGCTTCCTGTTGGTCCACATTCATATACAAAGAATTAATGTCTAAAGTCACCAACCAATCATCAAAATATACATCATCCATAGTGGTGGAATATTCAACATCTGAATGGTATCTTTAAAAAAGAAAGTGTTTGTGCCGTTAATGGACTGAGTAATTGGTCCACAAAAATAGACAAAGGTTCAAGAATGGAATTATTTATAAGACCATAAGCTATGCCATACTGAGTCAGACCAAGGTCCATCAAGCCCAGTATCCTGTTTCCAACAGTGGCCAGCAGTTTCCCCAAAAAACACAGGTTCCACAATGCTTGTATTGGGTCAAGCAGTGATATCCCAGGTCCCTTTTAATAATAGTTTATGGACCTTTCCTCCAGGAACTTGTCCAAACCTTTTTTTAAACCTGGCTACACCAGCAGCTTTTACTACATCCTCTGGTAACAAATTCCCAGGAGGACCTCTCAAATTTTTATGAATTTTAGGCACTGTATAAAAAATAGATGTTAATGAAGTCTTATAAATAAGAAAATTAAGTTCTTTAAATGTCAGATAACCTTGTGCACAACTAAATTCTCTATGTGAGAACTATTTTTGGTGAGCAATTTTCCATCCAAGGAGTTAGGTGCATACCTTTTATATTCAGGCCCTGCAGTAATTCCTGTATACAGACCCTACGCCATGATAGAATGCAGTGATAGCTTGTTTTCTCCTATAGGTCTGTGAGTTGCAGTACAATTGAAAGATTATTGCTGTCAACTAGGGATGTGTATTCATTTGAAATGAAATGGGAAATGTTATTGATGTTTCCTATTTTATTTTGTATCATTTTCAAATGAAAATGAAAGAAAAAACCCGAACCTTCATCACTTCCCTTCTGTCATTAATACTGCACATTATTGAGTCATAGTGCATATGATTAAGCTATAGTGTGCCCTATCATGTAATAGTGTATACTATTGCACAATAATAAGCCATCTGGCTCAAGTGTGCACTATTAATGACAGACGGGAAGTATTGAAATTAAAATGGAACAAAAAAAAACAAAATGAAAAATTCTGCTATCAACACGTGAAACTGAATGATAACTAAAGTTTCTGGCACACACACTCCTACAATCAATACAGTAGAGTATGCTCTCAGCCATCAGCAGCAATGGACTAAACCCTCAGAGCTGGTCTGGGATAAGGGTAGGCAGGCCATCCTTTTCAAGGAGTTCTTGGGGTCAGGGATCCCCTCTATATGTAGGGCTTATAATGCTAGCAATTGAGTCACCTTTGCCTGGGCTACTCTACCTCCCCCAGCCTTAGCTAACTGTAAGAGATTCCCCAGAGGTTTCTTGGCCCTGGGTCCTGGAGGGACCTCTACCTGCTGGTGGTTAATATAGTGCAACACTTTGCTCGTTTCTTCCATCCAAACATTGTGGGGAACCTCTGGAAGGTGAGAAGGACTCCTGTTGGTAGTCTTTCTATTCAGAACTGACTCTCAGATTCAGCAAGGACCTACCATGTTGGATGTGTATTCGTTAGCATGCATGGAGTTCATTTGGACACTTTTTTTGTGTGAAAACCACTTGTACATGCATATACCCTTGAATTCATATGTGTATAATCAATTCGCCTGTACAAAATATCCTAGCATACAAGGTGTGAATTTAAAACAAATATATGAAAAAACAGAAAAAAAATGTGAGGAATCCGCAAACAAACCAAGCATTGTTTTGGTCAGGCACATCCCTACTATCTTAGAAGGTAGTAAATGCAGTAGTAGCCACCAACAGCTTTTTAGCTAGGGTAATCTGAGGTTCTCCTAACTGTACTTTTTTGTTGGCAGACACATGGTTTTTGTGTAGCCTCACTTTGTCCTTTTTGGATGGTTTTTGGTGTCTTTGTTATTTAGAACTATGAGTTTTTATTTTGAGCGATCTTCCACAAGGGCAATGGCTAAGCAGTGGCTTTTTTCTATATGTTTTTTTTTTTCTTGGGCTATAAGTGCAGCTATCATTGTAAGGGCTTTTAAGGTGTGGTTCAATAATGTTAAGACATATGCTACAACTTGGTATGTTTCTGCAACAGTAGACTGTCATTTTGTACTTTATTGTCAATATGTCTCCCTTTAAGGTATTCTCACTGAATGTTAAGGGCATTAACAATCCCTTAAAGAGGAAAAAAATATTTTTATATGGACGTAAGGAAAGTGCTGACATCCTACTGTTACAAGAGACACATTTGAATGTGAAGGAGTTGTTAAAATTAGATGTAAAACTCTTTTCACTAGTGGCTTTTTCTGCTGCCAATAAAAAAAATGGGGTAGCCATCCTAGTAAGGAAATCTCTATCCCCTACTGTAATACAAACTAGATCTGATACAGATGGGCAGTGGACAATGGTTATCTTCAAAATAGGATCCACAGAACTGGCCTTAATTAATGTATATGCTCCTAATATAGACTGCCCTGCCTTCTTTAGCTCCATTGCGGACTTGGCACAAGAGGTGTCCACCTATCCAACTATTATGGGGGGAGACTTCAACCTCATATTAGACCCCTTATTAGACAGGAGTCCAGTGAGAATTAATAAGGTTCCCAAAGCTCACCCTGTTCTTCTGTCTCTAATGCAAGAATTGGGGCTGATAGACATATGGCGATTGCAACACCTTATGGACAAAGAATATACTTTCTTCTCTCCCCCTCATAACTTGGCATCACGTATAGACTATTTCCTAGTCTCCAAAGGGCTATGCTCTAGAATTAGTGAGACCAATATACACGCGGCTTATATCTCTGATCATTCCGCAATCTCATTCACCCTATTTGACTCAACGAGCGGCCCTTCTCATTCACGCTGGCATTTTGATAGAACTCTTCTTGGCAATCAGGAGTTCCGGGAGACTATCCGGTTGGCTATAGAGAAATATTTTCAGTTTAATTTACCTCAGGATACCTCAGGTTGGGCGTGTTGGGAGGGATTTAAAGCTAATATGGGGGCCACCATTACCAGTTTTGCTATTCGGCAGCCAAGCAGGGTAAAGCAGAGCTTGAAGTCTTAGACAAACAGATTAAAGCGGGAGAACGCATCTTAGGGCAGAAAACTGATCCTAATGTCCTGATACAGTTACAACGTCTTAGATTTACATATAATTCGATTTTAACTACTGAGGCTTGTCAGACGGCTGCCTGGGTGAGAATCTTCACACTCTTGACAAGTGCATATTTCTATATGATTTGCAAGGTATTGTGGGCAATGTAGTTCATTCACACCAGACACAGCTGCTGACAATAATTTAGTTGTGCTCTTGGGTAAAGCCAATAAGATATTTATTTATGGGGTTATTTCTCCCAACACAGATATGCTTGGTAGCACATAAATTAGGTTACTTGCTTTCAGTGTTAACTTGGAAAAACAAAGTCAAAATCAGGAAAACAACAAATGAAAAGCCACAAAACAAGAAACAAACTATTCATTTCAGGTTAACTTCTGATTACTTCCCACATAGATACAGAAGTGATTCTCTTCCTAGTTCACAAGCAATTAGGTAAGGCTTAATTGCTAGCAGTCACCAGCTGAAACCTCTTAGCTGGCTTGCCTTCCACTGTGTGGGTCAAATCCTGCTTCAGGAGCTTTTCTGAGAAGATTAAAGAACAAATTTGTATTTCTTTATGATGGTTGCTGTACTTTATAACAGAAAGTTACCAACGGAGTTTAGACAGAGAACAGTCCATATAAATAGGATCCTCATCTGCTATTATTCCCCCTTGTTCAACAAGCATGGGTTCAATATCATGGATTGGCACAGATGAATCTCTCAATGGAGCATTTTCAGGAGAATACTTGTTTCCCTGCTGTCTTTCAAGGTTATAGCTAGGGCATAGATCAGTGTTCATACCTGAGCTTCCATTGCTGCTAGAGTTCCTCTCTATATAGCCTGGCCAGTATGTAGTACAGTTCTTATGTCCAGCCTTCCAATCCAGATCCCTGGACACTGGATCTCTCTTCACATACCTTCTGGCACGGGTCTTAGGGTCCCTTCCACGTGCAGCCGTCTCCCTCACAGGTAGCATCTGGAGATTCTTAGCTCTGCAGCACCATTCCTCTGGCTTTCCCCAGTCCAATGGTGTATGCTGGCCCTTGGAATACCTCCCAGTATACGTACTGCTTTGGACTCTTCTAGACCTCTCAAAGGCTTTTCTCTTCCTTCTTCCAAAGGGTCTCTTTCCCTCTCTGTCCGTCCGGTTTGGCTTCTGCTTCTGATGATCCTTCAGATGAAACTGATGATCAAACTCAAGCTGATTCTCAGGATACTGAAGACAATTCTCTGGATATCCAAGGTGATCATGAAGATGGTCATCTGTAGAATAAACTCTACTCTTATTCTGCTTAGATGAGTGCTCCTCCCTAATACAGCGCAGCTGTGCTGAATCAGGCCCTGCCCTTTGAGATGAGTGCTTAGGGATTACCTCATAGCCCTCCTGATTGAACACGTGTTTCCCCACTTCAGCTCCTCTAATGGCTGTTGGAAACCTGGTGCATTCTGGAACTGGTAGTCTTTTATGAGAAAATTCTGTTTTCTTATTTCTACCAGAACTGACAGGTTGCTTGTTCAGAGTCACTTCACCTTTTCTATAGCTCCTTCCTGAGCTATGATAAGCTTCCTTATCACATACTCCCCTGCTTAAGTTATTACAGACTGGTGTCACTGGTGAAACTTCTTCTCTACAGTCCGTAATAAGGGAAAGGGCATCCGCATTCTTGTGTAACTTCCCAGCACGATGTTCAACTTGAAAATCAAATGCCTGTAAGGCCATGTACCAGCGTGTCAACCTGGCATTGTGGTTCTTCATTTGCTGCAACCACTTAAGTGGGGCATGGTCCGTGACCAACTGGAACTTTCTCCCTGTAAGGTAAACCTTAACGCCTCCACTGACCACTTGATAGCTAAACATTCTTTTTCTATTGTGGAATACTTTTGTTCAGCCGGTGACAACTTCCTGCTCAGGTACATCACAGGATGCTTCTCCCCATCATGACACTGGGATAGAACCGCTCCTAGCCCTACATCCGATGCATCGGTTTGAACCAGAAAGGGTTTCTTGAAGTCCACCCCTTTCAATACCGGTCCTGTACACAATTTTCCTTTTAAGACTGAAAACGCTTTTTCAGCTTCAGGTGTCCACTTTAGCTGGTTTGGACAATTCTTCCGCAGCATATCCGTGAAAATTGCACTTTTCTCTGCGAATTGCGGTATAAACCTGCGGTAGTATCCAATAAGTCCTAAGAAACATCTTAGTTGTTTCTTTGTTGTTGGAGGAGGAAAATTCCTGATGCTATCTACTTTACTCATTAGAGGTTTAATTTTTCCTCTTCCCACTAGGTGGCCCAGGTATTTTACCTCCCTATTTGCAAAGGCACACTTCTTCGGGTTTAAAGTGATTCCGCTTGCTTCATGGAGCACAAGACTGCCCTGATCCTCTTTAGATGCTCCGCCCAGGTGTTACTATGGATTATGACATCATCCATATATGCAAAAGCATAATTTTGGTGGGGTCGAAGTACCTGATCCACTAACCTTTGGCAGGTAGCCGTTGCTCCATGCAGTCCGAAAGGCATCCTCTTGAACTGGAAAAGGCCAACGGGGGTGCTGAACGCAGTCTTCGGCTTCGACTCCCTGGTGAGAGGGATTTGCCAATATCCTTTTGTCATATCAAGGGTGGTTAAGTATTGAGCCTGTCCCAGCTGGTCCAACAGCTCTTCAATTCTTGGCATTGGATATGCATCAAAAACTGATATGGCGTTTACCTGTCGGAAGTCAATACAAAATCTTAAAGATCCATCAGGCTTCGGCACGAGGACTATGGGGCTATTCCAGGGACTCTTTGACTCCTCTATTACTCCCATGTCCAACATCTCCTGGACTTGTGCCACTACTTCCTGTCTCTTGGCTTCAGGCAAGCGGTATGGCGTTTGACGAACTAATTTCCCAGGTGGAGTTATTATTTCATGGGCAACCAAATGTGTCTCCCCAGGTATGGGTGTCAACACCAATGTTCCCTCTAATTTTCTGTAGGCTGTGTGCGCATAAAATATCAGCTGTGCAGCTTTTGAAGGAAGGTTAAATTTTTGTGCACCACATAACGACACTCGGCGTTATATACTTTAAAATTTGACTACACGTCAGAATACAGTATGTACACCACATTGATTTTAATCAAATTAAATGAAAACAGACGATTACTAAATGAAGCAGAAAATTTCTAGTAATTACAATCACAACTTTTAAATTTTAAGATGTCTGTGTTATTTTCTATCAGAATCAGAACCGTAATTTTTGTGCGCTCTGTTGTAAAGTATGTGCGCTCACTCGGCGAGGTGTGTGCGCGCGCACACCCGCACAGCTTAGAGGGAACAGTGGTCAACACATCTGGGAATTCTTTAAGCAATTTCCTAATTTCTTCCTGTTGTACCACTGTCAGGTCCTCACCTATTTGGGGCTCTGATTTTTCTTTACAATCAGATACCTGGGGTCCCAAATCTTCCTCTTCATTCACCTCCCTCTCTCGGGCACAGGTGGCAGCTAGGCTTTTAACCCCTTTGACATCAGTAGAACCAAAGCCTTTGGTTCCATGTTCAGAATTCTCCAGGGATGTGACCTCCTCCACAGGTGGAAAACCCAGCCTCTCACAGATCAATTGGGCAATTCTGTCTCCTGTCTTCACATGATAATCATTCTGTCCAAAATTAAATAACAGAACTTTAATATTGCCCCTGTAATCGGGATCAATTACTCCCGCACCCACATCGATGAAATATTTAAGGGCTAATCCGGACCTTGGGGCTACTCTCCCATAGCATCCAATAGGTATTTCCACTTGGAGACCAGTGTCAACCAGGGCTCTCCCTTGGCTAGGTACAGTCACATTTTCTATGCTGCACAGGTCAAACCCAGCAGCTTGAGGGGTTGCCCGCTTAGGAGCTTGGGCCTTCTCTGTGACCCTATGGTACTTTAGGATGAATGTCTGCTTTGGGGTAGCTTGGTCTTCTGGACGCTTAACCATCTTTTTAGCTGGGGTCTGAGGACTTCCAAATAAAGGCCCGGGAGCTATTACCATTAAACCTTCTCCCTCCTTCTTTCCTAGTCCTTCCACTAGACCCTGCTTAAATCTTGGCCAGTCTCTTCCTAGAACCAAATCAAAGGGTAGCCTAGGCACCACTGCTAACAGGACTTCCTCTTGTCCCCCCAGGCACTTAACCTTTAGCCTATAGGTGGGATATGATGTTGCAGCACCATGAATGCATCTGATGTGAACTTGGCTTTCAGGGGTTCTAGGCACAAATCCTTTTTGGGCCTCTATCCTCTTCCAAAGCCTTTTTGACATCATACTCTGGTCTGCCCCAGAGTCTAACAAAGCATTTGTGGTAATTCCTTGCACATCAACCATCAAAAGAAATCCTTCTTTGGGCTGTTTTAAATCCACACCCACTAAGCTAGTATGTGTCTGGCATCTCTTTTCTAAATGTCCCCATTTTCCACACTTGAAACATTTCTTTCTATTCCACTGTGTCATCTGGTTTGATACAGTACATTCATTTTCAGAAACATTTTTAATTATTTTCTTTTCTGATACAGCACATCTTGCCTCATCACCAATCTTCAGAGGGCCACCCATTCTATGGCAAGCCTGCGTGGCTTCCAAGAATCTCTCTGCTAGCATGGTTGCCTCTCCAAGATTTTGGCAATTTTGCTGTATAAGGAAAGTGTGCAAATCTTTAGGCACCCCAGACATAAATTGTTCCAGCATTATAATGTCTAATAACATTTCTACCGTCTTTTGCTCAGGCTACAACCATTTTACAGCTAAACCTCTGATTCTCTGACTCAGAGCCCTGGGTGTTTCACCCACTCTCAATGTAGTAGCTCTAAACATTCGCCTATACTCTGAAATAGACAACCCGAGGCGATCTCTAATAGCAGCCTTTACATCCTTATAATTCAAAGCCTGGGCTGCTGGCATTGCTCTATAAGCTGCAAGCGCCTCTCCAGTTAATGAGGCTGCCAGCCTTACTGCCCACTGGGTCTCTGGCCATGCTAATGCTTGTGCCACTCTTTCAAAAGACTCTAGAAAATCATCAACATTATCATCTGCAGTTAATTTCCCAAAACTAAATGCCCCAATCCCTTGATTGAGTCCCACACTGTCCACATGTGGTGTACCAGTATTTACTGCTGGTCTTGCATCTGTTCTACTTTGGTTCTTCAGCTCAACTAGGGCTTGCACCAGATCAAGCACTGGCCTCTGCTGGTCCATTAAGGCTCTCATAGCAGTGTCCTGAGCCTGCTGTGCTAGCTCCTGCTACCTGCTGAACTGGGCTGCCATCCACTGAGCTAGTTCCTTTGAATCCATCTTGAATCCTGTAAGAAAATACAAAGAAAAGAAACACAGTGCACCACCTTCCAAACAGGTGTTTTTTTTTTCTACACTCTTTTTTTTTTCAATTACCCTGTGCTTACTCCCATCCACCACTAGACATGCCCAGGTACTTATTACCTTGTGTCAGTGATGAATCCGGCTCTGCACAGGGTCTTTTCCTCCTGGGACAGCTTCCTGGAACAACCCCTTTTCCTCCAAAGTGTAGTTGAGGGAAAATCTTTTTTTTTCCAGCTTTAAACTTGAACTTTAGTTGTAATCCTCAGCAAGTAAATCCCTTTTGTGCAAAAGCAATCCGAAAAACTACGCCATTTGTCAGACGGCTGCCTGGGTGAGAATCTTCACACTCTTGACAAGTGCATATTTCTATATGATTTGCAAGGTATTGTGGGCAATGTAGTTCATTCACACCAGACACAGCTGCTGACAATAATTTAGTTGTGCTCTTGGGTAAAGCCAATAAGATATTTATTTATGGGGTTATTTCTCCCAACACAGATATGCTTGGTAGCACATAAATTAGGTTACTTGCTTTCAGTGTTAACTTGGAAAAACAAAGTCAAAATCAGGAAAACAACAAATGAAAAGCCACAAAACAAGAAACAAACTATTCTCTTCAGGTTAACTTCTGATTACTTCCCACATAGATACAGAAGTGATTCTCTTCCTAGCTCACAAGCAATTAGGTAAGGCCTAATTGCTAGCAGTCACCAGCTGAAACCTCTTAGCTGGCTTGCCTTCCACTGTGTGGGTCAAATCCTGCTTCAGGAGCTTTTCTGAGAAGATTAAAGAACAAATTTGTATTTCTTTATGATGGTTGCTGTACTTTATAACAGAAAGTTACCAACAGAGTTTAGACAGAGAACAGTGCATATAAATAGGATCCTCATCTGCTATTATTCCCCCTTGTTCAACAAGCATGGGTTCAATATCATGGATTGGCACAGATGAATCTCTCAATGGAGCATTTTCAGGAGAATACTTGTTTCCCTGCTGTCTTTCAAGGTTATAGATAGGGCATAGATCAGTGTTCATACCTGAGCTTCCATTGCTGCTAGAGTTCCTCTCTATATAGCCTGGCCAGTATGTAGTCCAGTTCTTATGTCCAGCCTTCCAATCCAGATCCCTGGACACTGGATCTCTCTTCACATACCTTCTGGCACGGGTCTTAGGGTCCCTTCCACGTGCAGCCGTCTCCCTCACAGGTAGCGTCTGGAGATTCCTAGCTCTACAGCACCATTCCTCTGGCTTTCCCCAGTCCAATGGTGTATGCTGGCCCTTGGAATACCTCCCAGTATACGTACTGCTTTGGACTCTTCTAGACCTCTCAAAGGCTTTTCTCTTCCTTCTTCCAAAGGGTCTCTTTCCCTCTCTGTCCGTCCGGTTTGGCTTCTGCTTCTGATGATCCTTCAGATGTAACTGATGATCAAACTCAAGTGGATTCTCAGGATACTGAAGACAATTCTCTGGATATCCAAGGTGATCATGAAGATGGTCATCTGTAGAATAAACTCTACTCTTATTCTGCTTAGATGAGTGCTCCTCCCTAATACAGCGCAGCTGTGCTGAATCAGGCCCTGCCCTTTGAGATGAGTGCTTAGGGATTACCTCATAGCCCTCCTGATTGAACACACGTTTCCCCACTTCAGCTCCTCTAATGGCTGTTGGAAACCTGGTGCATTCTGGAACTGGTAGTCTTTTATGAGAAAATTCTGTTTTCTTATTTCTACCAGAACTGACAGGTTGCTTGTTCAGAGTCACTTCACCTTTTCTATAGCTCCTTCCTGAGCTATGATAAGCTTCCTTATCACAGGCTTCACAGAATATTCAAGTGCAGAAAGGCGGTATTACTTAGAAGGCAACAGGGCTGGATGGTTACTAGCTAACTCGTTAAAAGGCCATAAGGAAGCGTCTCGCATTACTGCTTTGAGAGATCCTCAGGTGCAACAACTGATTGTCAAGGACTCTGATATCGCAGAGGCCTTTCGCCAATTTTATGCTCAGTTAAGAACTGGACTACATACTGGCCAGGATTTTGACAGATTACTGGCCATACACAGAGGCCGGTGTTAGATCAAGATATAGCAGCAGGACTAGACAAACAATTTATGGTCATGGAAATTATTCAGGCTATTAACTCTATGCAAGTGGGCAAGGCCACTGGTCCAGATGGCCTTCCGGTTGAATTTTACAAAATCTTTTCCAAAATCTTAGGCCCATACCTACAGCAATATTACAGACTTCTTTTTGAAGCGGAGGCCCAGACTGAAGCATTTGCCTCAGCAAACATTGTGGTTCTTGAAAAACCTGGGAGGGACCCTCAGTTGGTTAGTAACTACCACCCAATTGCATTACTAAATGCAGATCATAAATATTTTGAAGCCATTTTAGCTGGTTGTCTCTCTAAATTGATCCCTTCTTTGATACATCCGGACAAATGTGGCTTCACTGAGGGACGTTCCACAGCTGACAATGCTAGAGTGTTGTCATGTTTTGGAAGGTGCAGAAAGAATAGAGGAACCACTTGTGGGATTATCGCTAGATGCAGAAAAAGCATTTGATCATTTAGAGTGGCCTTTTTTGCTTGCTATTCTGAAGTGGTTTGGGTTTGGTGAGGGTTTTAATCAAACTAATGTATGCGAGACCAAGTGTCAATATCTCTGTGAATGTGACTCAGTCTAAAGATTTTCTTTTAGGGCGTGGCACCCGTTAGGGCTGCCCCCTTTATCCCATCCTTTTCAATCTGGCCTTGGAACCTTTAGCCCTATTGCTAAGACAAAGCCTTGCGGTTAAAGGCGTGTCCATAGCTGACTTGGAAATTAAACTTTCTGCGTACTCTTATGATCTACTACTATTTACTACGCCCAGCTCTATACCGGCTATTCTAGAGTTGATAGATCAATATTCAGGATTAGCAGGTTATAAAATCAATTGGTCAAAGTCTGTAGCGTTCCCTTTAAACTCAAGGGTTTGTAGGGCAGATCTAGATGATTTTCCCTTTGTATGAGAGTCTAAAATGGTGAAGTACTTGGGAGTCCATTATTGCTATCCACTTAGTGAAACTTTACTGTTCATTGAAGGGGAGCTCCTTTCTATGGTTCATAATATAACTGCGAAGTGGTCACTGGTCTATCTTTCTTGGTGGGGTTGTCTCAAAGCAATAAAAATGACTATCACTCCTAAAGTGAACTATGGGGCTTGTTTATGGGGCCTGAATTCAATGGGGCCGCGGCTCCGATATCGGGCAGAAGCCGCTACCGCGGCTTTGTAAACAAGCCCCTATGTGTTAGAAATGTTACCAATTTTTCTTACAAGTAATGCTTATCGTCATATTGAAAGGATTCTTGTCCAATTCTTACTTATTTATTTAACCAGTTTTCTATACTGCCTTATCCTTCAATCAAAGTGGTTTACATTATGTAATTACTACAAACAGGTACTGGATATATTCCCTTGTCCCCAAAGGGCTCACAATCTATGTGTACCTGAAACAATGGAGGGTTAAGTGGCTTGCCCAGGGCCACAAGGAGTGCCTATAGGACTAGAAACTCCAGTCCCTCCAGCCTGAGATTGCTGTCCCCAGGTGGGACTTGAATCCACGGCCCTTCAGCCTGAGGAACCATGTCCTAACCACTAGGCCACTCCTCTCTCTATGGAAGAATAAACCACCTAGAATTGCTCTTAGGAAGCTTAAGACTAAAAAAGAGGAAGGAGGTGTGAACTTCCCTGATTTTCAGGCCTACCATAGTGCTTTTCTACTAAAACAAGGTTCAAAATGGATGGAGGCGGCTGAGGGAAAACACCCAGTATGGCTGGACCTGGAAGAGAGATTGAGTGCTCCGTTCCCCTTAAAACTCCTCCCTGGCATGGTGTCTTCTGAGAGGTTGAAGTCTCACAGGGCAATAGCAGACACTCAAAGGGCCTTTCAACAGCTAGCGAAGGCAATTCCTAAAGAGGAATGCTTATCGAAGCTAATCCCCATCTGGCACAGTCCTTTTTTAAAAATTCATCAAAGTCCGTTTGAATGGCAGCAATGGCTCAGTAGGGGTATTTGGGCCATTGGCCAACTGATATTAGATGGCAAGTGGAAGCCTTTTGCTGATCTACAGCGGGAGTTTGACTTGCCTAAATCCTCTTACTTCCAGTAGATTCAGCTGAGACATTGTACAGAGAAATCCCCTGTTGATATTAATTCTTTACCTAAAGAATAGGGGTTGATGAATATTATAGGATCAGCCCAAATGGCTTCTTGGGTGGTTTCTTGCTATTACAAATTGGTCATTCAGAACCACAACCCACAGTCCATTTGTGTTCAGCGGATATGGGAACATGACACAAGGGGAGACCCTTTCTCCAAAATTATGGGTGAAATTTTGGAGCAAGATAAATAGAATATCTCAGTCTGCCTCTATTTAACAAGCTTTATATTTTTTTGCACGCAGAGTTCATTTTACCCCGGTAAAGGTTGCTAAGTGGGATAAAATGATTGGAAATGAATGTTAGTCTTGACAAAGTGATGTTGGCACTTTGAGACATGTGGTATATGACTTCCCTAATATTCAGTCCTATTGGATTTCGATTTGGAACGGAATCCAAGAGGTCTTGGGATTCAGGGCCACTCTCTCCTTGTCTGTGGTCGTTTTTCGGTCAACAATTGGCATCTCATCGTTACAGAGGGATTGTCATTTTTTATTTGACTTCATGTTGGGAGTGGCTCTGCATCTCGTTATTGCAAACTGGAAACATACTGCAGAGCTTAGCTGGCACGAGTGGTGGAACCGTCTGTGCTTATGCTGCAAATATGAACAAATGCCACGTTATGGCGCAACTCTCATGCCTTCCACCCTCCTCAAGTGGAAGCCCCTAAATACTTACATCTCTAAAGCATGATATGGTGTATATTAAGGGATATATAGTCACGCTACCTTGTTCCTACATGGTGAGGAGTTGGTGTGGAGTCATAGCCCTTGTAGGTCTCCCCTCCATTTTTGTGCTCATTTCATGTTTTTCTTTTCTTGATGATCAGATGGGGAAGGGAGGGAGAAGATTGTGGTAGGCTGTTAAAGCCTTGTTTTTTGCTTTCATGTTTAAAGAAGATTATCGTTTTAATTGTAATTTTTGTTTTTGTTGTAATTTGTTTGAAAATGTAAATAAAGAAATTAAATTATGAGCAATGGGCAAGCCCCACCTATTTGATCATAAACCATAGGGGTCATATCTTGAGCGAGGAAGAGTCACTTCAAAGCCCCCTTGCCTAGGTAATGCTCATCCATTGTTCTTTACCAGGTCTCTGGCCCCTTTTCCTTCCCTCTCTACCTCACTCTAACCAGGGATAAGAAGTAGGGGCAGCATCTGAGCAGGAGACATAGAGATCAAAATCTCCCCTCCTCTCTGTTTAATAATTATGGATTTCTAAGGTTTAATATCTCTTTCTAGCCACAGAGCTGGCTCTCCCACTAGGTAGACTAAGCATGCAATTAGGACAGTAAAGTTAATGGGACAGTGGTGCAGCAGAACTGGACCTGCTCCCTCACTTTCTTTTCTTCTGCCTCTTTCCTACCTTTGATGGTGCTGCCCTGGATCACCATAAAATGGTGTGCAAGGCACAAAACCTCTGAGTGTAGGTGTGTGCTCAAGCTTTGCTGGGTTCTACCCTTTTTGGATGGGATTTTGTACCAGAGAGGGACAAGTAGAGTTCAAGTGTGCACCTGCTCTCAGAAGCCTCGTTTTGTGCATATAACTTTACAATGCTTTAAAGCAGCCTGAGCAGAGATAAAGTGGTAACAGCAGCAGCAGCAGATAGGAGAGGGAACAAGGGAAAAGGGAGCTGTGAAGAGATTCTTGGTACGGATGGCTAGAGAAATAAAAAGGAATATGCTGGATGGGAGGAGGGAAGAGAAGGGAAGAAGAAATGCTGAATACCTGGGGGAGGGAGGAAAGGGAAGGGGAAAAGCTGCTGACACTTCATCCCACCTCACCAGGTATATTCTAATGGGAAATGAATCCTGCTAAATGCTCCTGCAGGGCACATATCCCCAGGTAATAACATGGGCAAATGACCAGGTTCGGGTCTTCAGGAAAGATATATGTTTATTTAGTATGTGCCTCCAATAGTAGTTCTTTCCCTCTCCCTGGAGAGTTTACAATCTAAGTTTGTAGCTGAGGCAATAGAGGTTTAAGTAATTTGTCCAAGACCATAGGAGTATCAGTGGAATTTAAACCCTAGTCTCTATGGCTCCCAGGCCACTGCTCTAACCACTAAACTACTCCACTCGCTTTACGTAATGAACAACCAGTTAATTTTAAGTTCAAAAAAGTTCTTTCATTCTTACAACCAAAAAGCAATGCCTGGCTTAGCAACTCTGGGAGCATATTTAGAAGGCTTAGGTATAATTTACATGTATAAAAAGTAGATTTATATATGTACATTGGCATAGATCTGTAAGCAGTGATTTTAGAAATGGAGCTACTTATGGCAGTATATAGGTGTAACTTGGGACTACCCTTTTCTGCCCTGAAATTGCTTAAAACCTACAGGAGACAAACTCTGTGACACTTTCAGAAGGCTGGCGATTGTTGGTACTTAAATATGCCCTCCAGGCCCTGGAAAATGTACAGGATTCAGAGCACTTGTATCAGATGTAGTGAGATTAGTTAACTCGAAATAGTGGGTACTGAGCCCTGTGGTGTAATGTATTGTGTTCAGAATAAAAGCAGACAAAAAATATTTGAACTAAACCTTTTCTTTTACTCTCATGAACGAGAAACAATACTTTGCAAAAGAAATCAGCAATTGAGGTAAACTGGTAAAATACGTAAATTAAAAGTTTGCACTGCTGACTGACAACAGAAACCAATGTAGTTTTTTTAACCCAGCTAAAATAATCAATTTGGTAATTAAAACCCAGTGACTTTTGAGAATATTGTACTAGCACTATAAATGCTGTATGGATCCGGATGCAGACCCAGTCCCATCCAAATCCTAGGTGCCTTTTCCTGCTAGGAAAAATCCCATTTTCATTTATTTATGGTTAGATCTCACCATTTGAATGGCAGTTCGATTTGGTCTCTGGAAGTTGCAAAGTTCATCCTTTTTCCAAGAGAGCCTTGAAATTGCAGTGCTGTCCAGAAGTGCAGAATCTTCCCCTTCTGAACTCTGACCCAGAGCTGGGACAGACTAAATCCTTGCTGTTTTTTAAGTGAGTCCAAGGCTTGGAACTCTTTATTTTATTCTCTTATTCTCTTATATACTGCGCTATTCTCTGGAGGAGAGTTGAAGCCTAACTCCCAGTCTTTTCTCTCCCAAAACTAGGAACAGCTTCTTGCCAGCAACTAACTCCCTCAATTCAAAAAACTCATTAGGTTTCAGCCAGTCACAGAAGGCTGCAGTCTGATACATGAGCCAACCATCCCCTGTTGCTGACTAAAAGTCAGTCTAGTACTTCCTGGCAATTTCAAAGGTTTGCTGATTGTAATCCACTTTGGAGTTTGCTGTTTGCAGTCTATATGGTCAGGTTTATAATTCCCAAAGCAGGCAACAAGCATCCATGCAAGGACTTGCATCCTTAAAGGCAGAAGCCTCTGGAAGGGATACGTCTTTTTATCGGTCTGTTTTAAATAAACACAAGGGCTGGAGCCTCTATTTTAGTGAGGTCCTTACATAGGGATTTCATGGAAGCATGTTTTCAGCAATCCTTTGCAGAATGCCTGTATTGCCATATTTTATAATAGCAGTTCATGAAGACAGTGGCACTTTTAGCTGTCAGCATTTACACCATTTTGAGCTAGGGTTTGAAGGAGTGCTAGAGGGGAGACTTGTACTTACCTTGCTGATGCTCAATAGCACCTAGAACTGCAAAAAAGGTCTATTTCAGAGGACTGCTTGCTACTCAGTTCCTGCAGAGGTGCAGGTTTACATCAGCCTCCACTTTATACATGTAAGTTGCAAAATCATGTGTCTTACATGTACATAGTACTGTTTATACATACAAACCCCCTAATGATGCCATGCCTTTTTAAAAGTGTGCATTTATAAAATGGGTTATATACGTGCCTAAAATGAAATGGGAAAGTTATGCAATGCTTCAGAGCAGATATAATAGTGACGGAGTTTCCTGAGGGGGAAGGGGGAAGTTTAGAATAGCAGTGTACATAGGTTCCCTTTATAAAAAAGGTTTCACTTTTATGCATATTTTCTACTCGAGTTAGGCAGCCTGTTATAACATTACCCACAAAGTGTTCCTTTGCTTCCTTTGTCCAGGAATGCTTAAATATGAAATTGAACTCGATCTCTAGGATTCCTGAATAATACAGAATCAAGAAATGATGCCTTACATATTTTCCCTTATTAGACCCACACTAAAGTCTTTGAGTATCTATTTCTTTATTTATTTTATTTAGTACTCTTTAGCTTACACCTTTCCATCCATCTTTACTTAAATTTTGCTTCCTTTAGATCCAGTTTTTCAAACTGAATCTTCCTTAATCTCGCAAGCTGCTTTCCGTACTCCAGTCTACCCTGCCCCGGTTGTTGTCCCTCTTCCCCTTATATATATTTATGTTCTTAAATCTTACTACAGGGCATCTGATCCTTTCTGTGGTTCACTTGGTTTTGCTCATTCTGTTCTAAGCAAATTTCTTTTTTCAAAGTCTTTCTTTACAGGTTTTTTTTCCAGTGTCTCTGTTAGCAACATTGTTGGTGATATTTAGAAAGAATAATAAGGTCCAAATTATTTGCACATTCCATAGCAGGTCAGGAAGTTGCATAACCATTATACAACATTTGCAAACCCCTGTGACTCAAGCCTGTAACAGCCATCAGGCCTTACCGCATCAGTCCCCAGAAGTAAACTGCGAGAGGGGCATTTATTCTAACTCAATGCAACAAGCAGTGGGTGAATGCGGTTCCTGTGTGGAGTTAAAAATAGGAAGATGTGAGCCCCTTTTCCCTAGTACACAAAAACTACTCTGCGTGATGTTTTTCCTCCCTCTAGAAAGTCAGAGGTTTTTGGCTGCAAAGGGTGCAAGTCCTTAGAGATTTTAAAGGCTGTTTCTTTTAGAGGCAATAGAGGGACAGAGGGCATGCTTTTGCTGCTTTCGTTGGCATCCATGAATTGCTCAATACTGTTCCCATGAATGTGAGTCTTTCACTGCCACTGAGCGCTTGCCCATAGGTATAAACATTCTTTCACCAAAGAGCTCACACTGGGGGGTTGGGGGAGGAATGCATACTCCACCCGCAAGAATCAAGAATGACAAACAAAAGCTCATTATGTGATGTGAAATGTTATATAAAATTTGAATGTTTTCAAGAAAGACTTGATTACTAATGATATTAGTCTTCCAGGTGGTTAAACTTCCTGCTTCATTTATTTACCCTGAAGTCACAAAGAGAACAAATTTTGTTTTTAATTGAAAATGGAAGCGCATATGGCATGTAGTGAAATAACGAAACAACCTAAAGTTGGAGGCATTTTATACTGTTACTCAGTGAGTATACCATATTGAAACTGTACAAAAGTATGGCTCATGGTGTATTACTGTCTTCATCAACAGATAGAAAGAAAGTTAATTTGGCCATTGCTGTGCAATCAAGCATTGGCTAAGTTTTCAAAATCTTACAGGTAAACAAGTTCCTTTTGTTTGAAGTGTTTGGGAATTATCATACTGTATCTAGTTGCTTCTCTATTATTGGTGAGACCTTGAATTATTGGTGAGTCTTGAAGGACTACAAAAAAGGGGCTGCTACTTCTGGAGAGAGATCTGCACTTGCATTTACTTCTGGGAATCTTTTTCTAAATCTTGGGCAAAAAGGAATTCTTTAGATTAAAGCTGATTGATGTATTTGTTAAATCAGTCAGGGCCTAGTATTAGCAAAGAGCTTTTAGTTAAATTGAAAACTCAACAGGTAGCTTTCAGTTTCAGTTTAAAACCCAGCAGATGGCTTTCAGTTTAAAATCAGAACACAGCAGAGAGCTTTCTGGTTAAATTTAAAACCCAGCAGAGAGCTTCTAGGTTAAATTTAATACTCAGTCAGGGTCTAGTACCTGTAAAGAGCTTTAAGTTAAATCAACTCAGAGTATAACTTAGCATAAAAGGAAAAAGAGAGTCAGTATTTTTTATGCAATAAATTGTTTCTAGAGACCTTTACAAAGAGGCCTTCTAGATAGGAGTCAAGAGACCTGTGAAATTGTTTTAAATAGGCGTTAAAGCCAAGTGACAGATCAAAGGGGCATTTTGAAAGACTCCCTCTATCCAAGCAAGGGCTGTGTAAATCACCCAGGAAATTGGTCACTGATTACCTTAGAAGCACAGGACAGGGTACTGTGTAGTAACCAGCTTTTAATAAGTCTTCTTTTCCTCCCTCCCTCCATGACTCCCACACACCTCTGGGATAATCATAGCTTTATAGGTGCTTAAACCTCTTAAAGAAAAGGAGGCGCCATATTCACTCTCAGGTGCAGCTGTTTATCCTCATCAGGCATACATTAAGGACATGAGATTAGTTAAACTTGAGGAGAACGAAGTCCTTTAAACGTATTAGGTATAGTTTTATTAGTATAAGTATCCACAGCAAACCTTAGTAAGTAAACAACTTAAATACCTAAACACAACCCTAAAACTAAGATGCAGACAGCAGACCAGCAGCAAGATGGGGGCTTTCCAGTCTTTTGCATTGAGTGTCAAATGTATGATTTTCTCCCAGTTGGTGAGGGGTCGTACTTGTGCACTAGGTGCAAGGAGCTCTTTGCTCTCAGGGAAAGAGTCTGATCTCTGGAGGCTAGAATAGCAGACTTGAAGGACATAAGGAAGGCAGAGAGGTACATAGACAAGATCTACAGGGATGTAGTACTGAAGTCCCACCTCCAGTCTGGCAGCATTCCTGTTGCCATGGAGGAGAGAGGTCATGTGACAGAAGAGCATCACCCTCGTGTGGCAGGAAATGATCCTGTAACTAGGACCTATCCTCCAGGTGATGTAAAACCCTCTCGCACCGAGGAGGTTTCTCCAGGTTCTTGTGCCCATAAGGGAAGGGTTAGGACAGCTGTTTTAGTTGGTGATTCAATAATTAGGCATGTAGATAGCTGGGTGGCTGGTGGACATGAGGATTACCTGGTAACATATCTGCCTGGTGCGAAGATAGCAGACCTCACATGCCACCTAAACAAGGTCTTAGATAGTGCTGGGGAGGAGTCTGCTGTGTTGGTACGTGTCAGTACCAATGACATAAGAAAGTGTGGTAGAGAGGTTCTAGAGGCTAAATTTAGGCTTTTAGATAGGAAGTTGAAATCCATAACTTCCAGGGTAGCATTCTCTGAAATGCTTTGCATTCCACGCACAGGACCCAAAAGGCAAGCAGTGCTCTGGAGTCTTAATGCGTGGATGAGACGATGGTGCAAGGAAGAAGTTTTTGGATTTGTTAGGAACTGGGGAACATTCTGGGGAAAGGAGGGCTTTTCCAAAGGGATGGGCTCCACCTTAACCGGGATGAAACCAGGCTGCAGGCATTAACCTTTAAAAAGGAGATAGTGCCGCTTTTAAACTAGATAATAGGGGAAAGCTGACAGTCGCCCAGGAAAGCATGGTTCAGAACAATGTATCCTTGAAGGATACTAGCAAAAGAATGAAGTTAGGGAACATCAGCAGAGAGATTCCAATAAACACAAAAGTAGCCCAAATGCCCTTGAGTACAGAGCAGACAGAGCTTAAAGATTCCAAATTACCCCGGACTACTGATAGCCAGATTAGTATGAATAAAATACAGCCTCTAAAATGCTTGTATGTAAATGCCAGAAGTCTAAAAAATAAGATGGGAGAGTTAGAAGACATAGCACTAAATGAGAGGTTAGATATGATTGGTATTTCAGAGACATGGTGGAAGGAGGACAACCAGTGGGATACTGGGATACCTGGGTACAAACCATATCATAATGACAGAGCAGATCAAATGTTAGAGAGGGCACTGAGTCACAAAAGCTTAAAGTTTTGCAGGAAACAAAATTCACTGTAGAATCTCTATGGATTGAAATTCCCTGTAAAAAAGGGGAAGGGGAAGGCGATGGCAGTGGGGGTGTACTATCGACCGCCTGGCCAGAGTGAACAAATGGATGATGAAATGCTCCAAGAAATCAGGGAAGCTAACAAAAGTTACAGAATGGTAATAATAATAGGTGATTTCAATTACCCCGGTATCGACTGGGTCAGTGTCATGACAGGACATGCTTGGAAGATAAAGTTTCTAGATTAAATATATGACTGCTTCTTGGAGCAGCTGGTTCATGAACAGACCTGAGGGGAAGCCATTTTGGTCCTAGTCCTTAGTGGAACACAAGATCTGGTGCAAGAGTTAAGGGTGTTGGGGCCACTTGGCAATAGCGATTATAGCATGATCACTTTTGATTTAATAAATGGAGGAGGGGACGGTAAGGAAATCCACGGACTACCTTTTAACATTCAAAAAGGAGACTATGATAAAATGAGGAAAATTGTTAAAAAAAACTATAAGAGCAGTTCCGAAGGTTAAAGATTTATATCAAGCATGGGTGTTGTTTAAAAATACTATCTTGGAAGCCCAGACCAGCTGTATTCCATGCTTTAAGAAAAGTGGAAGGAAGTCCAAAAAACTGCCAGCATGGTGTAAAAGTGAGGTCAGAGAGGTTGTTGTTGCCAAAAAAGCGTCTTTCAGGACATGGAAAAAGGAGCCAAATGTCAAAAATTGGAAACAACACAAGCACTGGCAAGTTAGATGCAAGGCATTGATAAAGCAGGCAAAGATAGAATTTGAGAAGTTTGCTGTGGAAGCAAAAATGCATAATAAAGACTTTTTCAAGTATATTTGTAGCAGAAAACCTGAAGAGAGTCAGTTGGACTATTAGATCACAGAGGGATAAAAGGGGCACTAAGGGGTATGTTTACTAAACCGCGCACACGTGCACGGCACACAATAGCGTACGCTAATGATGCACTTAAGTGCTCTTAAGTGCCGTGCACGCGTGCGCATCACATTAATGGGCCGGCGCACGTGTGCGGGGCGCTGATGTGAGATAGAGGCGGGGAAAGGCTTACGGAGGGCGGAGGAAGACCCCCGAGGGGCGGAGGGACGGGGTCAATGGGTGGAGAGTGGGAGGGGAGTGGGAGGGGAGAGGCTCCCCGCACAGGAGCGGGGCTGAATTTTGGCAAAAAAAATACCGCGAGTGAAACCCTCGCGTTAGAGCCGATTTAAAGGGAAGAGAAACAATTTCCGTCAGCAATGTACAGCAAACCCGGGGAAACCTGAAAAACGTGAGCAGTGTGATACATGAACACAGAACAAAATAGCAAATATAAATTGAAAATGACCACAACAAATTCCAAATAAATTATAATACAGCTGGGCAACAGTGATATTAATGGGCAACCATAAAAAACACTCCCAGGAAAGCTAAAAAAAAAAGAAATGATTTTTGGAAGGGTCTACGCTCCGTAGACACGTTCAAAAAGCACTGCATTTTAATGGAGCTTTCCTGGGAGTGTTTGTCATGTTGCCCATTGATATCACTGTTGCCCAGCTTGGTTTTGGTTTTTTCCCCTTTTTCGGAGGTCATTTTTGAGGTTTAATTGCACCTTTGTCCCCATACAAGGTAAACGAGCCCACAGTAAAATTGTGCAGAGCAGGGTGTCTGACTCATGCGGCCAGGTTACCTATCTCCAGAGACTGCACTGTCTCTGTGGCCACAGTGTGGTGCAGCAGACACAGCCAGTGCCTGTAGGACCAGAGGGGCAGAGGTTCAAAGCCTAGCTGGGGCTACTGCCAATCCAGTCCACATATTTTTCCTACAACTAAACCGTGATAGTACGGACAAACCTTTATTGCTGAGAACATACGTATGGTTCATACGCCTATATTTTACCACACCAAACACAGACACCATGAACAGCCACATTACCTAGAGCAGAGTCTCTCAAATGCAGTCCTGGAGGGCCCCACACCATTCAGGATCCATGCTGCCTCTAATAAGGATGCCTATGCTGCATATCTATGCACCACCCCCATGGTATGCTGATGTAGCTCATGCATATCTATGAGGGACAGCATGAAAACCCGAACAGTGGTTGGAACACCAGACTGGAGTTGAGACACTCTGCCGTAAAGCAGTAGCCAACAGGGCCAGACCCCCCCCCCCCCCCCACAGGCCCCATTGGCCAATGCCTCCTGGAGAGGCAGGACATTGGGCCCTGCCTGTATCCCCCAATACTAGCAGTTGCATACCTTAGCACTGCCACCCTACACCTGGGTATATGGTACACAGCTATCAAACGTTGCCCATGATAACTGGCAGATATCAATTCCTACGTTAAGTACAGTTTGCTCATTGATCTCCACCATAACAATCATTGTGATGTTTGCGGTGTGCGCTGCAGGTCTGGTCTCTGACAGTGTTTACCACCCTGGGGAGTGACCCCCAACAGTAGTGCGTACCATATCCATGCCTGTACTGTGCCCAGGACTGGTGCGGTGGGTATGGCTGCTGGACTCCTCTATAGTAGCACAATGCTGGCATAGGTGTGGGGGTGGCTGTCTGCCTATCCAGTGTGTGGTGGCTGCAAACACCTTCCACAGCCCACACTGCCAGCAATGTTGCCAGTATTGGGCTGCCAATGTGCATAATGAGGAGCAAGGTACCATGGGTATAGGCCGGACAGGGTGGCCTGGCCAGGGTGCATCTGCACAGGGCATAGGGCACTGACTGGGACATTTTAGTGCCCGGCCACCACCTACACAGACAGGGTGACCTCAGTATGTCCTGCTGAGAGATCACTCTCACCCTGACTGTGCAGTGACCACAGCATGGCTAGGCACCCCCATAGTGCTATATGGTATTTCTTTTGTGTGAGAGATATGGGTTTCCTTTTGGGGCCCAGTCACTGATTTATCTGCTTGCTGTGTATGCTGACATCCCAGTTCTGGGAGCATGCATCTCCACTGGGAACATGCACTGTAGACTAACTAGCACACTGTTTGCAGCTGGTATGTGTTGTGATGGAGCAGCTTGCAGGGTGCAGTGGCTGATGACTTACTGCAGGAGAATGTCAGATAGTGGTGGGGTGCAGCTCACCATATCCAGGCCTAATATCTGTCTGCTATTGTGTTAGGGATGTTATAGAGCTGCATTGACTTCCCTGTGGGGTGTCTGCTCCTCAGCAGGACCTGGGTTGATGGTCCCTGCTACTGCCACCTTTGCAGGGAGGTAGAATGTGGATCTATTGATGGGAGACCCTGTTTGCTGCCCTGGGGGGGGGGGGGGGGTGTGGTGGTGCATGGCCCACCTGGAGGTTACATCTGACTGAAACAGACAAAGATATCCAGGGTGTTTGTGCAGAAACTACCTATCTCACAACATTAACACTGCTTTGGACCTCCGGCATGGCCTCATTCAGCCATGGAAGGTGTTGTGGACCTGGTCCTGGGCTCCTCACCACACCCTCAGGGTGAGCACAGTACCCGCACAATGTGATGGTGTGTAGCTACTCTGTGCCAGTACAAGACACGGTCAGTACCCCCTACCAGGCCGAGGTGGTGTGTGGGTGCACATGGTCACTTCCCTCTACCAGGCCGAGGTGCTGTGGGGGTGCATTGCCCATCTTGTGTTCATCTGTGGACAGCTGATTTGCATGTGCAGTGCATCATGGGTATGGGTGGGCTACCCTATCCTGGTGACCACAGCAGACTGTCTGTGTGGTGACATGCATGCTCTCTGCAGCCAGCCAGGGGCTTGCTAGCAGCTATAGAGCTGTAGCCCAATGGTTACTTCACTGCCTCCGAAGCCGGAGGTCATGGGTTCAAACTCACAGTGGGGTTATGTGATAGGGTTGTCCAATGCATTATCTTTTTTTAATGTACATATTTTGATGCCAGCAAAAACACCCTCAGCGTACTGTACCCATAAGGTGCCTCTGAGGGTGCTTTAGAGGGCGCCCTATAGGGCACCTTATGGTTCCCGTCCATATAAAGTGCACTATACATTCTCCTGTGATGCAACCTATAGGGTGCCCTATAGGGGACATTTTTGGGTGCTGTGGCGGACAGTGCAATTTATAATGTGCCCTATGGAGTGCCTTATAGGGTGCCTTATACGGCACCTTCAATTACGGCACGTGAGGGCGTGTTTGCTGGCAGCAATTAATAGCATAAAAATAAAGTGCTGCAGGACAAAATATGTACAATGCAAAGCTGATGCCACAGCCAGCCTTATGTATTAGGCACACTGGGGAGCAAACTCATGACCCCTGTATCAGCAGTCAGTGACTTAACCATTGTGCTCCACTGCTGCTCCTCCTTGCCTGTCAGCGCACCTGCTTATGCTTTTCATTCCTTAAACTGCACAGTGCTGCCATAAAAAACAGTCCACTGTCCTTGCGGTACCTCATACGGCACCCTCTAAAGCGCCCTATAAGCAACATTCTAGGGTGCCTTGGCTGACAGTGCACTTTAAAATGTGCCTTATAGGGCGCCTTATGTTAACATGCTTTGAGAGTGCGTTTGCTAGTAGTGATAATTAAAATATGAATAAAATGCCTCCTAAAGCAATCTTACCCATAATATGTTATGCCTCAGCCAGCCTTGTTCATTGGGCACTTTGGGGGATTCAACCCCTGATCCCTGCACCATTGGTTAGTGTCTTAACCATTGTGCTGTGGTTCTGCTCCTGTGATTGTACATCAGCGCGCCGCCTTATGCCGCCCAATATTAAAAAGCCTCCTAAAACATTAGCGCACCGCCTTATGACGACCAGTATTTCTGCGCCTCATAAATTAATGCCTCAGCCAGCTGTCTTCATTGGGCACTGTGGGGGATCGAACCCCTGATTCTTGCATTGTTGGTCAGTGTCTTAACCATTGTGCTGTGGCTCTGCTCTTTGTCTTGCACTTCAGCGCACCACTTATGCCTCCCACCGCAGCTATCTCATGCGCTAAGGTGCGGGGCGCACATGGCACACACCTCCAGTGATAGAAGCACATCCAACAACCTGCAAACTTCCCCCATATACCTGCCGCCCCTGCACATCATCTCCTCAGATAATGGTTAGCTCCACAAAACTAATGCAACACCCATTTACATTAAAGTATTGTACATAGTTTGAGTTAATATGTATTTAGTTCCCCTGGTTTCCTTCCCATGTTCAATTTCCTGTTCTTTGTAAAACTCAATGTTGTTTGTATACATTGTAGTATGCTTGTTTGATGTACACCGCGCTGATTTTAATAGCGTGGTATAGAAGCAAATGTTAAATAAATAAATAAATAAATAAATATTTATATGCTATTTGGCATCCACATTTTAAAGGTTTTATGTTTTTAAAAAGTATTGTGTTTTATCTTTTTGACATTACTTTTAATGACTCTCTTATGATTATTTTATTTATCATAACATATCATTTGATGTTGTCACATTTTCTTGTGTTGTAGGTACTAGCTCATAGCTGCTCTTTGTATGTTCTCTATGAACTGTATTTCCTTCATGACATTACTCGTATATATGAGACATATAGCATGTCATATTTATTTATTCATTTTTTATGTCCATCATATGGATCATTTTTATGAATGTTTAGTATGTTATACTTATTTTATTTATTTATTTACCATAGATTGGGAAGAGTGGTATGTTCCACCCTTTAGACGGTGCTTTTTGTCTACTTTGGTAATGTATTTTTTTTTATGTATTATCGTTTTTTTAATATGTTTTTAACTCTGATTAGTCCATATTATGGACTATTACATTTCATTTTTTAATTTTATGTTTGTGTTTGTCCTTAGATCCCTGAAGAAGGCCCCTGGCTGAAACCTTTTAGTTGGGTCTGCTAATAAAGTCTTTTGGATACCCCTACTGTGTTTGGCCGTGGTCCTTGGCTTCCGCTTCTTCATACACTACATTACTTAAAAAAGGTTTGGACAAGTTCCTGGAGGAAAGTCCATAAACCATTATTAAAGGGAACCCAGGATATCCACTGCTTGCCCAAATACAAGCATTATGGAACCTGTGTCTTTTAGGGAAACTGCTAGATACTTGTGACCCAGATTGGCCACTGTTGAAAACAGGATTCTGGGCTTGATAGATCTTGGTCTGACGCAGTATGGCATATCTTAGTGTATGTTCTTATGACCTCATCTTGAAAACTATGTTCAAGTCTGGAAGTCATGTCTTCAAAGTAATACAGACAAACCAGACATAGGGGTATGTTTACTAAACTGCGGTAATGTTACATAACGCACGTTATGTAACGTTAACGATCGTTAAGTAACATTAACGTGCGTTAGGAGACATTAACGATCGTTAACGTCTCATAACGCGTGTTAACAGTACGTAGCGCTCGTTAAGTTCCACGGCGCGGTAAAACACCGCAGAAGGTGGAGAGAGGGCGGAGAGAAGGGGTCAATGGGTGGAGAGTGGGCAGGGAGACGCTCCATTCACACTAACGCGCCGATCTGAAGAGCTGAATCCCAACGCGAATGAAAACCTGCCGTTAGATGCACATTTGCAGGGGAGAGAAACCATTTAAGTGTCAGCAATGTACAGCATAGGCAAGTCAACCTACAAAAAGTGATAAGTGTGATACATGTGCACAGAACAAAAGGGCACATAAATAGTGAAAATGACCTCAACAAACTGGAAAAAAAACATAACCAAGCTGGCCAATAGTGATATTAATGGGAAACATCAATCCCCCCCCCCCCCGCCCCGAGAAAGCCCCAATAAAAATATATTAATCGTGGAAGGGTCTTTGCTCCATCCCCATACAAGGTGAAGGAGCCCACAGTGAAATAGCGCTGATCAGGGATTTCCCTTGTTAGTGAACAGGTGTCCTATGGCATGCACATGTCCTGCAACAGCAGGGTGGGCATGTCGGAACGGGCAACTGGACAGATGCCGGAAAAGGGAATACAGAGGGCCGCAGGCGGCACATGCTGTGGTGCAGCTGGACCACAGTGCGAACTAGGGTGATGCCTAGGTGGCCCATACGAATGCGGAACCAGCAGAGTAGCCAGACAGCAACTGCTGAGGGCCCAACATGGGCACGAGTGTGCCTCCCACAGTGTCAAAGGGGATAGTACCCAGCAGGTACCCCCAATGGCATGGAACATTGGCAGGCGGTGCTGGGGGGAAGCTTGGACACCTATGCAGGCACCCCTACCCCAGAACCCGCACCATAGGCAGCCACCTACCCGCACACTGGATGGCCTGAGCTTGCACTCCACCAGCACCACCAGCAGAAGGGAATGTCAGCATGGTGGCAGAGGGGTACTCGTGGTGGAGGGGGCAGTGGCAGCTGCCCAGAGCAGACCGTGGCCTAGCCCTGCGTAGTTGGGTGCCATGCACTGCAACAGACAGGCCCTGTCTGACGAACAGTTATGGTATCACCAGGGAATGAACAGACTCTGTGATAACACGGTGGTGCAGTGCACAAAACCAGTGTATTCAGTAGCAGAAGGTCACACGTTCAAGTACCAGCTGTGGTTCCTGCCAACCCAGTCCCCATATTTTACCCACTACTAAAACGCGCTAATACAGACAGAACCGTTAGTGCAGATGACGTAAACATGCCCAAAACACCTACATTTTACCCTACAGAGCACAGACACCATAAACATGTACATTACCTAGAGCAGTCTCCCAAATGCAGTCCGGGAGGGCCAAACACCATCCAGGTTCCATGCTGCCCCCAATAAAGATGCCTGTGCTGCATTTCTATGCGCCGCCACCATGGTATGCGGATGTATCTCATGCATATGCATGAGGGACAGCATGAAAACCTGAAGAGTGTTTGGCCCACCAGGACTGGAGTTGGGAACCTCTGCCGTAAAGCAGCAGCCAACAGGGGCAGACATACCTGCACCCACAGGCTCCAGTATCCAATGCTCCTGGAGGGCAGGGACATTGGGCCTTGTGTGCATCTCCCAATACTAGCACTTGCATACCTTAGCGATGCCACCCTAAACCTGGGAATACGGTTCACAGCCATCAAAAGGTTGCTATGATTACTGGCAGATAGCAATTCCTACGTTAAGCACAATCTGCTGATTGAGCTGCACCATAGCAACCGTTCTGATGTCTGTGGAGTGTGCTACAGGTCTTGTGTCTGACAGTGTTTACCACCCTGGGGAGTGACCCCTACAGCATTGCGTATCATAGCCATGCCTGTACTGTGCCCAGGACTGGAGTGGTGGGCAGGGCTGCCAAACACCTCTATAGTTGTACAATGCTGGCATAGGTGTGAGAGTGTGTGTCTGTCTATCCAGTGTGTGGTGGCTGTTAACACCCTCCACAGCCCACACTGCCAGCACTGTTGCCAGTATTGGCCTGCCAATGTGCATAATGAGGAGCAGGGTACCATGGGTATAGCCCGGACAGGGTGGTCTGGCCTGGATGCATCTGCACAGGGAACAGGGCAATGGCTGGGGCATGGTAGTGCCCGGCCACCACCTGCACAGACAGGGTGGCCACAGCATGTCCTGCTGGGAGGTCACTCTCACCCTGACTGAGCAGTGCCCACGCCATGGCTAGGTTCCCCCATAGTGTTTTTTGTATGTGCTATTTATGGGTTCTCTTTTGGGGCCCACTCACTGACTTATCTGCTTGGTGTGTATGCTGATGTCCCAGATCTGGGTACACGCATGTTCTCTGGGAACATGCACTATGGACTGGTTAGCAGACTGTCTGCAGCTAGTATGTGTTGGGCTGGAAAACCTTGCAGGGTGCAGCGGCTGGAGGCTTGCTGCTGGAGAATGTCAGATAGTGGTGGGGGGCAGTTGGGCATTTCCAGGCCTTCTGTCTGCTATTGTGTTATGGATGGGTGCGGATCTGCATTGCCTGTGCTGTAGGGTGTCTGTTCACCAGCAAGACTGGGGTGGATGGTCCCCTCTACTGCTACCATGGCAGGGAGGTGGAATGTGGATCTGTTGGTGGGAGACCCTGTTTCCCACCCTCAGCCCCAGGGGGGGTGGGGTGGTGGTACATACTCTGCGTATGGGTCCATAAGGGCTACACCTGACGGAGAACTACAGACATATCCAAGGTGTGTCTGCCGGAACTAACTATCTCACACACTAGCACTGCTGGGGACCTGCAGCATGGCCTATTTCTGCTATGGCAGGTGCTGTGGACCTGGTGCTGGGCGCCCCACCTCACCCTCAGAGTGAGCACTGTACCCGCACAATTTGACGGTGTGTAGCTACTCTGTGCCAGTAACACACACAGTCAGTTCCCCCTACCAGGCCGAGGTGCTGTGGGGGTGCATACCCCATCTTGTGATCATCTATGGCCCGCTGATTTGCATGTGCAGTGCATCATGGGTACGGGTGGGTTAACCCTGTCCTGGTGCACACAGCAGGCTGTTTGTGTGGTGACGTACAGTCCTTCTGCAGCCAGCCAGGGGCTTGTCAGCAGCTATGGGGCTGTAGCTCAGTGGTTTCTTCACTACCTGTGGGGCCAGTGGGCATGGGTTCAAACCCACAGTGGGGTTATTTTATAGGGCTGTCTGCAGCATTGTCTATTTTTAATGTACATTAGTGCTGCCAGCAAAAACCCCTCTGCGTACTGTAACCTTATGGTGCCTCATAAGGCACTCCATGAGGCACCTTATATGGCGCCCTATAAGGTGCCTTATAGGGTGTTCTATAGGGGACATTATGGGGTGCCTTGGCGGACAGTGCACTTTCTAATGTAGCCTATGGAGTGCATTATGGGGTGCCTTATGCGGCACCTTAGGTTACGCCACTGTGAGGGTGTGTTTGCTGGCAACACTACTGAAAATAAACGTAAAATGCCTCCTCATTCACTACTTAAATGTACAGGGTGATGCCTCAGCCAGCCTTATGCATTAGGCACACTGGGGAATCAAACCCATAACACCTGTATTATTAGTCAGTGCTGCAACCATTGTGCTACAGCTCTGTTTCAGTGCTTCATGTCTGTGCGCCTTCTTAAGATTAACGCGCGGTAACGCGCCACAGCACCCTCTAACGCTCGTTAATTTCTATAACACGCGTTATCGGTAATGCTGTACCGCCCATGTCCTTATTTGGGATTTCTTCCACTAACGCGGATCCTAGCGCGAATCACACTAACGCAGTTTAGTAAACATACCCCATAGTCTAGAAAAGGGCTAAAAATTTGTACCATAGCCCTATAAAGTAAGATTTAAGAACATAAATAAATATGCCCTACATGAGAGGAGGGGGAAGATGGACAATGACTAGAGCTTCTGTTTTTACATTTTAAATAATAAATACTGAGAAAAATCGGAAAACATTGGGGCTGATATTTAGTGGGCCAGATCTCCTTAACAGATTATTTATTTATTTATTTAACAGTATTTCTATACCGCCTTATCCTACAATCAAGGCGGTATCACAGCAAAACAATCAAGAGAAGTGATAGTGTTTTCATGCAGTGAGGGTTATATCGTGGTTTGAGTGTAAGATGTGTTGTTTGTTTGATTAGGTTGAGCTATAACCAGGATATTCAAAACTACAACTCAAGGGGGGGCGGAGCCTGATGTCCAGCGGGTAAGACGCTTCGCGCTGAAGCTCCCGAGAGGCCTACTCAGAATCCTGACTTAATACCTACATAAACTTAATATTTTGCTCCGAACTTACCGGGGTACCTCGGGGGGGATGGCGGCCCATAAACCAGCGCGCTTGGACTTCGGGTCTCCTTCTTCTTCACACGGAAAACGCTCCAAAACAGAGGTGTCTTCCCCACAGAAGATGGTTCCACTTCGGGAAAACCCCGAAATGCACCAGGAGATCTTAGAGGAAATACGCGGCGTGAAGGAACTGGTGCAGTCCAACGGAGAAGCGCTTCGAGCCATGCGAGAAGACTTTGGTGTGCTCCAGGATCGACTTGAAAGTCTTTCATTACGGCAGGACAACATGGCGGGGGTCCTTGACTCGCACGCGGTGCGCTTGGTCAAACTGGACAAGGCTGAGCGCCAGATACAGAATCTTCAAAAAGAGTTAGAAGATAGCAATAATCGAGCCCGTCGCAACAATGTGAGGCTCATCGGAATACCGGAGGGGGCAGAAGCAGGAGATATCAGAGAATTCCTGCTCAAAACTCTTCCCTCCTTGCTGAAGATCACTTTTCATAGAGATCTGGAAATTGATCGAGCACATCGTGTTCCTACCCATATGGCGCTCAATCGCACGACCCCCCGGCCTATTATCTTTCGATTACTACGATATCAACAAGTGGAACAAATTCTAAATGCTGCCCGGGCGAATCATCATCTGGAGTTTGAAAGTCATAGAGTCTCCTTCTTCCCTGATTTGGCAAAGCCCACAGTTGACCGTCGGAAGAGGCTCCTTGCTTTTCGCCCTCGACTTCAACAGCTACAGGCTCGCTTTGGCCTGTTGTATCCAGCGAAGCTCCGAGTGACTCTCCACAACCAAACTAGGACATTCGAAGATCCTGATCTACTATCAACATTTTTAGACTCCAAAGAAGCAGAGCAGATGCGCTAATCCAACAACTTGGACTTATTATCCGCCGGCTCTGTCCGCCATTTTGAAGGGCCCGACGCGGTGGTCATAGCCAAGCACAGAGACTACCTGGACTTTTCTTTCTTTCTATATATGACTTTCTTGCTCTCCTATCCCTCCATGATGTGTGCCTCGGTTGGATTCGGAGCACGTACAGTTATACAGGTTATATGTTTTTCAATTACGGCCTTCTCTGGGGTTTCTCCCCGCAGACACATGGTCGCCAGTAATTTCTGGGGTATTGCTTCTTCTCTACCGCACTGCGGTTCTTCTTTTTTAATGTGGGGCGCTTCATTGTATTGCATTAGCTTATTTTCTATCATGTCATGTGTACAGCCAGATACAGTTAATTTGAGGGACATTGTGAAATTATGTGTGATATCATGCTCAGAATTTTTAACCTTTCTGAATGGCCTTATGTAAGATCTTATCACTTAACGTAAAAGGCATCAATAGCCCAATCAAAAGAAAGAAAATCCTTAGCTATCTTAATCATGAGCATGCTGATTTAGTGTTTCTTCAGGAAACGCATTTAAACTCCGCTGAAACACTGAAACTCAATGCTAAGCCTTACATGGTGGCTGCCTATTCTCCCGCCGTTTCCAAACGGTGTGGGGTAGCCATTTTGGTTAAGAAGTCTTTGCAAGCTACTGTAATGGACACTAGCTCCGATAAGGAGGGTAGATGGGCCCGTGCACACCTTAAGGTCGGAGATAGTGAATTCACGTGTATTTGTATTTATGCCCCGAATGTGGATAACCCTGCTTACTATGCCAGTATTGCGCAGTTGGCACAGGCCTCTGCCAATACTCCATTAATACTTGGTGGCGATTTCAATCAAGTGCTAGACCCTTTGATAGATAGACAACCGCCTAGAACGAGTAGCCCACCCAAGAGTCTTGCTACCCTTACAGCTCTGATGCAAGATCTTGCGCTAGTAGATATATGGAGGCTGCTTCACCCCTCCGACTTAGAGTTCACCTTTTTTTCTGCCCCCCATCACTCACAATCTAGAATAGATTTCTTTCTCATCTCCAAAGCACTGATTTCTCAAGTGGACACGGCTAGGACTCATCCTCTCCATATTTCAGATCATGCTGCCATATCTTTTTCATTACGGGTCACTACGCGAGATGATCCTCCCCGAGCTTGGTTTTTTGATAGATCCCTACTAGATCAAAAAGATTTTCAGGTTGACATAAAGGCCGCTATCCAAGATTATTTTCATTTTAACTCACCCCATGACACAGCGAGCTGGGCTTGGTGGGAGGGTTTTAAGGCATCTATCCGTGCAACTATAACCAGCTACCAAATTCGACAGGGGAAACAAAGAAAGCAACACTTACTGATTCTAGAGCAACAGATACAAGCTGGGGAGCGTCTCCTCACGTCCCGTACTGACCCATGTATTTTACTCCGTTTACAACGCCTTCGTTTTCAATACAACCAGCTTTTGTATACTGCTGCTGCTAAAAATATTGAATCACAACAAGGGATGTATTACCGGGAAAATAACCATGCTGGCAAATTGTTAGCAAATGCCCTGAAGGGTCAAAAAGAAGCCAAGCGTGTTACCGCTCTTCGTAATCCGTCGGGGGGGGGGCTTGGTCACTAAAGATACAGAAATCTTAGAACTCTTTCGTGATTTTTATACTCGGCTTTATCAATCTGAATGTGATTTTGAGCCAGAAGTATTTGAACGATTACTCTCAGGGGTACAACGACCGACCCCATCTGACGAAGATAGAGAGGCCATGGACAAACCATTCACTTTATCAGAAATTCATTCTGCTATCAAGAGATGTGCCACAGGTCGAGTTACAGGCCCCGACGGTCTCCCTGCTGAATTCTACAAAACCTTTAACGCTGACTTAGCTCCAGTTTTGAAACTTTATTTTTCTGCTCTGGCCGAGGAGGGATCCCCTTCTGGGTCCTTTTCAATGGCAAATGTAGTAGTTTTTGAGAAAGAGGGGAGAGACCCGCAACTAACAGCTAATTATCGTCCAATTTCCCTCCTAAACGCGGACTATAAAATATTTGCCACCATTCTCTCCACCCGGCTTTCTGATAGGATGTCTACTTTAATACACCCAGATCAATGCGGTTTCATTCCCGGTAGATCAACTGCTGACAATGCTCGGACTCTATGTCATGTACTGACTACCGCAGTTAATCTTGATCGACCATTGGTTGGCCTCTCACTTGATGCTGAGAAGGCCTTTGATCGCTTAGAATGGCCCTTCCTGTTTGCAACTCTCCGCTGGTACGGATTTGGAGAAGGCTTTCTCCGTTGTCTCCGCACCATGTATGCACAGCCTACAGCCAGTATCTGTGCTAATGCTTTAAAGTCTCAGCCATTTCCCCTTCAACGCGGTACTCGCCAGGGATGCCCACTGTCTCCACTTCTTTTCGATCTTGCACTCGAACCCTTAGCTCTACTAATCCGGCAATCGGAGGAGATTCATGGAGTCCCCTTCTCTCATAGGGAAATCAAAATTTCAGCATATGCTGATGACCTTATGCTCTTTGTCTCTCTAGACTCAGTGCCGGCTGTCCTAGAGCAAATTGGTAAATATTCACAACTCTCGGGTTATAAGATAAATTGGACCAAGTCGGTAGCCTTTCCACTAAACCCTCTGATTCATCAGGCAGATATGCAATCCTTTCCCTTTTTATGGCAACCTCGCATGGTCAAATACCTTGGGGTTCACTACTGCTCTCCTTTGGAAGACGCTATCTCCTTTAATGCCAAAGACTTAACCTCTAAAGTCTGGGCGCTTACTCACCGTTGGACTCCTTTAACACTTACCTGGTGGGGTCGCCTAGAAACCATAAAAATGATGATTGTTCCTAAAGTGAATTACATTTTAGAAATGTTGCCCTGTCTCCTACCTCGACGTACATATAGAGATTTAGAGGGCCTTCTGACTAGATACTTATGGCAAAATAAGACACCTAGGATAGCGAAGCATAAATTGCAAGCAGATAAGGAAAATGGGGGTGTCAGATTCCCTGATTTTCTGAAATATCATCACTCTTTTCTTCTCAAACAAGGCGCTCGTTGGCTGGAAGATCTAGCACCGAGTAGACCTGTGTGGCTAGACATAGAGGAGGACCTTTGCAAACCGATTCCTCTTACTTATCTCCCTGGTATGACTCTCCCATCAGACTCCCACTATCCACCAATGCTTTTAGACACTTTAGGTGCCTTTAATACTCTTATGCAATCTCTAGACCCCCGATTCTGTCCGTTAGACAGACTCCCGCTTTGGTACAATACTCGATTTCAAATACAAAATAAACCGATGGCGTGGAGCCCCTGGTACACTAGGGGCATTTGGAATCCTCACCAGTTGTTCCATGATGGTCGCTGGAAAACTTTTAGCGAATTGCAAATTGAATTTGGTCTCCCAGCGAAACACTACTTTCAGTTAATGCAGCTACAGCATTGTCTTCGGAGTGCTCAGGTGCTCCCGCCATCGGAATCCCATACCCAGGGATTGTCGGAGACTATCCGATCTATCGGGAGTTCACCGGGTGTAGCATCTAACTTTTACAAAACCTTATGTAATGCTGTAAATAGAGGTACCCCTATAGCACAGAAAGCATGGGAGCGGGAACTGCATGTAACTTTGACCCCGGAGCAATGGAGCCTTGTCTGGAGTAGAGTGACACGGGTCTCCCGATCCGCCTCACTCACTCAGACACTCTTCTTTCTAGCCCACCGGTGTTTCTATACTCCTGATAGATTAGCCAAATGGAACACCTCCCAGAGCAATAGATGCTGGACATGCCATGCGGCCATTGGTTCACTAACTCATGTTATGTATGAATGTCCCGCACTACAGTATTACTGGCGTCGGGTCTGGGGTCGTATCCAATCTATTTTGCACCTTCAAGAGCCCCTTTCTTGGAGGATAGTGGGACTCCGCTCAGCTGCGGGGATCCCCTCTCTTCCAAAATCGGCTTACTTCCTTTTAGACTTTATGCTGGGCATCGCTATCTCTCTAATTACGAAATACTGGAAAAATAGCTCCCATCTGAGCCCCAATGAATGGTGGAATCATGTCTGTCTCTATAGTAAATATGAACAAATACCTCGTATGTTTGCTTCTTCCGTTCAGACCCCCCATCATCTGTCTAAATGGAAGATGCTCAATGACTATGTTCACAATGCTAAATGCTCTCATCTGACTGTTTAAATTTGTATAAATCTCTGTCAAGTGATCATTCTGTATCGCAGATACTATTTATGTTCGTTTTGATGTACGATCACTGTTGTTTGGAAGCGCTCACATGCTGATACTATCGGTTTAGAGAAGAAGCATGGGGGTGGGGGGTTATAGGGTTTGCTTTTCCTTATTGTATACTTGTTTTGTCTCCTTTGGTGTGTTGTTTCTTTTGTTTGTTGCAAAATGAAAATAAAAGTTTAAAAAAAAAAAAAACTACAACTCAAAGGTTTCTCTGGTGTCTAATGCCGGGTTCCAAAATAGCAGCCATGACCCTTAGCGGTAGTTTTGCTGTACTACTGCTATTGTGCCCTTATATGACAGTTTTACTCCTAGTAGTAGTAGCATAAAACTGCCACTAGGGGTCATTGCTGCCATTTAGGAACTCAGAATCTACCAGCTGGGAGCAAAGGGGGACTGCTCCTGCTCCAGTTCATCAGACACCAGGGAAATCTTCGGATGAGTCCCGAGTGTATCGGGATGGTGGGAAGAGGGTCGGACTATGGACTGTGGGGGTGCTTCTGTTTGGGGGGGCTTCATTTTCAAGGGGGATTCATGTTTGAAGGGTTCCTGTGGGGTGGGGAGTTCTCCTGGCGGGGTAACCTGGGAAAAGGTTGCCTTATGAGGGTGTGCTGAACCAGGGAGACTACTGTCAAAGGGGGTCTGGATTGGGGGGACTTGATCAGGGAGGTTCTAATGGAGGGGCTATTGGGGGCGGGTCTGAATCAGGGGGATTTGATTAGTGGAGGGCCTGGGGAGGACTGTTAGGGAGGTCTTCAACTCATCATTCTGCCAGATCCACAGGTCGTCTAGGTCTAGGATGCAGGAGTCATAACAGGAAGGAGACAAGGAAATGATCTGCCCCTGTCACCAGTCAATAAAGGGATTATGTTCCTGAAGCTACAATAACTCCAACAAGATGTGCAGGCTGGTGCATCAGTGACCAATAATGAAATCACCTCTGAGTACCAGGTACCCACAGATAAGTTCAAATCCACATTAACTTCTTGTATGTCTCCCTGACCCAGGGGTCTGCTGTCATCTACCATAATGTAAACAAATAAGAATTTTGGCTTCAGAGGTATTTGGACAAAATCACAACTGATGAAAATTCCAGTGGCCCCTGAATTAATGAGGGCCGAGGTTTCCACCCCATCAGTGGACCTCTGGCACTGGATTTGGGGAATAGATTCTGAAGACTGTGTTTCCATCAACTGGAGAGTCTTGCACAGCACCTCAGTCTGCACTTGATGCTGCCTTAGACAATGATCCAACTGACCCAGCTGCTGACTTAATTTCCCCAGGAGTTTCAGAGTTTCCCCTGTGCAGATAGGACTACAGTTAGCTTAGCAGAGTCCATACTAGCAAGAGCTTGAAGTAATGGTTCTCATCAGAAGGAAAGTGAGTAAGTGAGGCCCAAAAGACAGGTTCTATAAGGATGAGGCACCCAGGCCCAGGAGTAGCTAGAATAGGGTCTTCTGTCTGCAACAGCCACCTTTCCTTCAGGTTTAGCCCTCTAGTATTGGTGGCTGTCAGGAAGTTCCTGTCTGAACCCATGATCCAAGGAGAGAAGTAGAAATAAAAAGAACTCCGAAGGAGACATGAAACACAAAACAACAGGGCACCCACCAAAGAGGAGCAAGGCATGAGTAAAGCCAAGGCCCAACAGGAACTGGTGCAGAATCTAGGAATATCCGACAAGACAAATCAGCATCCAAAGTGAAGCAGAGAGCCAAGCAGAAGGTGATACCAAGGTGAAGGCCAAACTCTGGCAAAGAGTTCTATTCAGGTTTTATATACAGATTCCAGACAGGTACAAGATGACCTCCAAAAGGAAGCAAGCATAGAGGAAGCTAATGTAGCTACCAGCCAACTGAATGGAACCTACTGAAACTGCTGGTTCAAGGTTCATCCAGGCAAGGTTCTTCTGGGAACTAAGTCATCTGCAGGCTGGTAGTAGAACCTCACACCTAGAACAAAATAAGGTTAGTTATTAGCTTGGTGAAAGGCTCAACATTAATTGGTCCTAGTTTTGTTTAGTTTACTCCCCCTCCCCCCAACTCCCACGCTCCCCAGTCAGTTATCCCAATTAAGAGGAAAACTTGGAAATTTGTCACCACAGTGTTTTCATCAACAAGTGATTAACCCCTAATAGCAGATTATTTGCAGCTGATTGGGAAGCAAACACAAAATAATAGCATAAAATAAACTAAATAATCTTAAGAGCCTACTCTCTTATCAACTTTAAATAACTAAATAACTCACCAATACTAAGATGCAGACAGCAGTACAGCACCAAGATGAGGGCCATGCAGTCTTTTGTGTTAAGTGGCACCCAGAAAACAAGTTCAATCTCTGGAGGCTAGAGTTAGAGACTTGGAAGAGCCGAGACAGACAGAGATACGTAGAGGAGACCTACAGCGACATGTTAAGAGAAGTCCCATCTCCAGTCTGGCAGTCTCTGGGATGTCTTGGAGGAAAGAAGTCACCTGGAGAAAGAGCATCACCTTGATGTGGCAGGAAGTAATCCTGTAGCCAGAACATGCTTTCCAAAGAAAGCAATATTCTCTTGCACTGAGAATGTATCTCCAATGGCTTCTGCTTAAGAGGGAAAAGCTAGGATGGCTGGTTTAGTTGGCAATTCAATCATTAGACATGTAGGTAGCTGGCTGGCTGGTGGGCTTGTGGATCACTTAGTCACTTGTCTGCTTAGTGCAAAAGTGGAGGACTTCCCACATCACCTAGATAGGATTTTAGAAAGTGCTGTGAAGGAGCCTATTGTCTTGAACACGTGGGTACTAATGACATAGGAAATTGTGGGAGGGAGGTTTTGGAACACAATTTATGTTTTTCAGTGGAAGGTTCAAATCCATGATCTCCAGGATAACATTCTCAGAATTCCTTCCTGGTTCATGCAGAGGACTCAATAGGCAGGCAGTGCTCCAGAGTCTCAATGCTAGATGAGACAATGGTGCAGGGAAGAGAAACTTAGATTTTTTTAGGAACTGGAAAACATTCTGGGGAAGAGTGAATCTATTCCAAAAGAAAAGGCTTCACTTTAAGTAGAGTGGTACTAGGCTTCAAGTACTAACCTTTGAAAAAGAGATAGACCATTTTTTAAACATAAAACCTGGGGAGAAATCCAATAGTCACCCTGGAGCATATAGTTTAGAGTAAGGGTTCTTCAAGAGATACTGGCTAAATACAGAAGTTAGAAAATCCTGATAAAGAGGACATGATAAAAGCTGACGTAGCACAGGAGTATAAGAGCAGAAATAAATGATTCCAAATTATCTCCATCAACTGCCACACAGGCTGTAAATACAAATAAGAAAGTTCTTTAAATTGTCTGTATGCAAATACAAAAAGTCTGAAAAATAAAATGGAAGAGTTACAACATATGGCAGTAAATGTCAAGTTGGACATAATGGGAGCAATTTTAGAAGCCCTATTCATGTTTTGGACATCTGAAAAGAGGCAAGGGGATGTTCAAAATAGGGAGAAGTCCCCAGAGCCAGTTTAGAAGCCTTCTCTGTGGACATCCCCTGGAGAGAGGACATCCACGTGTGAACGGGGGCATAGCTGGGTATGTCCAGGTGGTCCCAAAACATGGATGTTCTAGCCCAATTTCAGAAATGCCCTGGACATCCAGAGCCACGTCCAAGCCTATACTTGCTCCAGGCATGAAAGGCATTGGAAAAGTACTCATTTTGTCATACAGACATCTGGAGAGTATGGATAGGAGGTACGCTCCTGTCCCCTATATTCTCTAAACTGACAACGAATACTGGCAGGGAATGATTGCTAATATTTTAATGTTGCTATGCTAATGGATCTTCCTTATGCTAGCTTGCGTACGATGGACATCCCTGCCCCAGGCTCTCCTAAGGGGGACATCTATATGGCCACCGGCACAGACATCCACATTCAGTGACGTCTATGTTGCTAAAATTGGGCGGAGACATAGACATCCCTTTCGTTTCCCTGCATGTTCTGCCCTGGACATCCCCAATGTGACTTGGACTTTCTATCTAAAATGCCACTTCAGATGGTGCAACTGTGATATGCCTACTTTGTTAAGAGTTTGCGGCCTGCCAAAGATAACAGTGGGTAGGAGGACAAGGACAGTACAGATTCAATGGGTTAGTGTCATTTTGGTTCTGGAGGAGGGCAGTCTAACTTTATGAACAGTGCAAATGGGCCATTCTGTTGCATCAATATGGGGGCCTTCCATTGTATACATGGGCTATGCGTTCCCTGTGTACATTGTCCGTGTGCATTTGGCCTTGCTATCATCTCCTGCAGGGCACTGTCAGGTTGCAGCATATGAATGAATGCACTCTGACACATGTTTACATTCCAAAGCAATAAGACCTTTTATTGTACATCAACAGCCTACCAGTTATATGTTACCCAGTGCTCATCACTCTAACTACTGCTTTTTCCTCTGTGTACGGAGGGAATCTGGCAGAAATGCATGCCAGCAGCGGCTGTGCAGTCTGCAAAAGGGCATATATGTTTGCCCTGCTTCCCTCAAGGTGGCCCACCATGAGGTCTTTGGTCTAGGTCATGGTGGCAAAGCCCTGCTGTACCTCCTGGCGGATGGTGCAGAGTTGGACTTCTGGTTCAACAAGACCTAGGGGGGCCTCCTGGTAGGCCATCTGCTGCACTGGCACATATGGGTCATACTGCACCACGTAATAGACATGTGTGAGTACAGCACACTCCTCTGTGCCAGCCCCTCTTTCCTGTTAACAGTACGCATGGCCTCAGTCACACACTCAGAACACAGGCCCTCGCCAAGTACAGAATAAGTGAGGATAACCTAAGGTGAAAATAAAAATATGTAGACAAAAATTAAACTGAAAGCCCAAGAAGCCAGACTCTGCATGCAGTGCAATACTAGAGAAATAAAAGAGACACATTTCCCTATACTGTGTAAAATATAAAAATAGTGCAAAGTCCAATCACTCATTTGAAAATAAAATTATCTTTTCTATCTTTGTTGTCTGACCATTTTATACTCTGATCATGCTGTTCTTGATCTGAGGCTTCTTCTTTCTTCTGTCTTCTCTTAGCTCTCTTTCTATGATCTCTACTCCATCTGCCTTTTCTTGTCTCTCCTTTTGTTTTCTTCACTTCCTTCCAACTTGGATATTGATTTTTTTCTTTCCACTTTTCTTCTATTTATTTCTCTCTCTCTCTCTAGCCACCCAGATTTCACTACTCCTTACTATCCAGTTCTCAATCTCCCTCTTTTTTATGCAATCTACCTACCGATTTTCAACCTTCACCCCAGTCCTTCCATTCCTCAGCTCTTCTTCTCTGCTCCATTATTCCCCAGCCTTTTACTCATTCTCCATTTCTAACATCTCTCATCACTCATCCAGTGTATCTCTCTCTCTGGGTTTCTCTTTCCCTCCATCCAATGCATACCATTCAGAAACTGACAACGCCAAAAAAACCTACCACACCAAAATCATCGCAACAGCCATAAACAAACCTTGAGAGCTCTTCCAAATTGTCAAAAATCTAACAAAAGCACCCAGTAACTCCAACCAGCTGCCAGACATCCCCCCTGATCTTCTAGCCCGACAATACAAACAGCTGCAGCAACCATAAAACCCACATCACTACGCTGAAACAACAACCAAGACAACTTCATACACCACCCCGATCAGAGACTGGAATACATTCGACACAACCTCAAAAGAAGAAATATCCTCCACCATCTCCTGCTTGAACACCACCACCTCCCCGCTGGATCCTTGCCCTGCCGACTGGATAAAGAAAACCAAAGAAGACCTCAGTGAACCACTAACCCACATCGTAAATGAATCCTTTAAACAAGGACACATGCCAGACGCCCTCAAGACCACAATCATCCGACCAACCCTAAAAAAGCACAACCTAGATCCCCTAGACCCCACCTCCTACAGACCAGTAGCAAGCCTCCCGCTCACCGCAAAGATAATTGAGAAGATAGTCCAACGTCAGCTTCAAGAACACCTAGACATTAACAACATACTGGACCCGCAGCAACACGGATTCCGACCATTACACGGGGTCGAGACCCTAATGACCATGCTGATGAACACCCTTGTCATAGGAACCCAAGAGAAACACTCCGGATACATCCTAATTTTTCTGGATATATCAGCAGCATTCGACACTATCTCCCATAACACCCTCATCCACAGACTCCAAACAATTGGGATCAAAGGTACTGTACTCCAATGGTTCAGGTCCTATCTAACCAACCGACAGCAACTGATCCGCACCAAAACCTCCACCTCATCCCCCTTCCAGCAACATCAAGGAGTACCACAAGGATCCACACTATCAGCCATGCTTTTCAACATCTACCTCCGTCCACTCTGCTCAGTCATACGCACTCACAATGTCAACTTCCACATATACGCCAACGACATAATGCTCTACGCCCCAATTACAACAACGGACCCAACAAACGACCAGCTATCAACCTGCTTCACCGACGTATCCAACTGGCTACAAGAGAACAACTTATCCATTAACATAAAGAAGACCGAAACCCTTATAGTGACAAAAGACCCAGACTTAAAACCACCCACTCACCTCACCATGGGAACCACGCAAATTCAAGTACAACCACACATAAGATATCTCGGCATTATCAATGACCAAGCCCTAACTCTTAAGCAACAAATCAACAAGACCACAAGAACTGTATTCCACAAGGCGAAAACGGTACAACGCCTCCGACCCCTCCTCGAACCACAAGACTTCAGGACAGTAATGCAAGCTCTAACACTCCCTCATCTGGACTACTGCAACATAATCTACCATGGCCTACCTGCCACACAGACCAATCCCCTCCGAACTGCCCTAAACACCACGGCGAGAATAATTCACAATGCAAGGAAACGAGACCACATCACCCCAATACTGAGGGACCTTCATATTCTCCCCATCGAAGCAAGAATCAAGTACAAAACTCTTCTACTCACCCACAAAACCATCCACCAAACACAGGGCACCCCACTCTGCACCCTACTGCCTCACCCAACCCACAGAAGAACAACCAGACAATCCTCCAACAGCTCCGTTGCCATCCCCCACAAAAGAACCAAAGCAACTCAACAGACCTGCAACAGAACCTTTGAACTCTATGCCCCATCCCTCTGGAACTCTCTACCAAACCACATCAGGAACAACGGTGATCTCCCATCATTCAAAAAGCAGCTAAAAACCATCCTATTCCAAGAACATCTCTGAATAGGAACCCCCCCCCCCCCTATTTCTCTCCAAGATCTCCAAACCAGTAACTATGTTATCTTGTCAGTCTCTATGTTCACCCCAAAAATCATCAATGTTGAACCCCCGGTGATGGTCCCCCCCCCCCACATTTGATTCCCCCCCCCCCCTGGTTATATGTCCCACCGCTTTGACCCGGTGAAAAGCAGGATATAAATACAGTTAAATAAATAAATAAATAAATCCAGTATCTCCTCTCTCTCTTTCTTTCCATGTCTGCCATCTCCTTTCCTATATCCCCTGCAACCATCATCTACCCCATCTCCATACCATACCATCCCCTCCCTATTACTCACATGTACAGCATCTCTCCATCTTTAGAACATAACATATGCCATACTGGGTCAGTCCAAGGTCTATCAAGCCTAGTATCCTGTTTCTCAATCTATTTACCCCATATCCTCTTCTCTCCTCTGTATCCCTATTACCCCCATGTCCTGCATTTCCTTCTCTCCTTATCACCCAGTGTACAGCATCTTCACTCTGTCTCCCCCTCCACAAGTCCAGCATTTCCCCATAGTCTCCTTATACCCCCCTGGCCAACATCACCACTCAAACACCCCTCCCTGCTTCTCCCTATACTCATTTCCATGTCCAGTATCTACATAGCCCCCCTCCTCAATCTTATCCCCGCTGCCTCCCTATTCCCACCCCACCACCCAGTATCTCCCTTATGATTCCCTGTGCCCATTCATGTTACCTCCCAATGCCCCCTCATATCCATTCCCTGCTTCCCAATGTCCCCCCCCCCCCATTTATGTACAAGAGGTAGAGCCTGCCCACGGAGCAGCATGTCCCACGAGCAGGGACTGTGCAGATCATCATCCAAGCCCAGAGAGGCAGGACACAATTGGCCTTGCACAGCCCCTGCCTGCAGGACATTATGATCCCATAGGCAGGCTCTGCTTCTCTGGGCCATGATCATTGCCTCCCACGCTCTTCTGCCTGAGGAAGCAATATGTCTTGCAGGCAGGTGCTGTATAAGCCGTGACTGCGGCCCAGAGAAATAGAGCCTGCCCACAAGAGATGACATCAGGAAGGCACTGTTGCTGGTTACCTGTCCCCACTGTCCATTCAGGATGATCTGCAGAGTACTGGTGGCCTACAGGAGAGCCTGCCCACAGGACATTCTGCTCCCGTGGGCAGAAGGCTGTGCGAGGCCGCAGTCACTACTCACAGCCTTCTGCTTGCAGGAGCAGCATGTCCTGTGGCAGGCTCTCCACTAGGCTACGGGTGCTCCACAGGCCATACTGAATGGGGAGTGGGTAGCTAGTGACAGCACCCTGGTGACATTGGCACCGCCTGTCACACTTATCCAGCTTACCTGGTAGTATGGCCCTAGTCCAGAATTTGTCTTCTTGCTTCCTCCCCAATCCAGCATTTGTCTTCCTGCCCCCCCCATGTTGTCCAGAATTTGTCCTCCTGTCCCCCCCAATTGTCCAGCATGTCTCCCTACTTCACCCCATCCAACATTTGTCTCCCTGCTTCCCGCCTCCAGCATTTGTCTTCCTGCCCCCTTCCCCAATTGTCCAGCATTGTTCCACCTGTCTCCTCCCCCATTCTCCAGCACTTGTACTCCTGTCTCCCCCCACCTTGCCCATCATTTGTATCTCTGCTTCACCCTCTCCAGCATTTGTCTTCCTTCCCTTCTTCCCTGTTGTCCAGCATTTGTTCTCCTGTGTGGAGAAATCAGTTGTAATTGGTTACCTTAGTTTGGCATCTTTAGGGGTAGTGCATACATTGCAGATCAGGGAGAGGATGTGCTGGTATCTTCTTTGCTGGAGAGGATTGTACGGTGGTGGGTATTGAGAAGACTTGTTTGGACCCCACCCAAGGGCCACACCAAAGAGCCCTTTGGTGTGGCCCTTGGGCGAGGGCCCACCCGTTGAGGGTCCACCTAGGAGGTTGTGTGATTTAAGTAGGGGAGACTGGTTATGATGCCTTGTATATAGGCAGAGTTTACCAGCAGGAGTGCATCCTCCAATCTGGCTTCTGGATGGCTGCAAACCTGGTTAGAGGGGATCCAGCATAGTTGGTTGTGGAATTGGCCTGTGGCATCTGGCATTTGCTGGCCCTGGTGGTCTGTGCTGGTCCCTGGGTGAGTTTCTATATGCTGGGGACATACTGCTGTCGACTGATTATGATGCCTCGTATGTAGGTGGAGCTTACCAGTGGGAGTGTGTCCTCTGATCTGGCTATTGGATGGCTGCAAGCCTGGTTAGAGGGAATCCAGCTGGTTGGTGGTGCGATCAGCCTGCAGTGTCTGGCGTTTGCATGCTCTGGTGGTCTGCGCTCGTGAATTTCCATGTGGTCTTCCAGTTTTGACTGCTCCTATCTTAAAGACACCTGGACTACTTTTATCTTTATTTAAACCTCTCTATCAGGATGCCCTAACCTCCCTGCTTTGGTATTATCTTTCATAGATACAGCACATCATTCTGGACCATGCACTCCTAGGTGACTGTTGGCTTTCCCACATTATCTAATTTAAAAGCTGCTCCATCCCCTTTTCAAAAGTGACTGCCACCAGCCTGGTTTCAACCAGGTGAAAGGGGAGCCCATCTTTCTAGGATCAGCCCCCTCTTCCATAAAATGTTGCTCAGTTTCTAACTAATCTAAAGTTATCTTCCTTGCACCATTGTCTCATCCATGCATTGAGACTCCAGCACTCTCCTTGTCGCTTGGTTCCTGCACATGGCATTTTTGAGAAAGCTATCCTGGAGGTTTGGGATTGAACTTTCTACTTAAAAGCCTAAACTTGGTTTCCAGAACTACACACACTCTCCTATGTTGTTGGACAAACATATACTAAGACAGCAGTCTCCTCCCCAGCACTGTCTAGAATCCTATCCAGTTGATGCGTGAGATGTACCACCTTTGCACCAGACAGGCAAGTAACCAAGTGTCCCTCATGACCACCAATCACACAGCTATCTACATGCCCAAAGATCAAATCACTAACTAAAATGGCTGTCCTAACCCTTCTTTCCTGGGAAGAAGCCCCTGGAAACACATCCTCAGTGTGAGGAGATGTTGCATCACATGGAGGACAGGTCCTGGTTACAGAATCATTTCCTGCCACACCAAGGTGATGCTCTTCTTCCAGGTGACCTCACTCATCCAAGGCAGCACAGAAGCTGCCAGACTGGAAATGGGACTTCTCTACTTTGTCCCCATAGATCTCCTTTTTATGCCTCTGTGTCTACATTAACACTTCTGTGTCTGCTAATCTAGCTTCCAGAGATCAAAAACTCTGAGAGCCAGGAGCTCTTTGCTCCAAATGCCCACATATGGCCTCTCATAAACTGGGAGATAATCATAGATGTGCCACTCAATAGAAAAGACTGGCTAGCTCCTATCTCACTGCTGGCTGCATCTTTGTTTTGATAAGTTGTTTAATTGTTTAGAATTGCTAAAGGAGTAGGAATACCTAAATTAATATAAAGGCCTTTATGATTATTGAATACTTCCTAAGGATGTGCCAAATCCTGTCCAGGAAGGAGCATCTCGCTGATCCAGGCTGAGCAAGACTTCATACATATTGTATATAGAAGTGCCTGTTCCATGCTCCAAAACACTGGATCCACTAGCTTCTAACACTGAAGTCGAGCCTCCTGGAAAACAGGTCACAACTAGAGTATACCAGCAGCAATCCCTGTGAGGTCAGGATAGCAATTCTAACCCAAGCTTTTCATTTCCTCATTGTGCAGAGTCAACAGTAGAGCTCAACAATACAGTGTAATTCCTGCAGCAAACTTTGTTCCATCCCCATTAAAATCTCTTCAGAATGATTTTTTTAATTAAGAAAGAGAGAGCACAGCAAAAATATTTCCACTTAGCTATACCGTCCTCATCTGTTAAGTAGCTTTTTAATATGCCTACTAATATTTTTGTAAGTCCACTATTAAATTGGTTTTCATGAGTTTTATTATATATGCCCTTTAGTATCTTACTTTTATAATTCCCAGGTAGAGAGATATTTGAACTTCTTAGAAAATGGCTCATGTGATTCGAGGAATAGATGTATGTTCAGCGAAGAAGGCCAGATTCCCACCTCTGCAGTTTTAAGGATGTTTCATAGTTCAAGAGAAACATTTACTTTTGGATTTGAGATTTGAAGATGCATACACCAAGCTTATATTCAAGCAGCGAGGGGGCAGTTGTCCTCTCAGGAATGATGCATCAGAACCTCTACATTCTACGGAATATGGAATTTCAGTATTTTGACTTGAAAACTTTGCAGACTCCAAAGATAATGCACCTGATGCCAACTCGACTGCCAGTTTGTGAGATGCTTACAGACCTTTCAGTCACTCTGTTTTCGTTTCTGTTCTCTCTTCTTCCTGAAGAAGCTGGCAGTGTTCCTTCGTCTTCTCGACATGAACACTGAGTTCTTCATAACCCTACTTGTTGATCAGCTTCAGAATCATAGGGCTACAGACCAGCGAGAAACCTTTCCTGAATATCTATTCTCACTGTTTTTCTAAATGTGTTTTTCACGTTTTCTTATTTATGTCTTCCAGTCCAGCATAGACTGAAACCCAGGTTCTCAAAATATTATTTTTCATTAACTAATGCAGGACAACAAATGAGGTGTGTCCAAAGGGAATCCTAATGATTAAATGCCAGGAACAATTTTGTGCTTTCCAGCACTGATTTTAAACTGTTCTCCAAAAAACAAATTCAGCTAAAGTGATATATGGCAAACTGTTAGTTCTTGGTGTGCCTTATGGCTCACCTTGAAAGCTTCTGCAAAACACTAAATTTTAAACTAGTTTCACTTGATTGACTACAGATTCTGAATTATCATAAATTAGGTACATTGAGGCTAGGGTGGGTGGTAAATACATCACTTATAAATAGCTTTAACCTAATGAAATGTAACTAAATAATTTACATAAAACACAGGCAATAAATTTTCCTGGCAAAGGGGAATCGATATTTTTATAGGTTGGCATTAAGAGCATGCATCATGGCAGACTGTTACAAATATTATTGTATTGACTGGAACATGTAGGAAGGAGCAGCAAACTATTGCATTAAGGGGCTATACCAAAATGCTTTAATGTTCTTTAACACTCCATTACAAGCAAGGTAATACTCTGCCTGAAAGCTCTCAAAGGGGTTTTGGTGTTCCCTTTAAAAGCTAAATTTTCTTTTCTATACTGCAAAGGGGGATTTTTGTTTGTTTGTGGTGTTGGCAAAGCTCTGTCAGAGTTCATTGTCTTTGTTCCAGTTACCCATTCACAGCTAGCTCTTTACTACTACTGCTAAGCATTTGTATAGCGCTACAAGTCGTATGCAATGATGCACAGACATGTAAGAAAAAGTCCCTGCTCGTCAGAGTTTACATTCTAGTCAAGACAGACAACACAGTAGGTATAGACAGGGATACATCTAGGGGGAATAGTAAGGAAACACAAGGAGATCAGGTGAGTCAAGAGCCGAAGCCGTCAGGTGACTGCAAAAGCCAGAAGGAAGCTTGGGTGTATAAGGAGAGGAATGGCCAGAAGAAAAAAGGAGGTGATAATGTCTCTGCAAAAGTCTCTAGTGTGACTTCATTTGGAGTATTGTGTGCAATTCTGGAGACCATATCTTTAGAATGATATAAGCAGGTTGGAGTCGGTGCAGAGGGTGGCTACTAAAATGGTGAATGGTCTTCGTTACGATGCATTTGAGGAAAGACTTAAAGATCTCAATATGTATGCTTTAGAGGAAAGGCAGGATAGGGGCGATATGATAAAGACATTTAAATACCTCCATGACATAAAAGCACAGGAAAGTCTCCTTCAATTGAAAGCAAGCTCTGCTACAAGGGGACGTAGGACGAGGGTGAAAAGGGATAGATTCAGGGGTAATATGCGGACGTTCTTTACAGAAAGAGTGGTAGATGCGTGGAATAGTCTCCCAGTGGAGGTGGTAGAGATGAGGACAGTATCTGAATTCAAAAAAGCATGGGACAAACACAGAGGATCTCTAAAGGTAAAAAGGGGTCTATTGTAGTTGATATGTAAGGGCAGATTAGATGGGCCATATGGTCTTTTTATGCAATCATGTTTCTATGTTTCTAATGCAAATTAGTATCCTGCAGTGAACAAAGAATTTGCTAAAAGGTGTTCAGTCTCCCCTCTCCAGCTAACCTCAAGTGATAACCTGCTTCTCTCCCTTCCTGGCACACTCCCGCTCCCCAGGATATCCCCTGTAGCAAACCCTGTTTGCTCTGTGATACAAAAAATGAATACCCTCCAGTGTTCTCCAGGTCCCCAACCCCAGACCTCTTCCTCTTACACTAAGGAGTATGTTTACTAAACCGTCTTAATGTGCGCCCGGCGATAGTGTGCAAGCTGCAATAAAAGAAGTGGGTGTTTCGGTCTTAACGTAGCAAAACGGGATTATCGCGCGATAACGTGCGCTGCGCACATTATCAGGAGAGACGCCGCTAAGCACGTTAACGCGCAGTAATCTTAAGTAGGCGCGCTGACATTTAACCACAAAAACAGAGGTGTAGCACAATGGTTAATACACTGACTGATAGTACTGGGGACATGAGTTGTATCCCCCAGTGTGCCTAATGAACAAAGCTGGCTGAGGCATCTTCCTTTATGTTTAAGTAGTGCTTTTTGAGGCATTGTTATTTTATTTTAATTAGTGCTGCCAGCAAACACACCCTCACAGTGGCGTAACCGAAGGTGCCGCATAAGGCACCCCAGAGGGCACATTATAAAGTGCACTGTCCGCCAAGGCACCCTACAATGTCCCCTATAGGACACCTTATATGGCACCTTATAAGGCGCCTTAAGGGCGCCCTATGAGGCACCTTAAGGTTACAGTACTCTGAGGGTGTTTTTGCTGGCAGCACTAATGTACATTAAAAGTCAACAATGCCTAGGACAGCCCTATCAAATAACCCCACTGTGGGATAGAACCCATGACCTCTAGTTCCATAGGCAGTGAAGTAACCAGTGGGCTACAGCTGCCAGCAAACCCCTGGCTGGCTACAGAAAGACTGTACGTCACCACACACACAGTCTGCTGTGGCTACCAGGATAGGGGCAACCCACCTGTACCCATGATGCACAGCACATGCATATCAGCAGTCTACAGATGATCACAAGATGGGGTATGCACCCCACAGCAACTCAGCCTGGTAGGGGGTGCCGACGGTGTGTGTTAGTGGCACAGAGTAGCTACAGACCGTCACATTGTGTGGGTATTGTGCTCACCTTGAGGGTGAGGTGGGGCGGCCAGCACCAGGTCCACAGCACCTTCAACAACTGAAATAGGCCATGTCACAGGTACCCATCAGTGCCAGTATGTGATAGGTATTTCCTGCAAACACACCTAGGATACCTTAGTGTCTAGTTGAAGTTGTCAATCAGGTCTGGCCCTTATGAGCTATGATGCACCCAGAATAGTGCATATTCTGTCTTGGTGCCATGGTAACATGATGTAAGTGACAGGGGGTGTTTGGACCCATAGGCAGATTATGTACCACCACCCACCCCACCCCACCCCACCCCACCCCACCCTACCCTACCCTACCCTCTGTGGCCCAAGGTGGGAGACAGGATTTCCCCACCAACAGATCTACATTCTACCACCCTGCAACAATGGCAGTAGAGGGGGGCCATCAACCCCAGTCATGCTGGGGAACAGACACGCTACAGGGCAGCCAATGCAGAGCTGTACACATCCCTAAGACGATGGCAGGAAGACAGTAGGCCTGGAAATGCTCAGTCACCCCCCACCACCATCTGACATTCTCCAGCAGCAAGCACAGTGAATCACCAGCCACTGCACCCTGCAAGGTGTTCCAGCCATACACACATATAACTGCAGACAGTCTGCTAGCTAGTCCACAGTGCATAATCCTGGAGATGTGTGCACCCAAAAGCTGGGATGTGAGCACACACACCAAGCAGATAAGTCAGTGATTAGGCCCCAAAGAAGAGAATCTACATATATCACTGAAAAAGAATACAATATAGCACTATGGGGGAGCCTAGCCATGCCATGGTCACTGCTCAGTCAGGGTGAGAGTGACCTCCCAGCAGGACATGCTATGGCCACCCTGTTGGTACAGGTTGTGTCGGGGCACTACAATGTCTGAGCCATTGCCCTATGCCCTGTGCTGATGCATCCAGGCCAGGCCACCCTGTCCAGGCTATAGCCACAGTACCTTGCTCCTCATTATGCACATTGGCAGGCCAATACTGGCAACAGTGCTAGCAGTGTGGGCTGAGGAAGGTGTTAGCAGCCACCACACACTGGATAGACAGACACACACTCCCCACACCTATGCCATCACGGTGCAACTATAGAGGTGTTTGGCAGCCCTGGCCACCGCACCAGTCCTGGGCACAGTGCAGGCATGGCTATGGTACGTAATACTGTTGGGGTCACTCCCCAGGGTGGTAAACACTGTCAGACACCAGACCTGAAGCACACTCCACAGACATCAGAAAGGTTGCTATGATGCAGCTCAATCAGCAAATGGTGCTTAACTTAGGAATTGCTATCTGCCAGTAATCATAGCAACCTTTTGATAGCTGTGTACCCTTTTCCAGCATCTGTCCAGTTGCCTGTTCTGACATGCCCGCCCTGCTGTTGCGGAACATGTGCACGCCATAGGAAACCTGTCCAATGGAACAGGAAAACCCTGATCAGTGCTATTTCTCTGTGGGATCATTCACCTTGTATGGTGACAGAGCATAGACCCTTCCAAAATTAATATTATTTTTTGGAGCTTTCTCAGGAGTGTTTTTTGATGTTTCCCATTTTATGTTTCCAATTAATATCACTTTTGGCCATCTTGGTTATGTTTTTTTTTACATTTACTTCTGGTCATTTTCAATGTGTATTTGCCCTTTTGTTCCGTGCACATGTATCACACTTATCACTTTTTGTTGGTTTCCCTGGTTTTGCTGTACATTGTTGACGTAAATGGTTTCTTTTCCCTTTAAATGAGCTCTAATGCCAGGGTTTCACTGGCGTTTTTTTTCAGCCCCGGATTTCACAGCGATAGTGTGTGGGGAGCCTCTCCCCTCCCACTCTCCGCCCATTGACTCTCTCTCTCCGCCCCTGGGGAGCCTTACTCCGCCCTCCGGGAGCCTTTCTCCACCCTCAGCACTCATTTGCGCTGCTGCGCACGTTATCGCGTGTTAAGGTACCTCTGTGCCCGATAAAGCGCCATTATTGCACGATAAGGTACCTTATCGCGTGATAACATCGCCTGGCGCACATTAAGATTGTTTAGTAAACATACCCCTAAATGTCTTCAAAGTCCCAAGGACAGGAATAATACCTAGTCACTCCTGTTCCACTGTCATCAAAATTCAAACTGGTTCCAGCAGACTCAAAGCTGCCTTCTGACTCTAAGGGGTATGTTTACTAAACCGTCTTAACGTGCGCTCTGTGACGTTATCACACGATAAGGTACCTTATCGCGCGATAATGACGCTTTTCCAGGCGCACAGGTACCTTATCGCGTGATAACACTCGCAGCGGCGCAAACGAGCGCTGAAGGCGAGGAAAAGCTCCGGGAGGGCGGTGGAAGGCTCCCCAGGGGCGGAGGAAGGCTCCCCAAGGGCAGAGAGAAGGGGTCAATGGGTGGAGAGTGGGAGGAGAGAGGCTCTCTGCACACTAACGCTGTGAATTCCGAGGCTGAAAAATAACGCCAGTGAAACCCTTGCGTTAGAGCAGATTTAAAGGGAAAAGAAACTATTTCCTTCAGCAATGTACATCAAAACCAGGGAAACCTACAAAAAGTGATAAGTGTGATACATGTGCACGGAACAAAAGGGCAAATAAACATTGAAAATGATCCCAACAAAATGTAAAAAAAACATAACCAAGCTGGCCAATAGTGATATTAATTGGAAACATAAAATAACACTACTGGGAAAGTTCCAAAAAAATAATAATAATTTTGGAAGGGTCTATGCTCTGTTCCCATACAAGGTGAAAGATCCCACTGTGAAATAGCGCTGATCAGGGTTTTCCCTTTCCATTGGACAGGCTTCCTTAGGCATGCACATGTGCCGCAACAGAAGGGCGGGCATGTCGGAACGGGCAACTGGACAGATGCTGGAAAAGGGGACACAGAGGGCTGCAGGCGGCACATGCTGTGGTGCAGCTGGGCCACAGTGTGGACTAGGGTGATGCTTAGGTGGCCCATACAAATGCTGAAACAGTAGAGCAGCCAGACAGCAACTGATGAGGGCCCAACACGGGCATGAGTGTGTTTCCCACAGTGTCACAGGGGGTAGTACCCAGCAGGTGCCCCCAAGGGTACGGAACATTAGCAGGCAGTGGGGGAAGCATGAACATCTATGCAGGCACCCCCACCCCAGAACCCGCACCATAGGCAGCCGCCTACCCGCACACTGGATGGTCCGAAACTGCGCACCACCAGCAGAAGGGCCGAGGGGTACTGTTGGCCGAGGGGTACTGGTGGTGGAGGGGGCAGTGGCTGCTGCCCACAGCAGACCATGGCACAGCCCTGTTTAGGTGGGTGCCATGCGCTGCAACAGACAGGCTCTGTCTGACAAACAGTTATGGTATCTCCAGGGAATGCACTGTCTCTGTGGCAACACAGTGGGGCAGGGCACTCAGCCAGTGTGTTCATAAGCAGAAGGTCACAGGTTCAGGTCCCAGCTGTGGTTCCTGCCAACCCAGTCCCCATATCTTACCCACTACTGACCCTGGTAATAAAGAAGGAACCTTTATTGCAGATACCATAAGCATGCCTCAAACACCTATATTTTACCCTACAGAGCACAGACACCATAAACATGCGCATTACCTAGAGCAGAGTCTCCCAAATGCAGTCCTGGAGGGCCAAACGCCATTCAGGTTCCATGCTGTCTCCAATAAAGATGCCTGTGCTGCATTTCTATGCGCCGCCCCCATGGCATGCAGATGTATCTCATGCATATTCATTAGGGGCAGCATGAAAACCCGAACAGTGTTTGGCCCACCAGGACTGGAATTGGGAACCTCTGCCCTAGAACAGTGGCCAATAGGGGCAGACACACCCTCACCCACAGGCCCCATTATCCAAAGCCACCTGGAGAGGCAGGATGTTGGGCCCTGTGTGCATCTCCAAATACCAGCACTTGCATACCTTAGCAATGCCACCTAAATCTGGGAATACGGTACACACCTATCAAAAGGTTGCTATGATTACTGGCAGATAGCAATTTCTAGGTTAAGCACAATTTGCTGATTGAGCTGCATCATAGCAACCTTTCTGATGTCTGTGGAGTGTGCTTCAGGTCTGGTGTCTGACAGTGTTTACCACCCTGGGGAGTGACCCCAACAGTATTGCGTACCATAGCCATGCCTGCACTGTGCCCAGGACTGGTGTGGTGGCCAGGGCTGCCAAACACCTCTATAGTTGCACAATGCTGGCATAGGTGTGGGGAGTGTTTGTCTGTCTATGCAGTGTGTGGTGGCTGCTAACACCTTCCTCAGCCCACACTGCTAGCACTGTTGCCAGTATTGGCTTGCCAATGTGCATAATGAGGAGCAAGGTACTGTGGGTATAGCCTGGACAGGGTGGCCTGGCCTGGATGCATCTGCACAGGGCATAGGGCAATGGCTGGGACGTTGTAGTGTCCATCCACCACCTGCACTGACAGGGTGGCCCCAGCATGTCCTGCTGGGAAGTCACTCTCACCCTGACTGAGCAGTGACCACGGCATGGCTAGGTGCCCCCATAGTGCTATATAGTTTTTCTTTTAAGTGATATGTATATGGGTTCACCTTTTGGGCACCCTATCACTAACTTATCTGCTTGGTGGGTGTGCTAAAATCCCAGTTTTGGGTGCACACATTTTTTCCAGTAACATGCACTATGGACTAGCTAGCAGACTGACTGCATTTAGTATGTGTATGGCTGGAACACCCTGCAGTGGAAGGTGACTCACTGTGCTAGCTGCTGGAGACTGTTAGATAGTGGGGGTGGTGGGTGGTGGGTGGTGGGTGGGGGGGGGCCAGCTGAGCATTTCCAGGCCTACTGTCTGTCTGCCATTGCCTTATTTATGGATGCAGACAGATCTGTATTGACCGTCCTGTAGGGTGTCTATTCCCCAGCAGGACTGGGGTTGATGGTCCCTTCTACTGCCACCATTGCAGGGAGGTAGAATGTGGATCAGTTGGTGGGAGATCCTGTTTCCCACCCTGAGCCACAAAGGGAGGGAGGGAGGGTGGGTTGGGTGGTGTTACCTCATCCACCTATGGTTCCAAACACCCCCCCCCCCCCTTTCACTTAAATCATGTGACCATGGCACCCATACAGGATATGCACTATTCTGAGTGCATCATAGTCCACAAGGGCTTGACCTGACTGGTAAATACAGATGGACACAGGTGTATCTGCAAGGACTAGCTATCACACACTGGCACTGAAGGGGACCTGCAGCATAGCCCGTCTCAGGTAAGCATGGTGCTGTGCACCCCACCTCACCTTCAGGGTGAGCACAGTACCCACACAATGTGACGGTCTGTAGCTACTCTGTGCCAGTAACACACACGGTCAGCCGAGATGCTGTGGGGGTGCATACCCCATCTTGTGCTCAGCTGTAGATTGCTGATCTGCATGTGCAGTGCATTATGGGTACGGGTGGGTTACCCCTATCCTGGTAACCACAGCAGACTCTTTGTGTGGTGCCCTGACGTCCTTCAGTAGCCAGCCAGGGGCTTGAAAGTAGTATTAGAGATGTAGCCCACTGGTTGCTTCACTGTCTGTAGAGCCAGAGGTCATGGGTTTGATCCCACAGTGGAGTTTTTTGATAGGGCTGTCTGAGACATTTTCCTTTTTACATTTACATTGGTGCTGCCAGCAAAAACATTCTCACAGTGCTGTAACCTTAAGGTGCCTCATAGGGTGCCCTATAAAGCGCCTTGTAGGTCGCCCTATAGGCAACATTATAGGGTGCCTTGGCGGACAGTGCACTTTATAATGTGCCCTCTGGCATGCCTTCTAGGGAGCCTTATGCGGCACCTTAGGTTACGTCATTTTGAGGGTGTGTTTGCTGGCAGCACAGATGTAAAATAAAAACAGAAAATGCCTCAGACAGCAGTGCATAACAGTAAAGGATAATGCCTTGGACAGTCTTATTCATCAGGCCTACTGGGGGATCAAACCCATGACCTCTGTACCATCAGTCACTGTATTAACCATTGTGCTACAGCTCTGCAGCTGTATTTGAAGGTCTGCGCGCCTACTTAAGTTTACCGCGCGTTACCGTGCACAGCGCACATTATCGCGCGATAATCCCGTTTTGCTACTTTAAGACTGAAACACCCACTCCTTTTTTGGCAGCCTGCACACTATCGCCGGGCGCACGTTAGGACGGTTTAGTAAACATACCCCTAAGAGGTATGTTTTCTAAAGGGTGGTGTTGCTGCAAGTTGACTGGTTCTGAGACAAAAACAAACAAAGGTCTTTTTCAAGACCTCCAATCATTTTCACAGTGGAGGAGTAGCCTAGTGGTTAGAACACTAGCTTGGTAACCAAGCAACCAGGGTTTGATTCCCACTAGCACTCTTTGTGGCCTTGGGCAAGTCACTTAACTCTCCATTGCCTTGGAAGAAAGGCCTGGTAGTCTACTTCCAGTGACACTGCCAAGAAAACACAGGAGCTCCTTGCTCACCAGGAGTCAGGACTGACTTGAAGGCACACATTGCATTCCAATCATTTTCATATGGTTCATTATATGTGTACCCCTTGATGAAGGCCTGACGCTGAAACACGTAGGGGATTTTTCACAAATAAAGTTAGCACCTGTGACCTCTACTTGTCTTTGCCTGTTGTGTTTCACTGCTCTCGCTGTGAGGGCCCTGCTCCCTTTGTGTTCCCCTTTCCCCAGGAATAGAGCCCATCACTGTAACAAAGCCTCCCCCCCCCCCCCAAGTGCAACTATGCACCACTACATGGTCCCTCTTGCAGGAGATGCAGTGGTTGGACTATGCAATGATGTGCCAGTACTTCCATTTTCCATTATGTGCATCAACTCATTTGCATGCTCCACAACCTATTGTCTTCAGCCATCTCCAACCCTGGCTATGAAGCCCAGCTGAGCCCAAGGTCTAGTTCTAAACCCTCATCAGCACTGGCTGCCCACCCATTTGTGGCTGTCTAGATATGCTCTCCCCCCAGTATCCATGTGGAAAGTAGAGAAGGCTAGGTACCCCATCTGCTACTGCTGCTCCGCACTTCCCCTGCTATCTGTTTCCCACTCAGTCTTCAGCAGCCATCTCTACTGCAACAGATGATGTCATGGGACTGGCTTCATAGGTGCAGCACAACCTCTGTTGTATGCAGGCCAGTGCAGGGGTCTTTGACTACCTAGGGGTGTTTTCAGCCTTCAGCCCCCCTCCCAAGAGCAGTAGTACAGCAAGTGACAATGTTGACAGCATACATGGGGATCAAACCTTAGCCTTGTGTGTATTTTTGTGGCCACTCTGCCTGCAGGGCAGTGGATGCAACTATCACCTGGTAGAAGGCTGGTGGTAGTTGCACCTACACTAGCTGTGTATTTCTGGCCTGTAGGCACAACTAGTGTGGTCACATTAGCTACGGTTGAAACTGCTCACTGCACGTTGCTTTGGACCGCATGGTGGATTTAGCATTCCCTACTACTGCATGGCCAAAACGTACATTAGCTCTGTACCAAATCTCATACTCCCAGCTACTCCGCTTAACTAAACATGCCCCTAAGACTCACATATCTGTATTTTTTTGTAATACCTCTATGTTTTTTTGCTGTCCATTACCTGTTTAGCAAGTGAAGTATTTATATTTTAGCCATAACATTGGACTTATTTTACATGAAAGTTCTGAATGTGATCTCATAAAAAAGGATTTAAATAAACTAGTGCAATCCCTTTAGTCATGGCTAAAAATACAGTCTGTCTGTCTGCTAGCATTTTTCAGGAAAGTTTTACAAAATTAAAAAAAACAGAGGATGCAAATAATTTGATTAAGGGACAACTGAATTTTGTGCCAAGCACCTAGGGCAGTCTACCATGTACAAACCTCCTTGGCCATCTTAGGAATTTTATAGATACTGGTGACTGAACACATCATACTGAGAAGTAACCACCAGAAAAATAGCCACTGAGTTAGCGTGCATCTGGTTTACTCGTTCTCTCTCTATTCAGTTTGTATTCTTTTTAACCTTGCGACTGATGCCATTGCACTTAAAGGGGTTTTTGCCCTGTCTGCTTCAGATTGCTAATGCATATGATTTTTTAAAATTCACTCATAAAAGCAAGGTATACATTAAAGCAGTGATTCCTAGCCCATCACGAGCTATTTCAACGTCTGCTTTTCTAGATATCCACATAGAATGTTGCAGAGGGATTTACTACTGCTACTGATTATTTCTATAGTGCTACAAGGCATATGTAAAAAAACTGTACAGGGGGGCGGAGCTTGGCCGGCGAGCAAGATGGCAGCCTGATCCCCAAGCTCCCTGCAATCCTGCTATAAATCCTGCACTCCCCCGCTGCTACTGGAGTCTGTCCCCCTTTTCATGCCTGGCACGAGGGAAGGGATGGCTGCGGTTAAATCCGGCAAGTTAGATTTCAGTTCCCCCGGGTCTGGTGGTACGAAACGGCAGAAGCCAGATCCGCCCTCCCCGCAGAAGGCAGCTGGGCCCAGAGAGCACATGGACGCGATGCAGGAGCTGCTCACGGAGATCCGAGCAGTCCGCGGGCTCGTAGAGGCCAACAGAGAAACGCTCTCCGGAGTACAAGCTGATATCGTGGAGTTAAAGGAAATGAAAGAGCAGCTTGTGGGGCTCGCGGAAAAAATCTCGCGTGTGGAAAGCCAGGTAGAATGCCATGAAGAGCGTTTAAAACTTACCCTGGTCAATAGTAAACGCATTGCGTTCTTGGAGCGCAACCTGGAGGACTTAAACAATCGCACCCGCCGAAATAACGTGCGCATTATTGGAGTGCCCGAGGGCGCTGAAGCGGGTAACATGTTGGCCTTTCTGCCTGCGCAATTGCCGAAGCTTCTCCGTCTGGATTTTAGCCCCCCTCTGGAATTTGAAAGAGCGTATCGAGTCCCTCTGCACGCCGGGCCGCAGGCTAAACAACCGAGGCCTATTATACTGCGAGTGCTGAGGCACCAACAAGCCTTGCAAATCATGTCAGCTGCAAAGTCCTTGGCGCCGATCAATTTTGAGGGGCGGAATATCTCCTTTTTCCCCGACTTCAGCAAGGGAACTGTAGAGAGAAGACGGCAGATGTTGGCTCTACGCCCAAGGCTACAACACCTTCAGGCGCGTTATGGCCTCTTCGCTCCAGCGCGTTTTCGGGTGACTCTACATAATCAAACGCGCACGTTTGAGGATCCACAGTTATTGCTTCAATTCGTGGAAGAACAGGAAGCCATGCTGATGCGTTGATCCAGTGTCTTTCTGGGCTTCTAGACTGTTGCTGAGCTCGGTGCTCTTCAGAGACTCTATGGAGGCGAAGGGACATTTTTTTGCTCTTGTTCTCCATTCCTTTTGGCTTGCGGACTTTGTGCTCTGATGGTTACAGGTGCTGTGCTGTCAGGGTGGCCCCAATTTGGGGTGCCCGGTTGAGTTCTGCGGGGGGACATGGGATATGGTACATGTGCTATGTGGTACCTATCGAGTAATTAGCTGGAGGCTCATAATTATAGGGGCTGTCTCCTTGTGGCTCCCTCCTGTCCCCTGTTCCCCTTGGCGCCCTCCCCTGGGCTCTCTTCCTGTCCCCGGTCCTCTTTGGTCCTCCTTAGGTAGTTGACTGGGATGTGTATGCGTGTTGGGTGGGAGGGGGGGGGGATTGCACCTTTGTGTGTGTGTAAGCATGTGGGTCACAGGGGGGAGTGTGAGTGCGGACAGGTATGGATGAGTCCCGGGTTGGGGTGGGGAATTCGATAGTGATTCTGGCTATGCAGTGGGGGGGGAGTGCTTGTGGGGTATCCGGGCGGTGGGGGGTAAAGCTATAGCCTTGTTCAGGATGGTTCTCCCATACAGTTTTAGTCTTAAAGTTGGGTTGGGGCTTTATTGGTTTATTTGGGATGGGGTATGTCTTCTTTTTTTTGTGGGAGCTGGGTCCACCTGGTTGATCGTTCTGTACTCTTTCACGTCAAGTATGTTATTAATTGTGTGTTCTGGGATCACTTAATTTTATGTCACTGAACGTAAAGGGAATCAATAACCCCATGAAGAGGAACAAGATCTTGCTATATTGCAGGAAGGCACGGGCTGACGTTGTACTGCTCCAAGAGACCCGTTTGCCGACAGAGGAGGCACATAAGCTGGGTGGGGGGCAGTATCAGTTGATCGGGGTGGCCGGGGCTTGTCATAAGAAGAATGGGGTGCTTATCTTGGCCCGGAAAACTCTCCAGCCGGTTGTTGAAATGACTCGGGCAGATCCGAGGGGGAGATGGGTGAAAACACGTCTACGAATACGAGACCAGACTTTTGTTCTAATGAATGTATACGGCCCGAACGTTGACGACGTTTCCTTTTTCCACGAGATCGCGGGGGAGTTACAGGACCTTAGTCACGCTAAGCTTGTTCTAGGTGGTGACTTCAACCTAGTGATGGACCCTCTCATTGATCGTCAACCCTATCGTTCTGTTAGGACCTGCCGAGCGGCCAATGTGCTTAATAGTATGGCCCAGGAACTGGATTTAGTAGACGTCTGGCGCTTGCTACACCCCTCACAGAAGGAGTTTACCTTCTATTCCCTTCCGCACGGGTCCCACTCCCGGATCGATTTCTTTTTGATCTCCAGGGCTCTCATGGCTCAAGTGGAAGATGCACAAATTGGGGCGTGCACAGTCTCAGATCACGCGGCTGTTTTCCTTTCTTTCCTGCCTGATCCTTCTCCTGACAGGAGTTCCGGGTGGTTCTTTCAGAGATCTTTACTCTTGGATCAGGACTTCTGTGCATTTCTCCGGGGAGTTATTAAAGAATACTTTTCGGTGAACCTTCCCGAGGCAACTTCCGGATGGGCATGGTGGGAGACTTTTAAGGCCTCCCTGCGCGCTAGAATCACCAGTTTCGCTATTGGGGCGGCAAGACGTCGAAAGCTTATCTTGAGTGAGCTGGAGTCCCAAATTCGGGCGGGAGAGCGCCTGTTGCGAAGGAAAGTGGATCCGTGTGTCTTGCTACGGTTACAGAAACTTAGGTATCAGTTTAATAACATCTTAAGTATGGAAGCTGAAAAGTTGTCGCAGGCTTCTAAAGCACGCTTCTATAGGGAGCAAAACAAGGCGGGTAGGCTGCTGGCAACTACTTTGGCTCCCAAGGCAGAGAAGGTTAAAGTGACTGCTCTCCAACAGAGTAACCAGGCTTTGCTCACAAAAACACCGGAGATAGCCGACGCCTTCAGAGCCTTTTATGCTGGCTTGTACAGTTCGGAGGGGGGGAATAATGGGGAGGAATGCGATGCATTCCTGGAACATATCCCCCATCCTAGCCTCACGGCCCAACAGGCGTTGGATTTGGATGTTCCCTTCTCTTTGGGTGAGCTTCGCTATGCTCTTAAGGCGGCTAAAAGAGGTAAGGCCGCAGGCCCGGATGGTATTCCCATCGAACTATATCAGGTGTTTCAAGAGGAGCTTCTGCCTTTTTTACGTCAGTATTTTCAGCTTCTGCAAGATCAGGTGCCCGTAGTGGGGGGCTTCAGTGAGGCCACTATTGTGGTATTACCAAAGCCGGATAGAGACGCCCTTAAGGTAGAGAATTATCGGCCGATCTCTCTCTTAAATGTGGATTACAAACTGTTCGCGACTGTCTTGGCCAACAGGTTGACGAAGGTATCGGCTGATTTGATTCACCCTGATCAATGTGGCTTTATGCCCGGGAGGGCGACGTCGGACAATGCCCGGTTGCTACTTGATATCCTGGCCGTTTCAGAGCAAGCTGGCTCCCCTTTGGTGGGGATCTCCTTGGATGCAGAAAAGGCCTTTGACCAGCTTGAGTGGGTCTTTTTATTTCGGTTCCTGCGTTGGTTTGGATTCGGAGAGGGCTTCATCCGTTGTATCCAGGTGCTCTATTCTTCCCCACGGGCTCGTATCCTTGTGGACGGGCTTCTGTCTGCCCCCTTCTCTTTATTCCGGGGGACTCGGCAAGGCTGTCCTCTATCGCCGATTCTCTTCAATCTGGCTTTGGAGCCGCTAGGGCTATTAATCCGACATTCAGAGAAGGTGAAGGGTGTTTGGATCGGGGATCTTCAGGTTAAGCTCGCAGCTTACGCGGACGATCTGCTGCTCTTTTCTCAACCCAGCTCTCTGGATGAGATTCTGAGGGTCATAGGCCACTACTCACAAGTGTCTGGCTATAAAATAAACTGGTCTAAGTCTGTTGCCTTCCCCATGAACAGCGTCACGTTTTCGGAGGCTGTTAAGGACTTTCCTTTCGTCTGGGAAAAGAGGGCGGTCAAGTATCTAGGTGTGCGCTTTTGTAGCTCTCTCGAAGAAACTTTTCATCTCAATTGTAAGCAGATTGAGGATCTGATCCAGACGTTCACGACCAAGTGGTCGCCGTTACATCTTTCTTGGTGGGGCCATATGGAGTCTATCAAAATGGCCCTCGCCCCCAAAATAAATTATAGTTTAGAGATGCTGCCGACTTCCTTCCCCCAGAAGGTGTATAAGGGCTGGGAGAGACAACTAGTGGCCTTCTTGTGGCAAAGGAAGCCCCCTAGGATAGCTCTCGGCAAGCTAAAGGCGAGCAAAGACATGGGGGGGGTAAACTTCCCGGATTTTCACAGGTACCACCTGGCCTTCTTGCTTAAACAAGGGGCGTTGTGGTGTCCCCGCGAGTGTGGGGGATCGTGTCCAGTCTGGGTAGAGGTGGAAAGGCGGTTAGTAGAGCCGATCCCCTTGGATCTTCTGGTCGGCATGGCATGCCCGTCATCTTCCCCTGCTTTGGCAATAATAGTGGCGACCCAAGGGGAGGGGGAGGGGGGGAGGGGTTGGAGCCATAGGTGGTTTATGTAGCACCACCCAAACTGCTCTCTGGGGCTTAGGGTGGGGGACAGGATCTCCACCAACAGATCCACACTCTACATCCCTACAATGGTGGCAGTAGAGAGGGCTATCAACCCCACTCCTGCTGGGGAACAGGCACCCTACAGGGCAGTCAATGCAAATCTGTACGCATCCATAAGGTAATGGCAGACAGACAGTACGCCTGGAAATGCTCAGCTGCCCCCCACCACTATCTGACAGTCTCCAGCCCCTGCACGGTGTTTCAGCCATACACATACTAACTGCAGACAGTCTGCTAACTACTCCATAGTGCATGTTCCTGGAGGAGATGTGAGCACACACACCAAGCAGATAAATCAGTGATTGGGCCCCAGAAAAGAAAACCCATAAATAACACTTGAGAGAAATACTAGAATGGGGGAACCTAGCCATGCCATGGTCACTGCTCAGTCAGGGTGAGAGTGACCTCCCAGCAGGACATGCTGTGGCCACCCTGTCCATGCAGGTGATGGCCAGGCACTACAATGTCTCAGCCATTGCCCTATGCCCTGTGCAGATGCATCCGGCCCAGGCCACCCTGTCCGAGCCATACCCACAGTACCTTGCTCCTCATTATGCACATTGGCAGGCTAACACTGGAAACAGTGCAAGCAGTGTGGGCTGAGTAAGGTGTAGGCAGCCACAACACACTGGATAGACAGACACACACTCCCACAACTATGCCAGCATTGTGCAAATATAGAGGCTTTTGGCAGCCCTGGCCACCACACCAGTCCTGGGCAGAGTGCAGGCATGGCTATGGTAGGCAATACTGTTGGGGTCACTCCCCGGGATGGTAAACACTGTCAGAAACCAAAACTGAAACACACTCCACAGATATCAGAAAGGTTGCTATGATGCAGCTCTATCAGCAAATTGTGATTAACTTAGGAATTTGTTATCTGCCATTAATCATAGCAACCTTTTGATATATGTGTAACGTATCCCCAATTTTAGGGCTGCATTGCTAAGGTATGCAAGTGCTAGTATTGGGAGAGGCTGCTGCGCACAGGGCCCAACAGCCTGACTCTCCATGAGGCTTTGGATAGTGGAGCCTCTGGGTATGGGTGTTTATGCCCCTATTGGCAGCTGCTCTAGGGCAAAGGTTCCCAACTCCGGTCCTTGTGGGCCAAACACTGTTTGGGTTTTCATGCTGTCCCTAATGAATATGCATGAGATACATTTGCATACCATGGGGGCAGCACATACAAATGCAGCACAGGCATATTTATTAGGGACAGCATGAAACCTGAATGGTGTTTGGCACCTCCAGGACTGCAGTTGGGAAACTCTGCTCTAGGTATTGCACATGTTTATGGTGTCTGTGCTCTGTAGGGTAAAATATAGGCATTTCAGGCATGTTTATTTTATCTGCAATAACAGTTCCTTCTTTATTACCATGGTTTAGTACTGGGTAAAATATGGGGACAGAGTTGGCAGGAGCCACAACTGGGACTTGAACTTGTGACCTTCTGCTCATGAACACACTGGCTGTGTGTACTGCACTACGCTGTTGCCATAGGGACAGTTCATTCCCTGGGGATACCATGACTGTTTGTCAGACAGAGCCTGTCTGTTGCAGTGCACGGCACCCATCTAAACGGGGCTAGGCCATGGTCTGCTGTGGCCAGATGCCACTGCCCCCTCTGCCACCAGCAGCCCTCTGCCACCATGCTGCCATGCCATTATGCCAGTGGTGCTGGTGGTGCGCAGTCCCAGGCCATCCAGTATGCCGGTAGGCAGATGCCTATGGTGTGGGTTCTCGGGTAGGGTGCCTACATGGACATGCGTGCTTCCCCCCCCCCCCACGCCGCCTGCCAATGTTATGTGCCCTTGGGGGTACCTGCTGTGTAATCTCCCCTGTGACACTGTGGGACACACACACTTGCCCATGTTGGACCCTCGTCAGTTGCTGTCTTGCTGCTTTACAGTTTCGGCATTCCTATGTGCCACCTAGGCATCTGCCTAGCCTGCTATGTGCCCCAGCTGGACCACAGCATGTGCCGCCTGCAGCCTCCTGTATCCCATTTACAGCATCAGTACAGTTGCCGTTTCCTACGTGCCCACTCTGTTGTTGCTGCACATGTGCACACCATAACAAACCTACCCAATCTAAACGACAGAAACCCTGATCAGTGCTATTTCAATGTGGGCTCATTCACTTTGTAGGGGGACAGAGCATAGACCCTTCCAAACATGATATCTTCATTTATACGCTTTGTCAGTAGTGTTGCTTTATGTTTATCATTAATATCACTATTGGCCAGCTTGGTTATTGGGATTTTAGATGTGATTCTGGTCCTTTAATATGTTTATTTGCCTTTTTAGTCCCTGCACATGTATCACAACTATCACTTTTCTGGGTTTCGCTGCTTTTGCTGTACATTGCTGACTGAAATGTTTTCTCTTTCCTGCAAATGTGCCTTAACGCGAGGCTTTCACTGGCGTTAGTGTTCAGACCCAGATTTCACAGCGTTAGTGTGCCTGGAGCCTCTCCCCGCCCACTCTCCACCCACTCTCTGCCCATTGACCCCTTCTCTCCGCCCTCTGGGAAGCCTTACGCCACCCTTCAGAACCGGATTTCACAGCGTTAGTGTGCCTTAACGCTGCCGCCGCGTTATCGCGCGATAAGTTACATTATCACGTGATAACATCACTTATCGCGCGATAATACCACCGCTGCGACGTTAAGACGGTTTAGTAAGCATACCCCTAAGTGGACCAGGATCCAAAAGTGACCTCAAAGAGATGAGTTTTCAACCTGTATTTGAAAAGGGCCAGAGATGAAGCCTGACACACTAATTCAGGTAGTTTGTTCCAGGCATAAGGAGGAACAAGGTGAAATGATCAAAGTCTGGAGTTGGTAGTGGAGATGCGCACATTCAGAAGCAATCCACTAGAACAGCAACGTTCCCATGGAGGAGTATAGGGAGAGATAAAGGTAGTGAGGAGCAGCAGAATGAGTGCACTTATAGGTCAGTAGAAGAACTTTGAACTGGATTCGGAAATGGATAGGAAGCCAATGAAGCGACTTGAGAAGAGAGGTTATATGAGCATATCGAAGTGGTGGAAGATTAGCCATGCAGCTGAGTTTTGAACAGATTGAAGGGGAGGTGACTAAAGAGTGGATAAGGGGCTTAGTAGTGTGTTCAGAAAGGAAGGGGCAAATTTTGCTGTTGTTATAAAGAAGTGACAGGTTTTAGCTATCGGATGTGTGAGGAGACGGAGAGGGAGGAATCAAAGATAATCCCCAAGGTTGCGAGGCAAGGAAACAGAGAGTAGTAAAGTGTTATCCAGAGAGATTGAGAAAGGAGGAAAGGGGAGGTGGGAAAAATAAGAAATTTGGTTTTGGCCATGTTCAGTTTCAAATGGCAGTGAGACATCCAGGCAGCAATGTCAGATAGGCAGTCACAGATCCGGGCCTGGATTGTCAGAGAGATTCCAGGTGTAGAGAGGTAGATCTGGGCGTCATTAGCATAAAAATGGTACTGAAAACCATGGGAGGAGATGAGTGCACCAAGGGATTGGGTTTATTTATTATTTATTCAATTTTACAATAATAATCAAGCAAATTCGCTTGTACAGAAAACAACAACTTGTAATTGAAAAAACATTAATCCCAAAAAATCTTCAAGTAACAAATTTTACAAGAGTATAGTTAGCCCACAATAATGGAGGGGTCGGCTAGGAAAATAGAATACAAGGAAAGTGGTTCCTTGATCCCAAAAAGAAAAAAAATTACTCTAAAGGTAAAACAGAGGCATAGGACAGAGAAAATACCACATCGATGGGCAGATTCACTGAGGTGAAGAAGTCACAATCTGAGAACTAAAAAATGACAATAACTCTTCAGGCTGAAAAAATACATATTTCTTATCCCTAAAGGAAATAATACATTTACAAGAAAAACACGGGATTGGATTTAGAGAGAGAAAAAAAGTGGGCCCAAGACAGACCCTTGAGGTACACCAACTGAGAGTGGGATAGAAGTGGAGGAGAATCCACCAGAACAAACACTGAAAGAGTGATGGGAGAGATAAGAAGAGAACCAGGATAGCACAGCTATTTACTTACTAGGTGTGTATATTGCTGGCTCGTTTGGGTGCCTAAAAATCAATCATGTACTTATATTGCTTATGCACTTATATACTTATGCATGTAGGTACACACAATTGATTTGCATGCTCAAAAAAGCTGTGGTCTGCATAGGAGAGGTGTAATTACAATGAAGTAAAAAAAAAAAAACCCTTTCGTTTGTTTTCATTTGAAATGAAAGAAAATATTTGGCACAATTAGCAGACCTGATAACCGTGTTAATTGTGGTCACTGGGATATTCAGTGGCAGTTAGTGCCACTGAATAAACATGTATGCACTGCTACACCCCCCGCTGCTAAGCAGTTAGCAGTGGGGCATTCCGTGGGCAAAGCGGAGGTGGCACCCAGCGATAACCGAGCAGCAGCAATATCGAGTCACTACTTGGCCTTTCACTGTAGAAGCTAACCAGGCAGCGGCTGAATATCACCACTGCCCGGTTAGCTTCCTGCTTCTGCGGCTAACCCAAATATTCCGTCAGTGGCCCCAGCATTTAATATCTGGATGTTAGTTTCAGCGGCGACGGATAACCGTTGTAATCACGCTAATCTCCATAGCCAAATATCTCTCCAAAGTTTTTATGGCCCTACATATGTCTAATATATACATTGGTGACTAAGTGCCCCATGTGTATGCACTATAGATATGCCAAGAACCTGACCTGTTGGGTAAGGCCTAAGGATTAGGTTGAGAACCACTCTATTAAAGAATTATTGAATCTTAAAACAAAACTATATATTTTAGAATTCTGAAAAAATGAGCTAATACTTTTTTTGGCTTGTGAGAAGGAAAGTGATACTACTTAGAGTGCTGCTGTACACTGATACATTTCTTCTCAAACAGACATTAGCTTATTGTGGACGAGTTCCAATATATACAAGGCTTGAGCTGATGCCTTTTTCCCCTAGCGGATCAGCCTCCCAACAATCCATTCAGCAGATACAAGATGCTTATTTCTCCACAATATGCCAAGAGATACCAGACCAATGAAATCACGACTCAAGGTCTGGCATGAGTGCATGGCTTGTCTGTTACAGATGAAAAAGGACAGGAATATCAATTGACATGACCAGGGCCTGTAGTAACACAAAACCTTAACAGAGGGAACAATAATGCATTTAGCATAAAGAATCTTCTGTCTGAAATCTAACACATGTTGGTATGGACGTCTGGCTGGTTCAATCTGTACCGTTACAAAACTGCCATTTGTTGATGTAATAGAAGTTAAAATGAAGTGGTTTGTTTTCAGGGTTAGGAAGTTAAAATAATTTAAGTAGGTGTGGGAATGAACTGTAAGATAATAAATATGGAGCCTAGAAAGTAGGACAGGGTAAATCTGTTAGGAGATAAATTAAATCATCCCCGATCCATGAAGTCCCATTTTGCATGAGATGTCTAGGCAGGAATTGTGATGTCCAAGTCAGGACATTCCCAGTTCTCCAAGTATTTTACAAAGGGCTCTGCCGGATGTGTATTTGCTGGAACGTCCAGCAGCAACGGCCATTTCACAAAAAAACATGTTCAAAAAGTGAGTGGCATCACTAAGGGTTTTAAATATATGGGGGCATGTTTACTAAAATGTGCTGTCAGGGTAGCATGCATTTTGGACACCGTGCTAAAAAGTAGCTTCCTCATCTATGGCTCCCATATGCAGGGTTGGCCTCAAGGCTCTCCCAATATGGGGGACATGCTCCACAATGGCTGTAGTTCTGGTCAAGTCAGAAGAAGATGAAGGAATGAGAGGAGGAGCCCAGCCCAACCCAGCTAAGCCCAAACCAAACCAACCCAATCCCTCCTCTCCTCTTCCCACCCCACTTCACCGCACATCTATGGACTTCTACTGTATTTCCTGTGGCTTAGATGAACAGGCACCCTTGGCGCCTCAGGGTAAGGGGGGGGGGGTTCATATCCCTGTCTCCCATGATGGATACTGTGAACACCCTGCTTGATCCCGTATGAGGCCCCCAGCATCTCCAGATGCCACATTTGCATCCTATCTTCTCGGCATATCTATATTTAGCGATACAGCACATACTCTCTGCATGCGATTGTTTTGTTGATTTCATGCTCCGCCCTCTTGTACCTAGCCTCTGAGCTGTGCAGGCTGTTAGGCCCATTCCCGGTCATCCCTCTGTATTCTGAACTGGCCAGTTGCTAACTTCATGTACGTGTGCTTGAAACACATTTCTTATTGTCCACAGTGAATCTGAAGCTCACAACCACCCTAATATTGCACTTGTAGCTTTTCTTTTCCCTTGTGTACGCTTGATGAATAATCTTCTGAGGAAAACCCCTGTCTTTAAAATCATTAAACAATTGTTTTGATTGAACTTTAAACTTGTTCTTGTCTGAACAGTTTCGTCTAAACCGTAAAAATTGAGACAATGGAAGACCGGATTTCAACTGTGAAGGATGTGCACTCCTGTAATGCAAAAAAGTATTACGGTGGGTGGCCTTCTGATGTACTGATGTCTCCCAACTCTCAGGACCTCTCATGACCTGTATATCTAAATGTGCTATACTATCTCTTTGGTTCTACACTGTTCCGAAGATTCACAAAAATTTATGGTCACCGCCGGGTAGACCCATTGTATCGACAAAGGGCACTCTCTTAGAGCCACTGTCAACGTTTGTAGATTCATACTTGAGGCCATTATTATTAGACATTCCCTCGTATGTGAGAGATACCACCCATTTTCTGAACATTTTAGTTGGATTGTCATCGTGGGCAACAGAAGGGGATGTGTTGTTAGTCACTTTGGATGTGACTTCATTGTATACCAGCATTCCCCAATGTTCAGCACAAACGTTACGATCTTGAGGGGATCTTTCTGAGGATTTAATTAGTTTTTTATTATGTCTCACAAAATTAGCAATTAGTAATAATTATTTTGTTTTTGAGGGACTTTTTTACCAGCAAATAGCAGGGGTGGCCTTGGGGGCCACCTGTGCACCCTCGATAGCTAATTTATATATGGGATATTTTGAACATAGGTGGTTATTTCAGTCCCCATATACCGCCAATATAATAGCATGGCACAGATTCATAGATGATGTGTTCATGCTATGGCGGGGAACAGAGGAAAGATTGAAGACCTTTTTTTACGTGGCTAAATCAATGTGATGGAAACATAAAATTCACATATGAGTACCAAAGAGATAGTATAGCATTTTTAGATATACAGGTCACGAGAGGTCCTGAGAGTTGGAAGACGTCAGTACATCAGAAGGCCACTCACCGTAATACTTTTTTGCATTACAGGAGTGCACATCCTTCACAGTTGAAATCCGGTCTTCCATTGTCTCAATTTTTACGGTTTAGACAAAGCTTTTCTTTTCCCGACACGCGTTGCAAATGTGCACACTCTGCGCAGGCACTATGGCTGTAAGTTCACTACTACTGTGCTACTGACATGACTGGCATGGCCATAGCAACATATTGTGGCAACGCTTCTTGTGTCTGCCATGGCTGCACTTTAGTAAACATGCCCTTTGGTCTTCCATAAAAATGGAATTAACATTTATTCACACTTATTCTATTAGACAGAGAGCTGGGAGCATGCTGAGGATATAATCATCATCTTCATTGACTCCAGTTGGCCTCATGTGGACAGTGCCAGCAGGGACCATCTAAAAGCAGTTGTCCAAATGGTATCCACAATTTTCTCTATGATAATTTGCATCATCTGTTCTAAATCTTTATTAAATATAATGCCTAGATATTTCAGATGTAGCGGAGCCAACCTAAGGTCAAATTCCGCCAGATACTGCATGTTCACTTGGCATTCATAGACAGGATTTCTGATTTTTCTCAGTTAATTCTATAGCTCAAGTACTGTGAACAATCCTGCACTAACACCATTGAGGGCCTCAGAAAGAGCAGAGGGTGAGAAATATGAGGTAATAAATCATCCATATATGTGACTGTTAAATAATAATGGGGAGAGCAGGTAGCTTTGATATCCTTGGTGAGTGACACCTTTTCTGATACTACATTATTTAGTAAGGGGTCAATATTCAGCTATGACACAGAGATTTTTTTTTAAACTCCAACTGCTGTGCCTAAATATAATCCGAATATCAGTCATTCTCCCTTATGTGGGTTAGTCCTCATGGATCAGCCAAAGCAACTTCTGACATCAGATCTTTAATCATGGAGGGCTTTTGGAACTTTATGGGGTATGCTTACTAAACCGCGGTAAAGGAGCAAGTGTGCCATTAGCACACACTAACGGGGCACTTGTGCTGTTAGCGCACGCTAAAGACACTTTAGCGTGTGCTAACGGTACCGGCATCGTAAAGCACCCTGTGAGCGGAAAGGAGGCATCCACAGGGAGGAGAGTGGTGGTCAATGAGCATGGAGTGGGCAGGAACAAGACCTTGCTCTCTTAACAATGGCACCTTATGCCAGGAACCTTACCGCATATCAAAACCTCATGGTAAGGATGTATTGTGAGGAGAGAGAGCCCAGGTGAACCAAAGAAAGTGATAGTAGTGCTCCATTAGCAGCACCAGCATAGTGCCCAAGTATGAAAGAGCACTATGTTGATGGAGTAAATGGGGCAAAGAAGGCGCATATGGGTCATGCAGTGGGGGTCACTGATGCACAGGGTGGACCAGACAGTTGCCTAGGTGGCATATCAGCACATAGGACTTGAAAATATCCCAGACTGTGTCAGACCAAGGTCCATCATGCCCAGTATTCTGTGTCCAAGAGTGGCCAATCTAGGTACCTAGCAGTTTTCACAAAAGACACATAGGATCCACAATGTGTGTATTGGGCAGGCAGGGGATATTTTGGACCCCTCATTAGTAATGGTTTATGGACTGATTCCCAAGAACCTGTCCAAACATTTCTGAAACCTAGCTACACTAACAGCCTTTACGACATCCTCCGGAAATGAATTCCAGAGTTTGAATACGCGTTGATGGAGAAACCATTCACTCCCAGTAGTCCTCAATGGCTCACACTGTAGCTGTATTGCATGTCCCCTAGTCCTACTACATTTTGATGGCATAAACAATTGATCTACATTAACCCAAATCCACTTCAGGCAATATGTGCTAGACCTCTAAAATAACACTCCTCAGCCATCTCTTCCCCAGGTTGAAGAGACATAACATTGGCAGGCAGTGATGGGATCCCTGGAGAGGCAGATGGTTGTGGGGGGGGGGGGTGAGGGGTGGCTGTCCATGTATGCCTCTGCCCCCACTGGACTCTGCACCCTAGACACCCGCCTACCCGCATGTTGGCTGGCCTGGGACTGTGCACCACCAACACTGACAGCACATGGACATGTCAGCATGGCATGGGGGGGTGTTGGTGGAGGGGGCAGCAGAACCCACCTGCAGCAGACCAAGTCCAGGCCCTGCATCAGTGCACCGTGCACCATGTGCCAAGGTCTGTCTGATGGGAAACATGTCAGCCCCGGGGATGGATATGACCATGTGGCAGCACTGTGGTGCACTACATACAGTTGGTGTGTTCAGGAGCAGAGGGTCATAGGTTTGTGTCCTGGCTGTGGATCATGCAGTGCATGTCCCTATGGCTAAATTTTATCACACAGTGCAGGGACAACATTAACATGTGCAACCCCCAATGAATCGGCCAACAAGGGTACAAACGCCCACAGACAGGCTCCATTATCCTCATCTGAATGAAGAGTCAGACTGACAGCACCGGCACACTGAGCGGCCGTTAACATTAGAGCACACTACTAGCTCCTTCAGAATGAGCACCCCTTAACAATGCCTGAGCTGAGATTGGGACCAGATTGATAGGCAGGAATGCCAACCATCTCTATTTTTGCACAGTGCGTCGATATAAGTGTGTGTGTGTGCATGTCTATCCATTGTTTTGTGCCTTTGTACACTTCACTGAGCTTCAGAGTGCCTAAGCTGTTTTCAGCTTTAGCCTGCAAATGTGCATGATGAGGAGCAAAGTATTGTGGGTATAACCTGAACAGGGCGAATTGGCCAGGATGTGTCTGCATCGGAGGTAGGGCAATGGCTGGGATATCGTAGTGCCCGACTGCACCTGCATGGATCGGGTGGCCACAGCATGTCATATTGGGAGGGCACTCTCACTCTGACCGAGCATTGATCATGGCATGGCTATATATCCACATAATGCTGTACTGTGCTTGGTTCTATTGATATGGGTGTACTTCCTTTTTTGGGGGGGGGGGGGGGAACACGGGGGACATGATCACTGGGCCAACTGCTGGGTGTCCATGGTTGCTCTGTGCATGTGTACTGACCAGTGGATTGTCTTCAGTTAGTATGTGCATTGCTAGAAAACCAAGTGGTAGGCAGTATGTGCAGTCTGATCGTGCTTGTTGTGGGTGAATGTTAGACCTAGGTGGTTGGGACATGAGGTGTTCAGGCCTACTCCCAGTGGTACTGGTAGAGCCAACAGGACCCTAGTCACAACCCCATGTAAGTCTAGGTTTTTCTCCTTCCCCCCTTCCCCTGCAGTTTCTTTGTATCCAGCCATTGTTATGTAGAGAGGTGTGAAGGTGTAGCTTACTGGTTAGTGCATGGTCTCTGTAAGCAGAAGACAGGGGGTTTGATTCCTAGCTATTCTTTTTTTGTGACTGTCCTACTCAGATCATTTTCTTGCCTGCAACAGTCAGGGCTCTGCAGATCAGTGCTGACAGCCCATACTGAGTGTAAGCTGGTCTGTACAGGGCGGTGTACACAACCAGACTGTCTAAGAAAACCTGAGAAAGAGTTAATTTTGTTCAGAACTTTGCTTAGAAATAAACTTCATATATTTGCTTACTAAGTAGGTGAAGAGGTACAAGTCCTGTAAATAAGAAAAGGGGCAGGTTGTCCTCCAGCCTTTCAGTCTCAGGGTTACTAGATATCAAGCAGTCAGCAGTAAACAGTTATGTCTTGGAATACATGTATGTCTCCTCATACTGACCCATGCTGATTAGAAATTGACCTATGATGTGATGAATACGTAATACCTGACGTAGAACAATAAAGTGAAATTATGCTGTATCCTCCAAAAGAGCCTTATAAATAAAGTAAACCATAGCTAATAGTTAGAGTAAACAAAGAGAACTTGTTTCTATTTGTTTCTCCCCGCAAAGCTTTGGTGTATCTATATAGAAGTGTGTGGTATTTTATTGCTGTCTCTTAGATTTCCTTCTCATTGCTTTGAGTGTGGTTTTCTGTGACTCCAAGAGCCCTGAAGGTTGCTGGTGAGGGGGGGCAAAGAGCAGCCCTTCAGTTGGTGCCGTGCCGGTCTACAGCTTTCTCCATTCCTGGCAAGGGCAGAAGGTGTTTGTGAGTATTGTATGGTGACAGCAATGGGTAATCTGTTGGGTAGACGGGATTTATCTCAGTTGCGTGAATGGCATGACAAAGCTATGGTTTTAGCTGTTCAGAAAGGTAGCCCTTCTTATTGTATGCGTGAGAAGTATGGGGATATGGCTACTAATTATATTGTACACTGGCATGCAGTGACTAACGATAATGTGCTTTTACAGTTTCCTTTGGAGGGAACGTTTTCTATAGATAAACTTCGTTATCTGAAATGTGCTTTGCAGGCTAAACATAAATTATGTGATGCCCGTGAAGGGCTAGTGTTTAGTTGGGTGGCAACAAATGGCACATGATATGAAAAATGGTTTGTTTGTGTTAAACAATGCTGGTAAAGCGAGTGAACCACAGGAGAATGATAATGAACGGGCAGGGAAATTCCCAGCCATTCTTTCTCCAGAATATGATGCAGATGTGGCTGCATTGGTAATTGGAGCTGGAATTTGGATGGCCAGAGAGCTGCGTGCCTTCCTCCCCCACCTGATGAGTTCACTCCTGTATATCAATGTTTTTCTAACCCAGAAGACTGTGATTCTTGGGATGCATGACTATTATTGAATCTGAATGTAACTTTTCAGGGTGAGTTAGAAGCTAAACTGGGAGGCTCTACTGTGAAATTCATCATTGATTCGGGAGCTACTACATCTGCGTTGCATCTACAGGATCTGCCTGCAGTTTATCAAACTCTTCTAGCACATGCTCCAGCAGTGCATTGTGAAGGCATTGAAGGTAAGATAATTCCTCACCGTAAACTTGAAGCTTTGCCTTTGCAGATTGGAGAGACTGTATACCCTACTAACTTTCTGGTAGGAGACACATTACCAGTGAATCTTTTGGGTCGTGATTTCCTGGCTTCACATCATGAAACTTTATCCTGGATGAGTGGAAAGTTACATTTTCAGTTGTATTCTCTCTCTGAAGTGCAGCCCCCTGCGGATGTCAAAGCTCTTCACCCTGATCTGGGAAGACTTCCATCTACTCTGTGGGCAGTCCCAGGATCAAATGTCGGATGTCTCTCAATTCCTCCTGTGAAGATTACCGTAAAACCTGGTGTACAACTTCCTAGACTCAAACAGTATCCACTATCAGCAGCTGCTATAGATGGAATTCGACCGGTAATTGAAGATTTACAGATGCAAGGTGTCATCTATCCTACTGCATCGCCATGTAAAACTCCGATTCTTCCTGTACTGAAAGCTGACGGCAAGACTTATCGATTTGTGCAAGATCTGTGAGCTGTTAACAAGGTAATTCTGCCAATCTTTCCCTTGGTACCTAATCCACATGATATCTGGACACAGGTACCTCCAAAAATCTATGTGGTTTTCTGTTGTAGATTTGAGTTCTGCTTATTTTTCAGTGCAAATTAGCAAAGAAAACCAATTTTTATTTGCTTTTCATTTTGACAATCAGCAGTACACATGGACTAGACTATGCCAGGGCTACACGGACAGTCCTGCGTACTTCTCGCAGGCTCTAAGAACTGCGTTATTAGATGTGAAGCTTGACCAATCCTCTTTAATTCAATATGTGGATGATTTGCTTTTATGTTCACCAAGTTATGAGATCTGTTTAGCAGACTCATTATCTTTATTAGCTCATATTGCCAAATTAGGCCTGAAAGTCAATTTGTCTAAATTGCAATTTGTATCTCAAAATGTTACTTTTCTGGGTGTTGTTCTAACTCCAGCTGGCCGTGCAATTACTTCTGCCAGATTGGAACCCATTGTATTATTGTCTTTTCCAGCAACACCAGCATTGTTACATAGATTTCTGGGATTGTTGATTTTCTGTAAACAGTGGATAGCTAATTTTTCAGACCTTACAGCTCCGCTTTATGCGTTGTTTGGGAAAGAGGTCTCATTGTACCTACGTTATCACAGTGGGAAGCTTTTGTAAATTTAAAGACTGCACTAAGCACTGCTCCATGCTTGTCTTTTCCAGACTATTCTTTAACATTCAAATTGTATGTGGCTAGTTCAGCCATATCTGCCACCTGTGTGCTTTTGCAAACATTTCCAACTGGTCGCAAGCCGATAGGATATTTTTCAAAGCGGTTTGACTCAGTGACTTTGGGACTTCCGCCCTGCTTCCGCAGTTTAATATCGGTGGCATTTGCAATTGAAATTACAGATTTTTTAGTGCTACAGCACCCTCTTGAGGTATATGTGGCACATTCCATTTCTAGGTTGCTCCATTTAACTAAAACCGTGCTATTCTGCATCAGTGCGGTTTACATTGAATAAACTGAAATTACATTGAACAGGGCATTATAACTTGGAGATAACTATCTTACAGGGAACATGGGCTATGGAGGGTTAAGTGGCTTGCCCAAGACCACAAGGAGCACCTGTGGGACTAGAAACCCCAGTCCTTCCAGACCAAGGTTGCTGTCCTCTAGTGGGATTTGAACTCCTGACCTTCCGGCCTGAAGTACCTTGTCCCAACCACTAGGCTACTCCTCCATTGATCTCACATAACCACTACTACTCTGTCCTCCTGTCACTGCAAACATCCTGCTGCTTCTGCCTCCGCTGGGGGACACGTCTTCCCCATCCTATGCCACACACTGCATTGCAGCACTTTACATTGGCACCACCCTGTGCATCGGTACAGCTGCCTCCCACATGCACGTCTGCTTTACTGGCTGCCACATAGGGTGCCCACCAACATGGCAGGTCCATCAACTCCCATCTGTCCTTCCTTCCATCATCGGTACATTGACATTCCTTGGTGCTCTATCCAGCTGGTTTACAGTTGTTTTCCTGCCTTAAGATGCATGCTTTCCACTTTAGGGCACCTTGTCTCTCCTTAGGATGCCTTCTCCCCTGTTAGGACACCTTATCTCCTGTTAGGGCAACTTATCTCTTGTTAGGGCACCTTAACTCTTTGGGCACCTTATCTCCTGTTAGGGCATCTTATTTCAAGTTGAGATGCCTCATCTCCTGTTATCACCCCTTAAGATACCTTGTCTCTCTTTAGGACATCTTGTCACCTTACCGTACTTGGTATTGTTAACTCATGTTAAATGACCCAAGGCACCCTAACACTGGCATGCCCCCTACCCGCCCACTGCCTTATATGGCTTCAGGCACCTTAGTGCTGCCCTTACCGCTGGTGACTTTACCGTGGTTTAGTAAACATACTCCTATGTTTACATTTAGACCCTCAATCTGAAACCAGATCTAAAGGTTGATTAAATTCCGCAGCCAAATAGGAATGTCAACGTAAGTCACTAAAAAAAACCTGGATTATTGGCATTGGGTAAGTAGACACACAATTAATTTTAGGGTACTCCTAAAATGTATTTCGGCTAAAACCCATTTGCTCGCTGAGTTACTTTATTGAAAGATTAACTGTATCTAATTATTTTTAGCCAAAACTATGGGCTCACAATTTTTCTTCTTACAAGCAGAAGAAATAGTCTCATTGATCTACCCCCCTTCTCAGTTGTAAGCCTTCCTGAAGGGACAAATGTGTTTCCTGTAGCAAAGTCACATCCCCCATCATTCTTTTACAATAAATTAAAAATGTTTTCCTCTTTATTGGATGATTAATCCCCTGAATGTTTAAAAAAAAAGAAATTTATTATCCCTATTATCATGCTAGAATGGAAAAGAAAATTGACACCATATGTAGCCACACAATATGACAAGCAATTATCTTGGCACTCTCCCCTCAATAATTTCCTCAACAAGAAAAATCATAACAAAAAAACAGGAAAATAATTCCCTACCTAACTAGAATAGAATAACGAACTTCCAGGTCATAGCCATCAGACCACTGAGGACAAATCTTTAATTCTTTTAGGGGTACTTTTACTAGGGAGCGTTAAGTGCGCAAGAATGCCATTAATGCCTGGTATCAGCACCCTTGTGCCTTTAACACTGCGATAACGCTGCATTATTGAGCATTAAAGGCTCTCACAGAGTTAAGGGAACAGGAGGTGGAGAGTGGGCATTAATGGGGCGGAGAGTGGGCATTGACAGGGTGTGCTCCCCTAACGCCGGTTGCACAAGCATGTGTTAGAGCTCTTTAATGCTGGGAACTCTAACACCAAGTAAAACCTCGCAGAAAGGGGGCATTTTGAGGGAAGAGAACCCATTTAAACATCTGCAATGTGATGCACAGACAGGGGAGCCCAAGAGTGTGGTAGTAGTGCTCCATTAGCAGCAACAGCATAGTGCTCAAGAATGACAAGGCACTATGCTGATTGTGCCAATGTGGCAAAGGAGGTGTCACATGGGTGTTGCTGTGTGGGAAAGTAGGTGCCATGTGGTGCTGCTGTGGGGCTTACAGGTCCAGGAGGGTAACAAGGTGGCTGCCCAGGGAGACCATATATGATGCATGGTATGATGCTGTGGTGACAGTAGCAGCACACTTATATGCTGAAGCAGGCAGAAGTAAGTGCTGCCACCCCCACTGCCACCATGTCAGCACTGAGTGAGTGTGAGGGTTATGGGGCAGCGTGTTCTTGCGGTGAGTGACTGGTGCAACATGGCAGCTGCACTGTCAGTGGGATATCAAGCATGGCAGCAGTAGGCACACTGGAGAACATCCCCATCCCCCCACCAGAGGTCTAAGGCAGCAGCCACAGCCCGCAGGTGAGGGGGTAGGAGCGCGATGGTGTGACTATACACAGGCGGGCCACCAAACTATTGCAACAGGCAGCACTGTGGTGGCAGTGGGAGCACGCTTGTAGGGGGAGATGGATTGTCTGGCATGCTGCCTACCACCAGCGGTGGACCCTGGGACATGGCTAGTGTGCACACTGGATGTGCTGTGCCTGGGATCAGGATGCCCACACTCGTGCCTATTGAATGAATATGTGGCTGTGGTGCCTAAAGAGTGCACTGAGCCAGGAATACTATGCAATCTGAGAGCAGGCCATAGGAATGGAAAACATGAGCACCCTGCCCCCTCACATTCAAAATGATGACCCTCAACTAGGAGTGGTCTGGTGCCCCCTCCATAACCCCATATGCAATTGGACACAACTGTCCTTGTCACATGTGAATCTAGATTACCCATTGTTCTCGGCGACATATCTGAGTGTTCCTTGACTCACCCACAAGCACACACCATGCAGTGGGTACATAGGGCATTATGCTGGGGCACCCATGGGCTGTAATATGTGTGTCCAGGTACTATGGCCTGCCACAGTGACTGGACAGATTCCATATGCACGAGATACATGTCACATGTACCAGCAGCATAGCAAGGCCGTACAACATACTGACCTCACAAGACATCCCTCTCACACACCTCCCTAACAGACTCAGACAAACAAGGATGGCACAAAGCCTGCAGACAGCTAAGCACACATAGGCACATCCCAAGTCATGTCCACATGCACCTTGAGAATGACCGCCTATATACCCTTGCACAGAAGATTCCACACAGCTCTGCTGTGGCTCCAAACACAAGGCCTGTGTGTATGTATGAGCAAGGGGTCACAGGTTCAAAGCCAGCTGATGGCCAGCATGTGCTTGAGTTAAAGAACCAGTACTAGTTGACTAGCCAATGGCAGCACATTTTCCTGTTGACCTAACTACTAGCATCACAATAAGAATTCAGGTCCAGTTTGAGGGCACAGCCTCAGTTTCTTAGGTACCCACAGGGTAAGGAGGACTGTTTATCTCAATTAAACTGCACCAGATAACTGAGCCTTATTAACTCTCCTTGAGCATTGCCCTTATAGGGATTCTCCCTAAGGAGGCCATAGGTTTAAATACAAATCCAGATCACAATGTGCAAACCAGCAAAACCAGAAGAATCATGTGCAAACTCCCCCCCCCCCCCATTTCATCCAGAATGGGTCCTCACACTCAGCTGTCAAACAGAGACACTGCACAATATAAGACTGGATAGCAGAGCATGCTAACAGCGCCAGCACACTGAGCAGGCATTCACAATGGATGAGCAATATAAAAGGCCTAAGGGGCAGGAAACAATGACAGAGTGCACCACTTTTGCACAGTGAGGTCATCTGTGTGTGTGTGTGTGTGTGTGTGTGTGTGTGTGTGTGTATCTCCCCAGAGGACTGTGAGCCGCAGAAATGCAGTGTGCATGCATGTCATGGCCAGGCTTAATGTCTGTGGATACAAACTGCTTCATGTCAGCTCTTTAGCAATGCAACAGTGTCAGACCACATGTGCAAACTGCCATTTGTAGATGCATACCTGGGGGGTGTCCACTGTGTCTGCAGTGTAGCTGAGTGCATGTGCTACATTGGCCGATTCGGCAAGGTTCAGTGCAAGGGACATAACATGATGTGGGTGTGCAAGTATGATCACTGCCGCATGCTGTGTAGGGGGGTACAGTGTTTGGGGATGTATCTGACATAGGCCACAGTGGCCCAGAATGTCTGTGGCTCAATATCCACTGCACCTTGCATTGCAGTTCCTTTACACAAGTCCACAGTTAAAGGGTATGCAATTGAAGGGAAGAGGATTCTGGGTATTGTCAAAAACAGCACCATTTACAAAGGATGTCTATGAGTCAGAGGCTAGGTATATGGCAGATCCAGCTTACCATGTGGCTGCCACAAGCATGACCAGGGTGCACACAACATTGAATACAGATAGGTCACTCTCACTCCAACTGAGCTGTGACCATGCCACGACTATGTATCCACATGGTGCTATATATGTAATGTCAAGCTGCAGTCATGTGACTGTAGGACTTCTCTTGGCGGCCTAATCAATGCTGCAGCTGCTGGATGTCTTTGCTGTTTGTAGAAATCCTGGATGCACATGGTTGCTCTATGCGCATGCAGTGTGTGATGACTAGTAGTCTGGGCCAGCTGATACAGACTGACTGTGGGTGATCAGATTGTCCTAGAAGGTTCTGCTAATAGTTGATCTAGGATGATAATGACTGGTGTTGCAGGTCCCTCCCTCTCCTGGCAAAGGTCAGTGTTTTGGGATTCTGGGAAACAACTACTGCAACCCTGGTGACTGTTATGAGATCTGATAGTATAGTCCATGGCCAAAAGGAACAGGAGGCAAGGCCCAGAGATAACTGGACATGCCACCATACCCCAATTGTGCATACAACCAAGTGACTAGCAGCACATTGGCTGTGCTATGGCTTTGCTTCAAGACAGGGAGGCTCCAGCAATTACAGTGCAGGCCCTCGGCACCAGGTGATGTGTGCCCACCCCCTTATATTCAGGGTGACCGCCTACAACCAGTCAGTAACACGCTTTGCAGCTGTGATGTTCTGGAAGCCCACAACCCCCTGTGTAACCTGGCCTGATATGATGGATCATAGCATTCTCCCTTTGGTGAGTGCTTGCAGAACACAATTCAGAATGTGCTTGAGTTAAAGAACCAGTACTAGTTGACTAGCCAATGGCAACTCATTTTCCTGTTGGCCTAACTACTAGCATCACAATAAGGTTCAGCTCCAGTGGGAGGGCACAGCCTCAGTTTCTTAGATGCCCACAGGGTAAGGAGGACTTTTTTCTCAATTAAGCTGCACCAGTGAACTGAGCCTTCTTAATTCTCCTTGAGCCTTGTCCTTATAGGTATTCTCCCTGAGGAGGCCATAGGCTTAAGTACAAATCCAGACCACAATGTACAAACCAGCAAAATAATCCAGAACTGCTCCTCCTTCAATGCACAGCAGTTACATAACAACTCACAAGGCTCTCCCTGGAAATTCCAACCCACATATTTGTAAACTGGATACAAAGCTACTTAATATCTTTATCTGTTAAGACATATGACAGCTCTCTTCCTTTCTTCTATGAACTCTTGCAGTTCCTCTTGGTCTTAAAGGTGCGAGTTCTATTGGCCTGAGTGACCTACATCCTAGCAGGGTAGAGGAGGCTGTATCGCATGCCAAGGTCTTTAGTATTTGTACTTTAATGCAGGCATTCGGGCCAGGTCTGGAATGCTTAGACTTTTCTTGTCTTTGTAGGACATGGGTACATTCATTTTCACAGCACCAATAATTTTTAGAACTTGCAGATAGCTCAGGAATTTTGATACAACTGGCCTAGGCTACTTTGCATGAGATCATGAATGATTCTGGCAGGTTCCCAAAAAGTACATAGGTTCCACAATGCTTGTCCCGGGGTAAGCAATGGATTTCCTGGGTCCTCCTAAATAATGGTTTATGGATCTTTCCTCCAGGAACTTGTCCAAATCTTTTTTAAACCCAGCTATACTAACAGCTTTTACTACATCCTCCAGTAACGAATTCCAGAGTTTACAACCTCCGGTAATGAATTACAGAGTTTTTCCTTTTTCAACTTTTGCAGAGACTTTTCACTTTCTTCAAACACAACTTGGGAACAGCAGGTGGATGCAAAAAACCAGAGGGCAAAAGTGAAAGGGGATATTTTAAGGGCAAAAAATGTTCTGTTTGAAAAGTAAATAAATATAAAAGGAAAAGGAGGCCACTATGGTTCTTGAAAGAAGTAGCTGAAAAGGTGCAAAAAAAGAGGGCAGCCAAGAGCTCACAGAAAGAGAAGCTAGAAAAGTTAGTCAGGAAAGCAAAGATACAAATGGAAAAAAATAGCAAATGTAGTAAAATGGGGAGGACAATATATTTTTCAACTGTGATAGTGAGAGGAGAAAGTGCAAAAGTGGTATTGTCATACTCAAGGGTGAAGGGGAGTAATATGTAGAAGCTGGTGAGTATGCAGAGGAATTGCTGATATGTTGATTTGTTGATATGGAAGGACAGTTGTTGATATGGAAGGACAGACTAGATAGGCCATGTGGTCTTTTTCTGTCGTCATGTTTCTATGTTTCTATAGCTTAGCAAATATTTATGTTATGTTCACAGACGAAGGACCGGGAGCAGAATCCTCAAATAACACCCACAAATATGTTCAGAAATGAGGTGGCTCTTGGACAGTTTTCAGAAGACTGTGTTTGGGAAGAGTTAGCTAAACTAAAAGTAGACAAAGCAATTGGGCCAGATGGGATACATCCGAGAGTATTGAAACATAGAAACATGACGGCAGAAAAAGACCACATGGCCTATCTAGTCTGCCCTTCCATATCAACTATTACAATAGTTCCTTTTTTTCCTTTTGAGATCCTCTGTGTTTGTCCTATGCTTTTTTGAATTCAGATACTATCCTCATCTCTACCACCACCACCAAAAGACTATTCCACGCATCTACCACTCTTTCCGTAAAGAAGTATTTCTGCATACTACTCCTGAGTCTATCACCTTTCACCCTCATCGTACATCCCCTCATAGCAGAGCTTGCTTTCAAATCAAAAGAGGTTCTCCTCCTTTGCGCTATGCCACGGAGGTATTTAAACTCCTCTATCACGTCTTTCCTTTAACATATATATATTAAGATCCTCAAGGCTATCATCATATGCTTTATAACAAAGATCACTAACCATTTTAGTATCCACCTTCTGCACTGACTCCAACCTGTTTAGATCCTTTTGAAGGTGCGGTCTCCATAATTGCACACAATACTCCAAATGAGGTCGCACCAAAGACCTATACAGAGGCACTATCACCTCCTTTTTTCTGCTAATCATTCCTCTCCCTATGCACCCAAGCATCCTTCTAGCTTTTGCCGTTGCCTTTTCTACCTGTTTAGCTATTTTAAAGTAGTCAGACACCATTACGCCCAGGTCCTGCTTTTCTTTTGTGGACAGAAGTATTTCACCCCCTATACTGTACTGCTCCTTTGGATTATTGCAGCCTAAATGGATGGCCCTGCATTTTTTAGCATTACATCTCAGCTGCAAAAATCATTCTTCAAACTTAGCTAGATCCCTCCTTGTGTTATTTACCCCTTTCTGGGTGTCTACTCAATTGCAGAATTTGGTATCATTTGCAAAGAGGCAAACCTTACCCGACAGCCCTTCTGCAATATCACTAACAAAGATGTTAAAAAGAATCAGACCAAGGACAGATCCCTGCGGCACACCACTGGCAAGCTCCTTCTCCTCAGAGTGAGCTCCATTTACCTATACCCTTTGTCGTTTCCCACTCAACCAATTTCTAACCCAATCAGTAACTTTAGGGTCTATCCCTAAGGTGCCCAGTTTGTTGCTAAGTCTCCTGTGCAGAATGGTGTCAAAGGCTTTACTGAAATCCAAGTACACCACATCCAGGGCTCTCCCTCTGTCCAACTCCCTGGTCACCCAGTCAAAGAAAGCAATTAGATTTGTCTGACAAGACATGCCTCTGGTGAATCCATGCTGCCTCGGATCACGCAATCCACTGGACTCCAGAAACCTCACTATTTTCTCTTTCAGCAGCGTTTCCAATAATTTATACACCACAGAGGTTAGACTAATTGGCCTGTAGTTTTCAACCACATCCTTACTTCTGCTTTTGTGTAAAGAGACCATATGTGCTCTTTCCAGTCCTCTGGCACCACTCCTGACTTCAAAGAGGCATTGAAAGTTCAGTCAGTGGAGCTGCTAGAATGTCCCCAAGTTCCTTCAGTATTCTCGGATGTATCCCATCTGATCCCATTGCTTTGTCTACTTTTAGTTTAGCTAGTTCCTTACAAACAGTCTTCTGAAAATTGTTCGAGATCCTAGTCGCTTCTGTTCCTATTTATGTGTGTTTTCTGAGGTCCTGCTCCTGGCCCTTCATCTGTGAACACAGAACAGAAATACTTGTTAAGCAATTCCGCTTTATCCTCATCAGCTTCTATATATTGCTCCCCTTCACCCTTGAGTCTAATACAACTTTTGCCCTTCCTCCTCTCACTGACATATCTGAAAAATGCCTTATCCCTTCATTTTATTGCATTGGCAATTTCTTCTTCTTTTTGTATCTTTCCTTTCCTGACTTCTTTGCTAGCTTCTTTACGTTTTTCCAAATATAGATGCCTGTCTTCCTCTCTCTGTGATCTTTTGTAGTTCATAAAGGTCTTCCCCTTTTTCTTCACCTTTTCAGCTACTTCATTTGAGAACCATAGCAGCCTCTTTTCCTTTTATCTTTATTTATCTAGCATAAAGGTTCGTTGCCCTTAAAATATCCCCTTTCAGTTTTGCCTACTGTTTTCTACATCCTCCAGCTGTTCCCATCCTGCTGACGACTCCTTGAAGGATTGGTCCTTCTTGGCAAAGTTTGTTTTCCTAAAATCTAAGACACTCACTTTTGAATGGATTTTATCAACCCTAGTCCTAATTCTGAGCCACACCATCTGGTGATCACTGTATGTGAGATGATCTCCAACTATAACTTCAAAAACACTTTCTCCATTGGTAAGCACCAAGTCCAGTATGGCCCCTTCACGGGTGGGTTTTGTTACTAGTTACCTGAATAGTTCTCCTTGTAGAGAATCCAGAATCTCCTTACTTCTAGATGCCACCACAGCAGGGAAGTGCCAATCAGCATCCAGCATATTGAAATCAACTATCAGTAGCACTTCCCCTTTCCTGGCAGTACTGTGTGTTTATTTTATTTATATTCTCTTATATACCTCGCTATTCTGCATCAGTGCAGTTTACATTGAACAAACTAAAATTACATTGAACAGGACATTATTACTTGGAGATAACTATTTTACAGGGAATATGGGCTATGGAGGGTTAAGTGGCTTGCCCAAGACCACAAGGAGCACCTGTGGGACTAAAAACCCCAGTCCTTCTGCCCCAAGGTTGCTGTCCTCTAGTGGGATATGAACCCCTGACCTTCTGGCCTCAAGTACCTTGCCCCAACCACTAGGCCACTCCTCCACTCCACTGTGTGTCTTCTATTAAATCTCCATCCACTTCTTCTTCCTTTGAGGTGAATGCATATCACGCCAATGCAAATGGATTTCTCTTTCCCTCTTTATACAGTGCCTCCTCTCTAAGCCCTGTAATTATATAGCTTTAATATTATTTTTCACATATAGTGCCATTCCTCCTCCACTTCTTCCTACCCGTCCTCTCTGAGTAAAGTATAGCCTGGTATCCCTGTCATGGTTATCCATGAACCATGTCTCCATAACTGCCACTAAATCCAAGACAGACTATTCCATTAAAGCCTTAACATCTGGGATCTTATTTCCCATGCTATGAGCATTTATACTCACTGCTTTCCAGATGTTGCCCCTTTTACCCATTACTATAGAGGTATTTCATGTTTCACTTACCTTGGGGCTTTCACCACTTACATGGGAACTTTCATCACCCATCCCCAGTGAATCTAGTTTAAAGCCCTCTTCAGTAGGTTAGCCAGTCTACTACTGAAGACATGTCGACCCTTCTTGGACAGATGGGCATCATCTCTGCTCTGTAACCCTTGGATCATCATCCATTGGTCCAGGAAGCTAAAACGCTCTTGATGGCACCATCCGCACAGCCATGCATTTATCTCCAAGATGCAAGCTTTTCTGCCTTGGCCTTTACCCTCAACGGGGAGGATTGAATAGAATACCACTTGCACACCCATCTGCTTCACCCTCTTTCCCAGAGCCATGAAATCACTTTTGATATGCTCAGAGGGATACCTGGTAGTATCATTTGTGCCGACATGGATGAGCAACATCAGGTAATAGTAGGCTTGACGAGTCTCAGCAAACTCTCCATAACATCTCGGATTTTGGCACCTGGCAGACAGCAGACCTCTCTAGACATCAAGTCTGGTCTCCAGATGGATGCTTCAATACCCCTCAGAAGAGACTCACCAACCACCATTACCCTTTGCTTCCTCATGGTGACTGATTCTGCAACTTTGGGGTGCTCAAGCTGTGGTTCCTCCCTTTCCTGGGATGTTTCCACCTCTTCCACTTCCAGGGCTGCATATTGGTTCTTCAATTCAAAGGCATTGTCTGAACTTTTCAATGCTTCTTTAGAGTCAGGAGTGGTCACAGAGGACTGGAGAAGGATGCTTTATACAAAAGCGGAAATAAGGATGTGGTTGGGAAATACAGGTTGGTTAGTCTGACCTCTGTAGTGGGTAAATTAATGAAAATTCTGCTAAAAGAGAGGATAATGAGGTTTTCCGAATTCAATGGATTGCAGGATCTCAGGTAGCATGGTTTTACTAGAGGCAGGTCTTGTCAGACAATCAAATTCATTTCTTTGACTGGGTAACCAGAGAGTTGACCAAGGAAGAGTCCTAGATGTCAGTAAAGCCTTTGACACTATTCCACACAGGTGACATTAATAAATTGAGCATCCTGGGGATTGACCCTAAAGCATCAAAGGGTACAGGCTAATGGAGCTCATTCTGAGGAGAAGGAAGTTACCAGTGGTGTGCCACAGGGATCTGTTCTTGGTCCAATTCTTTTCAACATTTTTGTAAGTGATACGAGGTATTGAAGAAGAACTGTTGGGTAAGGTTTGCCTCTTTTCAGATGATACCAAAATCTGTAATAGAGTAGATACCCAGGAAGGAGTAGATAGCATGAGGAGGGACCTAGCAAAGCTGAAAGAATGGTCAAGAATTTGGCAGTTGAGATTTAATGCTAAAAAATGCAGTTCATGAATTTGGGCTGCAAAAATTCAAGGGAGCAATACAGTATAGGAGATGAAATAAGAGGTATGATCAAAAGGTATCAAAACTTGTGTAGCTATATAACAATATGTCGCACCACAGTGCTATTAAGCATGTAATGATGCTATTAAGCATGTAGTGACCTAGTTATGTGCTCTGCATATGCAGAGTGTAGCATGGCTGCAGCACACCCGTACTTTTTTAAATCACATGATGTTTGGTATTAAGTAAAAGCGGCTTGTCAGCTTTACAATGAGTGAAAAAATTGAACAGCAAATTTGCATTAAATTCTGCCAGAAACTTGGAGATTCATACAAAAAGACTCATGACAAGTTACAGCAAGTGTATGGTACAAACGTTTCCAAGAGGGCTGCCAAAGTGTTGATAGTGATGAATGTTCTGGAAGGCCATCAATGAGCAGGAATGAAGACAAAGTTGAAGCAGTGCGTACCACAATATGGTCCTATTGTCCATTGTCTACCAGGGAACTTGCTGAGGACATGACCATCAGTTTCTGGTCAGTACAGTCCATTCTTACTGTTGATTTGGGGATGAGATGTGGGTCGGCAAAATTCATGCTGAAACTCATGCCTCTGACCAAAAACAAGATTGACTGTCTGCAGCCAGGGAGTTGTTAGAATGCATTGAAAATGACTTGGATTTAATCAAAAAGATTATTACTGGTGATGAATCATGGGTTTATGGTTATGACCTGGAAACTAAGGCTCAGTCCTCACAATGGAAGACTCCAGACTCTCCCAGACCCAACAAAGCCTGTCAGATAAGAAGCAATGTCAAGGCCATGCTCACAGTTTCCTTTGATTACCAGGGTATTGTTCATCATGAGTATGGTCAAAAAGCCAAACCTTCAATAGGGAGTACTACATCCAAGTTCTGACTTGTTTGAGAGATGCAGTTCGTCATAAGAGGCCAGAGTTGCACAGGAATGGTGAATGGTTGCTTCATCATTTTTTATTTTTATTTTTTTTTATTTAAAGTCTCTTTTATACCGCGCTATTCAGCATCAGCGCGGTTTACAATAAACAATGAACATACACATTTCCAATAGTACTTTGTGTTTACATATGAACAGGATATTCAACTTGGCTAACAGGGTAACTATGTACAATCACAATATATACAATATATACAATTTGTAGGCTGATCATGTGTTTGTATGGTTTTAGACAGTGGAGATTTGGGTGGTTTCGGCAAATGGTGCTGAGTTTCTATTGGTTTCCGGGTAATGTAGGAGGAAGAGGTAGTGCTTCACGGCCTTCCTGAATTGGAATATGTCCGGGATTGATCTGATGTTGTGAGGGAGGTTATTCCAGATCATTGGTGCATAAAGTTTGAAGGACCTGCTGGATGTTGACTTGGTGCATTGAGTTATAGATCTTGAGTTATAGATCATGATAATACCCCAGCTCATGCATCACATCTTGTCCAGCAGTTTTTGGCCAAACACCAAATCGAGCAAGTCCGTCAGCCTCCATACTCACCAGACCTCACACATTGTGACTTTTTCTTGTTTCTAAAACTGAAATGACCACTGAAAGGAAGGAGATTTGATGACTTGGAGACCATTAAGCAAAAGTTGACACAGCAGCTTGTCAGTATAATGAAAGATGCATTTCAAAATTGTTTCCAGCAGTGGCAGAAGGGCCTGCCACGACCATAGTTATCAACAGGTTACCAACAGCCCAAGAACAGCTATTAGCTTCACTTTCTGGGAATTCCAATCAACTAGAACAATCACAGGCAGCCTGCATATGTTGGACAACACTGGACTGTGTTAGTCATTCACATACTATCTATGTCCAGTCTGCTAGCCATCGCACACTGCATGTGTACATAGTCACCATGAACACATTGGCTTTGTACAAACAGCATGAACATCCAACAGCCTGTCTAGTGATTGGACTGTCAAAAGAAACAGCACCCATATCACTGCACCTTGACCCTATATAGCACCATGTGGATACATAGCCATGACATGGTCACAGCTCAGTTAGAGTAAGAGTAGCCTCTCAGCATGAACAGATGTGTGTACCCTGACCATGCCCATGGCAGACCCATGCTACGATGGCTCAGTTATTGACCTTACCTCCGACTCATATACACCCTGTGTAAACCGCTCTGTTTTAGGCAAAACCCAGAATCATCTACTCCCTTTTATTTTGAACTTGGAGACAGCTTATGCAATGCGATGTACAGTGGAAAGTGGGCCAGAGACAGGCTGTGAGTGCATTCTGGCCCACAGTGGCCTACATCTGTCACATTCCTAAATACAGTGACCCCCTACACAGCTTTTGGCAGTAAGCATTGTAATAGTGCCATGCTTGTACTCCCATAAAATGTCACGTCCTTAGCCATGGACACTGCAAAACTGGCCAATGCAGCGTATGCATTCTCCCATGCTGCACATCCCCCCCCCCCACACACACACAAGATCATGTAGAAGTATGGCAGGTTGGATATGTAATTGGATGTTGGAACAGTTGCTGGCAACACATAGGCCACCATTCCCTGCCTCTATGTACTCTAACATCCTTATGATAGTCACACTCGGTGACCATGGGGAACCAGCGAGGCTGTTATGCTGGCCCTCTGATGTAACAATGCAGACTCTGAGTAGGCCCACATACTGGCTTCTGGGCATGTGAACATAGGCTTTGGCTAGGAATGCCACCTATGATGGGCACATTCTAAACATGTATGATACTGTTCCTCCCACCCCAACATTCACCTCCAGGCACTGCCTTCCCATATGGTGGCAGGCTATACAGAAACTAACATGACATCCTGTGTCACATTTTGGCAGCTGGAATTGTGCACGCAGAGGTCAGTGTCCCACAGTCACAATCAGGCACGCAGTTGCATTTGGACTCTCATTTGGGGTAATAGGTAATGTACAGCTGAATTCTTTGGCCAATGATCAGTACATAGTGTTGAGACATTGTTTATTGTGTGCAAATTTGCCTGATACAGACCTGCCTGTATGTGCATACACTGCATGGAACAAAGAGTCCCACGGATTGCACTGTGCAACTGCAGCATAGGACAAGAGCAACGTGCATGCAGGTAAATCGCAGAAACCTTCCAGTGTCACCAACTAAGTGAATGACTTGGACATTCACAGAAGAAAGTCCTCTACTTGAGCTTAGATCACTATAGGCTGCAGATGCACCAAGAGGGTTGACAGTGTTGTGATGGATACTGCTGTTATGGCAGTTGGCATTAATAAGACCTCTCACTTGTGCAAATTGATGTGTCCTGAGGCCTGGAGGCTCAGTCAGAGGTGAGGGTTGCAACACACCCACACACACACACACACACACACACACGTATCCCTCCTGCTCACTCCAGTCAAACCAGCAGGAGATTTGGGAGTGTCATGTTGTAAGGTAAGTGTAGGGGAATTCTGTGGGGATGGGCCTTGATGATGGTGTAACTGAGAATGCATTATAGCGTCACAGACACACGTTGCAATTACTTACTGAAAACTAACTTTCTGCTTGCAAATGATGTCTCACACAGTATATGGGATTGGTATATAGCCGACATGCAGCATGTTGTCTGCACAGCCATAAAGCCTCGGTACCACATTGTGATGTAGCAGACTCTTGTGAAGCAATAGAAACTAATAGTGATCCGGTGGAGAGAACCGGTACTGCAGCGGAATGCAGGATTTTCTCTTCTGAGATAAAGAAGCACAGTGCTAATCAGGAACCACACCTCACCTCAAGGCAGGTGAGGAGCCAAGTCTCTGATTGGGCACGCCCAAGCAGGAGGCGGGCAGTGCAGTACTCAAGCAGCTTGTTAAGAACCCAGAGACAGAAACACTTAGAAGGTCAGCGAGAAGGGCAAAGAGACGATCAGCGAGATTGGCAAGGAGTGGAGCAAGGAGAGGAGGAGTCAGGACACAAGCACCTGGAAGAGGACAGGTCAGATGACCAGGAACCGTTGGTGAGAGAACCACTAAGCATCTGTGATCCACGAAGGAGCAGACAGGACCTGGGAGACTCAGGGGCAAAGAAAGACTTCTGTAAGCAGAAGAATTCAAAGGCACTGAGAGACCCAAGGCTGCGGCTCAGGAGTTTAAAGGACCAAGCAGAACCTTGGAACAGGAGGCAGTGGGAGAAAGAAATACCCTGGAAGAAGCCTCAGCACAAGGTATCTGGTGGGATTGGAACGGCTAGCAAGCTTAACAGTGGGAAGCCAGAAAGAGTGAACTTTAATTGTGAGAGACAGAACAAAGGCAGAAAGTTTGATAGTAATTGGTTAAGCCAAGAGAAGCCTGACTGTTTTCCTTTTAACACTCTGAGAGACTCTCCAAGCACAGCTGAAGAGTTTTACCCTGCACTTTCATTTGGAGATAGGTGGGGGAAGGGAAATGCTTACACGCTGAACTGTTGTCCAAGTAAAAGCACTGATAATTGCCAAGAGATAAGAACATTAAACAAGCATTTACCTGAAGGAGGATATTCTCAGCCTAGCTCAGAAAATACACAGGCTGAATTACTTCTCACTGAATTCAGGGAGTTCCTTAAGAGCAGAGCAGTTTCTCCTCATAACGTAGCAAAGCCTACAAGCAGCTGTGAGGAAGAAATGCCTTTAATTTCTCTGCCGTCTACAGAGCAGGAAGTCCCGATGGACTGCTCTACATGTGTGATTCAAAAGGACATTTAAGTGATATGCTTGCCAATGTTTTATGAAAGAATATAACAAAGTTACCTCACTGATTGCTATGCAAAAGAAGCTTATGTGAAGAGAATAAGTGAAAGCATATTCTGTGCAATTCAGGAGCATTGCTGTTACCAGAGTTTTCTGTTACGTTATTGAAAGGAGGTCACATGACAACCGAATGTGATCAGTAATGGACATTTAGCCAAGCAGTAAAAAGCCTTGTTTAGTTAAGTTTCTCAGCCTTGTTTTTGTGCTACATTATTTCATTTACGTCTGCTGCATTTGAACTCCGGAGTGGGAGAAATAAACCTCACAAAAGAAATTTTCTTTGCCTTGCCTTACTACTTGAGCACCTACACAACTACAACCTTAACCCTCAAGGGCATTCAAGGCCAGCCCCTCCCTTAACCCTCAAGGTCCAGGGAGTGGGTGGGTGGCAACATGCATGCACAGTGCATTGTTGCAGCTCACATTCCTCTGGAGATACATACATGACCCCGCTGTCCAAAAGTGGTGCAGGTTGGCATTCTTACCTGCCCCTTAGGCCCCCTTTGATGCTCCACCATTGTCAATGCCTGATCAGTGTGCAGGCGCTTTTAGAATGCTCTTCAATGCTCAGGTGCTATCAATGCTGTATGCTGTTCTCTTACCAATTGCTGGCTTGTCTTTGACCTGAAGAAGGGTTTTTCGGAGTTTCAGAATTAAAACCCGAAACGCGAGTCACGTCGTCTACTGAGAATCTCGGCATTCTGGTGATTTACAGCTAAGTGATGGACTTTTTGTTCTCTTTTAAATTACATAATAAAATGGAGTAAACTCGGCGGTGTCTTTGATAAACATATTCTGGACACTGGGTAAACTTACTCCGACAAAAAATCTTGTTAGGCGTATGATAGAATTTTTTCTTGGGACAATTGGATATCTTCTTTATTGGTGTGCCCTTTTCATCCAATTGGGGTTCGGTTGAATTTACATCAGGTGCTATCAATGCCTGCTCAGGGTGCTGGTGCTATTAGCATACTCTGCCATCCAGCCATGGCTGGTTCAGCTTCTCAGTGTGGCAGCTGAGTGTGTGTACTCATGCTGGACAATATGTTGAAGATTGCACATGCTGATACAGTTATGGAAACATAAGATAAAGTTAACACACCTGGACATACCATTCCTGAATCACAGGCTGATTTTGAACCCATGACCCTTCACTTATATACACACTGGCTACGTGTTTGGAGCCACAGGGTAGGTCCCTTACTACATAAGTATATATGTGGTCATTGTCAGAATGCATAAGGGCATGAGTTGGGGTATGCCTCTATCTGCTTAGATCTCTGAAGGCTTTGTGTCATACTTGTCTGACAAGATATGTTTGACAGGTTTGGGCAAGAGACATCTTATTCAGTCTGTAAGTTGCCCTGCCTTGTTATGCTGCTGGTTCAACTGAAATTCATGTCTTGCATTTGAGATCTGTCCAGTCAAAGGGGCAGGCCATGATACATGAACACACACATTCTCCTAGGACAAGCAGGATGAGTCAGCCACACCTGGTGACATCATCTGACATTGCCATGGATACAGAAGTGTTCTCCTAGAGCTCAGAAAGGTGAGCCTTTCTGAGCACGTGCTGACTGCCCCCACCCCCGAGTCCACCCCTACCTGGCTCAGTTCTTGTTCTTCCGCCCTTCCTCTTGGACGGAAATTCCAGCTCTCCCCTACTATGGATAAAGAAAAAACTTCCAAGAGAATCAAGGATAAACAAGAGAAAACCAGCAAACTCGGTTTCAAGAAATACTGCTCTAAAAAGATGCTCTACAGATGCCCATGATCGCTGCTTGCGCTGCCTGGAGGACTGGTCCCACTGTGCTCGCATGTCTCCCAGGGCCTGCCGATCCTGCAGCCACGCTCTGCAAGACTACCTCTCCGAGAAGGACTCACCCTCTGAAGCTCAATCTGCAGCCCCTCCTGTTTCTGCAACACCCAGCACCAGCGGGAAGAAAACCAAGCAGCCGTTAGGGACCCAGAAGAGCGACCGCATGGCTACTTCAAAGATAGTTGCTGTGCCAAGCTCTTCCACCTCAGCCACGACCCAGGATGTGCCTCAAGGGGCCTCTTCCCTCATTCCAACTCCTGGATCTCCTTCCTGTGCACCTGATGCGTCACCGGCTCAAAGCTCTGCAGCCGCGCGCAACAAGAAGGAGACTCTCCATACCAGTGTCATTTCCCACACCATGAGGAAAGACCTGCCCATGGACCATGCAATTGGCCAACATCACGATGACGTCCACAGTGATATTGGCCACCCCCATGCTGACCCCAAAACCAGCCACATCAGCTCTCTCCAAGCCAGGCACTCCTCATCCCCTCAGTGGCAGCACTAACGCCACTCAGGCAATCGCTACAGCACAAGTCCTCGCAGGAGCATTGGCTCTCTCAGAGACAGCCATTCTTCATCCCCCCGGCACCAGCACCGGCACCAGCGCCGCTCAGGAAGCTGCGTCAGCACAAGTTCACGTAGGAGCAGCAGTTGAGAGGCACAGAGGAGGTGCAGACAATGTAAGAGAAGCTCCTGCAGTAGTTCTCTGTCTCCTACCTCCTACTCACCCCCATGGAAGAGCCAGAAGCAAGATTCCAGAAGGCACAAGTGACACTCCCATCACTATGCTCTGGCTCCAGCCTCCTTTGATCCTGAGCACCCACCTACAGCCATGATGGACTTGTGGAAGAGTTTCTTGGTTCAGAACGTCCCTGCACAGGACATGCAGATAGCACAGCCTCACTCATCAATACCAAGTATTAGGACACCAACTCCGTGAAGATCACCCTCACCCATTGGTTTATCCCCGGAGCGCCTCTCCTCAAGAAGTGAAGCAGAGGAGGAGGCCGAACATATCTCTTTGCTCGGCCCCTCACCCACAGGCAAGCAGCAGAGAGTTACCCTTCTACAGCACTGCCTATCCCGCCTTCACCTCCGGAGGACTTAACATACCCCAAGTTCCTCCAGAAACTGTCCTCACGCCTCGCTCAAAACCCTGCAGACGCACCAGACCCTAGGAGTGAGGTCCTGAGGCTTCTGAAGTACCTGGACACGCCAAGAACAGTGGTCTCCATCCTGATCCACTGCCTCCTACTGGACACTCAACCACAACTGACAGACACCTGCATCCATCCCAGCCACATCACGCCGGCTAGACACAAAATACCAAGTACAGCCATCACCTGGGTTTGACAAGTCCCAGTTACCACACCAGTCCATTGTGGTGGAGTCCACCCTGAAACAGGCAAAGAGCTCCCGCACGCATGCAAATGCACCCCCAGGCAAGGACCACAAGGTCCTGGACAACCACGGAAAAAAGGTCTTCCAAGCTACCATGCTTAGTGCAAAGATTGCAGCACACCAATTTCAGCAGGTCCTCTATCTTGATACCATTCTATACAGCCTTAAGAAAGCCACAGATGAATTGTCCAAAGAATCCAAGGCTAAATTCTCGCTCCTTCTGGGGGATCTGAGCGAGTGTGGCAAGCACCTCATCCACTCCACCTTTGACGCCTTTGATGCTGCCTCCAGGGGAGCCGCAACAGCGATTGCAGCAAGATGCATGGCCTGGGTCTGGGCATCAGGCCTAAAAGAAGACACGCACGAATGTCTGGTGGATGCACCTTGCATTGGAGATAACCTGTTCGGAGCCAAGGTGAAGGAAACAGCAGGAACACTTCGACACACTCCAGAGACTAGCTTCTGACAGTATGGATAAAAACTGTAGTTCCAGGAAGTTGCAAGGCTACTACTACTGGAAGTCCCAGCCACCCAGAAGGTACCAGCTACACCAAAGGTGTCAGATGAAGTGCTCCAACTACCATTCCTACCAGCCAACCTACCACCCCTACAACCAAAAACCACGCACCAAGGAATGCAGATAACAGAAAAAAGCCGCGATATCCTCTAGGAAAAGCACACCATCTTTTTGACGACGCAACTCCCATATGCCTGCTGGTGGGAGGATGTGTGGCCTTCTTCAAGGAGGTGTGGGGGAGAATCATCACAGGGAAGTGGGTTCTACAGATCATAGATCAAGGCTACTGCATCCGCTTCATGACAACCCCTTTGCAGAGGTCTGTCCCCCACAGCCACATACCTATCTATCTTGGCAATATGATGACCCAAGAAATCAAGGCCCTCCTGGATGCCCGGGTGATAGAACGAGTGCCCCAAGAAGAGACAGGGAGCAGATTTTACTCCAAGTACTTCATGGTACCCAAGAAGTCAGGTGGAGTGTGCCCAATCCTCAATCTACGCCGTCTCAACAAGTTTATCTGCAAGGAACTCTTCAGGATGTACTCCCTAGGGTCCATCCTGCCCCTAATACAACAGGATGACAGGTTAGCATCGCTCGACCTGCACAACGCCTATGCCCACTTCCCTATTTATCCAACATACAGGAAGTTCCTGCGCTTCTGCCTCAGGAACAACCACTACCAATACAAGATGCTTCCATTTGGCCTCTTCCCAGCACCAAGAGTGTTCATCAAATGCATAACAGTGGCTGCTGCCGACCTCCAGAATCTGTGTGTTTCCCTATCTGGATGATTGGCTGATCGCTGCCCTCTCCAGACCAGCAGCGAGGGAGGCTATACACAGAACCATCACACTCCTGTCCACCCTTGGTGTACTGATCAACTTCAAAAAATCACAATTACGACCCACACAAGCATTGGACTTCATTGGTGCAACTCTCTGCACCCACCAAGCAAAAGCCTTCCTCCCATCTACCCAAGTGGACAACATCACACGCCTAGCAAGGGAGATTTCAGCAGCCAAGGAATAACTGCCAGAACATTCTTATGCCTCTTGGGTCATATGGCAGCAACTACGCATGTAATCCAGCCACTACATGAGAGGCCTACAGTGGCATCTCCTTCACCGCTGGAACAGGCAAGCACAGTACATGTCGCAATGGATAAGCATAGACCAGAAGATACGGGCCTCGTTTACCTGGTGGACATGCAGGACACATCTTTCCCTCAGCAGACTCTTCAAGGACCCCCCACCTGACCTCATCAGTACCATGGATGCCTCCAATCAGGGGGGGGCTCAGCCGTCAATTGCAACCTCACCAATGGTCCCTCCACCTGGAGGTTGCAGCCTCCCTTTTTGGAAGTGGGGCCAGCCACAATTGGACCTATTCACATACCCGACAAACACAAAGTACACAGAATTCTGTTCCAGACATCCAGCAGACCAGATGGTAGCAGCAGATGTGTTCCACCTGAACTGGGGGAGTCACAAGCTGATGTGAAAACACACACAAACAGGAACAGAAGCGAGGGGCGTCTTGAACAATTTTCAGAAGACTGTGTTCATGAGAAACTAGCTAAACCTAAAGTAGACAAAGCGATGGGACCGGATGGGATACACCCTAGAATACTGAGGGAACTTGGAGATGTTCTAGCAGCTCCACTGACTGACCTTTTCAATGCCTCGTTGGAGTGGGGAGTGGTGCCAAAGGACTGGAGAGAGGCTCATCTGCTGTCTTTACACAAAAGCGGAAGTAAAGATGTGGTTGAAAACTACAGGCCGGTTAGTTTAACTTTGGTGGTTTGTAAATTATTGGAATTGCTGCTGAAAGAGAAAATAGTGAGGTTTCTGGAGTCCAGGGGATTACAGGATCTGAGGCAGCATGGATTCATCAGAGGCAGGTCTTGTCAGACAAATCTGATTGATTTCTTTGACTGGGCGACCAGGGTTGTTGGACTGAGGGAGAGCCCTAGATGTGGTGTATTTAGATTTCAGGAAAGCCTTTGACACCGTACCTCACAGGTGACCTATAAACAAACTGAGCACCCTAGGGATGGACCCTAAAGTTACTGTTTGGGTTAGAAATTGGTTGAGTGGGAGACGACAAAGACAGGTAAAAGGAGCTCACTCTGAGGAGAAGGAAGTTACCAGTGGTGTGCCCCAGGGATCTGTCCTTTGTCTGATTCTTTTTAACATCTTTGTTAGTGATATAGCGGAAGGGCTGTCGGGTAAGGTTTGCCTCTTTGCAGATTATACCAAAATCTGCAATAGAGTAGACACCCAGGAAGGTGTAGATAACATGAGGAGGGATCTAGCTAAGCTTGAAGAATGGTCTAGAATTTGGCAGCTGGGATTTAATGTTAAAAAAATTGAAGGTCATGCATTTGGGCTGCAGCAATCCAAGGGAGCAATATAATGTAGGGTGTGAAGTACTTATGTAGGGTGTGAAGTACTTTTATCCACTAAAGAAGAGCGGGACCTATTTGTGGTTGTGTCTGATGATCTTAAAGTGGCTAAACAGGTAGAAAAGATGACAGCAAAAGTAAGAAGGATGCTTGGGTGCATACGGAGAGGAATGGCTAGCAGAAAAAAGGAGGTGATGGTGCCTCTGCATAAGTCTTTGGTGCGGCCTCATTTGGAGTATTGTGTGCAATTCTGGAGACCGCATCTTCAAAAGGATATAAACAGGATGAAGTCAGTACAGAGGGTGACTACTAAAATGGTTAGTGGTCTTCATTATAAAGCATATGTGGACAGACTTAAGGATCTTAATATGTACACATTAGAGGAAAGGCGGGATAGTGGTGATATGATTGAAACGTTTAAATACCTCCGTGGTATATATGCACAGGGAGAGAGCCTCTTTCGATTGAAAGAAAGTACTGCTACGAGGGAACATTTGATGAGGGTGAAAGGGGATAGATTCAGGAGTGATAAGCAGAAATATTTCTTTATGGAAAGAGTGGTGGATCCGTGGAATAGTCTCCCAGTGGAGGTGGTAGAGATGAGGACAGTATCTGAATTCAAAAAAGCATGGGACAAACACAGAGAATCTCTAAAGGAAAAAATGGGACTGTTGTAGTTGTTGATATGGAAGAACAGACTAGATAGGCCATGTGGTTTTTTTCTGTCATCATTTTTCTATGTTTCTATGTTTACCCTCCGACACCACTCATCTCCAACACCCTGCAGAAGATCATCACTGACAGTGCCTCAGTAATCCTCGTTGTGCCATTCTGGCCGAGGCAGATGTGGTTCTTTTACCTCCAGTGTCTCACTCAGAGCCCTTCAGTGTGCCTTCCCATGCGCCCAGACCACATGGCCCAGGATGATGGGAAAACCATGCACCCCAACCTCCCTGCCCTCGAACTGATGGCCTGGAAATTGAAAGGGCACACCTATCCAACATGAACCTCACAGGAGAGGTCCAAGAGGTCACTCTGGCCACTCGGTGCTCGACCCTGTGCTCATATGTGCTAAAATGGAACAGATTTGATGCCTGGTGCAGGACGGCAGGGTCTGCCCCCTCCCCTGCCCCATATCGCAAGTCCTCCAATACCTCTCCTTCCTCTCTCAAACTGGACTCCAAATGCCTTCCATCAGGTTTCACCTAGCTGCCATTGCAGCCTTCCATGACCACCTGGAGGGACATCCCATCTCAACACACCTCTTGATCTCACGCTTTATGAAGGGCCTCGCCAACCTGCAGCCCCTGGTGAGCAAGCCAGTACACTCCTGGGACCTCAACATAGTGCTCAGGTAGCTCACAAGAGACCCCTTTGAACCTATGGACCAAGCTCCGCTCAAGTTCGTCACATGGAAGACACTGCTCCTCATTGTCATCACGTCTGCCAGGAGGGGGTGGTATAGGGAGGGGTGGCGCACCCTCCCTATACCACGCTCCACCCGAACTACGCACCTCTGTGAACCCAACCCAAATTCTTACCAAAGGTGGCATTGCCCTTTCATATCAACCAGGCCATCAAGCTACCTACAACTTCTACCTGGAGCCACACGACAGTCCAGAAGAAAGTCACCTCCACACCCTGGACTGTGTGCGTCGCTGCACACATACCTAGCACGGTTGGCAGCGACCCACCAAGAAAACAAGCTCTCTGTGGCATTCAACCCCAACAGATCCGAGCAGCCGGTCATCAAGTGAACCCTGTGACAATGGATCACCGCATGTATTGCTTACTGCTACTCAAAAGTCAGCTCGAACACCCCTATGCAAGTACAGGCCCACCAGCTATGGGCCACAGCCACCATGCTGGCAAACCTCAGCACAGTCCCGCCTAACCACATCTGCAAAGCTGCAACCTGGGCCTCGCCCCATATCTTCCACTACCTGGAACACTTGACTCTAGTTAACAGCTTGTTCGGACATTCTGTGCTAGACGCAGGAATCCAGCCTATAGACGAGGCTGTCAATAGATAAGTGTGTTGCCATTGTCCTTGTTGCTGATGTTGATTGCTGTTTGTTCTACTCTTGCTGATGCTAAAGTGCTCACTGTCTTTCTCCTTGCCTGTTCTTGCTCCCTGACATTGCATGGAGCCAGTTATTGTAGTTAGCGACAATGTTGTTGTGCTTATAATGAACCCAATAAACAACCGTTGCATCTAAGGTGCCATTTTTGGATTACGTCCCCTGGCGAACTTCAGACCTTCACCCTACTACAGCTTAGAGCGGCAATGCCGTGCTGGTGAGTCACCAGGTCTGGCTGACTCATCCTGCTTGTCCTAGGAGAAAATGGGGTTACTTACCTGCAATGAGATTTCTCCGTAGACAGCAGCATGAGTCAGCCACACATTCCTACCCACCTCCCCTACAGCGAAGGCACGGCAGTCCGCATGTCACCAAAGTGGGCCACGTTCCTACCAGGTAACAAGATAGATGTAAGCTCAGTACAAACTGAACCAGGTAGGGGCGGGCCCGGGGGTGGGCACAGTCAGCACGTGCTCAGAAAGGCTCACCTTTCTGAGCTCTAGGAGAGCACTTCTGTATCCATGGTGCCATCATATGATGTCACCAGATGTGGCTGCTTAATCCTGCTGTCCACGGAGAATTCCCATTACATGTAAGTAACCCCATTTTCCAGACCATGGGTGTCCTAGCAGAATGACCAGCGTATCCTGGTGTATGCTTGTAGGGCAGTCACGGAATAATCTTATATTTTGCAGACCATAATAACTAATTTAGATTCACATGTGGCTCAGATGGTTGTAACTGACTAAAGATTTCCTTATGGATGGGTCATCAGTTCATGCACAGATTATGATCAACATTTGGCAGGTGAGGGAGGCAGGGTGGTCATTTTTCCTCTGACATGGGCTGTTATATTGCATAATATTCCTGCCTCAGTGGCATATTTTCCTCCCCCCCTCCCCACATGCACATATCCACTCAATATGTGCAAAGGGAATCATCCTGATCCCAGGGCCAGCCCATCCACTCGGCAAACTAGCTGGATGCCAGGGTCCACCGATCATGGTGGACAGCATGCCAGCCAATCCCTCCCTCCATGCCATCGTAGCACAGCTGCCACTTCAGTGCTGCAGGTGGCCTTATTGAAGTTGCACACATGCAACTAGTCATACCATGCTACTCTTGCCCCCCTCCACTGGGTGATGTGAGCACGAGTGCTACTGCTTTAGACCTCAGAAGGGAGGGATCACCATGTGCTCTGTTGTACCTGCTGATGACATGCTTGCCATCCCTTTGACAGTAGCAACTGCAGCATTGCACTTGACACACAGGGCCGGGACACAGATTTAGTCTGCAGCAAGCCATAGCTGCTGTGACCACCACCCCACCCTCACACAATGCTGACATGGAAGCATGGTGGCAGTGGGGGTGGCGTGACTCCTTTTTGACTGCAACAGAATGTATATGTGCTGCCACTATCACAGTAGAATAATACCAGATATCACAGGTTTACACCCTAGGCAGCATCGGAGCCTGTGAGTGGTTAATGCTGTGGAAAGCACCAATAATGATGGATTAATGTGTGGAAGCTAGGCCTGTAGTGTTAAGGTGAAAGGAGGTGGAGAGTGGGTGTTAATGGGGTGGAGACTGTGCTCATTTAACGCCGGTTTGTGTTGCCATGCATTAGAGGTCCCAGTGCTGGTAATCCTGACGCCATCTGAAAGCTCGTGTTAAGGGCTATTTCTGAGAAGAAAGAGCCTATGTCCATGTATGCATTGTGCTCCGTCCACCATAGTTCTCAAATTAGTGATAGTGTTCCAGTGGCACGTTGTTGGTGCCAAATTGGCCAACCCCACTACATCACCCACATGATACCTCCTTTGAGAACCAAAGTGGGTGAAGCACATTGCTTACATGGACATAGGCGCTCTCCCCTCAGAAATAGCCCTTACTGCGAGCTTTCAGATGGCGTCAGGGTTCCCAGCACTGGAAGCTCTAACCCATCGTAATGCAAACCAGTTTTAAAGGAGCACATGCTATGCTCGCCCAGTCTCCACAGATTAACGCCCACTCTCCACCTCCTTTCACCTTAAAATTACAGGGCCAGCTTCCACACATTAATCAAGCATTATCAGCGCTTTCCACAGCATTAACCACTCACAGGTGCTGATAACGCCCATTAACGGCACCTTTGATCCCTTATCGCTCTTTAGTAAACATGCCCCCTGGATTAGCCACTGTTGGAAACAGGATACTGGACTTCATGGACTTTTGATCTGACCTAGTATGCAAATCTTATGTTCCTCTGAAAGTCTTCCACAAGAAGTTTTAAAACTCTGTCTCCCTGGTCCTGTTTGCAGTAAGAAGCATTATAGCAAAGATGTTATAAATTTTAATGGAATTTTCATTATATCATAGAAAATATGATAGTACTAGAAATTACGATCAGCAGATCAAGGTTTATTTCAGATTCCTTCATTAAATTTAGGCCAATTGACTTTTACATGTAATAGAGCATTTTAGATCATTACTCCAAGGTTGTGGAATGCATTATCAGTGTTTATTCAACAAGAAAATAATTGTTAAAGACACATTTGTTTATGTTGGGGTATTCACTTGATAAAAGATATTCGGTAGAAAGCAGGAGTAGATATTTTGAGAGAGGAGTAGTAGGGAGAGGAATTTTGGGCAAGTTCGGATGCGAATGAGGTGTGGAAAAGAGTAGAGTACCACAGGTGTGCATAGATGATTGTGTTTTGAATGATATTTGTATTAATATGTTTTTTTGTATCATGAATGGCTTTATGTAAACCGCATAGATATTAATGGTGCATGGTGATATACTGTATAAATATACTTAAATGACAAAATGATATTGCCTAACTGAGAGTCAGTTTAAAAAAAATTTCAGCAGTTTTTTTTCTGATCCTTCATGGAAATAGTGTATGCCATAAAATGTAATATTGGAATTGGACAATACAACCGAAAAATGTAGCCCAAAACAGACATTCTTAGCAGGTCCAAGAAACAAACTCATCAATATCTTAATACCTCATTCATAGAATCTTAGAGACCACTTTATCCATTGAAATTCAAATGATCATTTATAAAGGTAAAAGATGGAGCTCAAAACAGCGGCGTTTCATCCCAACCCAAAGGAAAGGGGGAGCCCAAAACCACCGCACTCACTGTGTCATCACAAATGCTCTGCTTATTCTCATACATGACTTTAAATTCCACTGTGACAATCATCCTACCTGTGTAGAGCTCTCTTTGGTTGTTATTCAGCTGTTTCTGGGACTTGTGGGCTTTGGCTTTTCAGATAAGTGAAATAATTTTAAGACATGCATTAGAATAAGCACAGCATTGACTGGACATTATAAAATGTTTCACGCAAATAATATGAACTGTTTTCACTTAAAAGCATATAAAGGAATAAGGATTTTTTTCGGAGCAGTGATGGCAGTGAGTGCGGTGGTTTCGGGTTCCCCCTTTCCTTTGGGTTGGGATGAAACACCGCTGTTTTGAGCTCTGTTTTTAATCTTTATACAGTAAATGATCATTTGAATTTCAGTGGATAATGTGGTCTCTAAGGGGTATGTTTACTATACTGCCTTAATGTTACCGGCGTTAGTTGCAGTCTTACTGTGACGAATGCCATATAAGGTAGTGGGCGTTCCGGTCTTAAGGTAGCATTTTGGGTTATCGCGCGATAAAGTCCGTTATTGCGCGATAGAGAGAGCCGTGGCACGTTAATGCGCGTTAGCCTTAATTAGGCACGCTGACCTGTAATCACAGCAACAGAGGTGTAGCACACTGGTTAATACATTGACTGCTGATACAGTGGTCATGAGTTTAATCTCCCAGTCGGCTCAGTTAAAAGACTGTCTGAGGCAATCCCTTTTCCTGCTTGTAACAGTCAGACACATCCCAACAATTTGCACTGCCAGCCAAAAAAGCCTCACCCCTGTGCTGCAACCTAATGCACCTTTTAGGGCGCACCATAAGGCACATCATAAAGTACCACGTCATCCAAGGCAGGCCATCATTTATTTATTTATTTATTTAACAACTTTTATATACCGCACTCTTTATTATCAGTGCGGTTTACAAATAATGTGCCCCAGAGGGCGGCAGGAAAGGTTGGCACCCTCCAAGGCAGCATATAAGGCACCCCATAAGCTGGCCAAACCTAAGGTGCTGCAAAAGATGCCCCAGGGATGCCAAGGTGACAAAGGAGATGGTGCCCAGGAGCACAAAGGTGCCCTAAAGTCACATGCATGAAATGTATGGCTCAAACACAGATGTAACCCTAACACTGCACAGAGCACAGATGTAACCCTAACACTGCACAGAGCAATGAACAAGTGATGGAAGGAAGTAGATGATGGAGCTCATTGGCCAGACAAATCTGCATGCAGCCCATATGGCAGCAGGTAAAGTGGAAAAACATATCTGGGGCAGCTGTACCGATGTACAGGGTGATGGTAATATACAGTGCAACAATGACAGTGTGTGGCACAGGATGGGGATACATGTACACCAGAGGAGGTAGAGGTGGCAGGATAAGTGCAATGACTGGAGGACAGAGGAGAGCAGTGCCATGCAGAGCAGACACAGGAGAGGCAAGCATTAAGAGTCGCAATGCAGAAAAGTGTGCTAGTGCAGGACATGGGGTAGCAGCCTGAATATTAGGGCAGGACGCCACACAGCTGGCACACACACATAGACGGACAGAAGGATGGATGGCAACAGTGATGAGGGTATAATGTGGTGGCAGCACAGATCTGCACAGATATGACTGTTACACGAATGAAACGTAGTTGAGTAGGACAGCCGTAAAAAAAGGGGAACAGAGAGAAATCAAACCCATGACTTCTGCTACTGAAGTCATTGCATTAACTATTGTGCTACATCACTATGGGAACTATCATACCAATGGCTGGCTACAGAAAGAGTGCACGTCACCATAAAACTGTCTGCTGTGGCTACCAGGATAGGATAGAACCAACAGTACCCATAATGCAATTCACATGCAGAACAGCAGTCTACATCTGCTCACCAGATGGGGTATGCACCTCTACAGCACGTCAGCTTGGTAGGGGGGAATGACCATGCGTGTTACTGGCACAGAGTACCCACAGGCCATGCCAATGTGTGTATGTTCTGTGCTCACCCTGAGGGTGAGGGAGTGGCCAGCACCAGGTCCGCAGTACCCGGGTTGGTTGAGGTGGGCTGTGCTGCAGGTCTCCATCAGTGCCAGTGTGTAATAGGTATTGGTTGCAAACACCTTTAGGAGGTCTCTGTGTCCATTTGTAATTGCTAGTCATGTCTGGCCCTTGTGGACCATGATGCATACAACATAGTGCATATCCACTGTACTTGCTATGGTCACCTGTTTAGGGAGCAGGGGTGTGTCAGGGCTCACATGGCCACAATGTACTTAGCAAACTGCCCTCTGTTTGTTCAGGGTGGGGGACATGATCTGCCCCCAACAGACCCGCACTCTCACCCTTTGCAAGGGGGGCAGTGGAGGTATATGAGGACAGGCTGTGGTACCAGCAACCACAGTCCTGGTGGCAAACGGACAGCTGCTGAATATCTGCACTTGGGACGGGCCACTGGCAGATAGATAGTGGGCCCAGTCAGCTCATTTGCCCCCCACTATAATCTGACATTCACCAGCAGAAAGCAATCAGTGTGCACCAACTGCACCCTGCAAGGTGGTGCAGCCATACAGATGCTAACTGCAGACAGTCTGCTAGCTAGTACATAGTGCATGTTCCTGGAGAAACAGTGTGCACCCAAAACTGGGATGTCAGCACACACACCACACAGGTATGTCAGTGATTGGGTTCCAGAAAAGAGAACCCATAAATATCACTTAAAAGAAAATTGTATAGCACTATGGGGGAACCTAGCCATGCTGTGGTCACTGCTCAGTCAGGGTGAGAGTGACCTCCCAACATGACATGCTGTGGCCACCCTTTCCGTGCAGGTGGTGGTCGGGCACTACAATGTCCCAGCCATTGCCCTATACCCTGTGCAAATGCATCCTGCCCATGCCACCCTGTCTGGGCCATACCCACAGTACCTTGCTGCTCATTATGGACATTGGCCGGCTAACACTGGAAACAGTGCAAGCAATATGGGCTCAGTAAGGTGTAGGCAGCCACAACACACTGGATAGACAGACACACACTCCCACACCGATGCCAGCATTGTGCAAATATAGAGGTTTGTGGCAGCCCTTGCCGCCACACAAGTCCTGGGCACAGTGCAGGCATTGCTATGGTACTCAGTACTGTTAGGGTCACTCCCTGGGGTGGTAAACACTGTCAGAATCAATAACTGAAACACTCCACAGATATGGTTGCTATGATGAATCTCTATCAACAAATTGTGTTTAACTTAGGATTTGTTAGCTGACATTAATTATAGCAACCTTTTGATATATGTGGAACGTGTTCCCAAGTTTAGGACGGCATTGCTAAGGTATGCAGGTGCCAGTATTGGGAGATACTTCTCCGCGCAGGGCCCAACAGCCTGACTCTCCATGAGGCTTTGGATAGTGGAGCCTGTGAGTGTGAGTGTTTATGCCCCTCTTGGCCGCTGCTCTAGGGCAGAGGTTCCCAACTCCGGTCCTGGTGGGCCAAACACTGTTCAGGTTTTCATGCTGTCCCTAATGAATATGCATGAGATACATTTGCATACCATGGGGGCAGTGCATACAAATGCAGCACAGGCATATTTATTAGGGACAGCATGAAACCTGAATGGTGTTTGGCCCTCCAGGACTGAAGTTGGGAAACTCTGCTCTAGGGATTGCACACGTTTATGGTGTCTATACTCTGTAGGGTAAAATATAGGCATTTCAGGCATGTTTATTTTATCTGCAATAAAGGTTCCATCTTCATTACCACGGTTTAGTACTGGGTAAAATATGGGGACAGGGTTGGCAGGAGCCACAGCTGGGACTTGAACTTGTGACCTTCTGCTCTTGAACACACTGGCTGTGTGTACTGCACCACACTGTTGCCCCAGGGACAGTTCATTCCCTGGGAATACCATGACTGTTCGTCAGACAGACCCTGTCTGTTGCAGTGCACGGCACCCACCTAAATGGGCTTGGCCATGGTCTGCTGTGGGCAGAAGCCACTGCCCCCTCCGCCACCAGCACCCCTCCGCCACCATGCTGCCATGCAATTATGCCGGTGGTGCTGGTGGTGTGCAGTCCCAGGCCATTCAGTGTGCCGGTAGGCAGCTGCCTATGGTGTGGGTTCTCGGGTAGGGGTGCCTACATGGACATGCGTGCTTTCCCCCGGCACCGCCTGCCAATGTTATATACCCTTGGGGGTACCTGCTGGGTAATATCCCCTATGACACTGTGGGACACATACTCGTGCCCATGTTGGACCCTCGTCAATTGCTGTCTTGCTGCTTTATAGTTTCAGCATTCCTATGTGCCACCTAGGCATCTGTCTAGTCCACACTGTGCTCCAGCTGGACCACAGCATGTGCCGCCTGCAGCCCCCTGTATCCCATTTACAGCATCAGTACAGTTGCCCTTTCCTACGTGCTCACTCTGCTGTTGCTGCACATGTGCACACCATAACAAACCTGCCCAATCTAAATGACAGAAACCCTGATCAGCGCTATTTCAATGTGAGATCATTCACTTTGTAGGGGGACAGAGCATAGACCCTTCCAAACATGATATCTTAATTTTTACGCTTTGTCAGTAGTGTTGCTTTATGTTTATCATTAATATCACTATTGGCCAGCTTGGTTATTGGGATTTTAAATGTGGTTCTGGTCATTTTATATGTTTATTTGCCTTTTTGGTTCCTGCACATGTATCACAACTGTCACTTTTCTGGGTTTCCCTGCCTTTGCTGTACATTGCTGACTGAAATGGTTTCTCTTTCCTGCAAATGTGCCTAACGCGAGGGTTTCACTGGCGTTAGTGTTCAGACCCGGATTTCACAGCGTTAGTATGCCTGGAGTCTCTCCCCTCTCACTCTCTGCCCATTGACCCCTTCTCTCCGCCCTCTGGGAAGCCTTACTCCATCCTTCAGACCCGGATTTCACAGCGTTAGTGTGCCTTAACGCCGCCGCCACATTATCTTGCTATAAGTGACGTTATCGCGCGATAATGTTACATTATTGCGCGATAATGTCACTTATCACGTGATAATACCACCGCTGCGACGTTAAGATGGTTTAGTAAACATACCCCTAAGATTCTCTGAATGAGGTATTAAGATTTTAATGAGTTTATTTGTTTCTTAGACCTGTTAAGGAGGTCTGTTTTGGGCTACATTTTTTTGGCTATATTCTAAACACATTTGTGGCAGTTTTGATGGTTATTTTGTGTGTGATTGGAATTGGACATACATATTAACATGGCATACATGAGACCTGAAGATTTATAGCCACTGTTACTGCTTTTTTAGGCACACATGCATTTTAACTATAATTTCAGCAATGTGTGATCATCGGTATGATTGCAAAAATGTGATTCCATCATCTCCATCTATATTTTTGTGTGTCCTCAGTTAGCAAGGCACATGCTAAACTGCCATGTTGAACAGCTAACTTGGAAAATTTCATTTTGGGATGGGGAGGGAGTGGGCAGGGATTGTGTTTTACAGTTAATGTGGAGGTTGCTAGTGCACATTAACTGCCTACATGACTGATAATGCAGGACAGTTATCAATGACATCACTCGAGTGTAGTTAACTGCAGTGGTTATTTGCCATGTCGTCAATGCATAGTAACAACTTATGTGTGTAAGTAGCACTACTTAAATATACAAAGCCTCAAGTGATGCCACTCGTTTTTTTTTAAGAATTTGTGTTATAAAATGGCCTCTTCTGATATGTGCCAACTACCTGTGCTTCTTTGGCAGCACTATACATATTTTAGAAAAGACTCTGCATTCAAAGAGCCTTTTCTAAACTACCAGGGTTTCGAAAACACACAGACCATTTTACTGCCTAGACATCTTATCTTCTACACTTAACATCATTTTAATTTTTGTAAACTTTCTATAAGAACCACTTGGAAAAACAGAAGCACACTATTATCCATGTGGCATGTCTCTGGTGCTGAACCTGAGCTCTATTCTGTTAATATCTGAGTTTGATGTGCTTATGAATATTGAAATATTACGTATGCGCCAGATTATGTCTAATCCTTCCTCTGTGATCTCTAAGGTCTGTGCATTACTGGAATATAACTAATACACCTCTCCTTGCATTCCTAGTCTGTGAATGATTTAATTCTTTTAGGCTCCCTAAGAATCCTTTCACACAATTTCATTTTCCTTAATATTTACAAAGCATATCCTGCAAAAGCAAGCCAGCCTCTTTTAGTGTTTTCCTGGCATGATTTTCAAATTAATGCCAGCTCGGAGCTCTTGTATATGGTAATCGGTCACATCAACCACTGAGTTCACAGAGTTTACTACATATGTGTAGGAACTCTTTGGCATTTAGGGATTTGGGCTGGGGTCCTAATGACCGAAACATCTGTTTTCCATTTCAGCTGCAAGGAGAACACTATGTACAGGCAAAGTATCAGCAACCCCGTTGGTTTGGGATATTTTCTTACTGTGAGTGTCATGAATTAATAGGAACAGAAATAGGATACCTATCTTATCCTTTTGAAAATATTGCCATTTCTCTGGTTTTACTTACTATATAACTGTCTCTTCTCCCACAAATTAAAAAAATGTAGCACAAATACATTGTCCATGCAGACTTAGGGGTATATTTACTAACCTGCGGTAACGTTCCCCGCATTAAGTTCCCTGGATTCCCATATAAGGGAATGGGTGGTGCATCATTATGGCAAGCTGTGTCAGTTAACGCGCATTACAAGGGGCCTTAGGCTAACGCGTGTTATAAGGCACGTTACAAGGCACGTCATAAGGCACAATACAAGACACATCATAAGGCACTGTGCCTAGTAAGGTGCCCTGTAATGTGCCTTATGACGTGCCTTGTAATGTGCCTTGTACTGTGCCTAGTAAGATGCCTTATAACGCCGTATAGGGAGTGATGGCAACTGTGGTGAGGGTATTATGGGCTGGCAGCACGGATCTGCAAAGATATGACTGTCACAGGCATGGAAAACATCAGACATGGACAGGAAGGAACAACAAGGAATCGAACCCCATGACTACTGCCTAGAACAGAGCTATGCAAATCCAGTTCTGGAGGTCCACAACCCTGCAGGTTTTCAGGATATCCCTAATGAATCTGCATGAGACATATATGCATTTGAGATATCCTGCCAACCTGACTGGTTTGTGGCACTCCAGGGCTGGGTTTGGAGACCCCTGCCTTACACCTCTGTCAGTTAAGATTGTGAGTGGGCAAGGTACAGATGTTGTAGACATCAAAAGGGTATATAGAATGTGTCACATTCCTCCTCAATTCTCACCACCACCATAAAGTTGTCTAATAGACAATATTTTGGTGGTGGTGAGAAGTTAGGAGGAATGTGACAAATTCTATCTAGCCTTTTTGATGTCTTGAACATCTGCACCACCAAATGGTCTGCACCTCACCGGTACTGCACCACCAAATGGGGTCTGCACCTCACCGGTACTGCAGCGTGGTAAGACGGTCTGACAGTGCGTGATACTGGCACAGAGTAGCTACAGACCATGCCATTGTACAGGTTCTGTGTTCACCCTGAGGGATAGGATGGGCGCCCAGCACTAGGTCCACAGTAAATGTGGTGCTAGCGATAGGTCCTGCTGCACATCCCCATCACTACCAGTGTGTGACAGGTGCTCCCACCAGTGCAACTGAAAGTACTTCTGTTACCATCTGGGTTCTGCAGTCACATGTGGCCCTGTGGGACCGGGCACCACTCAGATTAGTGTGTACGCAGTATCAAGGTCTGACTGCCATGGGTACCTGTTATCAGGGCAGCGGTGGGGCGGGGGCTAGACTTGCATGAGGTTTAGGTAGCACTGCCTCTATGGGTCTAAGTGGTATGCACTATATAGCCCAAGGGGCCCACAATCACCACTATTGTAGATGAGGGTGTGGTGGGACAGGTGCCTGCACCCTGCAGAATGGCTGTAATACCAGCAACCACAGTCCTGCTGGCCGATAACAGCCCTCCAGGGCTGATGGGCCAGAGCCATACATGTGACCGTGGCAGACCAGCAGTGATGCTTGGAGTGGGCAGGGGAAGGCTCCATGCCACGTTCTGCCATCTGCCAGCACAATCAGACTGCACCTGCAGCATCCTACAGGGTGGTCCCACCATGCACAGACTAAGTGCAGACAGCCTACTAGCTATTTTCAGATTCAAGATGGCAACGGAGTAGGACGAAGTGAGTGTGGGTCTGACGCTGGCTCCTGAACCTGCATTCTAATGGGGAGAAAGAAGAAACAACATGCACAGAAACCCTCCGAGACTTCTTCTCCGGAGAATCAGAAGGTTCAGATGTCTATTGCCGGCTTCTGTACTCCCTCCAGCTGCGTTGCTTCAAGAGATCCGCCGCTGTTGCAGGTGGATCTGAGCATAGAAGGGGTTTCTTTGAGCCCTGGACAGGCATCCCCAGCTCAACCCGGATGTCTCCTAGCGACGCAGCAGCTTGATGATGTGTCCTTGGTGCACAAGCCAGCTGTGATTACGGAGGGGTTGTTCGCAAAGGATCCGCCAGCTTCTGGAGCTGCCGGAGGTCGAGGTGGAGTGTCTCCCTTCAGCAGCACTACTGGGGTGGAGCTTGGTAGTAATAGCTCCACCAGTCTTTTGGCATCACGGCTCCCTAGGAGTGTGGTAAAACCAGCACACATTACACTTGATAGCTTGTAGGAAGCCATCTCTACCCTCCAACAGTCCCTTCTACCTTTTGTGGATGCAGTTTCCCAGGAACTTTCTGTGATTAAGGCCCAGGGTTCCTCTACGGTTGCAGAGGTGGCAAGTCAGGCCAGAATAATTTTGCAAATGGAATCCACGGTGGAGGAGCTGCAGTCCCTTGGTGCTGCTAATTCAAAGGACAGGTTGATTCAGGCGAGAAAAAATGAATATCTAGATAACCAATTGAGGAGGAATAATTTGAGATTCCTGGATTTTCCTCGATCGCCTTTCATTGCACCTTTGGACCTGGTCCATAAGTACTTTGTGGATGTTTTGCAAATGCCCGTCGAGTCTTTGCCACCAGTGGTAAGAGCTCAATATGTGACTATTTCCTCATTAGAAGGGGTTGACCAGAGGGTTCGGCTGGGGAAACTGGTCTTCCTCAAATGGACTTGTCTGCATTTCTTGAGAGCTCCTTAGAGGTGGTGACTAGTTGGGCTACTTTGGTGGTTAATTTTGCCTTTGAATCAGACAGGAACACTGTGCTTAAATTATATTTCTCAAAAATCTCTGTATCTCAATTTATGGGCTCAAAAATACAAATTTTTCCTGATCTTGCTAGAGATACCCAGAAAAGGAGAAGAGCTTTTCTGGCTTTACGCCAGAGAACTATCTCCTTGGGAGCACAATTTAAGTTAAGATATCCATGTAAATGTGTGGTTATGTATCAGGCTAAACAATATCTGTTTTTTTATTCCCAACAATTGTTACAATTTATACATAGTAGGGAAGAGGGAGGGATGGGGGTGAGCCCCATATTGGCTGCCATGCAATTACTAGCTTTGCTCCTGTGATTAACTTGTTATAATATCTTAGGGTTATTTTTTCTTGGATCTTATTGTGGGGTAATATTGTGGTCTTTTAAAGGTGTGATTGTATTTCCTTGTAATTTTCTGTTGAGATGACAATTGTATATCTCTTGTATTACTTAATTCTTATTCAGATTTTGTTTTCTGGAATTTTTTGGTTAAACCTGATAACTAAAAAAATTTTTTAAAAAAGGAGCAACTGCAAAGGTTAAGAGGCATGGGCGTTGTTTAATAATACTATTTTGGAAGTCCAGACCAGATGTATTTCATACTTTAAGAAAAGTGAAAGGATGGCCAAATGACTGCTGGCATGGTTTAAAGTTGAGGTCAGAGAGGCTGTTATAGCCATAAAAGCATCTTTCAGAAAATGGAAAAGGAGCCAAATAACAAAAAAAGAAAACAATATAAACACTGGGAATTTAAATGCAAGGCATTGATAATGATGTTGGATTGTTCTCTGAACTTGATAGTTTGATTGCAGACTTTTCATCACCATTTGAGGGGACATCATCAGTGTGGGATTCCAGATGATAATGTGCTTGAATGCTTACATTTATACTTATATTGGGGTTGGTGGTAACAGTTCTTTGGTTCACAGGGATTGATTGGTTGGTTTCCCTGAGGGTTACTGGAGTGTGGTTGCCACTTCTGAGCCTTGAGTTGTTCTTCCCTAAGAGGCACATTTCACAATGGGATGTCTAAGTGAAATCTGGGATGTCAAAGTCAGAACATTTGAAAAAAAGTAGGTATGTGCAAGTTCAGGCATGATTTTGGAAACGTGGACGTGTCCAATATGCACATGTATCAAATGTCTATATAGGTGTCCCCAGGATAACATTTCAGAACCAAGAAGTCTAATAGTGTAATGGCTAGAGTAATGACTTAAGAGTAGTCAGGGTTCAAATCCTAGTGTGAGTGTTCTGTGATCTAAAGCTAGTCACTTAATTCTTCATCTTCTCTAAACTCTCTGGAGGTTTTAAGGTGAAAACAAGCACTTTCCTGATGCCTATTCATGCCTGGAGCAGGTATAAACATTGACGTGCCGGCAGACGTTTTTGAGATTGAACAGGGATGTGTAAGTACATTGCCACTCCCTGGATATGTCTTTGCCACACCCTCATGCCTGCTTGGATGTCCCAGCACTGGAGACATCTGCAGGTGTCATTTGTGGGAGGCTTTTCCTGCATCTAGGCTGTGGTGGTCCTGGAGTAGGGGCAGGAATCTTCTTTACCTCTAGGCTGACTTTCGTCATCGATGTGGAATCTTCAGACTTGCCCCTGTACCTGACGGGGTGCACGTCGGTCCAGGACATTCCTCCTCTTTCCTTTGGTCCTGGGTTGGTGCTGCTCCAGTTTTCCATGGGTGGAAATCCAGTGATGTTCCTTTCTAGTTTACATAGCTATGAGTGCTTTAAGAAACTGGCAGGGATGATATTTGTTCTCATCCAGGCCCAACACTGCCTGTTTCTCTCCCTAGCAGCTCCTTCTCCCCACTGCTCAGACTGTGGTACTGTTTTTTTCTTAAAAGGCAGCCTCATTCCCAACTGCTGCAATCATAGCCCCTGCAGTTCATTCTCTCTCTCTCCCTTCTGTGACAGCCAGCTCATTTTTGGGTTCACAGGCCTGGTACTGCCCGCGGGAGGATGCTTCTGTACAGTCGCTTTTCATTGGGGCTGCTTCAAGGAACCAGGAGTGCAGCAGCCCCCCCCCCCCCCCCCGGTAATTAAAAGTATTGGAGGGGTATTCAAGTATGGGGGATATTGAGAAGAGCTGCAAACTGTGTAAATGCCACTCAGCAGGATATACAGCGGCACTACTGCAGTTATCCGTGAATGCCGTCACTACATGCCCCAATGATAACCGGTTAGCAAAGGGGCATTCTGGAGACATTCCAGGGCAGCATCTGTTACTAAATAGGCTGCTGCCCAGTTAGTTTCACGGCAATTAGGGCAACACAGATATTCAGTGCTGGAGCCCGAATATGGTTCTGGAATTGAATATCCAAGATTAAAGTTCAGCGTCAGCACAATGTAGGAACACTAGCCACCAGCGCTGAATATCAGGCTCATTATTTTTTGTCACGATTTACACAGAAGCCTCTGGATAGGTCTTGAAAAGATGGGCAACGCAGAATAAAACATTTGCATTCTCTCCTCTTCCCCTTCTCCTGTGGCTCCACATTACTTTTTGTTCTTGATGTTAACTCTCCCTAATCTTTTCCACTCATTCCCACAGTTCCATGGCCCTACTTCTCATTACCCACTCCTTACTGTCCCCATCTCCCCTACTATTTTGTTTTCTACCTTATCTGCCCTAGTGCTTCACCTTTTTCTACCTCTCATTCAGCTGTCTCCACTCTCACTGAGGAAACCTCACCCTCTCTTCCCATTCTCTCCTACTGCTTCTCTCATCTGGAGATGTCAATCTCAACCCTGGCCCCCTTAGACTTTTTCACACTCCCAGAGCAGGTCAATGTGTAATCTGTCTAATCTTGTTCATATCCCTCTCCTCTTTCCCTTTTTCATGCACATTCTGCCTCTAATAAACTTGCCTTCATTCATGACCTCTTTCTCTAATACTCTACAACCCTTGGCTCTTATTGAAACTTGGCTTTTCCCTGAATAATTCAATTTCAGTCGCAGCCCTCTGTCACAGAGGCTACTTATCTTCCCATATGCCTCAGCCCATTGGCCGTGGCAGCAGTGTTGGGTTCCTACTCTCTCATTCCTGCCAATTCCAGCCCCTCCTTCTGCCTCCATCTAATTTCTTTGCTTCCTTTGAAGTCCATGCCATCAGCCTATTTTCTCCACTACCTCTCCAGGTAGCTGTCAATATATTGACACACCCCCTCCCCCCACCAACAAGTCCATTTCTACCTTTCTCACCCACTTTGACTCCTGGCTTTCCTCCTTTCTGGATGTGCTCCCACTTCCCTTATTCCTGAGGATTTTAACATTCATATTGATGACCCTTTCTGATCTTGGCCAAAGAGGGATTTTCTCTGCTTCTCTCAGCCACTGAGGCCTCTCTTTGTCATCTGCAAGCACAAATTGCAAGAAGAGGGCTGATGATCAGAACCCAGACACTGGAGGCACCAATTGTGCTTGTCAGTAACTGAGATGGTCCTGGCACATTTGGTGCATTTCTTGAACCCGCTGGCCAGTTTCTGGGACATGTCTGGGAAAATGGCTGTGGCTAGATCAAATAGCTTGATGATGACCAGAGACCCAGCCAGGTTCACAGAAAAACAACGAGAAAATAAAAGTTACCAAAAAAAGTATCAGAACCAAAGGCAGAACCATGATCGATGGACCCGATGCTACCGATGGCAGGCAGAAAGTGAAACAAGCACAAAAAGGGACCCCTGAAGGGGAAAATAGTAAATGTTCACCAGCGGATGACCGATTCATGTCTGTGGGGCTCCGTGGAAAATGAAGACTGGAAAAGATGACGCCGTGGCAGGTGGGGAGACAGACACGATGAAGCCTCCCAAAAGCTTCCAGTAGAAGTTGAGGAGCATTCCCAAGAGGGACTCTGTCAGTGATGTCACTCATACGTGAGGATTTCATTCCTGTTTGTCCACCGAGAATAGATAGTACCTGGTGATCAGAATTGTGACATGACAGTCAAGATGTTCACAATTGCAATGGTAGTTTAGAAACAGTTCTGTTGAAGAAGGAGCCATTTCTAGAATGCACAGAAGAAAGTGCAGGGCACAAAGGGACTGATATCCACCTGCAACTGGAGGAGCCATTTCAGATATATACACACGGGAAAATCAATGAAGGAAACCCAGCAACTTACACATGCAAAGTAAGGATCGGCATTTCACACTTACACATGTATCTAAGCCATTTTGCAAACCCAAATGTGCAGATGCTGCTACTAAACTACAAAGGACCCTATCTTTATATCTTTTCAGTTTGGAGTGGAAAATAAACATTGGGGGATTAAGAGGGATATCCCCCCTTAATCCCCCCTTAAACTCTCTGTAAAGGAAAGGGCAAAAGAGGCACTTTTTCCATACCTATTCATGTCAAGGAGCAGGTGTAAATCCGGATGTGGGCAACTTTGGACATGCACGCGCATTCCCTTTATGAAATGGGGAATATACATGTAGATTTTTATCCTACCCAGGCCACGCTCCATCTATTTTCGATGTACTATGGGCATCTGCATATAAAATGAGGATTTTCTAAAATGACCATTTACACATCGATGCAATTCACACATTCAAGTGGCTGTATTTACACATGTAAATCATGAAAAGGGCTTTAAAATAACCTCCTAATTGTATTAATGAGCTGTGTATGCCTTGTAGGGCTATACAAATAAGATATATAATAGTAGTAGTAGTTGAACTTTTTAATATTACTTGTCATGTATGCTGTCTAGACTTACCAAATGTAAACCACCTTGAGACATTTTTTGCAGGATTGAGTTATAAATATTTACAAATAAATAAACACGCAACCATACATTATAGAATATGTCTGGGTTGATTGTCCTTCCTAGAGATGCATAAGGGATACTCTCTCCCAGTAGTCAAGACACAAGACGCTTCTGTGAAAGAATGATGAGGCGGGCAAATCTAGATCAGTTGTTTACTACTTCAAGACTGGGGGGCATGCAATGAAGCTACAATGTAGCACATTTAGGACTAGCCGGAGAAAATATTTTTTCACTGAATGCGTAATCAAATTCTGGAATTTTTTGCCAGTGGATGTAGTTAAAGCTGTTAGTGTAGCTGGGTTTAAAAAAGGTTTGGACAAGTTCCTGGAGGAAAAGTCCATAAACCATTATTAAAGTGAACTGGGGAAATCCATTGCTTATCCCTGGTATAAACAGAATGGAATCTGTCTCCCTTTTGGGAACCTGACAAGTACTTTTTACCTGGATTGGCCACTGTTGGAAACAGGATACTGGGCTTGATGGACCTTTGCTCTGACCTAGTATAGCATAGCTTATGCTCTTATAGCCATTAATGCTCTAGAGACCTGCTGCTGCTTGTACATGCTGCAGTGTGCCAGGAACATGTTTGACAAATTGTGTCCCCAAAAATATCTACTTAAACATATGCACTGTGGACAGAGTAAATGTTTGCATCATGTTCAGTCTTGTGTCTATTTATCCAAGTCCACCAGTTGTAAGCGAACGCTCCAGCTATCATGGCATGCAAATTGTACCAGTTTTGCATAGGTTTAGGGATGAGGAATATAGCAGGGGGAAGATAAGTTGGGCAGCCTCCAACCTATTGAACATCAGCTAGTTAAGGGGCATGTTTACTAAACTGCGGTAACATAGCAGCAGCTACGTTAAGGCGCGTTATGTAACGTTAAGGCACCTTAACGTTACATAATGCGTCTTAACGTTCCCGGCCGTGGTAAGTCCAGAAAAGGGTGGAGAGAGGGCAGAGAGAATGGGTCAATGGGCGGGGAGTGGGCGGGGAGAGGCCCCTTTCACACTAACACAGAGAAATTAAGGGCTGAATCCTAATGCAACTGAAAACCTGGCGTTAGCACACATTTGCAAGAGAGAGAAACTATTTCAGTGTCAGCAATGTAGCCCAAGAAAGGTGATAGCAGTGCTCCATTCGCAGCAACAGCATAGTGCCCAGGTATGAAACGCCACTATGGTGATGGTGCAAATGGGGCATGGGGGCTGCAGGCGGGACATGCAGTGGGGGCTACTGGGGCACAGGGTGGACTAGGTGGTTGCCGAGGTGGCACATAGGAATGCAGAAAATGGAAACCAGCAAGACAGCAACTGACCAGGGTCAGACATGCCCATGAGTCTGTGGCCCACAGTGTCCCATCCAGGAGACATTACCCAGAAAGTTTCCCAAGGGGCACATAACATTGACAGATGGTGCCGGCAGAAGCGTGGACATCTATGTAGGCACCCCTACCCCAGAATCCACACCTTAGGCAGCCACCTACCTGCCCCCTGGATGGTCTGGGATGGTGCACCACCGGCACCGACAGCATATGGTCATGGTTTATTGTATATAATTTAATAGTTTATTGTATATAATTTAATTTATTTGTAATAGTTTATTGTATATAATTTACCAGCCAATTTTGCTATTATGCATAAGTTCATTATGTTTACATTTACTTTTATTGTTACAAAATGTTCAACGTAAAACTTTTATTGTTACAAAATGTTCAATGTAAAACTAAGCTTTTGCTTTGTGGATTGTTGTTTATTGTGAACCGCAACTGAACTCTGGAAGTTGCGGGTTATAAATGTATGCTAAATAAATAAAAAAAAAAAAAAAATAAAATAAATGGTGGCATGGCAGAGGGGGTGGGTGATTGTGCTGGAGGAAGCAGTGGCACCCGCCTGCAGTGGACCTAGGCCATGCCCTGTACCAGTACGTGGTGTGTAGTACAACAGAAGAGGTCTGGCCAAGGAACATAAGGGTAACCCCAGGGACAACTATGCTGCTGTGGCAACAGTGTGATGCAGTACACCCAGCTAGCATGTCCAAGAGCAGACGGTCAGAGGTTCAGATCCCATCTGTGGATCCTGCAGAGCATCTCCCCATAGTTTTAGCCCACAATGCAGCCACAACAACAACATGGGCAAACCCCAATGTAGTGGTGCACAGGGGTACGGACACCCACTCACAAGGGTTCCACTACACACAGCTTCATGGAGTGTCAGGCTGTTAGCCCCAGCACAGAGCTGCAGTTATCACCAGAGCACTACTACTATCCCCTGCACAGATTAGCAATGTCGGCACTGTGATCAGGACCAGTGTGGTGGGTAGGATTGTCAACCACCTCCATCTCTGCACAATGCTGAGATAGGTGTAGGAGTCTGTGTATGTCTCTCCATTGTTTTGTGTCTGCCAACACCTCACTGAGCCCACATTGCTCACACTGCTTCCAACGTTAGCCTGCAAATGTGCATAATGAGCAGCAAGGTATTGTGGGTATGGCCCAGACAGGCGGATTGGCCAGGATGCATCTGCAGAGGGTGGAGGGCAATGGCTGAGACACTGTAGTGCTCGACCACCACCTGCATGGACAGGGTGGCCACAGCATGTCATGCTGAGGGGGGGGGGGGGGTGTCACTCTCACTCTGACCGAGCAGTGACCATGGCATGTCTATGTTCCTACATAGTGCCACATATTATTTGTTTCCAGTGCTACCTGTGTGTTCCCAGTTCTGGGGCCCAATCACAGGGATACCTGCTTGGTGGCTGGGCTGGCAGACGGTGGTATGGGGCAGTTGAGCCTTCCTCTGCCTACCCCAAGCATCATTGCTGGTCTGCAGTGGTAACAGGTATGGCACTAGTTCTGGAGGGCTGTCATCCACCAGCAGGACTGTGGTTGCTGGTACTACAGCCATTCTGAAGGGTGCAGGCACCTGTCCCACCACACCCTCATCTACAAAAGGGGTGATTGAGGCCCCTTGGGGTATATAGTGCATAGCACTTAGACCCACAGTGGCAGTGCTACATAGCCCTCATGCAAGTCTAGACACCCCACTGCCCTGATAACAGGTGCCCATGGCAGCCAGACCTTAACACCAGGTATGCACTAATCTGGGTGGTGTCTGGTCCTCCATGGCCATATGTGACCGCAGAATACAGCTGGAACAGATGTACTTTCAGTTGCACTGCTGGGGACACCTGTCACACATTGGCAGTGCTGGGATGTGCAGCAGGACCTATCTCTAGCACAACATGTACTGTGGACCTAGTGCTAGGCGCCCATCCTATCCCTCAGGGTGCACACGGAACCTGCACAATTGCATGGTCTGTAGCTACTGTGTGCTAGTATCATGCACTGTCAGTCCATCTTACCACGCTGCAGTACCGGAGAGGTGCAGACCCCATTTGGTGGTCAGCTGTAGGCCACTGTTCTGCATGTGCAATGCATCATGGGTGCTGGTGGGGTTACCCTATCCTGGCACACAGAGCAGACGGTTTGTACAGTGACCTGCAGTCCTTCTGTACCCAGCCATTGCTGTGCAACAGGCCATAGAGGTATAGCCTACTGGTTATTACACAGATGTTCTAGGTGGAGGTCATGGGTTCAATTCCTCATTGTTCCCTCCCTTCCAAGGCAGATATTTTGCTTGCCTGTGACAGCCATATCTTTGCAGATCCGTGCTTTCAGCCCATAGTACCCTCACCACAGTTGCCAGCAATCCTTATAAGGCGTTATTAGGCTCCTAATTAGGCACAATACAAGGCACATTACAAGGCACCTTATTGGGTACAGTACAAGGCATGTTATAAGGCGCCTTATTGGGCACAGTACAGGGCATGTTACAAGGCACCTTATTAAGCACAGTACAAGGCACGTTAAGGCACGTGCCTTGCCTTGTACTGTGCCTTATAACGTGCCTTATAATGCCCGTTACCTGACATCCTTGCCATAATGATGCCCCACCCACGCCTTTATATGGGCATCTGTACCTTTACCGCTGAACCTAATGCACATGACATTTCCACAGTTTAGTAAACATGCCCCTAAGTGTCTTTTTGTGCAAAAACTGAAGAATGTCACAGTCACAGGCTGTGTGTTAAGATTACCTATGAAGTTGCCATGTCTTGTGGTGCCATATGACTTACCATGCCTGATATCAGGTCTGCTCTGTATGGTGGCTAAATGTAAAACTTTGTACCACAGCACTTTTGTGCCATGTACCTCATCTCTCTGGTCAAAGAAATTAGCCAAACTCATCTATTTCTCCCTTGCCTTTCTTTGTTAAAAATGGTTGTGTTTCTTCTAGCCTACAGCTTGTGGTTTGTAGAATTCATAGATGCTTGATTCCAATGATGTTTTGCTTGGCATAAGTGCTGCCAAAATCTGGAACAAGGAAAAGGCATGTAGTCTAAGTTGCACCAAAATCTTATCATAAGGTACAAAACAAAAATGGGGGCATATCAAGAAACCTCATAATAGAACCACAGAAAAGAAAGGCCAGACACATAGAAGCTGATCCCATATGGACTGCTCAGAAAGTTATATACAAGTTACATATGCATCCTTATTTTCAAGGACTTATGCGCATGATCGGGAACTTATCTTTGTGCTTCGCCTAAGCGTTATTCTGTAAGTATGCACATAAGAGACAATTGCATGTATCTTCAGGTAGGCTATGACAGAAGGTGGAGCTTCGGCAGATCATAGGCACAGTCTTTGCTGATGCCATAAGTTATAAACGACTATGACTTATGCATGTCAGATCACCGAGCAGGGCAGGGCAAGTTATACCTATCCTTGAGCAGGCACAAGTGGCCATGCCTAGGTTCCACATGCAATTAACTGCTAGAGTAGAAGATAACATGGTGTCGTTAACTACACTTTAAGTTGTGCAGCCAACTGGATTCTGTGATATCTGCAATTAACCCATGATAGAAAACTTTGCTTTGTGTGCAGCAACCCTCCCAAAATTGCTGGGAATGCCCCCAAACAATGAAGGCAGAGGTTTTGCCTTGATCCCACATGCCAGCAAGGCATGCCACAATGGCCTTGATCCCACATGCCAGCAAGGTTCTACTCAAGATCAGTCAGCAGAGAATACAACCATACCTGGAACGAGAATTGCCTGAAGTACAAGCAAGGTTCAGGAAAGGGTGAGGAATGAGAGACATTATTGGGGATATGAGATGGATCCTTGAAAAGACAAAAGAATACCAGAAGGATATGTATATGTGTTTTATTTACTACAGCAAGTCTTTTGACTGTGTAAACTATGAGAAACGCTGGGCCACCTGATCTTGCACAACCTTTACATTAATTAAGAAGCAACAGTTCAATGGAACTAGGAGAAACAGAATGGCTTAAAATCAACAAAGGTGTATGACAAGGCTGCATACTTTCCCCTACCTCTTTAATTTATATACAGAACAAACCATCAGAAAAGCAGGACTGTATGAAGAGAACTAAGGTGTGAAGATTGTGGAAGACTCATCAACAACCTTCGCTATGCTGATGATACCACACTACTGGTTGAATGTGAAGATGATTTGAAACATTTGCTTCTCAAGATCAAGGAATGTAGTCTTACAATGGGTCTGCACCTTAAAGTTAAGAAGATCCTGACAACTGGCAAAATCAATAGGTTCATCATTGATGGAAAAGAAATTGATATAGTTGACAACTTTAACCTACTTGGATCAATAAAGAAACAACAAGCAGTCAAGAAATCCGACAATGCATTGCTCTTGGCAGAATGGCTATGAAGGACCCAGACAAGATTCTCAAGAGCAGAGATGTCTCTCTCCTTACAAAGATTTGACTTGTGCAAGCCATGGTATTTTCAATAACATCATATGGATGTGAAAGCTGGACAGTGAAAAAGATAGACAGGAAGAAAATTGATGCCTTTGAATTATGCTGCTGGCAAAGAATACTGTGTATACAATGAACTGGCCAAAGAACAAACCAGTCAGTACTAGAGGAGATCAAACTTAAGCTTTCTTTAGGAGCTCAGATGACAAGACTTTGACTTTCATACTTTCGACACATCTTGAGAAAAGAGAGATCGTTAAAGAAAGACATCATGCTTGACAAGTTAGAAGGTCAATGCAAAAGAGGAAGGCCAGCAATGAGATGGGGCGATACAACAACAGCAGTTATGGGTGCCATTCTATCAACAATGAACCACCTGACTAAAGACCAAACACAGTTTAGGTCAACGATCCAGAGGGTCACCATGAGTCGACACCAACTCAACAGCACTTAACAACAACAGCGGCAAAACTTAGTACACTTAAGTAAATAGGATCCCATGAGTGGAGCTAGCTACCCCAAAACATGTAAAAAACAGTTCAGGATACCTATCTAAGATAGAGGTGTAGCCATTTACTATTCTACATGAAGCAACTGTTGCAACCCAAAACAAAAATGCACCTTAATGGGCAGACTGGGTGAGCTGTGCTAGTCTTTGTCTGCTGTCATTTACTATGCTACTTTGAGCCCTCACTGCCTATCTTTTTGATGTGTGGTAGATCAGGGGTGCAACTTCAGGGAAGTAACATTGTCTTTTCAGGTAGTGCATTCTGGGATTTCTTAGTTCCAGTTTGGGATCAGTTTAACTGGGTAATCATTGGTTCTAGGGATCCACTGACTCCAGACTCTCCACCCCACCATAGGAGTTTAAATAAAGTGGTGACGGCTTTAAAGGGTCTAGCCGCAGCTGCTGAATATGCCCCCCATTAATCTGTGTCAGGGACCAGTGGTCATCAGTTTCCTTAGTCTTTACTCATGGCAAGGAAACAGTGGTAATAGCACCATTGCCATTTTCTGGCAGCAGGTCTGAAAATGTTGCTAAACCTTGATCTATGTGGCATGAAATTTAGAAATGGAAAAAAGATACCATTTTTAAAAAGATGTCCCTAATGCAACCTTAAATATCATTTTTTGTGAATTTATTAGCTTTACACATTATATAAGACTTGAATCTTCAGACATTCAGTCAATCCAGTTATTGGTCTGGCTTCACATTCAAACAAATCCAGGCTACTATGTGGATTCTGATCCAAGCCTGCATTTCTGAAATCCTGGCTGCAAGCATTCCAGAATTAGTGGTATGGTACAAAAGGCAGATTACAAGCCCCATAATGCTTAGAAATGTGAGTTAAAAATGCAGGAATGACTCCAAGTGTTCTATTGGCACTATGATAGCTGACAAGCCTGATATTTTATTATGTCTCAACATGAGGAAATGTGTTTTGTCTTCCATTTTAACAGCAGTCTTGAAAAACTACAAGATCACATCTCAATGTGTGGCAATCACACTCTCTTAGGTACAAATCCAGACATGTGTGGCTAATTCATTCAAAGTCCTATTTACTGTAAACTATCTGTTTCTGCTTCAGAGTATAAAAGACATTGGGTCCAAAGTTTCACTTGTCAAATTGCTCCAATCATTCTTGTCGGAATCTGAGTCTGCTTCACTGGCCAACAAATCTCCTTTCCAAGAGATATTACCTGTGGAGTGTGCCAGGGTTCATTGCTCTCTTCAATCCCTTTCAACATCTATGTTCACTCAGTTTGACATTGTGCAATCCATCAGCAACAAAGCTGCCTACTTGCTGATGGAATCCAGCTATTCATCAGAACAGGACCCAACCAAGCCACAAGCCTCCCAAATCTCTCTCGTCGGTTGCTCTGTAGCTTGAGAAAAACAAATGCATGCTTAACCCCTCCAAGTCTGATCTTCTCTGGTTAAGATGACCCTGACAATCTTTATCAACTTTACTTTTCTTATCAGCAATTACTTTATAATCCAGTCTTGCTATGCAATCTAGAGATGCAACTTAACCATCCTCTCGCAATGAAAGCCCCCAACTCAGCCCTAGTAAAGACATCCTTTATGCATCTGTGCCAGATTTGTTAACTATGCAATTACTTCAAGAAATATGATTGAGTGACCATAATACAGATATTGATTACTAACCATATAGACTATTGCAACTTCCTATTCCAAGGTGTTTCACAAGACAGTCTTAAATGCCTCCAACTTTTATGTACTAAACATAGTAGCAAGAATGTGACCACTTCTTCTGGCCATGTGAAGCCAATTTTGCAGAGGTTGCACTGACTCAGTTGACAGTACAGTAAAATAATTTAAATGCACGAACCAATTGTCTCCTGAGTATCTCTCACTGCTCCCTTACACCCCCTCATGGGAAATTTGGCACTTTCTACCAAGGTGAATCTCTATGGAGAAGCAGGACATTGCAGGAGAAAGATTCTTGTTAATGGAAAGGAATCAGATAATAAAAGGGAAATGAGGAAGGAGGATTAGCAGACAGGGTATGTTCCTGCCTTAATTTGGTGAGAAGAGGGAGGGAAGGAATACAGAGACTAGAAGGTAAGGACTAACATACAAGGATCAAACTTTCTCAGAGTTCCTGCTACCCAATCGGGGGAGTAGGATAAAAAATGAATAGAGAAAATATTAACTGATTATACTTCCTTGAGTCCAGCGAGTGTTTTTTTTTTCCCTGCTCTACCTGCCTCTGCTGCTTGAATCTGGAACCTTCTGCATGAATGCAGATGCTCTTCCACTAGTTGCAGCCCTTCTCTGACCCACCCCCCACAACAGCAAGTCCAGTATTAACAGGTCGTAAGAGCTACCATCAAGGTCCTTTCTTACAAATTTTCCATATTATTCCTTCCAACTCAATGATAGCTGTAAAGAATTATATAAAAAAGGTCAAGAATATCTGTCCATCAAACTGTCTGGGGACGGTCCGGGCGGAGCTTGCCGCGTTCAGGAATGGCTGCCTAGGAGAGCTGCTCCCACCCGTCGCCCGAGTATCCGAGCTCTAACCCCCTGATAGCGTCTAGCTACATCGCTATTGCACTTCACAAGAGATCGATGAAATGTCCTCCCTGAAGCCGGCCAAATTAGACTTCTCGCCGACAACAGGACACGCCGTTAAAAGAACAAAACAAGAGGCGGCCTCCCCACACAAAATGGCGTCGGAGAAGGAAGCTGCGGAGGGCATCAGGGAAGTGCTGCAAGAGCTCCGGTCAGTTAAGAGCATGGTAGCTGAGAGCAAAGAAACCCTAGCCTTGCTGCAGGGAGATATGTCAGACCTGAAAAATCGGATGTCTGAAGTATGGGAGCGGCTGCACAAGGTAGAGTCAGTGCTAGAAAGACATGATCCCCTTACTGCACAGATTGACCCGCTAAAGAAAAGAGTCAGTGACTTGGAAGATCAGTATGAGGATCAGGCTAACCGGGCTCGCCGGAACAACCTCCGGATTATTGGCATTCCTGAGGGCCGGGAAGGACTGGACACTGTTAAGTTTATACAACAGCTGATCCCTAAGCTGCTCCAGATTACCTTCGCTGAGCCCTTCGAAATAGAGAGGGCCCATCGTGTACCATCACATGCATTGGGGAAAAAACCTTATCCGCGTCCCATCATTGTCAAAATCCTGCGCTACCCACAAGTCCTCCAGATTTTGCAGGCTGCTAAGCAGATGGCTGATGTGCGCTATGAGGGACATAAAATCAGTTTCTTTCCTGACCTTTGCAAAAGGACGACGGAGCGTAGAAGAGACCTACTAGACTGCAGACCACTGCTACAGAAACTACAAGCAAAATATGGCCTCTACTACCCGGCACGAATGCGAGTAACGCTGGGAAACGCAACAAGGACCTTTGACACTGGAGAGAAACTGCGGGCATATCTCCAGGAGTGGGGTCAAATGGAGACGGATCCAGCTCATCCCTGAGGACGCTAATGCTCTGTGGTATTTATATATACTGATACCGGGATTGTTGTGGGCCCTCAGGGGTGGAGAGTAGGAGCAGTAATGATTTTGTTTTTCTCATCGTTCCTGTACTTGGTAACTGCATCACTAGATAGGGGGGTTGAGAAATGTATCTTTGACATGATCTAAGGCATGCGGGAGCGGGTGGAGGTGGTGGCCCTAGGGTGGCGGGAGGCAGAAGGGCGGGCTAGGTTCCACCATTAAATGTTGTCACAGTTGAAGGTCGACTGGTGGACGACCACCCTTGGCACCTTCTGTATTCATATAATCTTAATGGTCCAGTGTTTACAGGTGGCGAGCGGCATCCCCCGAGACTGGGCCAGCTATCACAACAAATACTGAGAAACTGAGAGTGGCATCCCTTAATGTGCAAGGAATTAGCAACCCTGCTAAACGAAAGAAAATCCTGAATTACTGCAAGCGGTTGAAAGCTGATGTGATCTACATCCAAGAAACACATCTAACATTGCCTGAATCACGCAAGGTAACAGGGGATGGCTATCAGAACATACTGTCTGCACCGGCATACAAGCGGAAGGGGGGAGTTCTAATACTAGTGCGCGCTGCGTTGCACCCTAAAGTTGAAGACACAGTCATAGACCCAGAGGGGCGATGGGCGCGAGCACGTGTCTAGATCTCTGGTACAACCTACACCCTCATGACTCTCTATGGACCCAATCAAGACGATCACACTTTCTTTGAAAGGATTGCTCAGGAAGTATTGCTAAGTGGCGCTACCAACGTTATTATTGGAGGAGACTTCAACCTCATCCAGGATCCGCTGTTAGACCGGACGCCTTACAAATGTCAGCATAAGCCGCGGGCTAATAAACAATTGATTGGAATGATGGAAGCACTTGGCCTAGTTGATCCCTGGCGGCTCTTATACCCTGTAGAGAGGGACTACACCTTTTACTCAATGCCGCATAATACACAGACGCGTATCGACTACTTCCTGATCTCGAAGACTTTAGTGCCGCAGCTAACGGCAGCAGATATTGTCGCCAAGACGGTTTCGGATCATGCTGCGATTACTATAGAACTTCGCTCTGGACACATCAAGAAGACTACGTCCCGATGGCAATTTGATCGCGCTTGGCTCCATAGTGAAGAGCTCCGCGATGTCCTACGCCCACAAATTGAGGACTACTTCAAGAATAATGGACTACACGACACCCCCACCTGGGCGTGGTGGGAGGCGTTTAAAGCCACGATACGGGGATGTATTACATCGTATAGCATCAAGCAAAAGAAGGCAGCGGTAGCACAACTGCATCAGTTGGAGCAAGAGATTCGGGCGGGAGAACGGCTGCTTTCCAAACGCTCAGATGCGCTCGTCCTGCTTCGACTGCAGAAACTGAGGTACCAATACAACTCTATTCTCAATACTGAAGCCTGCCAACAAATCCAAGCCCAGCAGAGCATGTACTATCACGAAAGTAATCGGGCAAGTACGTTACTGGCGCAAACATTACGAGCCAAAAAAGCTCAGTCACACATAACTGGCCTGAAGGACGCTGGAGGGAAGTTGCAGCGGCAAAATGAAGAAATATTGAGAATTTGTGAAACCTTCTATTCAGAGCTATACCAGACGGAAGGAGTTTTTTCATCAGATGGATTTAACAACTTCACTGAGAGTTTAATTGGCCCCATCCTTACCGGAGAACAGCAGTGTCAACTAGCGGGCGATATCACCTGCACGGAAATACAACAGGCAATGAGACAGCTTGCTAAAGGGAAAGCCAGCGGACCTGATGGTTTGCCGATAGAATTCTACACCGCCTTCTCAAGAGAGCTGATCCCCGAGTTGTGTACATATTATATGGAGCAGGCAAAGGAGTGTCCAGTGGTGGGCAATATTGCTGCTGCTACAATAGTAATACATCCTAAGCCAGGTCGTGATGACCAGCAGATAGAAAACTACCGGCCAATCTCGCTCCTCAATGCTGATTACAAGATATATGCCAAAGTCCTAACTAACCGGCTTACGGGGGTAATGGGATCCCTGATACAGCCAGATCAATGCGGCTTCATGCCTGGCAGGTCTACAACTGATAATGGGCGACTCCTGGCGCATGTGCTCGGGCAAGTCTCTTCTCTTGAGGAACCACTTGTAGGACTTGCATTGGATGCAGAGAAAGCGTTTGACCGCGTGGAAATGCCCTACTTGTTTCAAGTACTGCAGTGGTTCGGAATACCAGAAGACTTCCTAGCTAATGTTCGGGTGCTGTACTCCCATCCCACTGCGCGCATAGCGGCAAACAACGGACTCTCCCCTGAATTTCGCTTGTCCCGAGGTACACGACAAGGCTGCCCCCTATCACCACTCTTATTCAACTTAGCTATGGAACCACTCCTGATGAAAATTCGACAGTCCCCAAAAATAGAAGGGATATATCTGGGAACTACTCAGGTCAAATTATCGGCGTATGCCGACGACCTCTTACTACTGCTACATCCAAAATCACTAGAACCCGCGTTGTCGATCATCGCTGAATACTCAGGCATATCTGGATACAAACTGAACCTGTCCAAAACTACTATCATCCCACTGAACGATCACGTCTCTAATGAGATGCTACACAGCCACCCGTTTGCGGTGGAGAAGGAGACGTTTTAATATTTAGGGGTAGCATATGGGCCTACTCTCCTGGACACTGTCCGCAGCTCCATGGATCAATGCGAGCGGATATTGGAAGAATATATAAATAAATGGTCCCCGTTAAACCTAACATGGTGGGGCAGAGGGGAGACTATCAAAATGGTTATCGTGCCCAAAATATGTTACATACTCAACATGGTCCCAACTCTATTTGACAAGAAATTCTATTGGAGATTGGAAAAACGATTGCTATCCTTTTTATGGCGTAACAAACCTCCACGCATTGCTACATGGAAACTTAAATCCCCCAAAGCTAGAGGTGGAATACATTTCCCTGACTTCTATTGGTATCACATGGCCTCCCTCCTTAAACAGGGAGCCCAGTGGAGCGAGGAAATCATCGGGAAGGATGCCCCGGCCTGGCTGCAGATAGAGAACGTCCTGAGCCAGCCGATCCCCTTGTGGATGCGGCTGGGAATGGACAATTGGAAGGCCGGAATGGCGAATGATATAATGCGAGACACACAGATGGCCTACCGAGTGCTCCGGCAACGTATGGGATCAGACCCGAACTTTACAGAATCCACGGGGCTATGGTGCAATGAGAAATTCAAGATAGACGGGCAGAGTGTCCTATGGTTACCTTGGCTCCGGGCCGGCATATATAACCTTGGGCATCTGATAGCAGACAGGGCCTACAAGCCCTTTCTGTCCCTCCAACATGCATTCCACTTACCCAAGAGGTGCCTTTATCAGTGGTGTCAGTTGAGACATTGCTTGGGTGCAGTGGGAGTCCTACCCATGGAATTAAGGGCTGGTAACCCCTTCCATCAGGAAATACAAGAACTTCGGGCCGGATCTAAACTTATCTCCCGATTTGTAAGCATACTCAGAGAGGGAGAGACGAAACGCTGCATTGGACTGCAAAAGATATGACAAACTGAAACGGGACAACCCGAAGATGCAAGCATATGGGAAGAGATATGGAAACGACAGAAGCAGCTAACAAGATCGGCCTCAATTAACCAAATGCTATACTTGCTGGCTCATCGGGCTTACTACACACCGGTGCACATTGCTAGGTGGAGTACGCAGGCAGATGCGAAATGTTGGAATTGCGGAATGGGTGCTGGTACCTTGGCACATATGATATACCTCTGTCCGGCACTCCATGAATACTGGCAGGCAGTATGGACACGTATCTCCCTGCTTCTGAAACTGGATACAGAGCTGACATACCGTATAGTTATATTCAAGTCGCTAGCCGGCGTGCCAACACTACAAGAGCAGAAGTCACTTATCTTCGACTTACTTTTAAGCCTGGCTTTGAAGGCTATAATGAGCCACTGGAAAAATTATGAAGGCCTATCCAGCGTATATTGGTGGAACCTTGTCTGCTATCATCATAACTGTGAAGTGGCTTATGTACGGCTGAAACCCACTTTCCGGCCTATGCTGAACAAATGGGATGCCCTCAGTCTAGAAGTATCTTGATAGTCACTGGATGGTTGGAGTGTGGGGATGCTGCTCGTCACTGGAAGATGTTTCTTATGTTTACTTATGTCTCTCTTGGTTCACTGTTTATCTTTCTTATACGAGACATTCATTTGTAACGGGGCTATTAGAACACGCTGTTATCTTGGGTATCATTACAAATGTTCTGAGAATGTATGTTTTGTTAATGCATAATGTTACTATTACTACAATTACCCATGCCACTTTGTTGATCGCAATTTTTCTCTCATGTTCTGTTTGCTTAAACCTAAATAAAGACTTAAAAAAAAAAAAAAAAACTGTCTGGGGACAAAATTACCCTCCAAATATGCAATGGAATGAGATGAAACCTGACATGGAACCCACTCCTTGTACTTTACTCTCCCAATACCCACCAAAAATGCTCCCCTACAATTGCCCCACCACCAGGTATATCGCTTCACCACAAAATAAAATACTCCCCCACAACTGCCACACCACCCTGCAAACAGCTCCCACCCCCTAAAACTACATCCTACTACTGTGCTACCGCAACAATACTGTAACTGTCCCCACCCCAAAACAACCTCCCACACATGCCCTCCCTCCCCTGAAAACTGCCCCAACCCCAAAAACTATCCCCCCAACTGCCCTACCACCTAGCAAATTATTCCACTCCCCAAAAAATACCCTCTTACAATTTCCCTTCTACTCCACAAACTGCCCCATCCCTTCAAAATTTCCCTCATAACTGCCCCACCACACTGACAACATCCCATCCCCCTAAAGCTACTCCCTGGAACTCCCCATTCCCCAAACCCTACCATGCCCCAACTGCCCTACTCCTAAAAAATGCTTCCTCAAAATGGCCCTACCACCTCCAAACTGCCCCACCCCTAAGCAATACCCCCTTTACTACCCAACCACCTCAAATGCCCCTGCATACGCCCCACCATCCCACAAATTACCTCCGCTCCCATAAACTACTGCTCCACAATTGCCCTACTTGCTAAAACAACTCCCCCACAAATGTTTCACCACCCTGCAAACTGCCTAACCTACCAAAAATATCCCCATGACTTCCGCACTATCAAAAAATCTCCCATGCAAATGCCTCACCCTCATAATCATCCCACTGTAACTGTCCTACCATCCTGCAAACTGCCTCACCCCCAAAACTACCTCTCTTCAACCAGCATCAACCTCAGAAGTATATTCTCTAGAAATTCCCCACCAACCTCAGCCATCCCACCATGGGCACAACATATACACAGCAGATACAGAACATGCAACAGAGATACAAACCCACAAACACACACACAAAACACATGAACACCATCCACACAATCAGACCCAGAGATTTCAAATAATTCCCCTAGCTGTGATGTGCTGTACTGCATTTTACATTATTCACATATACAGGGTGCCCCAAAAAAAGTGAGAACATCTCGTAGCATATAAGTTATTTAAAAATTCAAAAAGACAGATGTAAACGATTGACAAATTAAAAAAAAGGATGGCAACCGGAAATTATTGAAATAAAGACGTTATATAATTAAAAAAGGTAAATAAGTAAACTATTTAAGCGTTTAATTTATGAGATGTTCTCACTTTTTTTGGGCCACCCTGTATATTTCATTTGCAACTGCCCCCACCCCTGCTTGGGACTTAAAACAATGGAGCAACACATTAGACATTATCACAATTTCAACAAGAACCAGGTTTAATAAATAAGAGTTCACTTGCAAAAACATGATACCAAAATTATGCATAACGATAATTGTTTTGCTTTTATCAAACATGTTACTATAACCCAAACAAACACTTACAAAAGAATTATGGTAAACAATTGCAACTGCTCTAATCCTGGGTTATAAACAATGAAACACAAAAGCAGAAACTGAAAACTAGACATACACGGGCCGATATTAAAAAAAAGCTGAGTGCCTAAATTTGTACCTTTGTTCCGCGGAAGAAAGGCTTGGCAAATCTACTTCTGTATCTTGCCACAAAAACCCAATGGATAGTCACAAAACAAATTGCACTATAGTGCTGGAAGATGAGACCCCCAGGTTGGAAGGCACTCAAAAGGCTACTGGGTATGAGCAGAACAGTTCTCAGAGGAAAGCCAGTATTTATGATGTGTTTAGATCTGCTGATGTAGCTGTGTATGAAAAGAGTCAGAAGTTGCAAAGATGTCTTACATAATGGGACATGGAACGTACGAAGCATGAATCAAGAGAAGTTGGAGGTGGCCAAGAATGAAATGGAATGTGTACAACTCGATCTGTTGGCTGAAATGGACTGACTTTGGGCACTTTGCATCTGATGATCATATGGTCTACTATGCTGGAAATGAAAGACAAAGAAGAAATTGTGTTGTATTTATAATTAAGAAGAAACTTGCTTGGCTGAAAACTGAACAAAGTTTAGGTCAACTATCCAGAGGGTTGACAAGAGTCGACAACGACTCGACAGCACTTAACAACAAATTTGTACCCTATTTTAAGCCATACTTAGGAACTATAGGGGTCATTTTGGAAGACCTATTCATGTGTCAGACTTCCAAAAATAGGCATAGAGATGTCTCTAGAGCCATTTAGAAGCTGGATCTGTGGACTCTCCAAGCATGAAGACATCCAAGTCTGAACAGGAACATAGTGGAGGCATGGTTGGGATGCTCCCAGGAACCTGGATGTCCCCACCTGATCACAGAAACGTCTTACATCGCCTGGAAATTTAGCCCGGCTCCAGGCACAAACAGTGCTTATTTTGGTGAAAAACATCCAGAGGGTGTACATAAGAACATAAGAACATAAGATATGCCATACTGGGTCAGACCAAGGTCCATCAAGCCCAGTATTCTGTTTCCAACAGTGGCCAATCTAGGTCATAGGTACCTAGCAGTTTCCCCAAGGGACACAGGTTCCACAATGCTTTAATTGGTTCAAGCATTGATATCCTGGGTCCCTTCTTAATAATGGTTTATGGACCTTTCCTCCAGGAACTTGTCCAAACCTTTTTTAAACCCAGCTACACTAACAGCCTCCGGTAACAAATTCCAGAGTTTGCTTTCACGTTGAGTGAAAAAATATTTTCTTTTATTAGTCTTAAATAGTTTACCCTGTAGCTTCATTGCATGTCCCCTAGTCTTTCTATATTCTGATAAGGTAAACAATCGATCTACGCTTACCCGTTCCACTCCGTTCATTAATTTATAGACTTCTATCATATCTCCCCTCAGCCGTCTCTTTTCCAGGTTAAAGAGCCCTAACCTTTTTAGCCTTTCTTCATAGGAGTATCCGTCCATCCCTTTTACCATTTTGATGGCTCTTCTCTGAACCTTTTCTAAAATCGCTATATCCTTTTTAAGATACGGCAACCAGAATTGCACACAATATTCAAGGTACGGTCTCACCATGGAACGATATAGAGGCATTATAATATCTTTTGTTTTATTTTCCATTCCTTTCCTTATCATACCTAGCATTCTATTTGCTCTCTTGGCCGCCGCTGAACACTGGGTCGAGGGTTTTAACATGGTATCCACAATGACGCATAAATCTTTTTCCTGGGTGGTGGTTCCCTAATGTGGAACCTTGCATCGTGTAACCATAGTTTGGGTTGTTCTTCCCTAGGTGCATAACCTTGCACTTGTCCATATTAAATTTCATCTGTCATTTTGATGCCCAGTCTTCCAATTTATCAAGATCCTCTTGCAATTTTCCACAATCCTCTTGGGTTTTAAAAACTTTAAATAGTTTTGTGTCATCTGCAAATTTGATAACCTCACTCGTTATTCCACTTTCCAGGTCATTTATGAATATGTCAAAAAGCAGCGGACCCAGCACAGATTCCTGGGGTACACCACTATTCACCTTTCTCCATTGGGAAAATTGGCCATTTAGCCCTACCCTCTGCTTTCTATCTTTTAACCAGTTCCTGATCCACAATAGTACACTGCCTCCTATCCCATGACTCTTTAGTTTTGCCAAAAGTCTCTCATGAGGGACTTTGTCAAAGGCTTTCTGAAAGTCCAATACACAATATCAACCGATTCACCTTTGTCCACCTGTTTATTCACACCTTCAAAAAAACATAACAGATTAGTAAGACAAGATCTTCCTTGTGTAAAGCCATGTTGGCTGTCTCCCATTAGGTCATGACTATCTACATGCTGAGTAATTTTATTCTTTATGATGGTTTCTACCATTTTTCCCGGTACTGATGTCAGGCTCACCGGTCTGTAGTTTTCCGGATCTCCCCTGGAACCCTTCTTAAAAATTGGTGTTACATTGGCGATCCTCCAGTCTTCAGGTATTAGAGATGATTTTAATGATAGTTCACAGATTACTAATAGCAGGTCTGCAATCTCATATTTCAGTTCTTTCAACACCCTTGGATGTATACCATCTGGCCCAGGTGATTTGCTACTCTTCAGTTTATCTAATAGTTGTAATACATCTTCCCGATGTATCGATATTTCCTTCAATTCTTCCGCACCTTTAAATACCATTTCATAAATGGGTAACATCCCTACATCTTCCTCAGTAAAGACTGAAGCAATGAATTCATTCAATCTCTCCGCTATAGCCTTGTCGCCTCTTAGTGCTCCTTTAACCTCTTTATCATCTAATGGATCAACTGACTCTCTCACAGGTTTTTTGCTACGAATGTACTTGAAAAGGTCTTTACTTCGCGTTTTAGCTTCCGCAGCAAGCTTCTTCTCAAATTCTCCCTTTGCCTGCCTTATTAATGCCTTGCATTTGACTTGCCAGTGCTTGTGCTGTTTCCAGGTTTCATCATTTGGCTCTTTTTTCCATTTCTTGAAAGATGCTTTTTTGGCAACAACAGCCTCTCTGACCTCACCTTTAAACCATGCTGGCAGTTTTTTGGACTTCCTTCCACTTTTCTTAAAGCATGGAATACAGCTGGTCTGGGCTTCCAAGATAGTATTTTTCAACAACAGCCAAGCCTGATGTACGTCTTTAACCTTTGCAACTGCTCCTTTTAGTTTTTTCTTAACTGTTTTCCTCATTTTATCATAGTCTCCCTTTCGAAAGTTAAAAGGTAGTACTGTGGATTTCCTTACTATCCCTCCTCCACTAATTAAATGAAAGGTGATCATGCTATGATCACTATTGCCAAGTGGCCCCAAAACTAGAGGACAGCAACCTTGGGCCGAAAGGACTGGGGTTTCTAGTCCCACAGGTGCTCCTTGTGGTCTTGGACAAGCCACTTAACCCTCCATAGCCCATGTTCCCTGTAAAATAGTTATCTCCAAGTTATAATGCCCTGTTCAATGTAATTTCAGTTTGTTAAATGTAAACCGCACTGATGCAGAATAGCGCGGTATATAAGAGAATGTAAATAAAATAAATAAATAAATAAATAACACCCTTATCTCTTGCACTAGATCTGGTGTTCCACTAAGGACTAGGTCTAATATGGCTTCCCCTCTGGTCGGTTCATGAACCAGCTGCTCCAAGAAGCAGTCATTTATTTCATCTAGGAACTTTATCTCCCTAGCATGTCCTGACGTGACACTGACCCAGTCGATACCGGGGTAGTTGAAATCACCCATTATTATTACTGCGCTGTAACGTTTGTTAGCTTCCTTGATTTCTTTGAGCATTTCATCATCCATTTGGTCATTCTGGCCAGGCGCTCGATAGTACACCCCCACTGCCATTGCCTTCCCCCTTTTACATGGAATTTCAATCCATATAGATTCTACAGCAGATTTTGTTTCCTGCAAAACTTTAATCCCTTCTGACTCAATGCCCTCTCTAACATAGAGAGCAACCCCTCCACCAATTTGATCAGCTCTATCATTACGATATAGTTTGTACCCAGGTATCACAGTGTCCCACTGGTTGTCCTCCTTCCACCATGTCTCTGATATTCCAATCATATCTAACCTTTCATTTAGTGCTATATATTCTAACTCTCCCATCTTATTTTTTAGACTTCTAGCATTTGCATACAAGCATTTTAGAGAATGTATTTTATTCGTATTAATTTGGCTATTGTTAGACATGGATAATTTGGGATCTTTAAGCTCTGTCTGCTCCATACTTGAGGGCATTTGGGCTACTTTACTCTTTTGTGGAACCTCTCTGCTTTTGGTAGTATCCTTCAAAGATACATTCTTCCGAACCATCCGCTCTTGGGTGACTGTCGGCCTTCCCCTAATATCTAGTTTAAAAGCTGCTCTATCCCCTTTTTAATGGTTAATGCCAGCAGCCTGGTTCCATCCCGATTAAGGTGAAGCCCATCCCTTCGGAAGAGCCCCTCCTTTCCCCAGAATGTTCCCCAGTTCCTCACAAATCCAAAACCCTCATCTCTGCACCATTGTCTCATCCACACACTGAGACTCCAGAGCTCTGCCTGCCTTTTGGGTCCTGCGCGTGGAACAGGAAGCATTTCGGAGAACACTACCCTGGAAGTTCTGGATTTCAACTTCCTACCTAAAAGCCTAAATTTAGCCTCCAGAACCTCCCTACCACATTTTCTTATGTCATTGGTACCGACATGTACCAAGACAGCAGACTCCTCCCCAGCACTATCTAAGACCTTATCTAGGTGGCGTGTGAGGTCCGCTACCTTCGCACCAGGCAGGCATGTTACCAGGCAATCTGCACGTCCACCTGCCACCCAGCTATCTACATGCCTAGATATATGAACCTAATTTAGGTGTCTAGTGCTAAATATCAGTGCCAAGTTCAGAACTTTTTTTCCCACCCTAAATCCATCCCCATTATCACCCACTTTTTATTTGCTTAAATTTAGGTGATTAGTGATATTTTAAGAAACTATTTAGGGACTTAGCCCTAGCAAAATTTCAGAGGCCATTTAAGGAGCATAACTCTCAAAAGGGCATGTTTACTAAAGTGTGTTAGCTGGTACTGCAGGGTTTGTGAGCATTTAGGCCATGCAATAACAAGGAGCAACAGGAGGAACTCACTTCACAACGGCATGGAGGAGGAGAGGGATCTCATCCCCTCACCAAAGGCCTTGTACTCTGCTCTCTTCAGCCTAGGTGAACAGCCACTCTTGGTGCCTCATAGTGAGGGAGTCCATGTCCCTTTCCCCATAATTAACACTGTAGACATCCTGCCTGATCTCATATATGGCCCCTGCATCTCCAGATGCCTCATTTATACCCTATCACCTATGGTTTGGGACACAGCACATACTCTCTGCATGTGCCCCTCCCTTGTGCTCCAAGTTGTACTGGCTGTTAGCCCATTCCCAGTCATCTCTCTATTCTGAACTGGACAGATGCTACCTTCCTGTATGGGTGCTAGGACATAGTTCTTAATGTCCCCAGTGCATCCGTGACCCACAGATTCCCAATATCGTGCTTGTATCTTTCTTTTTCCAGACATGTATAGAGACTGTGCACACTGTGTGCATGAACTAAAGGCATGCATTGCCTACCACTGCACTAGTGATGTACCACAACCACACCCCTGCATCCAGTGTGGCCACTCTGCTCTGGCGTAGTAAAGACGCATGCTAGTTGCGTGTTAGCCCTGCGCTACTCATAGCACTTTAGTAAACATGCCCCAAAGTTACACAATAATCAATACCACAATAATCAAACGTCAGCAGTTCAAGGTTCAGATATCTGTACTCATTGGGCCGCATTGCCAGTTTCTTAACATTCTATTTGAAAACGGCAAATAAGCATTTTGTGCTTACCTTGCTGCTCCTTATGCCTGGAACAAACTTCCTGAATCTATACGTCAGGTCTCCTCTCTCCCCCTTTTCAAATCCATGCTAAAAACTCACCTCTTTGAGACTGCTTTTGGATCCTGATCCCTTGTTCTCCTTTCCCTATTTGAACCCCTTCTTTCTCTTGTATCGTACTGTCTGTCTTGATTAGATTGTAAGCTCTAACGAGCAGGATCCATCTTATGTATGTTCTTGTATAGTGCTGTGCATGTCTTGTAACGCTATATAAATGATTAATAGTAGTAGTTGTAGCTTAATTAAGAGTTTCATTAAGCAAATGTTGGGGAAACAGCTGGAGGAGGGGGAAAAGAGTTAAGGGTCTGAGCTCAGGGCAAAGAAGCAATTTTTAATGATAGTATATTTATGACATTCATTCTCTTCTTAGTCCCTCAAACCTCCTGATTCAGAGGGAAAACTTTCTTGTCCTCCCAACCTCCTTTTTTTTTTAAACTGGGAACTGCTCCATACCTGAAACTGGGCCTCAGGCTGAAACATTTCCTCATTCTGACTTATAAGTTCATAAGCATCTGTAGAAAGCTCCCCATTAGCTGCTGCTACTACCTGGCAGGTTTCTATTTGTATGTAGTATCCATTAGCTCATCTATAGCCATTCCACACTGAATGAGTCCCATCTTGTCTGGCCTCTAAAGCTTAGCAGGGTTGGGCTTGGTTAGTACTTGGAAGGCAGATGTACTTGGAAGACAAAGTGCTGAAGGCACACTGTGTGGAAGAAAGGCCTGGCAATTTCTTCTTGAGGTTGTACCTTACAAAGGACAGTCAGAACCACCCACAGGAGTCAGCATTGACTTGATGGTACACAGCAGCTAAAATATAAACATGACTATTTCAAGTCTACATGCAGGCTCATCTATATTCTATCAAACTGCTAAATACTATGATGAGAGAAACGTACTGTAAAGTCAACAGCAACTTCTAAAGATGGAACTAGATTATATATAGGCAGGGCTTCTAGGCAATATGTGGATCAGAAAGTGTGGTCAGGTACTGGGCTTACCATGGCGCAGCAGCAGTGCAGGGCCAGAAATAGTTGTTAAGAGTGAGCCTGCAACACCAATAACAGCCCTGCCTGCATGACATTCTAATGGAACCCATGAGAGCCGCGCAAACGTGCAGTCTCTGAATCTGTGAACTCTCTTCAAAAGAGACAGGCCTCAGAGAGAGGCAGCACTGCGCTGTGCACAGATTCAGAGACTCCCGGCCCGCACAGCTCTCCCAGTTCCATTTAGATTGCTGCTATCACTCAGAAGATTACTAAGGAATCAAACATTTGCAATGACCTGGTGAAGATGAGCAGGAGCAGGAAACTGCAGGGCATATGTGTCTTGCTTTCAGGAAGAGTGTAGGTATCTGTAGTATCAAGGTATCTTTTGTTGCCAGCAGAGAACCACAATCCATCCCATGTACTGAGATGCCTATCTGAATGTTCATCTTTCAGTCACTTCGGGTGTACCTTCAACTGCTTTATCTACTTTGTCTAATCTAATCTTTCCATAAATGGGGATGCAGGTTGAAGTACGGTTTTAAAATTAACGCTTCTTCCTACTCTGAACTTTACTATACTGTATGTTCCTTTTTTTGTTAGTCTTTCTATAGGTGTAATTTTTACCTAGCCAATATTTTTAGTAGCATCTTCCTTTTAATTCCCAATGTCCATAGTACATTCTACAACTGCAGAAATAGGGCTGTTTGATCATTGAAAGTGGCTGCACATGCATGTTTGACAACATTCTGAAAGAAATAGCATTTTGTATGAAAACCTGTAGCAAATTTCCTGAATCTGAAATCATGTACTGTAGAACAGCCTCATGATAAAAGCCAAATCGGAAAGATTAAGGGGGAGAGGTCATGCTGACAGATGAATGAGTAGCACAACCACTTCCTGCCCAGCGCTGCCATTGACAAATTTTTTCCAGATCTCAATTTTAGTTGTTTTTTTCCCTTTACTGAAAGGAGCCTTATTGAGTTGCAATCTGCAGATATTTAAAGATGATCTGAAAGGTTTATTTATTTGATATAACCGCCTTTCTGAGGCAATCAAAGCGGTGCACAAAAGTCAGATTTTTCAAATATTTAGAAAAAAAATCCACCAAAATCAAACCCTACACAATTATTCTTTTGACTTTCAGGTTTCATGTATTTGAAGAGCCATAGTAAATTTAATCTATATATCTAGCCTATCTGCAACATCAAAAAAAGAGCACAATATGCAATAGCAACTATATGCTGATGGCATAATGATATATACACACAGGGGCGGCCCAAGGGGGGTGCGGGGCCATGTGCGGAGACTCGGTGCGGGGCCTCATTTGCATAACTATTTGCATAATGTTACCATATACTAACTTTTAGTAAACATGCCTCTTAATGAGTGTATGGATAAAGAAAGACTAAAAGATTTCTACATTACTATAATCCAGTGCCAACCGCCAGACACATTAGGAACTACTACAAACACTGCCCATTTAGAACCCATAGCAAACCCGCCGTATCCTAACAGCACTACCAGGACTCATAAAGCACCATACCCTAACTATCAAAAGGAAACGCTGCAAATATTAAACCAATACATTTCAGAGAATAACAATACATGACCTACTGGGGAAAGAGAACAAGTGGCAATGTCAAATAGGAATTACATAAACAGAATACCTCAGCTCAGTTACACATGCAGAACATAGACCATCACCAAACAAGGAATCACAATTTAGAAACAGGAAGACAATAATTAAACTGGGAATCCCAAAAGCCAAACTTGGAATGTACAACACTGTAGAAATAAAACTATACATTAATTTGCTCTTGTACTAAACAAAGCGCAGACGTTAATGATGCACATTTCCCAGAGCTGACATATTCCAATTAATAAATTCAAAATAAAGAGATATTTTTCTACCTTTTGTGCATTTTTTTTCAGCTGCAATTGCTCCAGTCACTTTCTTCTGGTTTCTTTGTGTCTTCTGCTAACTCTCCATCGTCTGCTGTCCATTTGTCTTTTCTTCTCTCTTCTAGTTTTTTTCCATTCTCTCTCTACATCTGCTTTAACATACTAATCTTTCTCCTTTTGCTCTTTCCTCATTCCTATTTCATCTACTCAAATTTTACCCCTCCATTCTCAATCCCCACTTACTCTCCCAATATCCGGCCAATTGTAGATTTATCTTCCCTCCCACACAAAATATTTTTTCCCTCTCCATTTCACTCTCCCAGCTCCATCCCATTCTAATCCTCCCCCAACATCAGCTCCATTCTAGTTCCAGTCCCACCCAGCATCCGCTCCCTTCTAGTCCCCGCATCAGCCCATTTCCAGTCCTAGCCCCCCATAACCCCATTTCCAGTCCTATCCTAGACCCACCATCAGCCTATTTCCAGTCGTAGCTCCCCCATCTATTTCCAGTCCCATCCGAGTCCCTCCATCAGCTCATTTCCAATCCCAGCCCCCCATGAGCCCATCAGCCCATGTCAAATCCTAGCTCCCCTCCACTCAGCCCATTTCCAATCCAAGCCCCCCATGAGCCTACTTCCAGTTCTAGCCCCTTCATGAGTCCATTTCAATCCAAACCCCCACCACAGCCCTTTTCCAATCTTAGCACCCCCCAACAGTCAATTTCCAGTCCTATTCTAGCCCCTCCATCAGCCCATTTCCTGTCCTAGCCCCCCCCCACTCACCCATTTCCAGTCCTATCTCCTCCCCCTCACAACCCATTTCCATTCCAAGCCCCCGTCCCCATCAGCTATTTGCAGTTCAAGCCCTCCTTCCACTCAGCCCATTTCCAGTCCTAGCAACCCCCCAGCCCATTAACAGTCTTAGCCCCCCCAACCCATTACCAGTCCTAACCCCCATCAGCCCATTTCCAGTACTAGCCCCCCCATAGCCCATTACTAGTCCTAACCCCCCCATAACCCTATTTCCAGTCCTAGCCCCCCCATCAGCCTATTTCCAGTCCTAGCCCCCCATAGCCCATTACCAGTCCTAATCCCCCATCAGCCCATTACCAGTCCTAACCCCTCCCATAGCCCATTACCAGTCCTAACCCCATCAGCCCCTTTCCAGTCATAGCCCCCCCCCTAACCCATTACCAGGCCTAAACCTCCCCCTCAGCCCACTTCCAGTCTTAGCACCCCCCCATGGCCCATTACTAGTCCTAACCTTCCCCCATCAGCCCACTTCCAGTCTTAGCCCCCCCCCATGCCCCAGTACCAGTCCTAAACCTCCCATCAGCCTATTTCCAGTCTTAGCCCCCCCTAGCCCATTACCAGTCCTAACCCCCCCATCAGCCCATTTCCAGTCTTAGCTCCCCCCCTAACCCATTACCAGTCCTAAACCTCCCCATCAGCCCACTTCCAGTATTAGCACCCCCCATGGCCCATTACTAGTCCTAACCCTCCCCCATCAGCCCACTTCCATTCTTAGCCCCCCCCCATAACCCATTACCAGTCCTAAACTTCCCCATAAGCCCATTTCCTGTCTTAGCCCCCCCCATAGCCAATTACCAGTCCTAACCCCCCCATCTGCCCATTTCCCGTACTAGCCCCCCCCATAGCCCATTACTAGTCCTAACCCCCCCATCAGCCCACTTCCAGTCTTAGCACACCCCCCATAACCCATTTCCAGTCCTAAACCTCCCCCTCAGCCTATTTAGGGTGTTAGCCCCACACTAGCCTTTTCACAGTACTAACCCCCCATCAGCCCATTTCCAGTCAGCCCCCCCCATAGCCCATTACCAGTCCTAACCCCCCCCCCCCCATCAGCCCACTTCCAGTCTTAGCACCACCCCCATGGCCCATTACTAGTCCTAACCCTCCCCTATCAGCCCACTTCCAGTCTTAGCCTCCTCCCCCCCCCATAGCCCATTACCAGTCCTAAACCCCCTTCCCCCCATCATCCCAAATTAAAAAATAAAAAAAACCAGCTGCTTCTGCCGCGGCAGCATCAAGAGTGCCGCCGCGGGGCCTGGGCCCTGGGCCCCGGACCCCCCCCTGCCCGGCAGAGCCTCCCAGAAGCAGCTGGTTTTTTTTTTTTTTTAAACTTGGGATGAAGAATGTTTTTTGCGCGGGGCCCCCTGAAACGCGGGGCCCTGTGCAAAAAACATTCTTGCTCAATGGACGGGCCGGCCCTGTATACACCAATTGAAACCGATAACCCAGATACCAAAAAATTAACTAATTGACTTGAAGACATGATCATATGGCTCAGCAACCATTATCTTAACATAAATTACAAGAAAACAGATGTTCTCTTCATAACAAGAAACCAAGCATTTACTGTACACCACTGAGATCAATTCAGCTGTCAAGCTGCAGTATAGAAGTCAAATAAGAAGTAAGATATCTAGGTGTAGTTCTGGACGAGTCCTTAAGTCTACAACCACACATAAATAAGATCACACACAATGCATACCATAAAATGAAGATATTATGGAGGCTGAAACCACTGCTCAGCCAGGATAACTTCTGCACAGTAGTCCAAGCAGTAATTACGCCACTGTTGGACTACTGCAACTCAATATATCAGGGTATACCTAAACAATCAACATGCTTCAGATGGTGCAGAACATAGTGGCATGCATTATCACTGGTACAGCAAAATATGAACTTATCACACTAATACTGAACCAACGGCATTAGCTTCCTATACATTACCGCATCAGGTTTAAGACTACCTTCATCATATTCAAAGTACTAACAAACAACTCAGCCAACATTCTACAGGAGCTGATTACTACAGTACCATACAATAGACCTAAGAGGACTAATAGCAAGAACACGATTCTTACTCCCAGCACCTACTCAAAGTCCAAGCATACCATATCAAATAGAGCATTTTCTTTAACAGCTCCTGCACATTGGAACACGTTGTCTGAAGCTATAAGACCTACAAAGGACATCAAGGACTTCAGAAAAAAAAGTTAAAAACACACTTATACAAAGAATTCTTTGGAAATATCACCTAGAGCCAGAATACCAGGACACACAATGACCCTGATTACAGACACCAATATATGAGCACTCCATATTGTATATGCAAACTGTATACAGGTTAAGAATACCCACATGTAATATAATCTTCTTATGGGGACTCTTGTAGTGGTTGATATGGAAGGGCAAACCTGATAGCCATGTGGTCTTTTTCTGCCATCATGTTTCTATTTTTCTAATGATAGTTTGTTTTGCAAGATTGTTAAAACCCCCAAGAGTTATAATGTTCTCTATATAAACTGAGTTGTAATGCCATACCGTTCTCTGTGAAAACAGAGTTGTAATGTAAACCGCCTTGATTCAAGGATGAAGCGGTGTATAAATCCTGTTAAATAAATACCGTGACCAAGCCTCCTACAGGGAGTGAACTCAGTGTGTTTTCAACAAGGCCCAACAAGATCAATGGTGTCAATAAGGTAAGTTCAAAAATTTTGTTATAAAAGCAACAATTTTTGCATGATTCAAGAAGTTACTGGAATTACACAGTTTTGTGGTTATACGTAATAAAAAATTATACACAGACGTAATAATGAATCTCAAGTTAATGCAATTTGATGTACATCATGAAGACATTTGAGCTTCTTTTTGGGAAAATCACTGCTGTGAAGGGAGTTTATTTATAAAATTCATTTATAAATCAATTGTCCTATTCTGTTTTTACATATATTTATTGAATAGTAAGAGTGAAAAATCGATTAAGCAACTACCTATAATTAGACATATATACATGTGAATTCCATCAATGTGTAAAGGACCATTTCAGAAAGGGCCCAGTTTACACATGACTGTCTATACCACATTGAAATTGCATGGGGCATGTTGGAGGCATATCCTGGGTAGGAAACAAATCAAACATATGTATTCCCTATTTCATATAGGGCATGCACATTGAAGCCCCAAATCGTTCACGTCTAGATTTATATCTGCTCGCTGACACAAATAGATATTTAACAAGTGGACAAGGCATACAGAGCAAGGCTCAGGGAATTCTTTCCAAACCCTGCATGTGTGTATGTGTGTGCTTGCAAACACACATCTGTTTGTATCTGCATTGCACATGTATGTGGGGAGGAGGGGGAGAGAGAGAACTTCCCCCAACTCACCTCTTCCCTTCTTGTGACTACGGGAGCTTTCCATTGCTCCTCCACTGCAGTTTTCCCATTGGCTGGGTACTACTCACAGTCTCTTCATTTGTTGACAGTGAAAGTAAGCAGGCCAGGCTCACACACAGAAGGGGGGAAGATTACAGAACTGCAGATAGAGGTTTTAAACTCTGAAAAATATCCAAACATGTTAGTTAGTCATTCCTCTACCTTCCAGACATTAATATACAAATCTGAAGAATCCTGAATGAAAAACAGGTAATTCTCAAACCTAGCCTCTTGAGTGTGGAGTATATCTACAGCACCCTTCCCCTAAACTTTGGAGCTTAGCTATGTTCCTAGCTTGCCAGTTCCTTAATCTACTTCTGCCTTTGACAACAGATACTAGCTGATAGTACAGAATGCAACCAATAAGAAAGCAGTACTTTTCAGTCAGTAGCTTTCATAATAGAAATAATAGTAAAGAAAATATACTGTGTATGTGAATAAGTTTAAAAAGACAGTATATAACACCTAGGCAATTATTTATAATCACTGGACCCTATATTCAAAAGGCATTTACATAGTTTATAGCCCAGTAAATTGTGTAAATGCCTTAAATTGGGATATTCAATGGCACTTACATGGTTAATGTTATTGAATATCCCCTTCTAACTCTCCTACATGCCGCGATGCTATCCGGTTAGCACTGGGGCAATCAGGGGTGTTCTGGGACGGAATGGAGGCGGCAACAAGTGATAATCAGGCAGTAGCGATATTGCATGCTGTCCAGTTAGCAATCTGTGCCAAAAAGATGGGCGAGGAAAACCCTTGCCTATCTTTCGATACAGGAGCGAACCGAGCAGCATGCAATATCACTGCTGTCCGGTTACCTAATGTGGCTTCCAGCATGCGACGATCCCTTGATATTCAATGCCAGGGCCGCATATGACCTCAGCTTTGAATATCCAGGGTTATGCACCATAGTAGTGCCTAGCCCTCCCAAAAGACTATCAGGCCCTCTGAGTTTGTTCATGTGTATGTGTGTGTATTTCTATTGCATGTTCTGTGTGTGCTGCTCATGTGTTGTGTCTGTGGTGAGGTAGCTGAGGGTGGTGAGGCATTTACAGGGGACATGGTTTTGTTGGTTAGTGACAGTTGTGGGGAGATAGTTTTGGAGATGGAGTAATTTGCAAGATGGTGGGGTAGTTACAGTAGGGAGTTTTGGAGGATGGGGCATTTGCATTGGAAGTGCTTTTGAGAGTGGGGCAGTTGCAAGGGAGGTTTGCTGGGTGCTGCAGTTTGCAGGGTGGTGGGATAGATGTGGGAAGTAGTTTGGGGTGAGTCAATTGCTGGTTGACAGTTTTTAGAAGTGGAGACAGTTGGCGGTTGGTGGGGCAGATTCAGGAGCATTTGTTGAGATGATTGGCCTGTTGCAGGGGCAATTTTGGGGGTGAAGCATTTTCAGAGTGATGAGGCAGTTTTAGGGGTATACGTTTAGGAGTAGAGTAGTTTTTGGCATGGTAGGCCAGTTGCGAGGGATTTGATTTTTAAGATTAGAGTCAATGTGTGGGTTAGTAAATTAGTTGTGAGTGGGTATATTTGGGAGTAGGGCAACTGCAGGGCAGCAGTTTTTGGAAATGGATCAGTTTTTGCAGTGGAGAAGCAGATGCAAGGGGCACAGGTAAGGTGGTGGGAGAGTTGTGGGAGGGTAGTTTTTGACTTGCCAGTGCTTGTGCTGTTTGCAGGCTTCGTCGTTTGGCTCTTTTTTCCATTTCTTGAAAGATGCTTTTTTGGCAAAAACAGCTCTCTGACCTCACCTTTAAACCATACTGGCAGTTTTTTGGACTTCCTTCCATTTTTCTTAAAGTGTGGAATACAGCTGGCCTTGGCTTCCAAGATAGTATTTTTCAACAACACCCAAGCTTGATGTAAGTCTTTAACCTTTGCAACTGCTCCTTTTTGCTTTTTCTTAACTATTTTCCTCATTTTATCATAGTCTCCCTTTCGAAAGTTAAAAGGTAGTACTGTGGATTTCCTTACTATCCCTCCTCCACGAATTAAATCAAAGGCGATCATGCTATGATCACTATTGCCAAGTGGCCCCAGCACCCTTATTTCTTGCACTAGATCTGGTGTTCCACTAAGGACTAGGTCTAATATGGCTTCCCCTCTCGTCGGTTCATGAACAAGCGGCTCCAAGAAGCAGTCATTTATTTCATCTAGGAACTTTATCTCCCTAGCATGTCCTGCCGTGATACTGACCCAGTCGATACCGGGGTAATTGAAATCACCCATTATTATTACTGCGCTGTAACTTTTGTTAGCTTCCTTGATTTCTTTGAGCATTTCATCATCCATTTGTTCATTCTGTCCAGGCGGTTGATAGTACACCCCCACTGCCATCACCTTCCCCTTTTTACATGGAATTTCAATCCATAGAGATTCTACACCAAATTATGTTTCCTGCAAAACTTTAATCCTTTCTGACTCAATGCCCTCTCTAACATAGAGCGCAACCCCTCCACCAATTGTTTTCAGCTCTATCATTACGATATAGTTTGTACCCAGGTATCACAGTGTCCCACTGGTTGTCCTCCTTCCACCATGTCTCTGATATTTCAATCATATCTAACCTCTCATTTAGTGCTATATATTCTAACTCTCCCATCTAATTTTTTAAACTTCTAGCATTTGCATACAAGCATTTTAGAGACTTTATTTTATTCATATTAATTTGGCTATTGGTAGACATGGGTAATTTGGGATCTTTAACTCTGTCTGATCTATACTCAAGGGCATTTGGGCTGCTTTACTCTTTTTTGGAACCTCTCTGCTTTTGGTAGTATCCTTCAAGGATACATTCTTCCAAACCATCTGCTCTTGGGTGACTGTCGGCTTTCCCCTATTATCTAGTTTAAAAGCTGCTCTATCTCCTTTTTAAAGGTTAATGCCAGCAGCTTGGTTCCATCCCGGTTAAGGTGAAGCCCATCCCTTCGGAAGAGCCCCTCCTTTCCCTAGAATGTTCCCCAGTTCCTAACAAATCCAAAACCCTCATCTCTGCACCATTGTCTCATCCACGCATTGAGACTCCGGAGCTCTGCCTGCCTTTTGGGTCCTGCGCTGTGTAACAGGAAGCATTTCAGAGAAATCTACCCTGGAAGTTCTGGATTTCAACTTCCTACCTAAAAGCCTTAATTTAGCCTCCAGAACCTCCCTACCACATTTTCCTATGTCATTGATACTGACATGTACCAAGACAGCAGACTCCTCCCTAGCACTATCTAAGACCTTATCTAGGTGGCGCATGAGGTCCGCTACCTTCGCACCAGGCAGGCATGTTACCAGGCAATCCGCACGTCCACCAGCCACCCAGCTATCTACATGCCTAATGATTGAATCACCAACTATAACGGCTGTCCTAACCCTTCCCTCATGGGCACATGGCCCTGGAGAAACTTCCTCAGTGCGAGAGGGTTTTACATCACCTGGAGGACAGGTCCTAGTTACAGGATCACTTCCTGCCACACCAGGGTGATGCTCTTCTGTCACGTGACCTCTCTCCTCCATGGCAACAGGGATTCTGCCAGACTGGAGGTGGGACTTCAGGACTATATCCCTGTAGATCTCGTCTATGTACCTCTCTGTCTTTCTTATGTTTTCCAAGTCTGCTACTCTAGCCTCTAGAGAATGGACTCGTTCCCTGAGAGCAAAGAGTTCCTTGCACCTAGTGCACACGTAAGACCTCTCACCAACTGGGAGAAAATCATACATGTGACACTCAATGCAAAAGACTGGAAAGCCCCCATCTCGCTGCTGGACTGCTGTCTGCATCTTAGTTTTAAGCTTGTGTTTAGATCTTTAAGTTTTTTACTTACTAAGGGTTGCTATGGATATTTATACTAATAAAACTGTACCTAATACGTTTAATATACCTTGTTCACCTGAAGCTTAATTAATCTTAGGTCCTTAGTGTATGACTGATTTGGGTAATGAGCTTCACCTGAGAGCACCTCCTGTCTTAAGATATGTAAGTACCTATAAAGCTATGATTATCTTAGGGGTGGGTTGTTGTTGGGGAGGGAGGGAGGGAAATAACACTTATTAAATGAGGGCTGCTACACAGTACCCTGTCTTGTGCTGCTGGAGTAAGCTATATTCTGATTTGATCTAGATTATAGCTCTTTGCTGCTGCTAGGCTCTAACTTATTATGAAATTTAAACTACATGCTCTCTGCTGGGTTCTAAATTTAACCAGAAAGCTCTCTTCTGTGTTTTAAATTTAAACTAAGGGGTATGTTTACTAAGCAGTCTTAACGTGCGCCCAGCGATAGTGTGCAGGCTGCCATAAAAGGAGTGGGCGTGTCGGTCTTAACATAGCAAAACGGAATTTCCATGCGATAACGTGCGCTGAGCACATTATCGGGCGAGAAGCCGCTAAGCACGTTAACGCGCGGTAATCTTAAGTAGGCGCGCTGACATCTAAACACAGAAACAGAGGTGTAGCACATTGGTTAATACACTGACCGATGTTACTGGGGACATGAGTTTAATCCCCCAGTGTGCTTAATGAACAAGGCTGGCTGAGGCATCTCCCTTTATGTTTAAGTAGTGCTTTTTGAGGCATTGAAGTATTATTTTAATTAGTGCTGCCAGCAAACACACCCTCATAGTGGCGTAACCTAAGGTGCCGCATAAGGCACCCTATAAGGCACTCCAGAGGGCACATTATAAAGTGCACTATTCCGCCAAGGCACCCTACAATGTCCCCTATAGGACACTTTATAAGGCACCTTATAAGGCGCTTTATAGGGCACCTTATAAGGCACCTTATAGGGCTCCCTATAAGGCACCTTGTAGGGTGCCCTATAAGGTGCCTTATGAGGCACCTTAAGGTTACAGTACTCTGAGGGTGTTTTTGCTGGCAGCACTAATGTACATTAAAAATAGACAATGCCTCGGACAGCCCTATCAAATAACCCCACTGTGGGCTAGAACCCATGATCCATGGCTCCACAGGCAGTGAAGGAACCAGTGGGCTACAGCTGCTAAGAAACCCCTGGCTGGCTATAGAAGGACTGCATTCACCACACAAACAGTCTGCTGTGGCTACCAGGATAGGGGCAACACACTCATACCCATGATGCACAGCACATGCATATCAGCAGTCTACAGATGATCACAAGATGGGGTATGCACCCCACAGCACCTCCGCCTGGTAGGGGGTGCCAACGGTGTTTGTTAGTGGCACAGAGTAGCTACAGACCGTCACATTGTGTGGGTATTGTGCTCATCCTGAGGGTGAGGTGGGGCGGCCAGCACCAGGTCTGCAGCACCTTCAATGGCTGAAATAGGCCATGTTGCAGATACCCATCAGTGCTAGTGTGTGTGATAGGTAGTTCCTGCAAACACACCCAGGATACATTAGTGTCTATCTGAAGCTGTCAATCAGGTCTGGCCCTTATGGGCTATGATGCACCCAGAATAGTGCATATTCTGTCTTTGTGCTATGGTAACATGATGTAAGTGACAGGGGGTGTTTGGACCCATAGGCAGATTATGTACCACCACCCAACCCACCCCCTGTGGTTCAGGGTGGGAGACAGAATTCCCTCACCAACATATCCGCATTCTACCTCCCTGCAATAGTGGGACCATCAACCCCTGTCATTCTGGGGAACAGACACCCTACAGGGCAGCCAATGCAGAGCTGTACACATCCCTAAGGCAATGGCAGGAAGACAGTAGGCCTGGAAATGCTCAGCTGCCCCCACCACCACCTGACATTCACCAGCAGCAAGCACAGTGAGTCACCAGCCACTGCACCCTGCAAGGTGTTCCAGCCATGCACATATAACTGCAGACAGTCTTCTAGCTAGTCCACAGTGCATGATCCTGGAAGAGATGTGTGCACACCCACCAAGCAGATAAGTCATTGATTAGGCCCCAGAGAAGAGAACCCATATATTTCACTAAAGAGAAATACAATGTAGCACTATGGGGGAGCCTAGCCATGCTGTGGTCACTGCTCAGTCAGGGTGAGAGTGACCTCCCAGCAGGACATGCTGTGGCCACCCTGTTGGTACAGGTCATGGCCGGGCACTACAATGTCCAAGCCATTGCCCTATGCCCTGTGCTGATTCATCCAGGCCAGGCCACCCTGTCCAGGCTATACCCATAGTACCTTGATCCTCATTATGCATATTGGCAGGTCAATACTGGCAACAGTGCTAGCAGTGTGGGCTGAGGAAGGTGTTAGCAGCCATCACACACTGGATAGATAGACACACACTCCCCACACCTATGCCAGCATTGTGCAACTATAGAGGTGTTCGGCAGCCCTGGCCACCGCACCAGTCCTGGGCACAGTGCTGGCATGGCTATGGTATGCAATACTGTTGGGGTCACTCCCCAGGGTGGTAAACACTGTCAGACACCAGACCTGAAGCACACTCCACAGACATCAAAAAGGTTGCTATGATGCAGCTCAATCAGCAAATTGTGCTTAACTTAGGAATTGCTATCTGCCAGTAATCATAGCAACCTTTTGATAGCTGTGTACCGTATTCCCAGGTTTAGGGTGGTATTGCTAAGGTATGCAGGTGCTAGTATTGGGAGATGCACGCAGGGCCCAACATCCTGCCTCTCCAGGAGGCATTGAATAATGGAGCCTGTGGGTGTGGGTGTGTCTGCCCCTGTTGGCCGCTGCTTTAGGGCAGAGGTGCCCAACTCCAGTCCTGGTGGGCCAAACACTGTTCAGGTTTTCATGCTGTCCCTAATGAATATGCATGAGATACATCTGCATACCATGGGGGCAGCACATTAAAATGCAGCACAGCCATATTTATTAGAGGCAGCATGAAATGGTGTTTGGCCCTCCAGGACTGCATTTGGGAGACTCTGCTCTAGGTAATGTGCATGTTTATGGTGTCTGTGCTCTGTAGGGTAAAATGTAGGTGTTTTTTGGGCATGTTTACGTCATCTGCAATAAAGGTTCTGTCTGTATTAGCACGTTTTAGTAGTGGGTAAAATATGGGGACTAGGTTGGCAGGAACTACAGCTGGGACTTGAACCTGTGACTTTTTGCTCCCGAACACACTGGCTGTGTGCACTGCACCACTGTGTTACCACAGAGACAGTGCAGTCCCTGGGGATACCATGACTGTTTGTCAGACAGGGCCTGTCTGTTGCAGTGCATGGCACCCACCTACACAGGGCTAGGCCATGGTCTGCTGTGGGCAGCAGCCACTGGCCCCTCCACCACCAGTACCCCTCTGCCACCATACTGACATGCCCTTCTGCTGATGGTGCCGGTGGTGCGCGATCTCAGGCCATCCTGTGTGCGTGTAGGCGGCTGCCTATGGTGCAGGTTCTGGGGTAGGGGTGCCTGCATAGCTGTCCACGCTTCCCCCCAGCACCGCCTGCCAATGTTCTGTGCCCTTAGGGGTGCCTGCTGGGTACTATCCCCTGTGACACCATGGGAGACACACTCGTGCCCATGTTGGGCCCTCATCAGTTGCTGTCTGGCTGCTCTACTGTTTCAGCATTCCCATGGACCACCTAGGCATCACCCTAGTCCGCACTGTGGCTCAGCTGCACCACAGCATGTGCCGCCTGCAGCCCTCTGTGTCCCCTTTTCCAGCATCTATCCAGTTGCCCATTCTGACATGCCCCCCTGCTGTTGCAGAACATGTGCACGCCATAGGAAACCTGTCCAATGGAGAGGGAAAACCCTGATCAGTGCACTTTCACTGTGGGCTCATTCACCTTGTATGGGGACGGAGCATAGACCCTTCCAAAATTCATATCTTTTTTTTTGGAGTTTTCTCGGGAGTGTTTTTTGATGTTTTCCATTAATATCACTATTGGCCAGCTTTGTTATGTTTTTTTTCCATTTTGTTCAGGTCATTTTCAATGTGTATTTGCCCTTTTGTTCCGTGCACATGTATCACACTTATCACTTTTGTAGGTTTCTCTGGTTTTGCTGTACATTGCTGACGGAAATGGTTTCTTTCCCCTTTAAATCTGCTCTAACGCGAGGGTTTCACTGGCGTTAGTTTTCAGCCCCGGATTCCACGGCGTTAGTGTGCAAGGAGCCTCTCCCCTCCCACTCTCCGCCCATTGACCCTCTCTCTCTGCCCCTGAGTGACTATTAAATTTAAACTACAAGCTCTCTGCTGGGCTCCATATTTAACCAGAAAGCTCTCTTCTGTGTTTTAAATTTAAACTTAAACTGTTACTACTAGGCCCTGACTGATTTAACAAAAAATAGTGGGTTCACATATTAATTAGCTTTAATACAAAGAATTCCTCTCAGAAAATTTCCAGAAGTATATACTCACAATTGCAGATCTCTCTCCAGAAGTAACAGTCCCCTTTTCTAGTCCTTCAAGACTGAGGATCACAGAGCACTGGTTGAGCTATGTATGCCTGTGCTGCTGAGGTAAGCTGTGACCAACTTCCCGGGTGATTAACAGTCCTTGCTTGGATAGAAGGAGTCTTTCAAAATGGCCTTTTGACCTGCCACCTGGTGTTGACACCTATTGAAAAGGTTTCACAGGTCTCTTGCCCACTAGGTAGAAGACCTCTTTGTAAAGGTATCTAGAAGACTTTATTTGTTGCTCAAAGAGTACTGACCCTGTTTTGCCTTTTGTGCTAAGCTATATTATGATTTGATTTAAATTATAGCTCTTTGCTGCTGCTAGGCTCTAGCTTATTATGAAATTTAAACTACAAGCTCTCTGCTGGGTTCCAAATTTAACCATCTAGTCTGCCCAGCAAGGTGGCATGAGTAGATGCACCTGCCACTGCGTGCAGGTCACCCCTCCCCATGCCTTTGTTTAGGGGTGTACCCACTGTTCCGTGCAGGTCACCCCTATTTGTTGAGATAGCAAAAATACATTGCACAGTACCAGCCCCAGGACCGATCACTGGGGCACGCAACTAATCACCTTCTTTTCATCTGTGTTCCATTTACCATCACCTTCTGTCAGCCAACCAATTTCTGATCCAGTTCATCACCTTGGGACCCATCCCTAGGCTCTTCAGTTTATTGATAAGCCTCCTATGAAGACCAGTATCAAAGGCTTTGCTGATATCTAGGTTGATCACATCCATCTCATGCCCTTGATCTAGTTCTCTGGTCACCCAGTCAAAGAACTCAATTAGGTTTGTTTGGCATGATCGTCCTTTGGTAAAACCATGATGCCTTGGACCATACAACCAATTGGTTTTGAGAAAGTCCACTATTCTCTCTTTCAAGAGCGCCTCCATTACTTTTCCTGCCCCAGAGGTAAGACTTACTGGCCTGTAGTTTGCCACTTCTTCCCTATTACCACTTTTGTGAAGAGGTACCACATCAGCCCTTGTCTAGTCCTATGGAACTTATCCTGTCTCCAAGGATCTATTAAAAACATCCTTTAAAGGCCCTGCCAGAATCTCTTTGAGCTCCTTCAGTATCCTGGGATGTATCCCATCTGGTCCCATGGTCTTGTTCACTTTCAGTTTTGCAAGCTGTTCAAACACATCATTTTCTGTGAATGGTGTGGTATCTACACTATTCCCATTTGTATATTTGTCAATCAATTCTTCTCCAGGATTTTCTTTAGTAAACACAGAACAGAAGTATTTGTTTAGCATTTTCACTTTTTCAATGTCAATTTCCACGAATCCATTCTCGGCACTTTTGAGTCTTGCATTTCTACCTCTGATCTTCCTCTTCTCCTGAATATACTTGAAAACTATTTTGTCATCACACTTTAGATCTTTAGCCGTCTTTTCTTCTGCCTTAGATTATGCTATCCTTATTTCTCTTTTTGTCTCTTCTAGCTTTATCCTGTATTCTTTTCTGTGTCCCTCTGCTTGCAAACTTCTGAATTTTGTGAAAGCTGTGCTTTTTTTTGCATTTATTTGTGCAGCCCCTTCTTTGCAGAACCAAATAGGTTTCCTTTTCCTATTGTTTTTATTTACTTTCCTTACATATCTATCTGTTGTCCCTTTTATTGCCTCCTTTAGTTTAGCCTACTGTAATACCACTTCTCTTATCCCCTCCCACCTTGCCAACTCCTCCTTCGGGTACTTGGCCATTTTACTGAAGTTAGCGTTTTTGAAGTCTAGGACTTTGAGCTTGCTGTGATTGGACTCGGCCTTGGCTTTTATCTTAAACCATGCCATATGATGATCACTGCTGCTCACATAGGCACCCACCCAGACATTCGACATGCATCAAAATTTCCCTGGTCAGTTCAATCACCATTTGTCTTAGCAATGCATCTTGGAAGGCATCCACAATTTTTTTTACTTCTTTCCAGATTTAGGGCTAAGACCAAATTTGATTTTTCTGGGGATGACTGGTATGGGGCGAGTCAGAGGAATAGTTCCGCCTGCTTCTGTTAATGAGAGCAATCTGCATGAAGTGAAGACTCAGTATAGGCAAACTGATCTCATGTATATTCATTGTGGTATCCTGAAAACCCAGATGACTGTATGGTGCCCAGTGCAAAAAAACAAAAAAACACTATACCCAACTAAGCATTGGCCAGGTATTAAAGTCTAAACAAAATGCCTAATTCCAATGCTGCTGAAAATCTTCACTCTCTTAAAATGGAAAGAAAAGAAAAGAAAATGTAGCAAACACCCTCACTGACCATCAGTCCCAAGCAGCATGCTATGCAAACTCCAAACGGCAGAAAAAAGCCACGCTTGAGTAGAGCTGAAATAAAGCAAGCCTCTCCCCTATTGGTCCAAGATCCACCAATCCGAGGACTTGTAGCAGATCAACAAGGAAAACCACAGCTACAACCCTATAACAGTCCACCCTCCCACCCATCTACACACACAGATGCCAATCAATTTGGGCATTAAGACCCCTAGGACTAAAGTATCTAAACAAAAAAAATCCATTTTTGTTCCTTAAACATCAAAGATTGTTCTCTGGTACGTTCACCATTCTCAGCTTTAATCTGATCAATACAGAAGCAGTGCAGATCAGCAAACAGATGACATTTCTCTTTACAATGCTGAACAATCAGAGCTTCTAGTCTTCCACAACGTATTTTAAAGGATCGTGATGTTTGTCAAACATACAACAGATCACAAGGACATCTAAATTATGTAAATTATAAAGTTGGAATCGATCCAATCCGGCCAAGTTGGCAGCAGAGTAGAATGCCGAGGTAGAGTGTCTTGAGCCAGCTCCTGCATTTGCTTCCTAATTGGGAAGAAGAGGAAACAACTCACCCAGAAACCCTCCGGTACCTCTTCTCCGGCAGATCGTCTTGTGCAGTCTTCAATTGCCGGCTTTTGCATCACCTCAGACTTTATGGCTTCGAGAGATCTGCTGAAATTACCTGCAGATCTGAGCACAGACGGGGGTTTTTTCAGTCCCATGCAAGTGTCCCCAGCTCAGCCCAGAAGCCACTTTGGGGAGGGGCAGCATAGCCGTGAATCTCCGGGTCAGGAGGTTACAGCAGCTGCGGAGGGTTCAGCTGCGAAGATTCATCTGGTGGTCTCTGCTGTCGGAGGTCGAGTGGGGTTTTCTCCCTCCAGTGGCAGTTGTGGTGTGGAGCAAGTGACAACCAGCTCCCCTGGCATTGCAGCATTCCGGCCTCCTGGGAGTGTGGAGAAACCAGCGCTTGTTACATTAGATAGCTTATGGGAAGCTATTTCTGCCCTTCAACAGTCCCTGTTGCCTTTTGTGGGGGTGTTTTCACAAGAGTTGTCAGATATTAAAGTTCAGTGTTCTTCAACGGCTTCAGAGGTGGTGGTCCAGGTGGCTAGAGTCTCTCAGCTTGAGTCAAAGGTGGAGGAGTTGCAGTCCCTTGGAGCCATTAACTCAAAGGACCGGTTAATTCAAGCGAGGAAAATAGAATTTCTGGACAATCAATTACATAGGAATAACCTGAGATTTCTGAATTTCTCCCGGTCTCCATTGATGGCTCCTTTGGACCTGGTCCGTAAGTACTTTATTGATGTTCTTCAGATGCCTGCTGAATCATTGCCACCGGTGGTAAGGCTCAATATGTGGCGATTTCGTCTTTGGAGGTTCGTGGGCAGCAGGAGTCTGCTGCAGAATCTGGACCTCCTCAAATGGATCTTTCAGAGTTTTTGGAGAGCTCTTTGGAGGTGGTGACCAGTAGGGCTACTTTGTTGGTTAATTTTGCCTTTGAATCAGATCAGAACACTGTACTGAAATTATATTTCTGTAAAATGTCTGTATCTCAGTTTATGGGCTCAAAAATTTTAATTTTTCCTGATTTGGCTAGAGATACCCAGACAAGGCAAAGAGTGTTTTTGGCTTTAAGCCAGAGAACGATAGCCTTGGGAGCGCAATTTAAATTACGATATCCTTGTAAATGTGTGGTTAGTTTCCAGTCTAAACAATTTATGTTTTTTGAGTCCCAACAACTTTTACAATTTTTACAGAGTAGGGAAGTAGGGGTGGCAGGAGTGAGTCCCATATCAGCTGCCATATAATAATATCTATGCTCATAGGATTGTGTATATTTCTGGATGATGGTGTATTGCACCAGATAACTGATATTTCTTTTTTCTTGGATCGTATTGTGGTGTAATTTTATTGTGGTCTATTCAGGGTTAGCTTATTTACCTGTTTGTTCTGTTCTCTTGTAAATTCAGATTCAGATTTGTTTTCTGGATTGTAATGTAAAAATTTAATAAAATATAAATTAAAAATAAATAAATAAATAAAGTTGGAATCACATGTAGTATTATGCCTTAACCAATACTCACGTCCTTTATTTAAATACACTTATGGTTTCTGTGATTTCACAGACCAAGCAATGACCACATGGTTTATGACCTACAATAGACTCCAACACCTCATCAGGTCTTTTCTATATGCTGGGGCTAAGTAGATCTTTCAAATTGCGGTTGCGAGACCAAACACAGTGAGAAGTTATATTTTGCAAACCCAGGATTGCCCTAAGCACCTGAAAGCAGCGTTGAATAATCCACTGAAGCTTATAACTATATGGTGTAAATTTGGTTATAAAATGTACAAATTCACCCCCCTCTTTAGTATGCAATCTATCAGAAATGGATAACAACCATTCCCTACTATTAAATTTAGCCCTTCTAAACACTCTAGTTACTACATCATATGGATACCCTTTAGAAAGGAAAGCTTCTTTTAATTTTCGAGATTGACCAACAAAATCAGCCATATCTGAGCAGTTTCGTCTATATCGAATGAACTGAGAAAAGGGAAGACTCTCTCGCATTTTTTTCGGATGGGCATTAGAATGATGCAAAAAGGTGTTCCTATTGGGTTTTTTTTCTATAGACAGAGGTACCCCACCCAGAATCCTGTCATCACCCAGACATCTAAAAATGCAATCTTATCCTTATGAAAAGAGAGGGTAAATTGCAAATTAGAATAAAGATGACTTAACCATTGATGAAATTCCAATAGCTTTTCAGAAGAACCTTCCCAAATCAAAAAAATGTCATCTATAAAACAACGCCACACTTTAACATAAGATGAAAAAGGGGAAGTTAATAGCCATTGTCGTTCAAAATGTCCCATGAACAAATTTGCAACCGACGGGGCAAAAGTAGCCCCCATTGCAACTCCTGCCACCTGTTGGTAAATAATACCTTCAAATTCAAAAAACGTTTTTGTCATCACAATCTCTGCGAAATTCATTATAAACCTCACCATATCCACTGAAAGATCACCTCATTGAGTGAGAGCTTCCCATATAACTGATAAAGCTTCCCTCTGTTGGATACTAGTGCATAGGGATGTTACATCCAAAGTGGCCAAAAGCACATTTGGATGTTGTTGTTGTTGTTAAGTGCCATCGAGTCGGAGTCGACTCATGGCGACCCTCTGGATAGCTATCCTAAATTGTGTTCGGTCTTCAGTCAGGCGGCTCATTGTTGACAAAAAGGTACCCGTAGCTGCTGTTATTGTATCGATCCATCTCATTGCTGGCCTTCCTCTTTTGTGTTGACCCTCTATCTTGCCAAGCATGATGTCTTTCTCTAATGATCTCTCTCTTCGCATGATATGTCCAAAGTATGAAAGTTGAAGTCTTGTCATCTGAGCTTCTAAAGAAAGCTTAGGTTTGATCTCCTCTAGTACCGACTGGTTTGTTCTTCGGGCAGTCCATGGTATACACAGTATTCGCCGCCAGCACCATAATTCAAAGGCATCAATTTTCTTCCTGTCTGTCTTTTTCACTGTCCAGCTTTCACATCCATGTGATGTTATAGAAAATACCATGGCTTGAACAAGTCGAATCTTTGTATGGAGAGAGACATCTCTGCTCTTGAGAATCTTATCTAGGTCTTTCATAGCCATTCTGCCAAGAGCAATGTGTCGTCTGATTTCTTGACTGCTTGTTGCTTCTTTATTGATAGTTGATCCAAGTAGGTTAAAGTTGTTCACAATTTCAATTTCTTCTCCTTCAACGTTGAATTTGTTGATTATGCCAGCTGTCATGATCTTTGTCTTCTTTGCATTAAGGTGCAGGCCCATTTTGAGACTATGTTCTTTGATTGTGAGAAGCAAATATTTCAGATCATCTTCACTTTCAGCCAGTAATGTAGTATCATCAGCATAGCGAAGGTTGTTGATGAGTCTTCCACCAATCTTCACACCTCTATTGTCTTCATACAATCCTGCTTCTCTGATGATTTGTTCTGCATATAAATTAAACAGGTAGGGGGAAAGTATGCAGCCTTGTCTTACACCTTTGCTTATTTTAAACCATTCTGTTTCTCCTTGTTCCGTTCGAACTGTTGCTTCTTGATCAATGTACAGATTGTGCAAGAGAACGATGAGGTGTTCTGGTATACCCATGCTTCTTAATGTGGTCCAGAGTTTCTCATGGTTTACACAGTCAAAAGCCTTGCTATAGTCGATAAAGCACAAATAGATATCCTTTTGGTATTCTTTAGTCTTTTCAAGGATCCATCTCACATCCGCAATGATGTCTCTCGTTCCTTGCCCTTTCCTGAACCCTGCTTGCACTTCAGGTAGTTCTTGTTCCAGGTATGGTTGTAGTCTCTTTTGAATAATCTTCAGTAGAATCTTGCTGGCATGTGGGATCAGAGCGATTGTTCGATAATTTCCACAGTCAGCTGGATCACCTTTCTTTATTATTGGTATAAACACAGATCTTTTCCAGTCAGTTGGCCATGATGTTGTCTTCCATACTTCTTGGCAGAGCCTTGTAAGTATGGTAACAGCTGCATCAGATTGCTGTAATACTTCTATGGGAATGTTATCAATGCCTGGTGCTTTGTTCTTTGATAAGGCTTTCAATGCTGCTTCAACTTCTTCTTTCATCACCAATGGTTCCCGATCATAAGGTACAGGTTGAAACGGCTGTTGGTCCACTTGATCTTTATCATATAAAAACTCTGTATATTCCTTCCACCTTTTCTTGATCTTCTCAGCATCATTCAACATGGAACCTTGAGCATCTTGTAACATTCCAATTCGAGGCTGGAACTTTTTCTTTAACTCTCGTAGCTTTAGGAAAGCCGAATTTGTTCTTCCTCTAATAGTTTCTGCTTCTGTTTCCTTGCACGTGTCATTGTAGTACTTTTCCTTGTCCTGTCTTGCTGCACGTTGGAAATCTCTGTTGAGTTCTGCGATTGTCTTTCTTTCTCCTCTGGCTTTAGCTTCTCTGCGTTTCTGGGCAATTTTCAGAGTTTCTTCCGTCATCCATTTTTGCCATTTTTGCTTTTTCACCTTTTGTACAGACTTCTCGCTTTCTTCCAACACAACATTTGGATAAGAAGATTGATACCCCATCTCTTGTAAGACTCTTAAAAAATGAGTAGTATCTTTTAAAAAAGATGGAATATTTGATAGGAGGGGACGTAAAAAAGAAGCCACAAACACAGAAAGTGTCTCCAGGAGTGTCCCCCTCGTAGACAAAATCGTTCTTCCTGGTGGATTCTCCAAACTCTTATGGATCTTAGGCAACAGATAGAATCTAGCTAATCTCACTGAAGATGCATTTAGAAAACTAACCTCTTTTCTAGTAATCAAATGTTGAGACACAGCTATCTTTGTTAAATCCTCTATATAACAATGCAAATCTGTACTTGGATCAATATCTAGACAGATATATGACGTTCTATCATGTAGCTAGTGAAGGGCTTCAGTTACATAATCCACACGATTTAAAAGCACTATGCCCCCCACCTTTATCTGCTCATTTACTCACCAATTCTGAATTCTTTCTAAGTTCAATTAAGGCTTGTTTTTCTTCATATATAAGAACCCATTTTTTCATTTTATTGTTCAGAGTGGTTTCTAATCTAGCTACTTCCTGCAGGACTAGACCATTTAGAGTTTGCATAGCATGCTGTTTGGGACTGATGGTGAGTGAGGCATCTTTATTGCAATCCTTTGAGAAAGCGTAGTGTGAATGGAAATCTGTATGATCTGAATCAAGATTTTGAACTATGCTATGGAGACCATTCAGTTAAGTTGTATTAATGACACTATAGAATAAGAAGGGTGGATTATTTATGCTGTTTGCCACTATAGAATAAGAAGGGTGGATTATTTATGCTGTTTTTAATATGGATTTACATTGAAAAATACTTATCAATATAGATATAAACAAGGTTTAAAATGGTTGAAAAATATTTATAAATATTAAATGATATTAAAGGAGGTTTTTTTGGCTGCTGATGTGATGGAGAGGGCAAATACATGTTTTGTGCTGTCTGCCTGACCCATGTAATCTGAGGCATTTTTTCTCCTTTTAAACCGGTGATAAGATAGTTTATGTATATGATTTTAATACCTGTCCTATGCTTACTTGGGTAGAGTGTTTTTTTGTTTTGTTGGACTGAATCTGTTGCACTCTGGAACTGAGGATTTTGATTTGTGGTACCACAATGTATGGTGCCCAGGACAGATTTAGGATGACCTGCTGTAATCTAAATCCTGACTCCTCTCTCCTGCTGGTTGGGTTGGTCAGGTCTAGCTAGGCTGGTTTTTTTGGGGGGGGAGGAGAAATGGGAGTAGGGATTTCAGAATCATATCATTATTTCATTTTAGTTGTTTTTGTGTGAGCTGCTGCTAGTAGTAATGGGAAGAACTGCGGCTACTTTCGATCAGAATGGTTAACAGGTGGCGCACAGCAGAGAGCAATGAATGAGTCAAGGGGGCAGCCGGAGTTACAATGGTAAAGGCTGGATGAGAAAGAAGCACTGAGCTGCACTGTCGGCAGCATCAGGCAGTAATAAACAGGCTGGTTGCTGGCATTGGGTAGGCAATAAACCACCTTGAGTTATGAGAAAGACCTTTTCTTTAAATAGACAGCCTACTGTATCATGCATGAGTTATAATGCAAGGGCTTGCCCTGGAAGGCAGCACAGCCAAGAAGGTGGTTATTAATGGAACTGAAAGGGTGGGACATATTTGATTTCCAGAGAAATTCTGGAAACGTAGATGTTGTTCAAGCTGAATATGCAAAGCTGGCCATGTTTTCATCTTACAGCAAAGGAAAAGGAATGAGTTCAACTGTTTGGAACATTTAATGGAATACTATAAAAGAAAATCTTTAAAATTATCTACGTAATTGGCAAAGAGGCTAAATGTTCCCAAACAGCACTGGTTTAACTTTGCTTTACTCTATTGCTAGGTGTGGTAAGTATACAGGGACATACTGTCTCCATAATTTTTTTTCAGACTTGCCTGTGAAATGAAAGAAGGAAAATTGAACCAGACATGATTTGGATATATCCCATCCGTCATTCTCAGAAGTCTCATGAGCAGCTAGTTAAGGATAATTTTATAAAGGTTTTTATTGCATATAAATGTCTATATACCGGTGTAAAAGGTATCTGATAAAATACCACTTTCCTCACATAAAATTACACTCAATAACAAGTAGGAGCAAACCCCATGCTTTAACTTAAATTGTAAGCCCTCTGGAGATAGGAAAATACCTATTGTACCTGACTGCAAATCGCCTGGAACTACTACTACTGGAAAGGCAGGAGCTAAATACTACTGAATAAACACATGACCTGGGTGTACCCATGTTTGGGCAGAGCATGAGTAGAGTCAACATTGTATGCACGTTGCTTATAAAAGACATGCGTAAATTTACATCTATTCCGGAAAAGGTGCAAATATGCATAGATTCATTTTAGGTGCAATTTCTGAAGAATTTGTGCTCCTATTTTATTAAAGCACATGAGGTCAATTTTTAAAGCCTTTATCCGAATTTTCCAACGGCAACTGTCAGGATAAAGGCACTGAGAGAGATGTTCAGTGACACTATCTGGTCAGTGCTATTGAATATCTCCACCAACCACTCCATCCAGTTAGTGCAGAGGCAGTCCGTGGGTCCGTGGGCGGAGCTAGGGCGATGCAGCCACTATTCTTTTAAGTGCCGACCTTATCTGTACAGCAGTGATTTTCAGTTGACCTTATCCAGATAGCTTTGGCCACCTGAAAAACAGATCAACAACTTTGGATAACTGGAAATTGCCACTATCTGCATAAGGTCAGTGGCCACACATGCCGGATATTCGGTGGCAGCCACTAACTATCTTGACACAGCCAGTGGATTTTTAAGCTCCATGGCTGACCGCCATGGTATTTAAATATTCTCTACTTTGAATATTAGGCAGAATGATGTCCTTTTATAAAATAGTCCCAAAATAGTCCCTAGAGTATAGACCAGAAGTGCCGTGCATTCTCCTGTGAAGGAAGGATGCCTCTCAGTTTATACTGACCATTATGAGCATGCAGAACAGCACTGTACATAGACACAAGGGCGGCTCTACCATTAGGCTACCTGAGTCAGTCGCTTCAAGCAGCAGTTTCAAGGCGGTGGGACTCCCGATGGCTGTGTTTATTTCTGATTACATAAGAACATAAGATATGCCATACTGGATCAGACCAAGGTCCATCAAGCCCAGTATCCTGTTTCCAACAGTGGCCAATCTAGGTCATACGTACCTAGCAGTTTCCACAAAAGACACAGGTTCCGCAGTGCTTGTATTGGTTCAAGCACTGATATCCTGGCTCCCTTCTTAATAATGGTTTATGGACCTTTCCTCCAGGAACTTGTCCAAACCTTTTTTAAACCCAGCTACACTAACAGCCTTTACTACATCCTCCGGTAACAAATTCCAGAGTTTGATTACACATTGAGTGAAAAAATATTTTCTTTTATTAGTCTTAAATAGTTTACCCTGTAGCTTCATTGCATGTCCCCTAGTCTTTCTATATTCTGATAAGGTAAACAATCGATCTACGTTTACCCGTTCCACTCCATTCATTAATTTATAGACTTCTATCATATCTCCCCTCAGCCGTCTCTTTTCCAGGTTAAAGAGCCCTAACCTTTTTAGCCTTTCTTCGTAGGGGTAGCCTTCCATCCCCTATACCATTTTGGAGGCTCTTCTCTGAACCTTTTCTAATAACTCTATATCCTTTTTAAGATACGGCAACCAGAATTGCACACAATATTCAAGGTGCGGTCTCACCATGCAACGATATAGAGGCATTATAATATCTTTTGTTTTATTTTCCATTCCTTTCCTTATGATACCTAGCATTCTATTTGCTCTCTTGGCCGCCGCTGCACACTGGGTCGAGGGTTTTAACATGTTATCCACAATGACGCCTAAATCTTTTTCCTGGATGGTGGTTCCTAATGTGGAACCTTGCATCGTGTAACCATAGTTTGGGTTGTTCTTCCCTAGGTGCATAACCTTGCACTTGTCCACATTAAATTTCATCTGCCATTTTGATGCCCAGTCTTCCAATTTATCAAGATCCTCTTGCAATTTTCCACAATCCTCTTGGGTTTTAACAACTTTAAATAGTTTTTGTGTCATCTGCAAATTTGATAACCTCACTCGTTATTCCACTTTCCAGGTCATTTATGAATATGTCAAAAAGCAGCGGACCCAGCACAGAACCCTGGGGTACACCACTATTTATCTTTCTCCATTGGGAAAATTGGCCATTTAGCCCTACCCTCTGCTTTCTATCTTTTAACCAGTTCCTGATTCACAATAGTATACTGCCTCCTATCCCATGACTCTTTAGTTTTGCCAAAAGTCTCTTATGAGGGACCTTGTCAAAGGCTTTCTGAAAGTCCAGATACACAATATCAACCGACTCACATTTGTCCACCTGTTTATTCACTCCTTCAAAAAAACAACAGATTAGAAAGACAAGATCTTCCTTGTCTAAAGCCATGTTGGCTGTCTCCCATTAGGTCATGACTATCTACATGCTGAGTAATTTTATTCTTTATGATGGTTTCTACCATTTTTCCCGGTACTGACATGAGGCTCACTGGTCTGTAGTTTCCCAGATCACCCCTGGAGCCCTTTTTAAAAATTGATTATGCTGCCTCTGGCCTTCTACTGCCTTCCTGCTGCTCTTTTTCCCGCTCAAGCTCATCTGATCGAGAAAAAAAGCGATGAGAAGGCAGTGGCAGGCCAGAGGCAGCAAAATCAAAAATAAACACGGTCTGATGCAGAAAAAAACAGTGACAAGTCTCTTCAGGACTCTGGCGCACTCATAAGCCCCTGCTGGTTACAAGCATGCCAGAGTCGCAGAGCCTGCACTTTTGATTTCCGTTTTCTTTTTCAAAGGTTCATAGCTCGCTGCCATTTATATATACTGCGCCCTCCTAACATCGGCTCCTGCGAGTAGGCTCTGATTCTCTGGACCTAGTCATGGCTTGCACAGCTCCTGCTTGTAAGAAGAAGGGTATGGGAGGCAACATTCATGGCCCAGAGAAGCAGATCCTGCCCATGGGAACAGCATGCAACACTACATGAAGCAATTGTACCACGTAGATGCAAAGACCAAGTCCAGACATGGTATTAGAAAAGGCAGACCTTTATTATCTGTATACCAGGGACTACCCAACACAGGCCGTGTTTCGTTGCCTTCGTCAGGGGTTTTAAACTGGCACAATGTCAGCTTATAAAAGGAGCGGCCAATTATGCCCTGCCTCTCTGTGCTGGGATCACAGCTTGCACAGTCCCTGCATGTGGGACATGCTGCTGTATGGGCTCTTTTTAACATCTTTGTTAGTGATATAGTGGAAGGGCTGTCGGGTAAGGTTTGCCTCTTTGCAGATGATACCAAAATCTGCAATAGAGTAGACACCCAGGAAGGTGTAGATAACATGAGGAGGGATCTAGCTAAGCTTGAAGAATGGTCTAGAATTTGGCAGCTGGGATTTAATGTTAAAAAATGTAAGGTCATGCATTTGGGCTGCAGCAATCCAAGGGAGCAATACAGTATAGGAGGTGAAGTACTTTGTCCACTAAAGACGAGCGGGACCTAGGCGTGGTTGTGTCTGATGATCTTAAAGTAGCTAAACAGGTAGAAAAGGCGACGGCAAAAGCTAGAAGGATGCTTGGGTGCATACGGAGAGGAATGGCTAGCAGAAAAAAGGAGGTGATAATGCCTCTGTATAAGTCTTTGGTGCGACCTCATTTGGAGTATGGTGTGCAATTCTGGAGACCGCACCTTCAAAAGGATGTGAACAGGATGGAGTCGGTGCAGAGGGTTGCTACTAAAATGATTAATGGGCTTCATTATAAAGCATATGAGGACAGACTTAAGGATCTTAATATGTACACCTTAGAGGAAAAGCGGGATAGAGGTGTTATGATTGAGATGTTTAAATACCTCCGTGGCATAAATGTTCAGGGAGAGAGCCTCTTTCAATTGAAAGCAAGTTCTGCTACGAGGGGACATGGGATGAGGGTGAAGGGAGATAGATTCAGGAGTGATATGCGGAAATATTTCTTTACAGAAAGAGTAGTGGATCCATGGAATAGTCTCCCAGTGGAGGTGGTAGAGATGAGGACAGTAACTGAATTCAAAAAAGCATGGGACCAACACAGAGGATCTCTAAAGGTAAAAAGTGGACTGTTGTAGTTGTTGTTATGGAAGGACAGACTAGATAGGCCATGTGGTCTTTTTCTGTCATCATGTTTCTATGTTTCTATGTCCCTTGTACATGGAGAGGCATTGGGAGGTGGATGTGGATGGGCACAAGGAATCAGAAGGGAGACACTGGGTGCAGGGGGGGAATAGGGAGGCAGCGGGGATAAGATTGAGGTGGTGTGTTAGGACAATACTGAACATGGAAAAGGACATAGGGAGAAGCAAAGAGGGGAAATGGAGCGGTGATGTTGGCCAGGGGGTTATGGGGAGACTATGGGAAAATGCTGGACTTGGGGAGTGGGGAACAGAGGGGAGATGCTGGACATAAGGTAATAAGGAGAGAAGGAAATGTAGGATATGAGGGTAATAGGGAGAGAGAGGGGAGAAAATGGACATTGGATTAATATTTGAGAAAGAGATGGAGATGATGGACATAGTAGTAATAGGGAAGGGATGGTATGGTATGGAGATGGAGTAGATGCTGGTTGTAGGGAGGATAGGAAGAGAGGGAGGAAGGAAAGAGAGTGTGGAGGTACTGGATGGAAGAAAAGAGAGAGCCAGAAAGAGAGAGACATTGGATGGATGATGAGAGATGTTAGACATGGAGGAGAAGAGAGAATGAGCAAAAGACTAGGGAATAATGGACCAGGGAAGAAAAGCTGGGGAACGGAAGGACTGGAATGAAGGTTGAAAGGTGGTACGTAGATGGCGTAAGAAAGAGTAAGATCTGAGAACCGGATTTAAGGAGTAGTGAAATCTGGGTGGACAGAAAGAGTAATAGATGGAAGAAAGCTTAAAGGAAAAAAATCAATAGCCAAGATCGAAGGAAGTGAAGAAAAAAAAGGAGAGACAAGAAATGGCAGATGGACTAGAGACTGTAGAAAGAGAGTTAAGAGAAGACAGAAGAAAGCAGAAGCCTCAGACTGGGACCACCATGATCAGGCAACAAATGTAGAAAAAATACATTTTATTTTCAATTTAATGATTGAACTTTGCACTATATCTTTGTTTTTTACACTCTATGGGGAACAGCATTAATTCTCAGGTGTTGCACCACGTGCAGAGGCTTTGTTGATTTGTTCAGCTTTTCAAATAGGTGTATGGATGTTCTAGGGCCCGCTGCAGTATTTATAGTGCTGCTTTTTTCTGGATAGGCTCCTTGTTTTATGAGTTTTGGAAGTTTATGCTGGTTTGGTGTGCTAGATTTGGCCTTGTATATCCTTGGTGTCTTTTATAGGGTTTCATATTAGTTCACGATATGCCTGGTTCTGGAGAATGTTTATGTTGCTGTAGTGAGATGACTAGAATCAGATTTGTTTTTAAATATATTAAGTTCTTTGGATGAATGTCCTATTTCTGCTCTGCACTCATTGTCGAGGGAGAGGTTTCTGTGGATGCAGAATAAATATTCAAAAAGAAAATGTGAGAACCGTAACGCAGTTTATAACAAAATAAAATGAGTTATAATTTTATTATTTGGTATTATAAACTGTGCTGTAGTTCTCACTTTTTCTTTTAGCTTCTTCGTGTGCGAGCATCTTGCATTTCCTTTGTTTTTCCAGAATATATATTTACATTAACACCATGCTGTCCAGTGCGCAGTTTCAGGAGTTATGTTGAGGTTACCAAGCCCTTCTTGGTATTTATGTTGGAGTTGGAGGTGTTATGTTGAGGTCACAAAGTCCTTCTTGCATTTCAGAGGGTGGGAAGTGCTGTATAGGGGCAACTGAGCCTCTCTTCTTTTTAAGAGGGGGAAAGTGCTGTGTTGGGGTACTAAATCACTCTTGTTTTGGTGGAAGTGGAAAGTGCTGAATGGGTGCAGTGGAGCCCCTCTTGTTTGGCATATTTAGCTGCATTTTTCCTAGACTCTGCGCTGGTAACATATGAACATAAGAACATAAGAAATGCCATATTGGGTTAGACCAAGGTCCATCAAGCCCAGTATCCTGTTTCCAGCAGTAGGCAATCCTGGTCATAAATACCTGGCAGGTTCCAAAAATGGCATACAGGTTCTACAATGTTTATCACGGGGCAAGCAGTGTATTTCCCAGGTCCTCTCTAATAATAGTTTATGCACCTTTCCTCCAGGAACTTGTCAAAACCTTTTTTAAACCCAGCTACACTAATAGCTTTTACTATGATCCTGCGGTAACTAATTCCAGAGTGATTACGCGGGGCCATAGGCTAACTGCAGAGATGCAGCTACATCTCCCTGCGGTTGCAGCATTTCCACATGGCAAAACAGCTGCCAGTGCAACAAAGGCCACCCACTGAGGCAGCATTAGTAGCACTCACGCTACTTGCGCTGAGCCATTATGTTAGTTTCTGCCAACAATGCAGATGCCTGTGTGTGAGAATTCTCTCTCTTGCCTCACTCTGGAGTAAAGTATAATTTTGGGAAAAGAATCCTGTAAACCTAAGAGTTACAGAGTAAAAGCATTATTTATTTATTTAATTTAAACATTTTTCTATACTGCTTTGTCCTTCAATCAGAGCGGTTTACATTGTAACAAACATTTTACATAGAACAGTTGAACAGTAAACAGTATTATTACAATCTACAAAGAATAGTTGAACAGTAAACAGTATTATATTATAGTCTACAAAGAACAAGGAACAATTGGATCTTATCTAGGGGCAAGGTAGTCTGAGAACTATGAGGATATGACAACTATTTACAATTTTAAGCAGCATATTTTATGTTTATTAGTCCATTGGTTTGGATCAACAGTCAGTGTCAACATATGTCTGTTTTTAGTTTGTATTCATATATTCCTTACTTGGTGAAGATCTCCCTCTGTTCTGCATGTCTGACTGAGGCTATATGTTCTGTTAGCATGGAGTTTCTATGTAGGGAGCTGTAGTAATCTGTCTTGTTCAGTTTTCTGAATAGGAAAACGTGGTAGGGAAGTTCTGGAGGCTAAATTTAGGCTTTTAGGTAGGAAGTTGAAATCCAGAACCTCCAGGGCAGCGTTCTCCGAAATGTTTCCCGTTCCACACACAGCACCCAAAATGCAGGCAGAGCTCCGGAGTCTCAATGCATGGATGAGACAATGGTGGAAGGATGAGGGTTTTGGATTTGTTAGGAACTGGGGAAAAGGAGGGGGTTTTCCGAAGGGATGGGCTTCACCTTAACCGGGATGGAACCAGGCTGCTGGCATTAACCTTTAAAAAAGAGATAGAGCAGCTTTTAAACTAGATAATAGAGGAGAGCCAAGAGTCACCCAAGAGCGCATAATTCAGAACAATGTATCCTTGAAGGATACTACCAAAAGAATGAAGTCAGGGCATATCAGCAGAGAGGTTCCAATAAAGACAAAAGTAGCCCAAATGCCCTTGAGTACGGAGCAGACAGAGCTTAAAGATTCCAAAATACCCCTGCCTACCGATACCCAGATTCAGGACCGTACTTAGCCCTGTGCAAGCAGTGCGGCCGCACAGGGCGAAAAGGCTTAAGGGGCACATTTTAGCTGTCTGCCATTGCCTGCTGTCGACACTTTTTCTTCTCTCAGCAGTGGCATGCAACGATAGACAGCAAAAATGTGCCCCTTAAGCCTTCTTGTCGGCATGCTTAGCATGCCGGTGACTTGCACATTGTGCACGCCTCTTCTCTCCCGTCGCGGGGGGGGGCGCTTACCCAATGTGCAAGTCGCACAGGGCATGATTTACACTCGGTACGACCCTGCCCAGATTAATATGAATAAAATACAGTCTCTAAAATGCTTGTATGCACATGGTGGAAGGAGGACAACTTGTGGGCACTATAATACCTGGGTACAAACTATATTGCAATGATAGAACTGATCAAATTGGTGGAGAGGTTGCACTCTATGTTAGAGAGGGCATTGAGTCACAAAGGATTAAAGTTTTGCAGGAAACAAAATTCACTGTAGAATCTCTATGGATTGAAATTCCATGTAAAAAGGGGAAGGCAATGGCACTGTGGGGTGTATTATCGACCGCCTGGCCAGAATGAACAAATGAATGATGAAATGCTCAAAGAAATCAGGGAAACTAACAAAGGTTACAGCACAGTAATAATAATGGGTGATTTCAATTACCCTGGTATTGACTAGGTCAGTGTCACGGCAGGACGTGCTAGGGAGATAAAGATTCTAGATGAAATAAATGACTGCTTCTTGGAGCAGCTGGTTCATGAACCGACCAGAGGGGAAGCCATTTTGGACCTAGTCCTTAGTGGAACACCAGATCTGGTGCAAGAGAGAAGGGTGTTGGGGCCACTTGGCAATAGTGATCATAGCATGATCCATTTGATTTAATTAATGGAGGAGGGATGGTAACGAAATCCACAGTACTACCTTTTAACTTTTGAAAGGGAGACTATGATAAAATGAGTAAAATAGTTAAGAAAAAACTAAAATGAGCAGTTGCAAAGATCAAAGACTTACATCAAGCTTGGGTGTTGTTTAAAAATACTATCTTGGAAGCCCAGACCAGCTGTATTCCACGCTTTATGAAAAGTGTAAGGAAGTCCAAAAATCTGCCAGCATGGTTTAAAGGTAAGGTCAGAGAGGCTGTTGTTGCCAAAAACAACATGTTTCGGGAAATGGAAAAAAGAGCCAAATGACGAAAACTGGAAAGTTAAATGGAAGGCATTGATAAGGCAGGCAAAGAGAGAATTTGAGAAGAAGCTTGCTGTGGAAGCAAACACGCGTAATAAAGACTTTTTTAAGTACATTCATAGCAAAAAACCTGTGAGACAGTCATTTGGAGCATTAGATGATAGAGGGGCAAAAGGAGCACTAAGAGGGAACAAGGCAGTAGCAGAGAGACTGAATGAATTCTTTGCTTTGGTCTTTACTGAGGAAGATGTGGGGATGTTACCCATGACTGAAGTGGTATTTAAAGGTGAAACTGCGGAAGAATTGAAAGAAATATCGATACACCAGGAAGATGTATAACAACTATTTGATAAACTGAAGAGTAGCAAATCACCTGGACCGGATGGTATACATCCAAGGGTGTTGAAAGAACTGAAATATGAGATTGCAGACCTGCTATTAGTAATCTGTGAACTATCATTAAAATCATCTTTAATACCTGAAGATTGGAGGCTGGCCAATGTAATGCCAATTTTTAAAAAGGGTTCCAGGGGTGATCCGGGAAACTACAGACCGGTGAGCCTGACGTAAGTACCGGGAAAAATGGTAGAACCATCTTAAAGAACAAAATTACTGAACATGTAGATAGTCATGGCTTAATGGGAGACAGCCATGGCTTTAGACAAGGAAGATCTTGTCTTTCTAATCTGTTGTTTTTTTGAAGGTGTGAATAAACAGACAAAGGTGTGCCGGTTGATATAGTGTATCTGGACTTTCAGAAAGCCTTTGACAAGAGACTTTTGGCAAAACTAAAAAGTCATGGGATTCCCCATCTGGCACAGTCCTTTTTTAAAAATTCATCAAAGTTCATTTGCATGGCAACAGTAGTTCAGTAGGGGCATTTGGACTATTGGTCAGCTATTTTCGGATGGCAAGTGGAAACCTTTTGCTTCTCTACAAAGTGAATTTGGTTTACCTAAATCCCTAGACTTTCAGTGGATCCAGCTGAGACATTGTATTGAGAAATCCCCCGTTGAAATTAAGGGGTATGTTTACTAAACTGCGTTAGTGCAAATCGCGTTAGGAGCCGTGTTAGTGAAAGGAAAGCCAAAAAAGGACATGGGCGGGACATCGTAACCACTAACGCGCGTTCCAAAAACTAACGAGCATTACAGGGCGCCGTGGTGCGTTACTGCGCGTTAATCGTATGAAGGCGTACAGACACAAATCACTGAAACAGAGCTGTAGCAAAATGGTTAGTGTACTCACCGCTCTTACAGGCAGCATGGGTTCGAGTCCCCAGTGTGCCTAACGCAAAAGGCTGTCCCAGGCATCCCCCTGTACATCACATAGGGAATGAGGAGGCATGTTTTTCTTTACGTTCAGTAGTGGTTACTGAAACACACTCTCGCAGTGCACGTAGCCATATACGTTGGTGCGTGCGTGGCTGCATGCGTTGTTACAGGCGTAGCCCCGTGCATAGCTACGTGCGTTGGTGCGTGCGTACAATCGTGCGTGGGTACTTGTGTTTTTACCAGCGTGGGCATCTTATAGTACAGACACTTTAGGGTGTCTTGCACCTATGCATTATGCTAACAGATGTACGTGTGATGGCCTATGGTTTATCAGAGCCTGTGAGCAGGCGCTGGATCCTCCCAGGGTTGGATCGTGCCAGTCACACCCATGATGCACTGCACATGCAAATCAGCTGTTCACAGATACACACCATGGGGAATGCACCCCCACAGCACCTCGGCCTGGTAGGGGGAAGTGACCATGTGCACCCCCACAGCACCTCGGCCTGGTAGGGGGTACTGACCGTGTGTTGTACTGGCACAGAGTAGCTACACACCGTCACATTGTGCGGGTACTGTGCTCACCCTGAGGGTGCAGTGAGGCGCCCAGCACCAGGTCCACAGCACCGTCCATGGCTGAAAGAGGCCATGGCGCAGGTCCAAAGCAGTGTTAATGAGTGAGATAGGTAGCTTCTGCACAAACACCTTGCAGTCAGGTGTAACCCCTAGGTGGCCCATGTTTCCCCCCCCCCCCCCCCCGCGCCAAGGGTGGCAAACAGGGTCCCCTAACAATAGATGCACATTCTACCTCCCTGCAAAGGTGGCAGTAGAGAGGAACATCAACCCCAGGGCAGGCAATGCAGCTCTGTACACAGACAGACTTTATGCCTGGATACGGTAAGCTGCACCCCACCACTATATGATATTCTCCTGCAGCAAGCCATCAGCCACTGCACCCTGCAAGTCACTCCATCAAGACACATACGAGCTGCAAACAGTCTGCTAGTTAGTCCATAATGCATGTGCCCAGTGGAGATGCATGCACCCAGAACTGGGATAACAGCATACACAGCAAACAGATAAATCAGTGACTGGGCCCCAAAAGGAAACCCATATCTATCACATGAGAGAAATACTATATAGCACTATGGGGGTGCCCAGCCATGCTGTGGTCACTGCACAGTCAGGGTGAGAGTGATCTCTCAGCAGGACATACTGAGGTCACCCTGTCTGTGTAGGTGGTGGCCGGGCACTAAAATGTGCCTGACACTGCCCTATGCCCTGTGCAGATGCACCCTGGCCAGGCCACCCTGTCCGGCCTATACCCATGGTACCTTGCTCCTCATTATGCACATTGGCAGCTCAATACTGGCAACATTGCTGGCAGTGTGGGCTGTGGAAGGTGTTTGCAGCCACCACACACTGGATTGACAGACAGCCACCCCCACACCTATGCCAGCATTGTGCAACTATAGAGGTGTTCAGCAGCCATACCCACCACACCAGTCCTGGGCACAGTTCAGGCATGGATATGGTATGCAAGACTGTTGGGGGTCACTCCCCAGGGTGGTACGCACTGTCAGAGACCAGACCTGCAGCACACACCGCAGACATCAGAATGCTTGTTTCGGTGGAGCTCACTGAGCAAACTGTGCTTAACGTAGGAATTGATATCTGCCAGTTATCACAGGAAACGTTTGATAGCTGTGTACCATATACCCAGGTGTAGGGTGGCATTGCTAAGGTATGCAACTGCTAATATTGGGAGATACAGGCAGGGCCCAATGTCCTGCTTCTCCAGGAGGCATTGGCCAATGGGGCCTGTGGGTGTGTCTGGCCCTGTTGGCTGCTGCTTTACGGCAGAGTTCCCCAAGTCCGGTCCTGGTGTTCCAAACACTGTTCGGGTTTTCATGCTGTCCCTCATAAATATGCATGAGCTACATCTGCATACCATGGGGGTGGTGCATAGATATGCAGCACAGGCATCTTTATTAGAGGCAGCATGGGACCTGAATGGTGTGGGGTCCTCCAGGACTGCATTTGCAAGACTCTGCTCTGGGTAATGCGCCTGTTTCTGGTGTCTGTGTTTAGTGTGGTAAAATATAGGTGTATGAACCATGCGTATGTTCTCTGCAATAAAGGGGTGTCTTTACTATCACTGTTTAGTGGTGGGTAAAACTATGGAGACTGGGTTGGCAGGAGCCCCAGCTGGGATTTTAACCTGTGACCCTCTGGTCTTACAGGCACTGGCTGTGTCTGTTGCACCACACTGTGGCCACAGAGACAGTGCAGTCCCTGGAGTTAGTTAAACCGGCCTGACGAGTCACAAACCCTGCTCTGCACAAGTTTACTGTGGGCTCAGTTACCTTGTATGGAAACAAAGGTGCACATAAACCTCATAAAAGACCTCAAAAAAGGGGCACACACCCCTAACCAAGCTGGGCAACAATGATATCATTGGGCAACATTACACAACACTCCCAGGACAGCTCCATTACAATGAAATGATCTTTGAAAGGGTCTGCGGAGCGTAGACCCTTCCAAACATCATTTCTTTTTTTTGGTGCTTTCCAGGGAGTGTTGTTCCTTGTTGCCCATTGCTATCACTGTTGCCCAGCTGAATTATGTTTTTTACAATGTTTCTTGTGGTCATTTTTAACGTTTTATGTGAAATTTTGTTCTGTGCACATGTATAACACTGCTCACGTTTTGTGGGTTTCCCCGGTTTTGCTGTACATTGCTGACGGAACTGGTTTCTCTTCCCTTTAATATGCCTTTAACGACAGGTTTTCATTCGCGTTGGAATTGAGCTCAGGAATTCAGTGCGTTAGTGTGAGGGGAGCCTCTCCCCGCCCACTCTCCGCCCATTGACCCCTTCTCTCCGCCCATTCTCCACCTTCTGCGCTGTTTTAACGCGCCGCGGAGTTTTACGATCGTTAAACATACTTTACGCGCGTTATTCACGATTACCGCACTTTAGTAAACATCCCCCTAAGTCTTTGCCTGAAGAATGGAGGCTGTTGAATATCATAGATTCAGCCCATAAGGCCTCTGGGGTGGCTTATTATTACTATAAATTAGTTATCCAGAACCACACCCCACAGGTCATTGGTGTTCAATGAATTTGGGAACACAACACTGGGGAAGCTCCTTCTCCAGAAGCATGGGTGAATTTCTGGAGCAAGACAAATAGAGTAGCCCAATCTGCCTCTATCTCACAAGCTCTATACTTCTTTGCACACAGAGCTCACTTTACTCCGGTAAAGGTGGCTAAGTGGGATAAGGCAGCTGGGAATGAGTGTTGGTCTTGTCAGAGTGATGTTGGCACATTGAGACATGTGCTATATGACTGCCCTAACATTCAGTCTTATTGGGCTTCAATCTGGAAACGTATCCGTGTTGGGATTCAGGGCCACTCTCACCTGGTCTGTGGTCGTTTTTCGGTCAGCAAATGGCATCTCGTCATTACTGAGGGATTGCAATTTCTTATTTGATTTTATGATGGGAGTGGCCTTGCATCTCATTATTTCTAACTGGAAACATACTGCAGAGTTTAGTTGGCACGAATGGTGGAATCGCCTGTGTTTATGCTGCAAATATAAACAAATGCCACATTATGGTGTAACCCTTAAATCTTCCACTTTTCTCAAATAGAAACCCCTACATAACTACATCTCCAAAACCCGCTATGATATAAACTAAGGTTTCACTAGTCAAACATTGATTTTTTAGCTAATAGAGGGCTGCTTGATGCACCATAGCCCTTGCAGGCCTTCACTGGCCTCTTGTTTTGATATATATTGCCTTTGATGATCGCAAGGGGTTGGGAGGGTCATGGTTGGGGAAGGCTGTTTCAAAGTCTTTTTTTGTGCTTTTATGTTAAAGAGAAATATAATTGTAATTGTATTTTTGGTTTTGTTGTACTAGTTTGAAAATATAAATAAAGAAGTTTAAAAAAAAGTCATGGGATAGGAGGCAGTGTACTATTGTGGATCAGGAACTGGTTAAAAGATAGAAAGCAGAAGGTAGGGCTAAATGGCCAATTTTCCCAATGGAGAAAGGTGAATAGTGGAGTATCCCAGGGATCTGTGCTGGGTCCGCTGTTTTTGACATATTCATAAATGACCTGGAAAAGGGAATAACGAGTGAGGTTATCAAATTTGCAGATGACAAAAAACTATTTAAAGCTGTTAAAACCCAAGAGGATTGTGGAAAATTGCAAGAGGAACTTGATAAATTGGAAGAATGGGCATCCAAATGTCAGATGAAATTGAATGTGGACAAGTGCAAAGTTATGCACCTAGGAAAGAACAACCCAAACTATGGTTACACGATGCAAGGTTCCACATTAGGAACCATCACCCAGGGAAAAGATTTAAGCATCACATGTTAAAACCCTCCGCCCAGTGTGCAGCGGTGGCCAAGAGAGCAAATAGAATGCTAGGTATCATAAGGAAAGGAATGGAAAATAAAACAAAGGATATTATAATACCTCTGTATCGTTCCATGGTGCGACCACACCTTGAATATTTTGTGCAATTCTGGTCGCCGTATCTTAAAAAGGATATAGCATTTTTAGAAAAGGTGCAGAGAAGAGCCACCAAAATGGTAAAGGGGATGGAAGGATACCTGTATGTAGAGAGGCTAAAAAGGTTAGGGCTTTTCAACCTGGAAAAGAGACGGTTGAGTGGAGATATGATAGAGGTATATAAATTAATGAATTGAGTGGAATGGGTAAACGTAGATCGATTGTTTACATTATCAGAATATAGAAAGACCAGAGGACATGCAATGAAGCTACAGGGTAATCTATTTAAGAGTAATAAGAGAAAAAATATTTTACTCAATGTGTAATCAAACTCTGGAATTTGTTACCAGAGAATGTAGTAAAAGTTGTTATGTAGCTGGGTTTATGAAAGGTTTGGACAAGTTCCTTGAGGAAAGGTCCATAAACCATTACCTAAAAGGGACCCAGGATATCACTGCTTGACCCAATACAAGCATTGTGGAACCTGCGTCTTTTGCTGAAACTGTTAGGTACTTATGACCTAGATTGGCCACAGTTGGAAACAGGATACTGGGCTTGATGGACCTTGATCTGACCCAGAATGGCATATTTTATGTTCTTATGATGTTCTAGGGCCCATTGCAATATTTATGGTGCTGCCATTTTCTGGGTACTCTCCACGTTGTGTGAGTTTTGGAAGTTAGTGCTGTTATGGAATAGTAGATTTGCTCTATGGATCCTGTACTCTAGGTTTTTATTTATTTATTTATTTATTTAACAGTTTTTATATACCGCGCTATTCATCATCAGCGCGGTTTACATTTTAACAACCTTGTACTTAAGCATAAAACATATGTCAAGTTTACAGATAACAGGGAGTGAAACAGGGATAATGGGGTTAACGATAAGATAAGGTAATAACAAATATTCACAACTATTTACATCAATTAAAATAAGTTTTGAGTTTCGTAGGTTAGGGATTGCGATCTTTTAATCTAGGGCAAGCAATGGAGTTTAGAGGACTTACTTGACTAACCATAGTCATTGTTTTGGGTTGGAAGGGGAGGAGGTGGGGAGGAGGTGGGGAGCTAACACTTTGGGAGAAGTATTGAAGGAAGAGGTGTGTTTTTAGAGATTTTCTGAATTGGAACAGGTCTTTCTGTGATCTGATGTTAGGAGGTAGCATGTTCCAACATCTAGGGGCGAAGGAAGAGAATGCTCTCATAGTAGTCATCTGTGTGAGTTTTGTTAGGTCTTTTGGGACCATTAGTGTGTTTTCTGTTACAGATCTTCTAGATCTGGTGTTTTGAGAGTGGTAAAGGATGTCAGAAAGCGAGGATGGTGAGATTTGGTGGAATGCTTTAAAAGTCAAGAGAAGGGTTTTGTATAAGATCCTACATGCTATTGGGAGCCAATGAAGTTCAAACAGGATGGGGGTAATATGTTGACTCCTTGAAGCCCCATATAGAACTCTGGCTGCTGTATTCATGGCCATCTGTAGTGGGTTCAGCGTGCTCTTGGGAAGGCCATGTAGCACAATGTTTGCATAGTCGAAGTGAGGGTTGACTAATGCCTGGAAGGTTGTGCGGAAGTCATTTGGTTCGAGCATGGGTCTGAGGGGTCGTAGAGTCCTGATCTTGTGATAGATGGATTTTACTGTACTTTTTATGTGTTCTTTGAAATCCAGCCGCTGGTCCAGTATGACACCTAGGTAACGTATTGTGGTTTTGACTGGTAAATCAGCATCTCTTGTTCTTAACGTTGGTGGAGGAGAGAAGTCTTTATTCCTTGTGACAATCAAGACTTCTGTTTTTTTTTAAATTGATTCGGAGATTTTGTGTGAGTAGCCAATCTGAGATTGCATTGAAGCAGATGGTTAAAGGTGTGTAGTCGGGTTTTATCACATTAACTGGTGTGAATATAAGCACATCATCAGCATAGATAAGGCATGAAATTCCAAATGCACGGGTGATGTTGCAGATTGGCTGCATGTAGATATTGAATAGCAAGGCCGAGAGGGAGGAACCCTGCGGAACTCCTTGCTTCTGTCGGAAAGGCTGGGATGTAATGTTACCGATCCGGACCTGTTGCCATCGGTCCTCCAGATAAGATTTGCACCAGTTCCAAGCCGTTCCTTGTATCCCTTTTTCGTGGAGCCGGGCTAGCAGTTGGTCATGGTCAACGGAGTCAAAAGCTGCCGCTATGTCTAGGAAAACCATTGTGACTCCATTTCTAATATTGTCTATTGTATTAATGAGCGTGTTCATTAAAGAACTCAGAAGAGTTTTGACTCCATGTGATTCTCTGAACCCATGCTGGTTTGGGTCTAGTGGTGCTTCAGAATCAATGTGTTGTTGAATCTGCCTCACTGTAACCTTTTCTAGGATCTTGGCTAATAGGGGAATGCTTGATATTGGACGGTAAGAGTCTTCCTTCTTTGGATCCAGTTTATTGCTTTTCAGTAAGGGATGAATGGAAGTCTCTTTGAGAGCTGTTGGGAATATCCCTGTGCTGAGTAATTGGTCGGCTATGGATGCTATGTATGGGCTAAGTTCTGTTCTCAATGCTTTAATCCAGTGGGCTGGGCATGGGTCATTAGGGGCGGTGGTGACATTGATGGAGGTTATAATTTCTTCAATTGTTTTCGGAGTTGGGGATGAGAATTTATTAAGTATGAACTGGGCATTGGAAGGTTGTATGGTTTCACTTGAGCTTGCTGTTGTGATTTTGATCATCTTGGACTGAATGTAGTCGGCATATAGTTGTGGTTGTACATATTCATGTTGTGGTGACGTAGGCTCTCTGGTTAGGGATTTTACTAATTGGAAGAGATCTCTCGGTTTGTTAAGAGACCGGCTAAGGATATAGTCATATATAGTCATATATTGATATAGTCATGAGTAGGGTGTTGGTTGGGGGGGGTATTGTAATAAGTATTGTCTTTGAGATTTGCAGTTTTGCATTCTTTAGGCTGCTAGACTCAAATTTAAAATATTTTGTCAGTTCAGATTCAAGGAAATTTCACATTTTAAGGGAATGTCTCAGTTTAATTTTGTTTAGTAGTCTGATAGGTTTGCCGCTGCTGAGTTCTGGAATTTTCCAGCTCTAGCACAATCCAATCCAGCCTTTAAATTTATGGCTGGATTAGTTGTTCTCATTTTATATTTTCCCTTCTTATCAATAATTTGGTCATAGCAAAATAATTCTGATGTGCAGATACTCATAATGGTTTGATGGGGTGTGGCTGTGTAAGTGGCTTTTCATTAATCAAATTTAATGTTTTATTATGTTTGTTTTATTGTAACATCTGTTTTACTAAATTGCATGTGTATGTTTGGAAGCCTAGGATTTTAGATGGGCGAAATATACATTTTAAAAGAAAGTATACTAATTTTATGCAAATGATGCTGCAGTGAGTCTCTGCACATGGCCAGGCATCACCTTCATGCCATCCCTGGGGGGAAGTAGACAGGAGGGGGCACTGAGAGGAAGAGGAAAGCAGAAACCTCAGATTGGGACCAGCATGATCAGAGAATAAAATGGTTAGACAAAGATAGAGAATTTTATTTTCAATTTAAAAATTGGATTTGATGCTATCTTTCTATTTTATACAGTACAGGGAAATGTTCTATGTAAAATTGTTGAATTGTTCCCTGTAAACCGCCCTTGATCTCTGGAAGGGGTGGTATAGAAGAAAAGCATAAATAAATTAATTAATTAATTAATTAATTAATGCATCTCTTTCTGTTTTGCTGGTGTTGCATTGTATGCAGAATCTGACTTCTTGGGGTTGCAGTTTAATTTTTATCTACATATGTTTATTTTTAGGAATGCCTGATGTAATTGGATGAGTTTTGGATACTGCGGTGTTTATTTTGACTATGTAGGTGTGGCCTGAAAGATATAATGAAAACCAAGTATATAAAGTATCTCTTATTTTATTTATTTATTTAAATTTGATGTGCCACCATTTAATCAGAGCAACCATCACAGCAGTTCATAAAATCCAGAAGAATAACAATGATAACATATATACTAACAAGATACATTTGAGCAAAGAATGATTAGAACTTTCAACTCCTGAAAACAATCTGTAATCAGAGACACACAAAGACAAAGAAAACAGGATAAATGAAAAGCCCACTCAAAGCCTCACCGCTGCATAAAATCTACACCTCCCTCACCCCTCCAAATACTTTATTATAAAGCTAATGCTTTACACCAGTTTTACATTTATTTAAGGATTTCTCCTGTCGCAAGTCAGGATGTAACAAATTCCACAATGTGGGTGCCCTAAACCCAAATGCCAATCACCGAGATAGCTAGAGTCTAAAATGAGATGGAGATGGAACAGTTAACAAATTTGACTGTGAAGATCCCAATATCTGATGATCTAAAAGGAGGATTGGATCTATGAGATCAAAAGTAGCTCTAAGATCTAATCTTTCCTCCTATTTGCTACCACCAGGAATGCCTACACATATATCATGTAAAAGCAGGGGTGGACCAAGGGGGATGCGGGGCCATGTACGGACACTCATTGCAGGGCCTCATTGCATAAGGGGCCTCATTTGCATAACTATTTTCATAATGTTAACATGCGCTAACTTTTAGTAAACATGCCTCTTAATGAGTGTCTGGATAAAGAAAGACTAAAAGATTTCTACATTAATATACTCCAGTGCCAACTGCCAGGAAGTACTATAAACATTGCTCATATAGAACTCATAACAAAACAACCAAACAAGGGAAACATACAAACAAGAATTTTTTGTCGAAACACCTTGAAGAAACAATTCCTTCTTGCAGTGTGATGTTCCTTTTTTTCTTTTTATAGGGACGCAACCCTAACAAGTCCTAAGGGGACATTAACCCCTCAATACCAACCGGTAAAAATTTTTCTTAAACATAGGCAAGAAGCCAAAGAAAAATCACTTAGCTGATCAAGTCGAATCTTCTTTAGAAGTACAAGTATTGGGCAGCTCCACACTTCTTGAAACGGAGAAGATAACCCGTAAATCTCCATTGCTGACGTTAAGAAGAGTATTGCAAGCCGTCTCTACTCACCCAATATACATCTAGATGTGCAATGATTGTTCAATCAATATTGACTTTTCAGAGTAGCAGCTATTCCATGATAAAAATCATGAATCAGTGCATTTAGAACCCATGGCAAACCCACCATATCATAACAGCACTATCAGGACTCACAAAGCACCAAACCCTACCTATCAAAAGGCAACACTGCAAATATTAAATCAATACATCTTAGAGAATACAATGCATCTCCTACTGGGGTAAGAGAACAAGAGGCACTGCCAAATAGAAACTACATGAACAGAATACCTCAGCTCAGTTACACATGCAGTACACTGACCGTCAGCAAACAAAGAACAAGAAATCATAATTTAGAAATAGGAAGACAATAATTAAACTGGGAACCCCAAAAGCCAGACTTGGAATGTACAACAACACTGGAGAAATAAAACTATAAATTAATTTCCTCTTGTACTAACAAAACAAAAAGATGTTAGCAATGCACATTTCCCAGAGCTGGCATATTCTAGTTAATAAATTCAAAATAAAAATGTATTTTTCTACCCTTTGTTGCTTGGGCATTTTATTTTTCAGTTGCAATTGCTCCAGTCATTTTCTTCTGGTTTCTTCGTGTCTTCTGCTAACTCTCCATTGTCTGCTGTCCATTTGTCACTTCTTCTCTCTTCTAGTTTTTTTTTCCATTCTCTCTCTACATCTGCTTTAACATACTGATCTTCCCCCTTTTGCTCTTTTCTCCATTTCTTTCTTTATTCCTTTTTCACCCACTCAAATTTCACCCTTTCATTCTCAATCCCCACTTACTTTCCCAATACCTGACCATTCATAGATTTTTGTTCCCTCCCACACAAAATATCTTTTCCCTTCTCCATCCTCACTACCCCAGCCCCATCCTCTTCTAGTCCTCCCCCAACATCAGCTCCCTTCTAGTTCTAGCCCAACCCAGTATTTGCTCCCTTTTAGTCCCATTCTCCCCCTCCCCCTGCATCAGCCCATTTCTAGTCCTAACTGCCCCATCAGCCTATTTCCAATTCTAGCCCCCCATCAGCTATTTCCAGTCCTATCCTAGCATCCCCATCAGTCCATTTCCAGTCCTATCCTAGCCCTCCCCCCCCCCCCCCCCCGTAGAGCCCCATGCCTGTCTGACCCATCTTCAAAGGGAGCTGGGGAGGCCCGAAGCCCCAGCTCATCTCTGCACCACCACCAGACTGAAGAGTGCCGTGTTCTTTCTCTCTTGCAGCTGTATTCTCATGAAGCCCACTGGCACCGGAGATTAAAGAGAATTTCCTGTTTCCAGGCACTTAGTGTGCTTCATGAGAACACAACTGCCAGAGTGAAGGAACATGCCGCTCTTCACTCCAGCAGCAGCATAGAGGTGAGCCGGGGCCCTGTAAACCGACCATATGCGGAATGAAGTTGGCGCAGGGCCCTGCGTGAACAACATTCGCGCACAATGGACAGACCGGTCCTGTGTAAATGTAGGCAGTATGGAACTAATGTGATAAAGCCATTTCCATATGGCAGGCATGCTTCACATGACGGAACTGCACTTATAAAATTGCATGTGCTTATATGTGTGCACAAGAATATATGCTGACAAGAACATGCATAATTTTATGTGACTTCCACATAGGCATTTGGGAGGTCTAGTATGGGCAGAGATGGGATGGCGTTGCCATGTATGCACGTGCTTTAGTAAGTATAGGCCTGATATTTGAAGGGATTGAGATGGTAAGTAGACCTGCCAACCATGTTAATCCCCAGAGTCAGGATATTCAATGGCCCTGACATGGTTAGTGCCACTAAATATCCACGGGTGCAGCCACTTTATGCCCCAATGCTAACTGGCGATATTGAGCTGCTGCCCGGTAATCACAATGCGGCAAAAATCAGGTGCAGTAAAGACTGGCCAAGAGTAGACACACATACAGTATTTACTCTTGCTTTAGAGCAGGTGTAGATTTGTGTGAAAAAATGTGTGCACTACTGGGGGTTATTCCAGAAGCCTAATTTATAAAGGCACAGTGGTTCCTATGTTGCCTTTATAAAATAGGTGCATTTCTGACAATATTTTTTATAAAATTACCCTCCTCGTGTTTGTGTGCCAACTTTGTATATGTGTACACCCACTAGGCAACAAAAGAGCTCACTTGTACACGCAGGGGGCCACTCAAGGCAATCTGCTGCCTGAGGCGAGGAATGAGATGTTGCCCACCCTAGAGTGGGGGAGGGGAGGCTTTCTCAAAACGCCATTCAGGGACTGAACCAAACCAAAAAGCCAATTAATGTGGAGGAAATGCACGATGTTCGCACACCAAGGAACTAAAAGAAAGAGCGAGAACCACAGCACAGTTTCTAAAACAAAATTATAACTAATTTTTATTTTGTTGTTATAAACTTGATTTTTCTTTTTGAGCATGTATTTTGTATTCACAGAGCAGAACTAGGACAGTCATCCACAGAACTCAATATCTAAAAAAGAAATCTGCTTCTGGTCATCTCACTAACAACAACAAAACTCTACAACAAAGTCATTAAGGATCTATAGAGATAATCTACCATACCATACCAGCACCAACTTCCAAAACTCACATAAAGATCCTACCCAAAAAAGTATCACTGTAAATACTGCAGCGGGCCTTGGAACATCCAACACCTATTTGAAAAGCTGAAAAATTCAGATTACTGCAATACAGATCCCTACGTACAAACTCCATGTTAACAGAACACCTGGCCTTGGTCACACATTCAGAGCACAGACCCTCACCAAGAACAGAATAAATGACCATAATCTAAAAATAAACATATGTAGATAAAAATTTAAGGCAACACCAGAGAAATAGAAAGAGATGCATTTCCCTGTACTGTATAAAATATAAAGATAGCACCAAATCCAGTCATTAAAATGAAAAGAAGATTCTCTTCTACCTTTATTATCTAACCATTTTATTCTCTGATCATGCTGGTCCCAATCTGAGATTTCTGCTTTCTGCCACCTCCCAGTCCCCCCTCCTGTCTACTCCCCCCCCCCCACCCCGGGGACGGCATGAGGGTGATGCAGGACTGCAAAAATCTAAGGGGATGGTACAGTATAGGAAGTGAACTACTTTTGCCAATGAAAAAAAGAGTGGGATCTGGCCGTGATTTGTTTCTGATGATCTTAAGGTGGCTAAACAGGTAGAGAAGGTGACAGTGAAGGCTAGAAGGATGCTTGGGTGCATAGGGAGAGGAATGGCCAGCAGGAAGAAGGAGGTGATAGTGCCTTTGTATAAATCTTTGGTGAAACCCCACATGGAGTACTGTGTGCATTTCTGGAGACACCTTCAAAAGGATATAAACAGGATGGAGTCAGTGCAGAGTGTGGCTACCAAAATGGTCAGTGGGCCTTGTCATAAGGCATATGGGGACAGACTTAAAGATCTTAATATGTATACTTTGGATGAGAGGAGAAGGAGGACAGATATGATAGAGACATTTAGATACCTCCATGGCATAAATACATGGGGGAGAGCCTCTGTCAATTGAAAGAGAGCTCTGCAGCGAGAGCCATAGGGTGAAGGTGGCCCCTCGTCTTGACCATGGGAGGATGTGGCTGAAGCCTACTGATTAAGCAGCTACTTCTAGTATTGAACATGGGTTTCCTGTGTTGGATCTCATTTATTTCTCTTTCCTGGCCCCCTTGCCCAGGGGTTGAGGTGTTCCATGGGAACTGGGGAGCTCTTGGGGGCTTCCAAGGTCTTGTGGGCCTCTGCTTCCCTGATAGATGGGGTGCTCAGCTTGCAGTTGGTCACTTCCATGGGGGGCATGTGGATTGCATTGCAGTGTTCCTTCCAAAGTCCTTCCTGGGTGAGGGTGAGGGGAAGCATGGGTGCTCTATGTCCCTTGCACCTCACATTGTAGATGTCAGGTCACAAAGTTGGGTGTCCTAAATGGAGAGTCATTGGGGTGCTTTTTGGTCCTGTGGTAAAGGCTACTTAGAGCATTGGTGCTGATTGTGCATAGTTTCCCAACCACCTTGCACCAGCACCCCCTTCCTTCCACATGGTGGGGTGGGGTGGGGGGGGGGAGACACATGCCACAAGAGGCATAGCTGGGGGGATACTGTCCCCATCACACCAGAGGCCTGCAGCCTAGGTGAATAGGCACCTTGGGTACTTCAAGGTGAGAGGGTTCATGGACACTGAGGACACCCTGCTTCATCCTATAAAGGCCCCCTACATTTTCAGATGCCACATTTGCACCCTGTCTCCCACAGATAGGGGCACAGCACAGACTTGCTGCACATGTTCGCTTTCCTGATTTGCTTGTCCCGCCCACTTGTACTTAGCCCCATTGCTCTGAGTTGTGCAGTCAGTTCTGCTTATTCCTGGTCATCCTTCTCTATTCTGCACTGGCCTATTACCACTGTCCTGCCCATTTCTTACTGTCTGCAGTGTTTCTGTAGATTTCTGCTGCACTAATATAGCATTTGTGGCTTTCAATTGCAGGGTCCGTGTTGCGAACACATTCACTGTGCGCATGTGCTATGGCTGCACATTCACAACTACCACGGTACTGACGTGCCTAGCACCTAACACTGTCGTGGCCACTCCCACATGCTGGTACTGTAGCCACTAATCCCTGCTGCATTAATTTCACGCAGCAGCAATGCGTTAGCCCCGCACTACCAGCGGCCCTCTAGTAAACATGCCCCTTACATTGTCAGCCCTCCAAGGACAGGGCAACACCTCCTGCACCTGAATGTAACTCTCCTTGAACTACTACTAGTAAAAAAGGATTTAAATATAAATAAATAAATAAATAACTGGGCAAATTAAATACAATCACATAACACCAGCCTTGAAAACTGTACATTGGCACCTAGTCATATCCGGGATTCATTATAAAACTCTTCTCGCAGTTCAACTTACTCATCTCATGCCATTCACTAAGTGCTACACGCTATCAATACTCCAATCAGCACACTGTTCATCTTCCTTCGAGAATTCCCTATGAAACTACAGAAAAACTGCTTTTTACTTCTTTGGTGGTTCTTGCTGTAATTGAATGCTCTGCCCCCTGACTTGACTTTTGAAGTCAACAGAAATAAAAACCTAGCCTCGGAGATTTTTGGAGGTGTAGAAAACATATGCTACAGTCTTAGTGGTATGTTTACTAAACCATCCTAATGTTACCGGCGCTAGTTGCAGCGAAAATATGAAGGTAGCAAGAATATGTATCGCACGATAGTGGGCGCCGTGGCACGTTAACGCACGTTAACCCTAAGTACATGCTAACGCAGTGTTAGAAGCTATAACGATGTAGCCCACTGGTTACTGCAATGACTGTGGAGGCAGAGATCATGGGTTTCATCCTGTAGTGGTGTAATCTAAAATGGCTGTCAGGCATTTCCCTTTAATTTAAACCAGTGCTGCCAGCAAAAACACCCTCACAGTGCCCTAACCTAAGGTGCCTCATAAGGTGCCCCATAGGTCACATTATAAAGTGCCCTGTCTGCCAAGGCACCCTATAATGTGCCCTATAGGGCACTGTATAGGGCGCTTTACAGGGCGACTAGAGGCACCTTAGGCTACAGCACTGTGAGGGTGTTTCTGCTGGCAGCACTGATTTAAATTAAAAGAAAATGCTTCAGACAGCCTTTTTAGATTACACCACTGAGGGATCAAACCCATGACCTCTGCTTCCACACTCATTGAGGTAACCAGTAGGCTACATCTCTATAGCTACTACCACACTGCTGGCTACAGAAAGACTGCAGGTCACCACACAAACTGTCTGCTGTGCTTACCAGGATAGGGTAAACCCACCCATACCCATGATGCACTGCACATGCAGATCAGCAGTCTACAGCTGATCACAAGATGGGGTATGCACCTCCACAGCACCTTGGCCTGGTAGGGGGAACTGACCGTGTGTGTTACTGGCATAGAGTAGCTACAGACCTTGACATTGTGCAGGTCCTGTGCTCACCCTGAGGGTGAGGTGGGGTGGCCAGCACCAGGTCCACAGCACCTGGCTTTGCTGAGATAGGCTATGTTGCAGATTGCCATCAGTGCCAGTGTGTGATAGGTAGTCCTTGCAGACACACTTAGGATACACCTGTGTCCATCTGTATTTCCCAGTCACGTCTAGCCCTTGTGGACTATGATGCACCCGGAATAATACATATCCTGTGTGGGTGCCATGGTCACATGTTATAAGTGAAGGGGGGTGTTTGGACCCCAAGGCGGATTATGTAGTGCCACCCAACCCGCCCTCTGTGGCTCAGGATGGGGGACAGGATCTCTCACCAACAGATCAACATTGTACATCTCTGCAATGGTGGCAGTAGAGGAGACCATCAACCCCAGTCCTGCTGGGAAAAAGGCACCCTACAGGGCAGTCAATGCAGATCTGTACACATCAATAAGGCAAGGGCAGACAGGCAGAATGCTTGGAAAGCTCTGCTCTGCTCTGCTCAGCTGCCCACCCCATCACTATCTGACATTCACCAGCAGAGGGCACAGTCAGTCTCCACCCACTGCACAGTGTTCCAACCATACCCATACTAACTGCAGACAGTCTGCTAGCTAGTACATAGTGCATGTTCCTGGAGAAACAATGTGCACCCAAAATGGGATGTGAGAAAACACACACCAAGCGGGCATACCAGTGATTGGGCCCCAGAAAAGAAAACCCATAAATATCACTTGAGAAAAATACTATATAGCATTATGGGGGAACCTAGCCATGCCGTGGTCACTGCTCAGTCAGGGTGAGAGTGACCTCCCAGCATGACATGCTGTGGCCACCCTGTCCATGCAGGTGGTGGTCGGGCACTACAATGTCCCAGCCATTGCCCTATACCCTGTGCAGATGCATCCTGTCCAGGCCACCCTGTCCCTGGAGACAGTGCAAGCAGTGTGGGCTGAGTAAGGTGTAGGCAGCCACAACACACTGGATAGACAGACACACACTCCCACACCTATGCCAGCATTGAGCAAATATAGAGGTTTGTGGCAACCCTGGCCGCCACACCAGTCCTGGGCACAGTGCAGGCATTGCTATGGTACGCAAAACTGTTGGGGTCACTCCCCGGGGTGGTAAACACTGTCAGAATCAATAACTGAAACACACTCCACAGATATCAGAAAAGTTGCAATGATGAATCTCTATCAACAAATCATGTTTAACTTAGGATTTGTTAGCTGACATTAATCATAGCAACCTTTTTATATATGTGGAACGTGTTCCCAAGTTTAGGACGGCATTGCTAAGGTATGCAGGTGGCATTATTGGGAGATGCTGCTCCGCGCAGGGCCCAACAGCCTGACTCTCCATGAGGCGTTGGATAGTGGAGCCTATGGGTGTGGGTGTGGGTGTTTGTACCCTTTTTGGCCTCTGCTCTAGGGCTGAGTTTCCCAACTCCGGTCCTGGTGGGCCAAACACTGTTCAGGTTTTCATGCTGTCCCTAATGAATATGCATGAGATACCTTTGCATACAATGGGGGCAGCACATACAAATGCAGCACAGGCATATTTATTAGGGACAGCATGACACCTGAATAATGTTTGGTCCTCCAGGACTGCAGTTGGGAAACTGCTCTAGGGATTGCACATGTTTATGGTGTCTGTGTCCTGTAGGGTAAAATATAGGCATTTATGGCTTGTTTATTAATCTGCAATAACAGTTCCGTCTTTATTACCACGGTTTAGTACTGGGTAAAATATAGGGACATGGTTTGCAGAAGCCACAGCTGGGGCTTGAACCTGTAATCTTCGGCCCCTGAGCACACTGGCTATGTTGTACTGCACCAAACTGTTGCCACAGAGGCAGGTCATTCCCTGGGGCTACCACTAGTGTTCGTTAGACAGACCTTCTCTGTTGCACCACACGGCACCCACCTAAAGAGGGTTTGGCCTTGGTCTGCTGTGGGCAGATGCCACTGCCCCCTCCACCACCAGCAATCCTCCGCCACCATGCTGACATGCCCTTATGCTAGTGGTGCTGGTGGTGCGCCGTCCCAGGCCATCCAGTGTGCCGGTAGGCAGTTGCCTATAGTGTGGGTTCTCGGGTAGGGGTGCCTACATGGACATGCGTACTTCCCCCCGGCATCACCTGCCAAAGTTATGCCCTTGGAGGTACCCTGCCCTTGAAGGTACCTGCTGGGTAATATCCCCTGTGACACTGTGGGACACACACTCATGCCCATGTTGGACCCTCGTCAGTTGCTGTCTTGCTGATTTACAGTTTCGGCATGCCTATATGCCACCTAGGCATCTGCCTAGTCCTCACTGTGCCCCAGCTGGACCACAGTATAACAAACCTGTCCAATATAAATGACAAAACCCTTATCACCGCTATTTCCCTGTGGGATCATTCACTTTGTAGGGGGACAGAGCATAGCCCCTTCCAAACATGATATCTTCCTTTTTACGCTTTTTCAGTAGTGTTGCTTTATGTTTATCATTAGTAGCACTATTTGCCAGCTTGGTTATGGGGATTTCAAATGTGGTTCTGGTCATTTAATATGTTTATTTGCCTTTTTGGTTCCTGCACATGTATCACTACTATCACTTTTCTGGGTTTCCCTGGCTTTGCTGTACATTGCTGACTGAAATGGTTTCTCTCTCCTGCAAATGTGCCTGTAGTGCGAGGTTTTCACGGTCGCTAATTTTCAGCTCTTCATTTCACGGCATTGGTGTGCATGGGGCCTTTCCCCGCCCACTCTCCTCCCATTAACCCCCTCATCTCTGACCCTGGGAAGCCTTACTCCGCCCTCTGTGCACCTTAATGCCGCCGCAGACATTATCGCGCAATACGTGACGTTCTCGCACGGTAAAGCACCATTATCACGCATTAACGTCATGTATCGCACAATAACATCGCAGCTGCGACGTTAACGCTGTTTAGTAAACATACACCTTAATCTCTATAATTCCTGAAACAATTTTATTCTAGCTTCTGCTACTTCTTTAGTGCCACTGAAATGCCACAGACTGCCCCAGCGCTGCCCTTATCTGAATAGTGGTGATTTTCAGGTGGCACTTGTCTGGATAGAAAATTGCTATGCAGATAAGTGCTGGCTGAAAATCTAGATAGTGGCCACACAATCCAGATATTCTGCAGCAGCCACTATCTGGACATTGCTACTGAATATCCGGTTTAAATATCAGCCTGTCTGAATATCAAGCAGTAGAAGTCTTACTAGTCAGTGGTCAGTCAGAGGCAGTAGTAGATGGTGACCAGAGGCTAAAGCCACCACTGTTCAAGGCTGACCAGGACTCTCTGCGGATGGTTCGTTGTCTCCTAGATGATATAGGATACTCTTAGATTCAGGAAATCACTTGCTAAGACCCTACAGTTATGCTGAAACTGTGTAATGAATTCAGGCTAGCCCTTAAGTTGTGATTCCAAATCCATTCTGTTATTTACAGGAAGAGTATATTTACATGCTCAGTCCACAGAAAAAATGCCACAGCAAAAGTCATGTAATATCTTACTGAGGCACTCATATAAACACTTTTGAAATCTTACTTCATGGAGTCATTTCTCAATGGTCATACAGTAGTTCAAGCTCACAGGTACCCAAAGGGTAATGACAGCACTGGTTGAATCCTTCCCTCCATGAGTTATCAGAGATGGTTCAAATTATTAGGACATCTCAATGCACTTGGTGTCCCAGCATGATTAAAATATTCCAGAATCTCCCCCTCTCCCCGTGACCATGCCCTTCCCCCCTTGTGAAACCCCTGGGTGCTGCATCCCTGTGGCCTCTTCCCCCCTTGTGTCCATGCTGTCCCCCACTCCTGAAAGTCCCCTGTCACCACACCTATAAGCCCTCCTTTTTCGCCCACTTCTGCTTGCTCTCTCCAGTGTTCACTTTGTCCCATGCGATAACTTGATACTAACCTCCCTGCTCGTTGGGTAGTGCCACTCCTCCAACAATGCACGGGAGTGTCCGGATTGCTGCTATGCTCTGCCGATCCTGTGGTGTTCCCAAGGCTCCCCTAGACTCCTTATGAGAGCATTTATTTATTTAACAAGATTTTTATACCGCCTTATCTCAAAATCAAAGCGGTTTACATTACAACTCAAACTGTTACAGAGAACTTACATAGGAAACATAGGAAAGGGTTACATGCAGGTGATACTTGGAAGCCTAACTTATCTACAGTGAAACATAAGTACAAATGCTAGGAGGTAAGTTTTTCAGAATCATGGTGTTTACATGATAGGTGATCCAGGATTCAGGATGTTAGGTGTCTTCCTGAAGTGGTCCATGAAAAGGAAGGTTTTTAGCTGCTTCGTGAAGTCTTTTATGTCCTTGGTGGACCTTAGTGTCTCAGGAAGTGAGTTCCAAATGGCAGGTGCTGCAAGTGAGAGTGCCCTTTATGCAGTAGTCTTGTTGTCCTTCATGTATGAGTTGGGTGTTAGGATGGTGTCTATAGTGCTCTGTCGCCGCAGTCTGTTGTTGGTTTTTATGCTGATCAATTCATGCAGTATTCCAGCTGACAGATTGCTTCTGATTTTAAAGATGGTAAGCGCAGTTTTGTATTTGACACATGAAGTTATTGGTAGCCAGTGGAGTTGGGTTTAAGAGGGGGGTTATGTGGTCATATTTGCTGATCCAGTAATGGCGCAGGCGGCAATGTTCTGTGCTAATTTCAGAGGGCGGATAGTTTGCTTTGGGAGACCATGGAATAGGGAATTGCAGTAGTCCAGTATAGGTGTGATGACAACTTGGCAAACTGTCCAGAAGTGGTCTTGGCTGAGGAGGGGTTTGAGTCTTCGAATTGTGGCTAGTTTATGGAAAGCATTTCTTGTAGTTTTATTGATATGGTCTTGTAGTGTCAGGTGGCAGTCCAGGGTGGCTCCCAGATATCAAACTTCATCTTTTACTGAGATAGGTGTGTCTACCATGTTGATTGAGGCTGGGGGGGGGGGGTGAAGGAGACATTACGTGTGATGATTAGCGCCTCAGTCTTTTTAATGTTGATGTTTAGGTGGTTGATGGATAGCCATTCTAACATCTCTTGTAGACATCTTGTCATTGTTGTGTAGTCCGGGGTGTCAAGGTGGATTGAGGTATAGACCATGTTGTTGTCTGCATATATGACATACTGAACCTTGTGCATGCACGCATCCCGCTCCATGCACTGCTGCCATGGCTCTCACCCTGTTCACTAGATTCCAAATCCCAGCTTCTTCTGAATTCTGGCTGCTACTGTGCCCACTGGATATAGCAATTTGAGGCTCATGTATGCTCCCACCAAGTCAGGACCCGTCCATCCATGTGAATACACACTCTTTCCATCATAACGCTTTGCCTTGGTTCTGCTGCTCCCACGTCCCTTGGCTGTCTCCACTTCTGCCCACTGTTACTGACATTCTGCTTGCTTTTCTTCTCCTATGCTTTCAGGCACTTCTCTGTGTCCCCGGCTCTGTCGACTTGCCCTTCTGCACCGCCCTTCTTGACGTCTGCTGTTTTTCTCTTTCTTGCCATGCTCACCATATCAAAGTTCTTTCTTTTACCTTTACTGTTCTTTCTTTGGTCCTTGTTCTCCTTTCCTGATGCCATGGGACTGCCCCTTTAAGGATCCCGATGATGTCACATAGGCTGTGCCTCCTGTTCCGATGCGACCAGAAGGGCAGTGCTCAAGAGAAGCCGCCTCCTTTGTTCTCTCTTCTTCCTTTCTTTGATTTTAAGCTTCTTTAATTTTCTTTTCCTTTCCTTAACAATATCCTATTCTACTACCAGCTGGTCTGCTGCCACCTCCGACCATTGGCTAGAACCTGGAGACTGCAGGTAAGGACACGACCCGATTGTGAGCAATGTTGGGGCCCAGATTGTGAGGGGAGGGAGGCTGTTTTGATGGCTGCCACTGGCCAAATCGAGATATTTCGATGGCTGCTGCTGGCTCCCGGTGCTTCAACAGCTACTGCAGCCACCCGCCCCAATGACCTCCTGTGACTAGCAATCTGCTATCCCACCCTTTATGCTGCCATGAAGAGGGGAGCCTGCTGTCAGAGGCCTCACGGGCTGTGTGTGCCAGGCTTCCCACGGGAGCCCTCTGCCTTGTGGCTGCCATAATCCCAACCACCACTGCTGTATTTTCAGAGGGAGCCCCAAGGCTGGGGAAACACCTCACCTCATAGCTGCCCTGATGCTGTGCTGCTGGTTTTGTGGACTGGCAGTCATCCCTCCTTGCCACGCAGTCGGCTCTATTAGTGGTGCTCCAACTCACAGCTTTCCTGCTTCTTCTATTTTCGCAAACTCCCAGCAGGAGCTTGGCCTCTTCCCCCTGCCTCATATACCCTGCTGCCCCTTGCCTCACCCTCACTGAACTCAGCCTGCCTGCCTATTCCCATTTGATCTTGTTGCCCCCACCCCTGCCCCCATCCGGGTCAACTGCCCGATCCAGGAAGCCTCTCTTCCCCCAAGCTGCCTGGTTATGAGCCAATGCCATCATCTGACTGAGCCTAGCATTACACTCTCCAGCTAGTTCCCATTACACACTGTCTCCCTTCCAAGCCTGAACCTGTCTTTTTTGACTCTTTTTCCATGGTCTCCTGTTTATTTGTTATTTCTTCATTCTGCTTCTGTTTTCACTTCCTTGCCTACATCCATCTCTAACACTGATTTCTTCATTTCAGTTTTCTTCCATTTATTTTTCCATTTCTCTATCCAGGTTTCAGTGCTCCTTTTTGCCATACAGTCATTTTTCCTTTCTTCTGCACCTACATATAGTTTCCTTCACGCCAGCCCTCCCATTACTTATCTTACTGGCCATCTCAAGCTTCTTATTACCCAGTCTTTCACTAACTCTCCCCTCTTCCTACTCCCCCCGTGTACAGCATCTCCCCTGTCTTCCCTCCCCATCCAGTGTCTCTCGCGCACCTCCCATGTCCAGTATCCACTCTGTCTCCCTAGTACCCCATATCCAGTAACAACTCTATCTCCCTAGTTCCCTCATGTCTAGCATCTCCTCTGCCTGCACCTCCAATGTCCACTGAATTTAACCAGGACTCAAATTGTAGCAACTCATCTTTTGAGGAAGACCAATTGACAAAAACATCATCAATACACCGCAGTCAAATATGTAGATGCCTAGCCCAGTCCGAGGGATATAAAAACCTTTCCTTGAATTGGTCACATACAGATGGGCCACACTGGGGGCCATCATACCCCCCCCCCCCATTACAATGCCATATGTCTGCAGATAAAAAGAATGACATAATTCCATTGGTTGATGGTTGGAATAATGCTTCAGGGTATTCCTATCCACTGACTTGCAATACAATGTAGTAACCAAGTCAACCCCATTTTTTAAAATTTTTACATCTAAGAACTGAATATGTGACTGATGGTAAGTGTAGGTGAACTGCAAGTGGTCATCCACCGAATTTTACTGGGACACAAATTGTAGCAATTCATCTTCTGAGGAAGACCAAATAAAAAAAAATCATCAATTAACCACAGCCAAATAACTAGGGGCCTGATATTCAAAGCGATTAAGTGGTTAATTATGGTGAATGGGAAATTCAGCAGTAGTAACATGGTTAGTGTTGCTAAATATCCATGGCTCCCGCTGTTGTATGCGCTGATGCTAACCAGTTAGCACTGGGGTGTTACCCGGACGATATGCCACTGCCCATTTATATCTAGGCAGAAAATGTAAGGAACAAAAAAGGCTGTCCTAACTTTTGCCACCATAGCTAACTGGGCAGTGGCTGAATTCCAGCGCTGCCCGGTTAACCTCCAGATTCTACAGCCAACCCAGATATTCAATGCCAGTGGCCTGATATAGTCCCAACATTGAATATCTGGGTATAAGGTTATGTGCTGGCAGCTAGCTGCTGTAGGAGTGCTAGACACCGCTGCTGAAGATTGGACCCTAGATGTCTAGTTTTTTGGATGCCCAAAAATTGAGAAAAAATAATTTTAAATGCAAAATAACTGAATTTTTTTATCCTCTACACCTTTATTTTCACCATCTCTTTGTTAATCTGCTGATAATGCTGGAGTACCTTTGTTGTCGTCTTCTCATTCCAGAAGATTGGAAATGGTGCAATGGATGGCGATGTCAGCCTCTGATGAGGAACTAGTTGTGGTGGCTAATCCCGATTGCTGCACTGGAAAACTGGCGAGTTTCAGAGCCGATGGTGACAACTGTGGGAACAAGTAACTATGTATTGGTGATGCTGATATTGCAAAGAACTCTAACACCAGTAGTGTTGAGGGCCTCCGTGGCAATGCTGGCAACTTCAGTTTCTGGATATCAAGCTGCAGAGTGCTGGTCTGGAACCGGATGTAAAATCTTGTACAATTAGGTCATTAGTGAGGCCCTTGAATGTTATAGGTTTGGAATTGTGGCTTACTGGTAACATCGCAGGGCTATATGTAGAGACCAAGATGTTATTGTGTTTACTTTTTGGGAGGCTCCAAAACAGAGAAAAACCACCCTGAAGATTTGAAATCATACTTTGGGAAAAGAACTTTAGGTGCTACAATGTGAAAAAAAAAGGATTTCTCTGAACTTTCACAGGACAAGATTCTTCTGGAAACCTTGTTGAAAGTTTGCTCTATGTTCAAAGCCTATGACATTGCACCTTAATTAACACTCTTATCAATGGCATCGAGTCTAAAGATGGGCTTTGCTTTAATCTTCTTGGATATAGCAGCTGCTTTTGACTCTGTAGATCACACACAGCTTCTTACGCGTCTCCATGAGAAAGGAATCCATGACCGAGCATGGGAATGGTGCAAATCTTATCTTAAAGGCCGAATGCAACACATACGTATTGGTAATTCTATATCTGACCCCTTTCTGCTGACAATGGGTGTACCTCAAGGTTCCTCCCTGTCAGCACTTCTATTCAATATCTACTTATAGCCAATCTGTGACATCACACGCTCCTTTGGCATATCCTGCCTTATGTATGCAGACGATGTGTTCCTATTCTCTCCCATATCTATTGCATGCCCAGACTACACAATATTAATCAATTGTTTTAATTCAATAACGGATTGACTTCTTGCTCAGAACCTCCGTATTAATTTCAAAAAGACAGAAGTCCTAATAATTACAAGAAATAAAAATTTCTCTCCCCCACCCAATTTAAAAGTCAGAGATGCTGATCTCCCAATTAAAACCAATATACGCTACCTCGGAGTTATATTGGATCAGCACCTTGACTTCAAGGAACATATAAAGCACACCGTTAAATCCATATATTTTAAGATAAAAACCCTGAGACAATTGAAACCAATGTTGGAACCTGATGACTTTAGAACCATCTTCCAAACCTTAGTCACACCGCATTTCGATTATGCTAATATTATACTTCATGGCCTACCGAAAAAACACCATCAACCCACTTCAGTTAGCCATGAATGCAGCAGCTAGGATCCTCCACGGAGCCTCAAAGAGTGACCACATCTCCCCTATTCTAAAAGATCTTCATTGGCTTCCAATAAGCTCTAGGATTCTTTTTAAAGCCCTCCTCACCACCTTCAAGGCCTTCAACAAACTATCTCCTTCAACCATCTCAGACCACATCACACACACCGAGAGCTGCAGGCCTAAAAGAGCTTCTGCCATTGATATGCTAATTATACCAAAAAATGCTGTAAAGTCTAATCAATCAACTATCAACAGAGCTTTTGTTAATTTTGCCCCCAGATGCTGGAATAAACTCCCCCCTCGCATTAGTGCAATTAAGGACCTTAAACAATTCAGAAAGGCCCTCAAACAACATCTCTTTATCACTCACTTTAAGCTTCCAGACTTACCTCCCACCCTCCCATACTTACCCTCTTAACCCCATACCTATCCATATGAATGTACAAAGCTAACATAAATCATATCAGGTATTCTAATGATTGTAATTAGTTCCCCTGTTTACCTCCATTTTATCTCCCTGTTATCTGTAAACGAAGGCCAGTCATCTGACCTATGTGTTTTATTATTACACTGTGAACCGCAATGATGATAAATAGCACGGTATATAAGAAATATTAAATAAAAAAATAAATAAATAAACATGAAGTTGTAAACTCTGAAGATCACACTGATGCTTGCAAAGGGATAGTGGAAAACATTATAGAAAAGGTTTTATATAGCATACATGTAGAGTTTCAGTTAAAGATAATATAATAAAATAAATAAATATAATATAATAAAATAAATTCTCTAAAATGCTTGTATGCAAATGCTAGAAGTCTAAAAAATAAGATGGGAGAGTTAGAATATATAGCACTAAATGAAAGGTTTAATATGATTGGAATATCAGAGACATGGTGGAAGGAGGACAACCAGTGGGACACTGTGATACCTGGGTACAAACTATATCGTAATGATAGAGCTGATCAAATTGGTGGAGGGGTTGCTCTCTATGTTAGAGAGGGCATTGAGTCAGAAAGGATTAAAGTTTTGCAGGAAACAAAATTTGCTGTAGAATCCATGTAAAAGGGGGAAGGTGATGGCAGTGGGGGTGTACTATCGAGCGCCTGGCCAGAATGACCAAATGGATGATGAAATGCTCAAAGAAATCAAGGAAGCTAACAAACGTTACAGCGCAGTAATAATAATGGGTGATTTCAATTACCCCGGTATCGACTGGGTCAGTGTCACATCAGGACATGCTAGGGAGATAAAGTTCCTAGATGAAATAAATGACTGCTTCTTGGAGCAGCTGGTTCATGAACCGACTAGAGGGGAAGCCATATTAGACCTAGTCCTTAGTGAACACCAGATCTAGTGCAAGAGATAGGGGTGTTGGGGCCACTTGGCAATAGTGATCATAGCATGATCACCTTTGATTTAATTAGTGGAGGAGGGATAGTAAGGAAATCCACAGTACTACCTTTTAACTTTCGAAAGGGAGACTATGATAAAATGAGGAAAACAGTTAAGAAAAAACTAAAAGGAGCAGTTGCAAAGGTTAAAGACGTACATCAAGCTTGGGTGTTGTTTAAAATACTATCTTGGAAGCCCAGACCAGCTGTATTCCACGCTTTAAGAAAAGTGGAAGGAAGTCCAAAAAACTGCCAGCATGGTTTAAAGGTGAGGTCAGAGAGGCTGTTGTTGCCAAAAAAGCATCTTTCAGGAAATGGAAAAAAGAGCCAAATGACGAAACCTGGAAACAGCACAAGCACTGGCAAGTCAAATGCAAGGCATTGATAAGGCAGGCAAAGGGAGAATTTGAGAGGAAGCTTGCTGCAGAAGCAAAAACGTGAAATAAAGACCTTTTCAAGTACATTCGTAGCAGAAAACCTGTGAGAGAGTCAGTTGGTCCATTAGATGATAAAGGGGTTAAAGGAGCACTAAGAGGCTACAAGGCGATAGCGGAGAGACAGAATGAATTCTTTGCTTCGGTCTGTACTGAGGAAGATGTAGGGATGTTACCCATGACTGAAGTGGTATTTAAAGGTGCGGAATAATTGAAGGAAATATCGATACATCGGGAAGATGTATTACAACTATTAGATAAACTGAAGAGTAGCAAATCACCTGGGCCGGATGGTATACATCCAAGGGTGTTGAAAGAACTGAAATATGAGATTGCAGACCTGCTATTAGTAATCTGTGAGCTATCATTAAAATCATCTCTAATACCTGAAGATTGGAGGATCGCCAATGTAACACCAATTTTTAAAAAGGGTTCCAGGGGTGATCCGGGAAACTACAGACTGGTGAGCCTGACATCAGTACCGGGAAAAATGGTAGAAACCATCATAAAGAATAAAATTACTCTGATAGTCATGACCTAATGGGAGACAGCCAACATGGCCTTAGACAAGGAAGATCTTGTCTTACTAATCTGTTAAGTTTTTTTGAAGGAGTGAATAAACAGGTGGACAAAGGTGAGTCGGTTGATATTGTGTATCTGGACTTTCAGAAAGCCTTTGACAAGGTCCCTCATCAGAGACTTTTGGCAAAACTAAAGAGTCATGGGATAGGAGGCAGTGTACTATTGTGGATCAAGAACTGGTTAAAAGATAGAAAGCAGAGGGTAGGGCTAAATGGCCAATTTTCCCAATGGAGAAAGGTGAATAGTGGTGTACCCCAGGGTTCTGTGCTGGGTCCGCTGCTTTTTGACATATTCATAAATGATCTGGAAAGTGGAATAACGAGTGAGGTTTCAAATTTGCAGATGACACAAAACTATTTAAAGTTGTTAAAACCCAAGAGGATTGTGGAAAATTGCAAGAGGATCTTGATAAATTGGAAGACTGGGCATCAAAATGGCAGATGAAATTTAATGTGGACAAGTGCAAGGTTATGCACCTAGGGAAGAACAACCCAAACTATGGTTACACGATGCAAGGTTCCACATTAGGAACCACCACCCAGGAAAAAGATTTAGGCGTCATTGTGGATACCATGTTAAAACCCTCGGCCCAATGTGCAGCGGCGGCCAAGAGAGCAAATAGAATGCTAGGTATGATAAGGAAAGGAATGGAAAATAAAACAAAAGATATTATAATGCCTCTATATCGTTCCATGGTGAGACCGCACCTTGAATATTGTGTACAGTTCTGGTCGCCGTATCTTAAAAAGGATATAGCGATTTTAGAAAAGGTTCAGAGAAGAGCCACCAAAATGGTAAAGGGGATGGAAGGATACTCCTATGAAGAAAGGCTAAAAAGGTTAGGGCTCTTTAACCTGGCAAAGAGACGGCTGAGGGGAGATATGATAGAAGTCTAAAAATTAATGAATGGAGTGGAACGGGTAAACATAGATCGATTGTTTACCTTATCAGAATATAGAAAGACTAGGGGACATGCAATAAAGCTACAGGGTAAACTATTTAAGACTAATAAAAGAAAATATTTTTTCACTCAACATGTAATCAAACTCTGGAATTTGTTACCGGAGGATGTAGTAAAGGCTGTTAGTATAGCTGGGTTTAAAAAAGGTTTGGACAAGTTCCTGGAGGAAAGGTCCATAAACCATTATTAAGAAGGGACCCAGGATATCAATGCTTGACCCAGTACAAGCATTGTGGAGCCTGTGTCTCTTGGGAAACTGCTAGGTACATATGACCTAGATTGGCCACTGTTGGAAACAGGATACTGGGCTTGATGGACCTTGGTCTGACCCAGTATGGCATATCTTATGTTCTTATGTTCAGTGTAAAAAGGAAGTTACTGAGAAGATATTAAGGATATCAATATCAATATCAAATTGTGCTATGGTGCTGGAAGATGAGACCCCCAGGTCGGAAGGCACTCAACTAGCTACTGGGGAAGAGCTGAAGACTTTTCAGAGTAAAGCCAGCATTTATGATGTGGTTGGATCAAAGCCCTCGGGAAGTCTGACTGCTGATGTAGCTGCACATGAAATGAGAGTCAGACGCTGTAAAGATATCTTACACATTGGAACATGGAACATACGAAGCATGCACCAAGGGAAGTTGGAGGTGGTCAAGAATGAAATGGAACTTGTACAACTTGATCTATTGGGTGTAAGTGAACTGAAATGGACTGGCATGGGGCACTTTGCATCAGATGATCACATGGTCTACTATGCTGGAAATGAAAGACAAAGAAGAAATGGTGTTGCATTTATAATAAAGAAGAAACTTGCAAGAACTTTAATGAAATACAATGCAGTCAGCGAACGCTTAATCTCTATTCGTCTATGAGGATTGCCTATCAACACAACTATAATTCAAGTATATGCCCCAACAACAGCTGCAGAAGAGAATGAAATTGAAGAGTTCTCTGAACAAGTACAAGCTGAAATTGACAGAACATGCAAACAGGATATCCTGATAGTCATGGGTGACTGGAACGCAAAAGTTGGCAACAAAGAAGAAGGCAAAGTAGTTGGAAAATATGGACTTGGCAACAGAAATGAAGCTGAAGAAAGACCGATAGAATTCTGCAAGACCAATGATCTATTCATCTCAAACACCTTCTTCCAGCAACACAAGTGGCGACTGTACACATGGACTTCACCCAATGGATTGTATAAAAATCAAATCGACTACATCTGTGGAAGTCAACGATGGAAAAGCTCTGTAACATCAACAAAGACAAAACCTGGAGCTGACTGTGGTACAGATCATCAACTACTAGTATGCAAACTCAAGCTAAAGTTGAAAAAGAGCAAACCACTCATGAATGCAGCAAAATATGACCTTGAGAATATACCAATGGAATTTAAACACTGCTTGCAAAATCGATTTGCTGCTTTAGATACAAATGACAGAGCTCCGGAAGAGTTATGGAATGACATCAAGAAGGTTGTGTTGGAAGAAAGCGAGAAGTCTCTACAAAAGGTGAAAAAGCAAAAACGGCCAAAATGGATGACTGAAGAAACTGAAAATTGCCCAGAAATGCAGAGAAGCTAAAGCCAGAGGAGAAAGAAAGACAATCGCAGAACTCAACAGAGATTTCCAACGTGCAGCAAGGCAGGACAAGGAAAAGTACTACAATTGCAAGGAAATAGAAGCAGAAACTATTAGAGGAAGAACAAGATCGGCTTTCCTAAAGCTTCGAGAGTTAAAGAAAAAGGTCCAGCCTCGAATTGGAATGTTACAAGATGCTCAAGGTTCCATGTTGAATGATGCTGAGAAGATCAAGAAAAGGTGGAAGGAATATACAGAGTTTTTATATGATAAAGATCAAGTGGACCAACAGCCGTTTTAACCTGTACCTTATGATCGGGAACCATTGGTGATGAAAGAAGAAGTTGAAGCAGCATTGAAAGTCTTATCAAAGAACAAAGCACCAGGCATTGATAGCATTCCATAGAAGTATTACAGCAATCTGATGCAGCTGTTACCATACTTACAAGGCTCTGCCAAGAAATATGGAAGACAACATCATGGCCAACTGACTGGAAAAGATCTGTGTTTATACCAATATTAAAGAAAGGTGATCCAACTGACTGTAGAAATTATCGAACAATTGCTCTGATCCCACATGCCAGCAAGATTCTACTGAAGATTTTTCAAAAGAGACTACAACCATACCTGGAACAAGAACTACCTGAAGTGCAAGCAGGGTTAAGGAAAGGGCGAGGAACGAGAGACATCATTGCGGATGTGAGATGGATCCTTGAAAAGACTAAAGAATACCAAAAGGATATCTATTTGTGCATTATCAACTATAGCAAGGCTTTTGACTGTGTAAACCATGAGAAACTCTGGGTCACATTAAGAAGCATGGGTATACCAGAACACCTGATCGTTCTCTTGCACAATCTGTACATTGATCAAGAAGCAGCAGTTCGAACGGAACAAGGAGAAACAGAATGGTTTAAAATAAGCAAAGGTGTAAGACAAGGCTGCATACTTTCCCCCTACCTGTTTAATTTATATGCAGAACAAATCATCAGAGAAGCAGGATTGTATGAAGACAATAGACGTGTGAAGATTGGTGGAAGACTCATCAACAACCTTCGCTATGCTGATGATACTACATTACTGGCTGAAAGTGAAGATGATCTGAAACATTTGCTTCTCACAATCAAAGAACATAGTCTCAAAATGGGCCTGTACCTTAATGTAAAGAAGACAAAGATCATGACAACAGGCATAATCAACAGGTTCATCGTTGAAGGAAAAGAAATTGAATTCATGAACAACTTTAACCTACTTGGATCAACTATCAATAAAGAAGCAACAAGCAGTCAAGAAATCAGACGACGCATTGCTCTTGGCAGAATGGCTATGAAAGACCTAGATAATATTCTCAAGAGCAGAGATGTCTCTCTCCATCCAAAGATTTGACTTGTTCAAGCCATGGTATTTTCAATAACATCATATGGATGTGAAAGCTGGACAATGAAAAAGATAGACAGGAAGAAAATTGATGCCTTTGAATTATGGTGCTGGCGGCGAATACTGTGTATACCATGGACTGCCCGAAGAACAAACCAGTCGGTACTAGAGGAGATCAAACCTAAGCTTTCTTTAGAAGCTCAGATGACAAGACTTCGACTTTCATACTTTGGACACATCATGCGAAGAGAGAGATCATTAGAGAAAGACATCATGCTTGGCAAGATAGAAGGTCAACGCAAAAGAGGAAGGCCAGAAATGAGATAGATCGATACAATAACAGCAGCTACGAGTACCAGTCTGTCAACAATGAGCCACCTGACTGAAGACCGAACACAATTTAGGATAGCTATCCAGAGGGTCACCATGAGTCGACTCCGACTCGATGGCACTTAACAACAACAACATGTAGAGTTTCAGTTAAAGATAATATAATGCTTCAGTGTAAAAAGGAAGTTACTGAGAAGATATTAAGGATATCAATGTCCCTGTTTAATGTACATTATCAAGTTTAAGTTTCAATGTAAAACCGCTTTGATTGAAATGATAAAGCGGTATATAAAACCTGTCAAATAAATAAAATAAATACATTTTGTTTACAGGGAGGTATGTCTTTCTTCCAAGATGGCTGTTTGAGGCTCTGTTTCCTATGTTGATTCTGAAGAGGAAAAGTAAGGCTTCGATGTTCCCTGTGGCGCCCCCGCTAGCTGTTCTGGGTCTTATGGATCAATTTGTGGAAGTAACAGAGGCTATGAGAAGGGAGATTCGAGTGGGTAATGAGGGGGGATGGCTGGAGGAGTCATCTCTGTATACTGACCTGGAAGTCACTCTCTCCCCTAAAGCATGGTCTCTGCCTCTGCCGCCCGGGGCTGCGGGCTCTCCAATGCCTGACTGAATTTCTATGACGTCAGAAGCCGCCGTAGAGGGGAAGTGAGAGCGGGGAGTCAAGGTGGGTCTGGATGGAGCTGTTGCCATCGGAGTTTCCAGGGGCTCCCCGGATTATTTGGAGGCATTTGTGGAGCCACGAGCCAGTGGTTTGGGCGCCGACTCTGCTGACATTCCCTTAGCTGAATCTTCACCAGCTTTGTTTAAGCTGCCACGTCCAAGTAAGATTGCTTTGGGAAGTATTTGGGACGCTATAACTTTGTTACCAGATGCTATTTCTCAACAGACAGCTGGGAATTCTGCCCGGCTCACGCAAGTAGCTGTGGATGTGGAGAAATATGTTTCTGTGACAGATGGTATGAAGGTGCAAGTAGCAGAAACCATTAGAAATTTGAGCACAATTTCAGAGACAACATCAGCTTTGGTAAAAGATAATGTACTACTTCGTGCTAAAGTTGAAAGTTTGGAAAATGCTGCCCAAGCCTCAAATCTGAGGCTTTTAAACTTTCCTGTGCCTGTGGAGGTTAGCTCAATTGATCTTTTTAAAAAATATCTGGCTGAGGTCTTGATGGTCCCTCAAGAGTTGATGCTGCCGATTTCTAAGGGGTATGTTTACTAAACCATCTTAATGTGCGCTTTCTAATGTTATCGCGTGATAATGGCGCGTCTGCAGGCGCACAGGTACCTTATCGTGCGATAACACGCGCAGCGGCGAAAACGAGCGATGAGGGCGGGCAAAGGCTCCCGGAGGGCGGAGGAAGGCTCCCCAGGGGTGGATAGAAGGGGTCAATGGGTAGAGAGTGGGAGGGGAGAGGCTCCCCGCACACTAACGCTGTGAAATCCGAGGCAAAAAAATAACGCCAGTGAAACCCTCGCGTTAGAGCCGATTTAAAGGGAAAAGAAACCATTTCCGTCAGCAATGTACAGCAAAACCAGGGAAACCTTCAAAAAGTGATAAGTGTGATACATGTGCACGGAACAAAAGGGCAAATAAACAGTGAAAATGACCTCAACAAAATGGAAAAAAAACATAACCAAGCTGGCCAATAGTGATATCAATGGGAAACATCAAAAAACACTCCCAAGAAAGCTCCAAAAAAAGAAATGAATTTTGGAAGGGTCTACGCTCCGTCCCCATACAAGGTGAATGAGCCCACAGTGAAATTGTCCAGAGCAGGGTTTCAGACTCCATTGCCCAGGTTTCCTATCTCCAGGGACCGCACTGTCTCTGTGGCCATAGTGTGGTGAGGTGAACACAGCCAGTGTGTTCAGGAGCAGAAGGTCACAGGTTCAAGCCCCAGCCAGGGCTCCTGCCAATTCAGTCCCCATATTTAAACCACTACTAAACATGATAGTACAGACAAACCTTTATTGCAGAGAACCTAAGCATGGGTCAAATGCCTATATTTTACCCTACAGAGGACAGACACCATAAACATGCGCATTACCTAGAGCAGGGGTAGGGAACCCTGGTCCTGGAGAGCCGCAGACCAGTCAGGTTTTCGGGATATCCCTAATGAATATGCATGAGATATATATGCATTAGAGATATCCTGCCAACCTGACTGGTTTGTGGCCCTCCAGGGCTGGATTTGGAGACCCCTTGCTTACACCTCTGTCATTTAAGATTGTGAGTGGGCAAGGTGCAGATGTCCTAGACATCGAAAGGGTATATAGAATGTGTCACATTCCTCCTCGATTCTCACCACCACCAAAAAGTTGTCTAATAGACAATATTTTGGTGGTGGTGAGAAGTGAGGAGGAATTTGACACATTCTATCTAAACTTTTTTGATGTCTTGGACATCTGCACCTTGCCCACTCACAATCTTAAATGACAGAGGTGTAAGGCAGGGGTCTCCAAATCCAGCCCTGGAGGGCCACAAACCAGTCAGGTTGGCAGGATATCTCTAATGCATATATATCTCATGCATATTCATTAGGGATATCCCGAAAACCTGACTGGTCTGCGGCTCTCCAGGACCAGGGTTCCCTATCCCTGACCTAGAGCACATTCCCCCAAATGCAGCCCTGGAGGGCCACAAATCATTCAGGTTTGATGCTGTCTCCAATATAAGGCCATGTCAGCATGGTGGCGGAGGGGTACCGGTGGTGGAGGGGGCAGTGTCTGCTGCCCACAGCACACCATGGCCTAGCCCTGTTCACGTGGGTGCTGTGCACTGCAACAGACAGGCCCTGTCTGCCGAACAACCATGGACTCACCAGGGAATGCACTGTTTCTGTGCCAAGACAGTGGTGCAGCGCACACAGCCAGTGCCTTCAGGAGCAGAAGGTCACAGATTCAAATCCCAGCTGTGCCTCCTGCCAACCCAGTCCCCACATTTTACCCACCACAAAAATGGTAATACAGACAGAACCTTTAGTGCAGATAACGTAAACAAGCCCAAAACATCTACATTTTACCCTACAGAGCACAGACACCAGAAACATGCGCATTACCTAGAGCAGAGTCCCCCAAATGCAGTCCTGAAGGGCCACAAATCATTCACGTAGATGCTGTTTCTAATAAAGATGTGTGTGCTTCATTTCCATGCACCGCCCCCATGGTATGCAGATGTATCTCATGCATATTCATTAGGGACAGCAGGAAAACATGAACAGTGTTTGGTCCACCAGGACTTGAGTTGGGGAGCTCTGCCCTAGAGCAGTGGCCAACAGGAGCAGAAAGAACCGCACCCACAGGCTCCATTATCGAAAGCCTCATGGAGAGGCAGGATATCGGGCCTTGCGTACATCTCACAATACTAGTATGTGCATACCTTACCAATACCACCCTAAACCTGGGAATATGGTACACATATATCAAAAGGTTGCTATGATTACTGGCAGATAGCAATTCCTAAGTTAAGCACAATATGCTCATTGAGCTGTATCATACCAATATCTCTGATGTCTGTGGAGCGTGCTTCAGACCTGGTGTCTGACAGTGTTCACCACCCTGGGGAGTGACCACAACAGTATTGCATAAAATAGCCATGCCTGCACTATGTCCAGGACTGGTGAGTTGGCCAGGACTGCAAAAACTCTCTATATTTGCACAATGCTGGCATAGGTGTGGGAGTGTGTGTCTGTCCAGCCAGTGTGTGGTGGTTGCAACACCTTACTCAGCCCACACTGTTTGCACTGTGTCCAGTGTTAGCTTGCCAATGTGCATAATGAGGAGCAAGGTACTGTGGGTATAGCTCGGACAGGGTGGCCTGGGCAGGATGCATGAGCACAGGGCATAGGGCAATGGCTGGGACATTGTAGTGGCCGGCCACCACCTGCACGGACAGGGTGGCCACAGCATGTTCTGCTGGGAGGTCACTCTCACCCTAACTGAGCAGTCACCATGGCATGGCTAGGTCCCCCATAGTGCTAATAGCATCTCTTTCAAGTGATATATATGGGTTGCCTTTTTTGGGCCCAATCACTAACCTATCTGCTTGGTGGGTATGCTGACATCCCAGTTTTGGGTGCACACATTTCTTCCAGTAATATGTACTATGGACGAGTAGCAGACTGTTTGCAGTTAGTATGTGTAAGGCTGGAGCACCTTGCAGGGTGCAGCGGCTGCATATTCACTATGCTCGCTGCTGGAGAATGTCAGATAGTGGTGGTGGGCAGCTGAGAATTTCCAGGCCTCCTGTCTGTCTGCTATCACCGTATGTATGCGTACAGAAATGCATGGACTGCCCTGTATGTTGTCTGTCCCCCAGCTGGACTGAGGGCGATGGTCCCCTCTACCAGCAACATTGCAATGATGTAGAATGTGGATCTGTTGGTGGGAGATCCTGAGCTCCAGAGGGCAGTTTGGGTGGTACTATATAATCCGCCTATGGGTCCAAACAGCCTGCCTGCCTGCCTCCCCCGCCTCGCCTCGCCCCGCCTCCCCCCGCCTAGCCTCGCCTCGCCTTGCCTCCCCCCCGCCTCGCCTCGCCTTGCCTCCCCCCCACCTCGCCTCGCCTCGCCTCCCCCCGCCTCGCCTCCCCCCCGCCTCGCCTCCCTCTCACACCTCCCCCCCGCCTCGCCTCACCTTGCCTCACCTCCCCCCCGCGCCTCCCCCTCCCACCTCGCCTCCCCCCATGCCTCCCCCTGCCTTGCCTCCCCCCGGCACCTCCCCTGCCTCGCCTCCCCCCGGCACCTCCCCCCCACCTCGCCTCCCCCCGCACCTCCCCCTCCGCATCGCCTCCCCCCCGCACCTCCCCTCCGCCTCGCCTCCCCCCCGCACCTCCCCCACGTCGCCTCACCTCCCTACGCCTCGCCTCCCTCCCCCACCTCCCCCACCTCGCATTGCCTCCCCCCGCCTCGCCTCGCCACCCCTCCCCCGCCTCGCCTCGCCTCCCCTCCCCCGCCTCCCCCCCCGCCTCGCCTACCCCCGCCTCGCCTCACCTCCCCCCCCCCCGCCTCGCCTCGCCTCCCCTTCCCCCCTGCCCTCGCCTCCCCCTGACTCACCTCCCCCCTGCCTCTCCTCCCCCCTCCTCGCCTCGCCTCGCCTCCCCCGCCTCGCCTCACCTCCCCCCCGCCTCCCCTCGCCTCCCCCCCCCCTCCCCTCGCCTCCCCCCCGCCTCGCCTCGCCTCGCCTCGCCTCCCCCTGCCTCACCTCGCCTCACCTCCCCTCCCCCCCGCCTCGCCTCACCTCCCCCGCCTCGCCTCGCCTTGCCTCCCCCCGCCTCGCCTCCCCCCCGCCTCGCCTCCCCCCACCGCCTCGCCTCCCCCCGCCTCGCCTTGCCTCGCCTCGCCTCCCCCCGCCTCACCTCGCCTCACCTCCCCTCCCCTCCCCACCCCGCCTCGCCTCACCTCCACTGCCTCGCCTCGCCTTGCCTCCCCCGCCTCGCCCCCCCCCCGCCTCGCCTCCCCGCACCGCCTCGCCTCCCCCCCCCCCGCCTCGCCTCGCCCCCGCCCCGCCACGCCTCTCCCCCACCTTGCCTCCCCCCCCCGCCTCTGCCTCCCCGCCTCATCTCCCCCCCTGCCTCGCCTCCCCCCGCCTCACCTTGCCTCACCTCCCCCCCGCGCCTCCCCCTCCCACCTCGCCTCCCCCCGTGCCTCCCCCCGCCTTGCCTCCCCCCGGCACCTCCCCCCCGCCTCGCCTCCCCCCCCGCACCTCCCCTCCGCCTCGCCTCCCCCCCCGCACTTCCCCCCACCTCGCCTCACCTCCCTCCGCCTCGCCTCCCCCCCGCATCTCCCTCGCACCCTCGGCTTTGCCTCCCCCCGCCTCGCCTCGCCTCCCCTCCTCCCCCCCCCGCCTCGCCTCGCTCCCCCCCCCTCCCCCCGCCTCGCCCTCGCCTCTCCTCCCCCTCCTCGCCTCCCCCCAGCCTCGCCTCACCTCCCCCGCCTCGCCTCGCCTCCCCCTTCCCCCCCTGCCTCGCCTCCCACGCCCTCAACCTCCCCCCTGCCCCCCTCGCCTCCCCCCGCCTCGCCTCGCCTCGCCTCCCCCCCGCCTCGCCTATGCCCTTGCGACTCGCCTCACCTCGCCTCGCCTCCCCCCCGCCTCGCCCTCCCCCCCCACCCTCCCCCCCGCTCCTCGCCTCCCCCCCCGCCTCGCCTCGCCTCGCCTCGCCCCCGCCTCGCCTCGCCTCCCCTCCCCCCGCCTCGCCTCGCCTCGCCTCCCCCCACCTCGCCTCGCCTCCCCGCCTCACCTCGTCTCCCCTCCCCCCCCCCCCTCCTCGCCTCCACCCCTCCCCCCCCCGCCGTCGCCTCGCCTTGCCTCGCCTCGCCTTCCCCGCCTCGCCTCAGGACCCTCGCCTCTCCCCCCGCCTCGCCTCCCCCCCGCCGCTCGCCGCCTCCCCCCTCCCCGCCTCGCCTCCCCCCCACGCCCGCCTCGCCTCCCCCCGCCTCGCCTCCCCCGCCGTCGCCTCGCCTCCGCCTCCCCCCCCCGGCCTCCCCCCGCCTCGCCGCGCGCTCGCCTCGCCTCCCCCCGCCTCGCCTCCCCCCGCCTCCCCCTCCTCGCCTCGCCTCCCCCGCCCGCCTCGCCTCGCCTCGCCTCGCCTCCCCTCGCCTCGCCTCGCCTCGCCCCCGCAAAAAAGAAAATCGCCTCGCCTCCCCCCCCGCCTCGCCTCGGCCGGTCGCCTCGCCTCCTCCCCCCACGCCCGCCTCGCCTCGCCTCCCCCCTCGCCCCCCCGCCTCGCCTCACCTCCCCCCGCCTCGCCTCCACCCGCCTCGCTCCCCCCGCCTCGCCTCGCCTCGCCTCGCCTCCCCCCCCCGCCTCGCCTCCCCCCCCCCTCGCCTCGCCTCCCCCCCGCCCCCTCACGCCATCGCCTCGCCCCCCCCCGCCTCGCCTGCCCCCTATGCCTCGCCTCCCCCCTGCCTCGCCTCCCCCCTCTCGCCTCAGCTCCCCCCCTGCCTCGCCTCCCCCCTCCTTGCCCTCCCCCCGCCTCCGCCCCTCGCCTCGCCTCGCCTCGCCTCCCCCCCCCGCCTCGCC